>CM044895.1:28488991-29688991 GCA_024500025.1 Syzygium aromaticum | reverse complement strand
TCGAGCTATCTCTTAAAGAATCATCATACATTAATTGTCACTCGCCTTCCACTCCTATTTCTAAATGGGGAAAAATATGGACATCAATTAATCACCAAAAAGCCTCTAGAAGGGGCTCAAAACAAAATTAATATGACTCAAGGATAAATAATATGACCAAAAAGCATTAACAATCATAGGTTACACCTCGCAGCATCCAGATTGACATACATAGAACTATCCAAGGGGAGAACTGTAAATTACTGAATTACCTGCAGAGGAGTTGGCGTGCTCAGACCATCAGTTTTTCCCCCTGAATCATAATTAAGGTCGGAGTCCTCACCCAAGCATGCAATTGACGAAGAAATCTGGACCCCCATTACAGAAGATTTGTGATCACCACCGTTTGAATCAGGTTGGTGAAGTGACACATCATCGCCATTGACAGCCTCTATAGAAGGGGGTGAAGATGATTCTCTCAAATTCAAAGTTCTTCCTGTTTCAGAACGGGTGCCCATCCTTGTTGTGCCTCCAGAGGAGGTATGCTTTCCATCATTAGAGCGTGAAGAGAACTTGTCTGAACTTCGTACGGTCGGCTTACTGCTTGACACAGTATGCCTTCCTGATCTTAAAGATTTTCGCAGCTCATAATCAGGAGAATCATCTACCAGGATGAACATTCTTGTCAAGAGGATAATCGTATTTTTAAATCATGAATGATCCAGCAAAATTCATTGTAAATGAATACCGTAGCTGAAAGGAAGACAATGAAAGGAAAATGACATAAAATGCGATGTCTACCTCCTCCTGCAGACTCAATAGGGAGTTTCTTATTGCCTAATGAAGCATAGCCAATTCTCTGAGAGTTTGTGCTCCTGGAAAACCAGCAAAGGGAATCAGTAACAAGTAATTCTAATGAGGAGAAGATGATGGGAAGGGAGAAACTTATACCAATAGTTCTTCTGCATTTGAATCAGCCGTGCCTCGAGTCTTGCGAGCACTGTTGTTCGCTCAAACCCTTGCTTATCATGAGCTGGTTCAACAAAATTAGCTTCCAAAACACCTGGCCGAAAGCAGAAACATATTACAAAACACATATTTCACATAGTAAAAAGTTGGATATCAGAGCCAAAGAAAAACCTATCACTCCACGACCACCACTCCCAGCAGGATTCCAAAGCCTCCAAAATGGCTGCAAAAAGAATGAATGAGGTCATGTTATGGTTCCATCTATATAAGGGAAGAAAACAGAGCACTCAAGAATCCTCGTACTATTCAAAAGAGAAATAACGAGAAACCGTCTTTCGCTGCCAAACTAACTGAAAAGAGAACATACATAGAACAGAGGGATTGCTACAGCACAAAGAGTAAAGGGGCCAACATAATGAGGAAGATTGCAGCCCGAAACGATTCAAGCAACTAGATTCAATCTTGCTATTTGAATTCTTGGATAACACAAAATAATAATAACTGTGATTCTGACAATGATGCGTAAGGAGGCCATCACCAGGCAAGAAACAGGAGAACCTCAAACCTTGAAAGAAGTTCAAAAGTCCAAACAGCATAAACAAAGTAAAAGCACCACAGAAAGAAATGATCGACCACATATAAGACAAGAACACCATGAACAAAGATGTCAAGGTGTCATTTAGTCTAACCATCAGTGACTACCAGCTAGATGGTAAAGTGGTAACAGAACTCTTAAAATTAGCATCGTCAAAACAGAAAAGTTCAAGTAGTGCCATAATTATTTCTACCAGAAGAACACAGACCTTAATCAGGCGATTCTTGTGATATACATTGAATCCTTGGACATCGATATGATGCTTTGCATCCTTCACAAACCCAATTGTAACGACAGCAGTCATCTGACAAAAACATTTGCACATAAGTAGGCATACTATCAATAGGAATATCTGCAAAGGCCAAAAGAACATTGTTGTGACGCATTACAGTGTCTTTATAAACTCCATCTGCACCAGGTTGTGGTCGATAAGTAACTTCTTGAGATAGCATCATATCATTTACAATATTATGATGCTCAATATCTTTCCCTCGAAGAATCATCCGGAACCTGGGGGGAATCCTCAGATAGAGAATAGAAGCATAACTCTTCAAATAAAAATAAAAAAAGCAAATATGTCAGTTGAGAGAGAGAGAGAGAGCTATAAATTATTTTAAAGCTACTACAACACAGGGATCATTGTAATAATGACTTCATACAAACAAATCAAATTTATAGACTTTGAGAGGAAAAGTGCTAAAGGCATACACTCTTTCGCGGAAGAAAATAGTTTATTTATTTGTCACTGGACATCCATGTCACACCTGCTGATGTTATAATTTTTCTCTGGTTATTTGCCCCTCTGTCGAAATCAAGTTGTTCATAAGCAATTCAGGATGCAGGAGACATAAATACACCAGAATCAGACCAAATCCCTTAAAGATCTGACAAAGGGCTGGTATCAATGAGCAAATTGGGGATTTTCTACTTATGCCTTCACCTCTTCATATAGCCTGCAACTCACTTATGACTAAATTTTTCACTTAGAATGCTAACGTTCCATTAATAAAGGATAACTTTGAGGCTAATATAAAGAATTGCAATGAAAAATTTTCAAACCCGAAAAAAGTCAAAATAAAATAAAAGGCTGTAATGATCCTTACTGGCAAAGTACCAGAGTTTGGCATACAATTTTAAATACTGCAACTGCATGCATGTGGACCGAGAGCAGCCCACAAGCTGCCAAATCCACTTGATAAAATTTTACAAGTAAACAAGATGATGAAAATAACCTTTAGAGCCTTATTAAGCTCCACATGGTGGTAATAGTATGGTATGCACTCCTGACATAACTTTACCAATGAGCGTCCTACCGATTCATTGATCAAAACACATACGATATGGACATAAAACAGATCTGTGCATTTTTGAGTGCATATCACAGATGTTGAAGTCATTTTGGAATTCCTGCTATACAGAAAATCAGATCTGTCATTCGAATTTACCATCATGACCTCTACTACCGCACTTTTGTCAATGCCGAATATTAGAACTTGAATTTCCTAAATATTTCAAATAACCCCACAATTGAAGATGGCAGAAAATGTTGACACAATGAGAACTGGCATTGGGTCTTTTGAGCAGCAAATCACTCCCCCATTCCTTGGTTGTTTGATTAATTTATTGTAAAATGCCCGTAAACATCAAGAAAATCTACTTGACATTTGCAAGTTATCTATCTAATTTTAAATAGT
Organism: Syzygium aromaticum; assembly: GCA_024500025.1. Taxonomy (NCBI): domain Eukaryota; kingdom Viridiplantae; phylum Streptophyta; class Magnoliopsida; order Myrtales; family Myrtaceae; genus Syzygium; species Syzygium aromaticum. Next base: position 29,685,754 of record CM044895.1, on the reverse strand, counting down.
TGAAAGAATGTCAAAAGATCAGGTTATCCATGCTGCTTGAAGTGCAAATGCAATGAAGGCGCAGCATCAATTCACTAATAAGGTATCCAGTTGAAGCCAAGCATGCATTCAACTGAACCAAAGTAAGACTAAAATCTCGCTGCTAATAGACTAAGTGAAACGACAAATTTCAGTCACATAACATAGTATAGCATCAACCACCACTTACCCTTAAGGAGTGCCTATAAGTCAGGAAATGCCTAGAATTGGGAAACTTTTTTGCCATTTGTATGTTCTTCTCATCTCTGTTGACCCCTCTAAGTTGAATATCCTGATACTCGTACAAACATGCACATCAGACACAGAGTAGTGAGAGCTACCAGTCTATAAAGCATCAATGAAAGATACTCACGTGTGGATCTGCATCGAAGTCAAGCTCTAGAAATCCTTGATCATCTTCCCAAAGATTGTAGATAATTATACGTGTACCATGATCTCCCATCAGACTAAACTGTAGTAAAGTAGTATAACAAAAGGTAAAGGACATGATTAAGCTGCCAATGGTGATCGGTAGACATCAAGACAACACACCCAAACAGAGAAGCAGGACAGCTTGTATAGTGCTCAATATGCACGACTAAATCATTAGTGAAAGAGTCAATGTGCACAACTAAAACTTTCATGAAAGATTCTCTCGTTGAATAGCCAAATCTAAGAGATACACATCACATCAAGTAACAACACCATATGGTCAGTGTCAGCCAGGATTCGGCAAAGAATATGCCAAAGTTATGTAATTTAAAATATATTAAGAATACTTGTTGCTTACAATATTTTGACCTTGTGATGAACAAAAGCAGCCAGAGCACCTATAATCATAATAAAGCAAATTTCACGGGGAGGGGAAGGGGAAAACCTGCTGAAACAGATCCTCCTCAGCAGAAAAGGGAGACCACTGTATTATTGTTTCGAGATTTCTCTTCCAATCGCTAATTGAAGACCTTATCAACTGGTTCCAACTGCCTTCGCGTCTGTCATAATCAAGCTGTTCCATACATAGATCGAACATAAATATTTTTTTGGTATCATCTTTCCAAATGTACGCAATTTAGTCAAAATACTACGGAAATATAAATTTGCCGGACCCATGAAAAAAATTGCACTGCTTTTCAGTCGAAATTGTGTTGAGGCTAGTACACTAACAAAAAGAGCAATATGTAGAAAATCACCAGAAAGTGAAAGATAGATGTACTTCATCAGCAAATGAAAAAAAAACAGTAGATTGAGATGTCATTACCATGGGTACTACAATATCTTCCTTCCCCGTGCTCCTCAAAAACGTATATGAAAGCATCCCAATGCTCTGTGTAAAACTGAGAGAGAAGTCCAAATATTACTGAAAACAAAATCTATATATTTTCTCAAGAATAAAATACACATCAAAGGTATAAAGGCAATCAAGTTCAAAAAGGAGAACAGACCAGTGAAAAAGTAGTAGGTCGGCAGGACGTAAACAAGACATATCAAGTCTTATGCATCCCAAAAAATAGCACTAAGAGGAGCATTAACAACATGATATATTGGGAAGGTATGCTTCTACATCAAGAGGAACATATATTAGGTATATCAACTTCAATTACTTCCGTGATTTCAGGGGAACAAAGTGCAACTGAGCAACGAGCAAGAAGCTGTGGGCTTGTAGCAGTACCTAAATTCTCGAAAAAGTTTATATCTGAAAACACTGGGGAAAAGAATCAAAAATAGTTGACAATTCAAAACCATTTACAGGACAAAGAAAGTTGCAGATAATTGAGTGAACATACAGGAAAAACTGAGGACGGAGGGAGCTAGATATTTTGGCAATGGCTCAAACAGTTAGAAGTTGTTTTGAGGGTTTCATTTGACAATAACGGTACTCTTGGAAATATCTGAAACTTTGTGCAATGACTGCTTAACAGAACTACCGGAAGTGTGGGAAGTATATACGTGCTAAGCATATTAGATGATGCAAATGGTTATTTTTGGAAACATTGAATACAAACCTTTTCCCATCTTTTCCACGACATCTTGAGAACACTATCACATCTGCCCCAAGCCTCATGGTGCTTGTTTTAAATCCATTGCCATCTGCAGTTGGAAAAGAATGAACACCATGCCATCAAACATATAACTTGAAAAAACCACAAAAATTTTCTTCCTAGAGATTTTTACATTGTCCGATTGTATTTGCCAGTTTGCTTTTAGCAGAATACCCCAAAGACATGCACTGCCGCATTTTATCTGGACCCATGCCACCACCATTATCTACAATTAAAGGACAATAGAAGGTCATCATTTGAGCAAGGGTCACAGCCAACTCTTAGACAAAGAATAGAAAAGGTTCCCACCAAATACACTTCTAAAAAGATATACTGTGCACGAACCACATTAGAAGTAAAAATAACACAGAAACAAAATCACATCACTTATGCTAATGAACTGAAGAAAAGGACAAAAAACACTCAAAAGACCCCACAGCTCTTCCAACAGCTGTCTAATAAGCAATTCCCAAAGCTACAAAATGAACAGTTTAAGATCTATGATATAGATTATACAGTAATTATATACATTATTCACTATACTTCAGTGACAGCAGAGCCCTCGTCCCGTTTGAAAATAGCAGAAAGGAAGGAAAAGAATGCAGAAACAGACACCCAGTCACTTCCAACAGCATCTGTGTTAAACTGACTAGATCCATGGTGTCACTGCCATCTCCAAGGTCGTTCCTGTTGTTTCCTCACTAGAAACCACATTCTTGTCTAGCTCATCACTTCCCCAGCATCCTATGACCATAGATGGTTGCTTAGTCTACTGCATGTGGGCTGTTATAACCTACCCATGTCCATGGACTTTAAAACTTCTCTATACCATCTACACACAGAGATGTTTACATACTATTCTAATTGCTCCTCTTTAGATAAATACCAACAGTCCAGGCTCTACTCCACTTGTAGATACCCGCATGGTACAAGATTAGCAATCTAATATAATTGAGTACATGTCGATTATTTCTGATGCCCACTTTTCCTAAAGGGTTTCACATTGCAGAAGTTGGTTTACAATTGTGTTTGTTACAATTGATCGCCACCACCCTTCCCAAATACCATCAAAAATAGAAAATCTAGTGACATTCCAAAAGGTGCATGTACGAGCTTAAAATATGATCCCAAGAAAAAGCATATATTTCAGAAGGGAAAACTGAGGATGCAATAAAACAGAAAGAAACCAGCAAAGCAAAATACCTTCAATCAGCAACATTCTATTCCCATCTTTCTTATTTTTTAGCATGTCTATCTTAACAAATGTTGCCCCGCTAGGAACCTGAATCGAGACAGAGGAAGCAAAGACAATGAAAAATATAGCAAGTCATGATTTAAAATAAATACAGGAACTACACACACCTCGTCCAATGCGTTATCCAAAAGTTCTGCAAAAGCTGCGAGAGATGCACAAGTAGCTTGTATAAGCTCAAAGACAATCTAACTTCAAGACACAGAGATGATCAAAGTTTGAAAGATAGGCAAGGTTACCTCCTAGAGCCCACTTGTGACTGGTTGCATTAGAATGTAGAAACTTCGGATGAACCCTGACATGATCAAAGCCCCCTGAATCATCAAACAGACATGAGAATATGCACCCGTAACATAAACACACAGAGCTCAGAGAAAGGCCACACAACCACAAACAAGAGCCTGGTGCTCTAACCCCAGAACTTACAACGATATGCACTCCAAAACTGAATAAATCCTCGAATTATTTCCAAGCATGCATTTCAATAAATTAAAACAACGACGAAACAGAAGCAACGATGCATTGTACCCTCTCCCCACCACAAGCTCAATGTGTCTCGGCATCAAAACCGAAGCAACGGAAAACCTAAACCCAAAAAAGAAAGGATCCAACAGCAGCAAGTACACGAAACGAAACGTCACCTGAGTAGGAATCCCAACCGCCACCAGGACAGCCCTCGTAATCCCCGGCCTTCCAGAACTGCTTAGTGGCCCCGGCCTGCGAGAGCTGCCGCAACGCCGCCGCCGCCGGCGACGCCGACTCGGGCGCCGCGGGAGGCCGAGGCGCCGGCGGCAACTGCCCCAGCGGGGGGAGAGGCTGGAGGAAGCCCTCGGGGATGACGACGCCCAGCTTCCTCTTCTTAGAAGGACCCTCGTCGTCGCCGTCGGACTCGCTGCTGCTGCTGCTGCTGTCGCTGAGGTCGATGAAGGACACGGGCCGCTCGTCCGGGACAATGTCCTTCCGCGACGACGACGACGACACGGCGGCCTCTTGCTTCACGCGAGCGTCCATGGCTGCGAAACACGCACGCCAGATACCCCACGGCAACCGCCGTAGCTTTCGCGGATTGGCGGATTCACCCACCAAGACCTCCCCCCCCTCTCCCCGGGGAAAGGCCGCGGCGGAGGAGGATGAGGAGGGAGGACGATCGACGAATCCGGCGCGATGGCGGGCGGCCAAGGCGGTGGGCGGCGGCGAGATCCGGTGGCTCGTGAATTCCTTGGAAGCGAATGCGATCGTTTTGCGAAAGATCAGAAATGGCAATTTGGAATAGGAATTGGAAATTCCAGTGCGCGCGTGTAAGTTCCTGTAGAGTGCCGTACAACTGCATAAATAAAGTAAGGCCAGCGAAGCATCCGAAGCGGCGCGTGCGCGGAAGACGGAAACGGAAATCTCGCCGTTAGCATTGACGGCGACTCTCCTGGAGTCGGTGCGTGTAAATCTCCCCTTTTTATTTCGCGAAAAAATAAATATTTTTCGAAAAATATTTTTCGAGAAGCGATTGCTCAACACGCTTATCCAAGCGGATCAACGCGGGATATTTTCGTACCTACGAAAATGTTTGGAGCAAAATCTTGTGGTCGATGATAAAAATAGAGTGGTGGACTATTGTGAGAATAATGCAGAAACTGACATATCTTGCGATCTATGTCTAACGATTTAAGAAAAGCAATTATCAAGAGAAATCGGTGATGAACGATAGAGACTATCAGTCGAGCGTCGGTACCTGCTCTACGAAAAGAGTCAACCACCACGAAGAGTGTAGAACTCAATCTCTCGAATGTTTCCTTGTCCTAAACTACACCCAAAGCAAAAACCCACAAGGTGTTATTTCACAATCTATTGTAGAATACTCTACAATCTATCGTAGAATACTCATAATGAAGGAGCATAGTAAAATCTACTACAGATAACTTACTCGGAAAACTCGCAAAGAGAAAACCTAGCACTCTTCTTGTCCGCTCCGCTGTACAATTGAGTAGAATTTCATCTCTTATATATTATCTTTATATCCAAAATAGGAAACCCTTCTTAGGAAACCTATTTGATATAAGAAACTACTCAAATTGTGAAATCTACTCAAATTAGAAAACGCGTTGTAATATGGACGGTGTTAATCCCACGTGAAATATATGCAAGATACAACCAGTTAAATATACTCAAAATCCAGTACTTTGAAATTTTATTTCATTTCTTTCATTTGAGATTCACAAGATTATTTAAGTGGTGACTAAAATCTATTCTAATCATGTATATGAAAACTTAAAATTTATCATGATCTAGTACACTTCCCTATGCCTTGCTTTGGTTTAATGGGTCAAGTTATAGTCCATGCGAAACACGATGGCTTTTCGATCTTTCACTATTGGATTAAAATGCAACAAATATCAGCCGTTTAACAAGTTTGAGACTAAACATTTGTGATCTTTATCTTTTAGATGGTAAATTGCGTGAAGACATGGTGCCTACAAGGGATCCATCAAAACTCACCACCTATCAAGTGAAAAAAGAGAGAGGAAGAGCAAAGATGCAAGAGAGAGGTGTTGGATGACTGAACTTCGGCGAAACATGCCTATAACTTCTTTATGTACCCCGAACCCGAAGTTTTTGAAATATCGGACTTCAAGATTGGCTCATCACATCAATTTTGTTTAAGAACATTGAAAGATATCAAGGGATTTTTCATATCTTCCTTGATTCTTTATATCTCTTAAGATTATGTATATCGTTGATTGATTATTATTGATATTGTGATATCTTATCACTTTATCCTGTAAAGCCCAGGCCCACGTACTTTTCATCCAAACACACAATGAAATATGCAAAAATTACAATTTTCCTCATTATCCTTATCTTGGTATGAGAGCTCCTATTATCTTAGTAAACGCCCATCTTGTTACATGATGGTTGTAACGTGTCAACTGTCTTTCACCAAACTTGTCACCCTTGAATGTTGTTCCTGATACTTTTTTATCGCTCGTTTTAAAAAACCAATTCCACCGTCAGACTCACCTTCCTCAAACAAACTATGTACTTGTTTAGAAAACCAAAACCACTGCCAAACTTTTTGGCCCTGGATAAGCCATATACTAAAATTTCCTCATGATCTATCACGTGTTTGTAAGATATTTTGATGTGCTAAATCTATTTTTGACCTTATTTTCACTACATCTATCCTTGCATGTGGTGTGCAAAAGAACTGATAATTGCTCGAATCGCCCAAAACCGAACCAAACCAGTCAAGAATCAACAATTCCCATGAGCTCCGATCTGGTTTCCGGTGTGGAATGACCAACTTAGACCGGTACACGCACATACATACAAAGAAAAAACCCTAGTCAAGCTTTATATATATATATAGCTCTTGCACACCCCTACCCTCTACCTTCTCATGCACGCTCTTTACCCTAGCCCTTTCAACTCTCTTACCTCATCTTAAATGTGTTTTTCTTTTCAATGTATGTTCTCCCTTCTTTGCTTACACCAACATGACCTCTTAAAAGTTACCGCCTTTCTTGCTTCGGACCGAGAGTTGGGGTCTCTTTCTTGTATCAATGGGTTTGAATTTGTGTTTGAGATTTAAAGAAAAGAGAGGAGAGAGCTTTGGGTTGGTGTTAAAATGAAAGGAGAAGGGAGATTAATGGACGAAACCCTAACATATTTAGTAGCGACTGTGGTCATTGTCATGATTGCTTTGGGTTTCTTCTTTTAAGGCTCTTTGAAGAGGGTTAGAAAGGTTGGGATTTTTCTTTTCCGAGCTTTCTTTTTTTATCCTTTTGGTTCTTTAAACGTTCGAGGAAAGTTGGAAAAAGAATAGAGTAGGGAAGGTTGTCAATTGTCATAGTATCATCTTGATACTGAAGAGAGAATCCTTCTAAGCTTGCACACGCAAAAAGATTGGTTCTATGGATCTATCCAGAAACCGGTGTCACGTCCCGGTCAAGACCGTAACCTGTGATATACTTGTGACATCCCATTAAATTGTTATCTTGCAATTACAAACAAGCAAAAGTATACAATTGGGACAATCACAATAACATTCGAACAACGAGGTTAAAGCAGACAACAACAACAAACCATATATTTACATGATATTTATTTATTTTACATATCAAGCCTATTTACATGCCCCTTTCTTTTTTTACGAACTGATACACGCATATATATCTGCTATAACAAAGGTTGGATTACTCTTAACCTCGCTACTGATTGCTCTTCAAAAAAGTTTCTCCAAAAAGTTCATTTCCCCAAAAACGCTCAGTCATTTCCAAGTTCGATTGGTCAACTAAACCCCATTCGCAACGGTCCTAGGTGCTAGGCCATAGGCACACCCAAACGGGCAATTAAACCCACGAAGGGGTTGATTAGTCCGCAATCCTCAGTACACTCATACCAGGCTTCGAACACGTGGAACGTTTTGTTCAAGGCCTTCATTAACCATGATTTGGGAATGACTATGCTCTCCCTCCGGCCATGTCGATCGCATCCATAATCATCTCCACACAGGTTCCAAACAGGATCAAAGGAATCGCCATCCTATGGGTCCGAGGGAAAAACGATGAGGAATGAGTCATCGACTCAATAAATAAATTCACTAATTTCAAATTAGGAGGAATCAATCGTTATCAAATATGCATTCAATTGTACCACCCCGGGTATCAACGACAAATCAATAGCAAAAATGTGCTCCCCATCCAAACATCACTCACGATGTAATGCAATTGCCAAGCAAACATAAAACATGGTATTTCCATGATGTACATATCAACAAACTCACGGAATTCGTTTGGATCATGCACCGTGGCGTGCGGACGAGGCGTACATGCCCTTTCTTGCGCCCGAGATGTGTTTAGACTCATACTTTGCTTAAATAGACAATCATACAAACAAAATCCGCATTAAATAAAGTCCAAGCATGGTTTAAGATTAAATACTATCTAATAACGTATTGAGTTATCCTACCCCGAGATTAGGGAATCTACTTACTCTACTCAATAAAGCAAGATTTTGTGGGGACCAAATGAAGTGGTGATTGGCGTGAACAAGAGGAAGGTGGCGTGACCAAGAGAGAACTAGTTGGTAGGGTAGACGTGGATAGTGATGATGTGAGGAAAAAGGAAACTAAGGAGGGCCCAAGCCTATTCATTGTATGATCCACTCAAAGTCCTAATGAGCTAAGGCCGTAGTCCATTAATGAAGGGGCCCTAAAGTCTAAGCTTCATTATGATGAGACCCTGAAAGTCTTTGGTCATAATTAAACTTCTTATGAAAGCTTTTAATTAAGGCCATTCATCTCTAACTTGGTCTTCAAGTTTCTACCTTAAGGTCATTAGGCCCTACTAATTCATTTAAGGCCTAAGTAAATTATCATGATTTCTCTCTCTCTCTTTACCTTCCTTTGGTCGTGAGCGTCTAAGTTGGGTATGAATAGTAGTCTTGGTATTCAAGACTCAATTATTTAAATCTTCTACCATATTCCTATCTCTATTATTGGGGTTTTCTTGGTCAAATTTTATCATAGACAACTTTCTAAGGAATTGTCTATTATTTGTGCTATATTTCAATTATTAGACAATTTCCAAAAGAAGTTGCTAATTTGTCATCTTGTTCATAGCTTCTTCCTTGGGCATGAATCACTTTCTAAAGGTCACAATTGTTGACTTGTGCAAGACAACTTTATTATTGACCCAAGCTCTATTATTGGGAGTTGGTCTCCATTATTGATCAACTTGTCCAATAAGTTAGCGATAATCAAGTCATCATGTCTTTTTGTCCAAGAAGCATGCTAGGCGTGAATCATATGACTTTATCAAGAAACACTTAATAATTGGGTTCTTGCTTAGTTTTAATGGCACTTCCTTCTTTGGACACTAAGATTTCACTAAACTTTCTTTTTTTTTTGGTCGAAAGATTTCACTAAACTTGGCTTGGCAAAGAACTAAGAGAATCAAAGTTTCAGGTGCCTTAAACAATTAACCTTCCCACTAGAAATTCGAGATTCAGGGCCAAATAATGTTTGTTAGTAGAATAATTATTTTTTTTATTGATCAGAAAGTACGGTATATATACACATCAAAATCCCAAAGACCATTATACCCTTTAACACTCCCCCGCAAGCTGGAGCATGGATATCAAGCATGCGCAGCTTGTTACAGATATACTCAATCCTACTTCCCTCTAGAGATTTGGTGAAAATATTGGCTAGTTGTTCACCGGTCCTAACATGACTAGTAGAAATAACTCTAGCTTGAAGTTTTTCACGGACAAAGTGGCAATCAACTTCAATATGCTTGGTACGCTCATGGAAAACTGAATTTGAGGCAATATGGACAGTTACTCGATTATCACACCACAACTCCATTGGCACAGGGTCTTCGAATCCAAGTTCAACTAAAAATTGACGCATCCAAACTAGCTCACAGGTAGCTTGAGCCATAGCTATGTATTCTGATTCTGCACTTGATCTAGCCACAACACTTCGCTTCTTACTCTTCCAAGATACTAGGTTTCCTCCTACAAAGATACAATACCCTAACGTAGACCTCCTATCTATAGGAGATCCTACACAATTAGCATCTGAGAAGGCTTCCACCATTTTGTGACCATGATCCTGATAAATGAGACCATGACCGGGAGCTTTCTTCAAGTATCTCAAAATTTTGATTACAGCAGCCCAATGTGAGGTACAGGGAGAAGACATAAACTAACTCACAACACTCATCGGAAAAAAAACATTAGGTCGAGTGATAGTTAGATAATTTAGCTTTCCAACAAGTCTTCGATACCTCTTCGGATCATCCAACAGCTCACCATCCTCTGCCGTCAATTTAGAGCCCACTTCCATTGGTGTATCCGGTGGTTTAGCACCTAGCATACCTGTCTTTGTAAGCAAACCCAAAACATATTTTTGTTGTGAGATATAAATACCTTTCTTCACCCGTGCTACTTCGATACCCAGAAAATATCTAAGAAGACCCAAATCCTTTATATGAAACTGCTGTTGCAAATACCTTTTCAACTCTTTAATCCCTGTAGAATCATATTCAGTTATGACAATATCATCTATATAAACTACAAGGAATATCCGACCAACTCCAAAAACTCGATAAAATATAGAATAATCTCCAGTACATCTACACAACCCAAATTGGAGTACCGCCTCAGTAAACTTCCCAAACCAGGCTCTGGGAGACTTTTTCAAGCCATATAATGATTTGTTTAAGCGAAAAACATGACCAGACTCTCTCTAAGCAACAAACCCTGGTGGTTGCTCTATATACACCTCTTCCTATAAATCTCCATGAAGAAAAGCATTCTTTACATCGAGCTGAAACAGAGGCCAACAAGCAAAGCAGCCAAAGAAAACAAAAGACGAACAAAGGTCATCTTAGCCACCGGAGAAAAAGTATCACCATAATCAATCCCATAAACCTATGCATATCCTTTAGCAACCAGTTTAGCTTTGAGACGAGCAAGAGAACCATCAGGGTTAACCTTAACTGTATATACCCACTTACATCCAATGGTTGTTTTCCCTGCAGGCAAAGGAACAAGATCCCAAGTCTGATTTTGGTCCAGTACCTGTAATTCCTCTTCCATAACTGCCCTCCAGCCTGGACTAGATAATGCTTCAGCAACAGTTTTAGGAATAGGATGATTATCAATGGTCATTAGACTAGCTCGACAAAAGGCAGATAAACCAGAATATGAGACAAACTGGGCAATAGGGTGTTTGGTACAACTACGAACTCCTTTGCAATGAGCAATAGGAATATCGAGATTAATATGTGACTAACTTACCTCAAGTTGAGAAGACGAAGTAGATGAGATAGGCTGAGGTACATCTGCAGGGGGCTCCACATGCTGACAAGGACGTCTACTATAAATATACTAGACAAGTGGAGGAATAACTGCAGAGTTCGAAGTGGGTGTTGATTCCATAACAACATAAGTTAAGGAATCATCATCCACTGTAGAAGTCTTCGTCGAATTATCAAAATAGACAGTAGACTCGAAAAAGGAAACATCTGCAGTGGTAAAGTACTTATGCAAAGAAGGACAATAACAATGGTAACCTTTCTATGTACGAGAATACCTAACAAAAATGCATTTAAGAGATCGAGGATCAAGTTTGGAAAGTCCTAGACGATAGTCACGAATATAACAAACCCAACCAAATATGCGAGGTGGCAAATGAAACAAAGGGTCAGAAGGAAAAAGAAGAGAATGAGGAGTGGCACCCTTAAGAACAGAGGACGGCATGCGATTAATAAGATAACATGCTTTCATAACAGCATCAGCCCAAAAGGATTTATCTACCTTCATTTTAAACATCAAACAACGAGTAATTTCTAACAAGTGACGGTTCTTCCTTTCGGCTATACCGTTTTGTTGTTGTGTATCCAAACAAGAAGATTGATGAAGAATGCCTTGTTGGGACATGAATTTAGAGAATGTTCTAGAAAAATACTCCTTGGCATTATCACTTCGAAGAATGCAAACAGAAGCAAAAAATTGAGTATGTACTTTATTAACAAACGCACAAAAAATAGGGAATAATTTAGAGCGACTTTTCATTAGATATAGCCAAGTGGCTCTTGAATAGTCATCTACAAAAGTCACGAAATACTTGAAACCAAACTTTGAAGCAGTAGGACATGGACCCCAAACATCAAAATGAACTAAAGAAAACGGGCGAGAAGCCTGTTTATTGACTCTTGGACTATAACTAATACGATGCAATTTTCCAAACTGACATGACTCACACTCGAAACTAGATAAAGAATGAAACCGAGAATCAAGTTTCTTCAAACTTGCTAAAGAGAGATGTCCCAAGCGACAGTGAACTTGATGTGGAGAAACTGCTAAACAAGCAACACTGGTGGCATTATCAAACATATATAGTCTCCCTGACATATGTCATTTACCAATTGTCTTCTTCGTCTTCAAATCCTGAAAAACACAGGAATCGAGATAGAAGGTTATAGAACAGTTATATTCTTTGGTAAGATGACCAACGGACATAAGGTTAAATGGAAAATTTAGGAGGTACATGACACAGGATAAAGATATGAAGGATGTCAGTGGTATTGTGCCTATCCCTTTTACTGTGGACAGAGAGCAATCAGCTAATGTAACGCTAGACGAAGACTCGTGAAAGACGGAAAAGATACCTAAAGATCCAGTCATATGATCGGTAAAACTTGAATCAATGACCCAGGGGCGAGAGGTAGATGAAAGACATGCTGTTACATTACCTGTTTGAGCAAAAGTAGTTGTGGAAGAGGAAATTGGCTGAGAAATCTGAAACTGATTGTACCTAGCAAGTTCCTCTTATGACATTCTAATCAGTGTTCCTCCTTCAGAAGACTACGAAGAAACACCCAACTCTACTGCATTGGCTACGTTGGCAACAGCCGAATGAGGGGGCTTTCCATGAAGCTTATAGCAAAAACGCTAAATATGTCCAAGTATACCACAATAATGACATGTTCGTGCAAGTCCGGTATTACTCCCTTTGTCACTAGAGATGCTACCGTATGACTGTGATTGGCCTCTATTGAACCTACGGCCACTACCACCACTATTAAAGTCATGGCCACTATGACCACCACCACCTCGATTTCCTTGAACTGTCTAGGCAGAACTATCACTTGTGGGGGATATATCCTTAGATAACTCACGCGAAACCCTTAAGACTCGAGAAAAGGTCTCCATTAGTGAAGGCACAGTATTTCCTTTAAGAATTTGTGAACAAATTGCATCGAACTCTAGTCCAAGTGCTCCCAAAAATCCCATAACAGCCAATTGTTCTCGTTGCTCCTGCATTGTCTTAACATCAGAGGTAATTGGCAAAAGATGATTAAACTCCTCATGCATTTGTTTAAAATCAGCAAAAAATTGAATAAGAGACCAATTCATTCTGTCAACTCTAAAGAAATCTTAGGAGACTTCATAGATTCTTGAGAGATTATTTTCCCCAGAATAAAGGACACTCAAGTAATCCCACAAATCCTTAACAGTAGTGGCATGTGTAACTAAGGTAGCCATATGAGATTCCATAGAATTCCACATTTGTCCAAGAATTCTGGCATCCATGGTATCCCATTTAGTATCAACAACAGTTCGTGCACTTGTCAAATGGTGATTTTGCTCTCTTCCGGTCAATACTATCACCACAATTCTCTTCCAATGCTGAAAGTCAGTGACCCCAGCTAATTTTTCCTCGGTCAAACGATTAGAAGATGTAGATACAACTTCAGTCAATACTCCTTTATTCTTATCTGCCATAATCAAATACTCACACTAAACTAGGAACAAAGCTCCACAACCTATCACAACACTGATCACTAACCAAATAAAAAAAAAACATTCAACCTCACGTAAATCAGAAAACCAACACCAGTCGAATCAAACCATACACTTCAAAATGATCGACCAAATCTGAACTAATCAACATATTAGTTCGGCACATCAGTAGTTATACGCAACAGCACTCAGCCCCCCCCTCTCTCAATCTACATGTATAGCACCACACGTAATCAGCCAATTAGCCAAACCAACATCACATCCAATCATCCAAACCAACATACATAGCAAGAATCTCCCTTCCCTCAAGCATATCAGCAACCAAGTCAAACTTTAGAACACATTCACCTTCTTTTTTTTTTTTTTTCGATTCCACTTCAATCGATAGCCATCAGAAGGGGCCACTCCTCATCTAGTGACGTCAAAAGACGTTGAAGTAGGTCGCCTAGCTTGGAAACCTTTAATCGATGCCTACAGGACTTAAATCGGCGCCGGAAATGGGGTCGGCGGGCCTGGATGACCTCAGATCTGGCTCGTTGAAGCTTCGGCAAGATGCCAGGATGAGGTCACCGACCTGGGTTCTACGGTGGTTGGTGGTGGACGACGGTAATTTTAGGGTTTAGGCTCTGATACCATATTAGCAGAATAATTATATTTTTTATTGATCAAAAAGTACGATATATATACACATCAAAATCCTAAAGACCATTATACCCTTTAACGATGTTCAAGTGATATTGACCAAAAATGTGGAATGACCAAGCACTGAACTTGTTCGGACAAGCGCAATTGGGCACAAATTAGCCTGGATGGGCGCTGTGCCGTGCGTATGGACGAGACGCATGGACAAGGGATCGATTCATTGATCGGACGTACACATTGGCTCATGAGCGGCACAATGCACAACCCGTGGCCAAGTCTGACAACATAAAACTAGGTTTGGACCGAAACCCATGAGCATAAAGCTTGGCCAAAGGTAGGGCACAATGTCCGGCACAGGGACAAGTACAAGGTTGGCTCATGGCCTGACGGATGGGCACACGGTTAGTCCATGGCTTACCCGATTCACCGCAACGATCCATGGTCGAGTTGCAACTGGTTTATGTTCAAGCATCAACGATTAATGGTCGACCCTCGGTTGTCATGTAGCAGCGTGAAATCGAGTAGCACGGAGTCGATTCATAGACGCTCGTGACTAGTGCATGGCCAAGCAAAATCACCCGCGACCGACACACGCCCGCATAACATCTATCCATGGCCGCCCAGGATCGTTCCATTGCCAATCCTTATGGTCGATCCATGATCGAATCACTCTAATCAATTTGCGTGATCCGGAAATCATTTCATTGACGATCCCTTAACCAATCCATAAATGATCATTTGATCGAACCATGACCGATCCTTTAGATACTGTTCCGTCCATATTGACCAATCCATGACCAACCCTCAAATCGGTCCACACAACATTTCCAAGGCATTTTCCTTTGGTCATCTCGGTTCCATTTGGGGTCCAAATTTGGGTATTTTACAACCGACTGGATGGATCTATAGAATTAACGGGCGGTTCACAATTCCAATTTTGTGAAATTGGTCCTTAGTGAACGGTTCTTAATTCTACCGAAAAGCGTACCAAGAGTCGGACGAGTCCTATTCCTAGGTGAATCCATAAAATCAATGGGCAGTTTACAGTTCTCATTTTGTGGAACTGATCCTTAGTGGATAGTTCTTAATTTTAGAGTGTAAATCACCCACTCTCCAAAACTAATCACCCTAATATTATAGATAAATTGAAAATTTCACTATACTTAGATCATTTAGAATGGCACAAATTATATTTTATGAACTAAAAAAATATCCAGTTTTTTCATAGAACGCAAACTTTGGCACTATCATTGGTGATATCAATGCGCCTATTAAGAAAACCGATGAAATTGCTGACAAATTTATTCGACATTTGGAAGAGTCTGATGCGTCGAGACTAGATGACAAAATTTTGGTTAGAACCTAGTGATCTTCCAACGGACGTGTCGATTAGGGACCGGAAAGTAAACCACCAAAACTGTTTCGCGCACCCCACAATATAAAAAAGACAAGTAGACACTGAAAAGATACTTCATGGTAAGTCTCCAAGATGCTCAGTCTCATTATTGACGTCTAAAATTCATTCACAATGTTAACCAATCTCGACAGGCAGTCCCCGTCCGCTAATTCATTTTACACCTTTGAGGAAGAAAATCTTGTGGGGGGGGAAGGAGGGATTAAGCTAACAAAACCATATCAGCAAGGTCTACTCTACCTCTGAAAAGCCAGTCTAAAGCTATATGGTACAAACTGATCTCTTCCAACTAATTCACAAGAACTAACTGGCCAGTCTCGCTTGCTCGCAGAAACTACAATCTACCTAGAAATTACCATGCCTGTTGTAATTCTGATGAACTAAATCAAACTTGAGAATCGGATCCCTATTCACTTCTCATTCATTGTCATCGGCGTCGGCCTTATCCTCAGCTTCCTCGTCATCACCTTCATCCTCGTCGTCGGTCATGTTATTTATGACCTCAGTAATTATATCCTTGATTTCTGCCTTTCTGTGCATCAGATCCACACCAAAGTGGGTACCTGAAGTTTGCACGCACTGTTAGTCATGATTATAACAGAAGATTATATAGCCTTCTCTTAATAAAAGAAACATACCAAGTTGCCGGAGAATGTCGGATAAGGTTGCCTGCATTTTTAGAATAAATAAATGAGGTTTAGGAAAGCACAAAAAGAGATGTTTTAACAATGTAATGACAGATTTAGAAACAAAACGTACAGTATTGAA
The DNA here is from genome assembly GCA_024500025.1 of Syzygium aromaticum. Classification (NCBI taxonomy): domain Eukaryota; kingdom Viridiplantae; phylum Streptophyta; class Magnoliopsida; order Myrtales; family Myrtaceae; genus Syzygium; species Syzygium aromaticum. The sequence goes on along the minus strand of CM044895.1, from coordinate 29,669,313 downwards.
GTCCACTTTCTTGAGAATATCCACGACAACAGCATGCATCTCTTCTCTGCTGGGTTCAGCTTTCGCCTTTTTGCTACTTTTGCCTTTCCCTGCGTCATGAACATAAACACCCTTAACTACAATTTATTAATTCAGTTCTCAACTGATAAAAAGGGGCACTGAATGAAGTAAAGATAAAATCACAGTAAACAACAACTAGTTAACAACGAACTACAAATTTTTAGTTCTGTCACAAAACAATAAGAAATCAGATAAGAATCCCAACAAAAATGTTTTGGCAGAAAATTACAATGCACGCAAGTAGACCATTAAACATATTTTTAATATCAATATAGACTTGAGAAGAAAATCAAGAAATAATGTTACAAAGAACATTCTACCGAAAGAAGAAATGACAGCGACAACCATTGCAAAAATAGATATAGAACTTCATACGACCACATAAGAAAGAACTTGTAAGTATCGCTTTACTTAATGTCCAAAATATAAAAATCTTTAATTATCAACACATAGTTTAGGTAACTAATTCATAGTTTTATCGATCATACAACCAGCATAATCATCTTCACATTTTTTCTCTACCTATAAAATAGCAAAAGTCCTAAAGGACCAATATTCATAACTGTGATAAGGATAATATTTATTAACATATCTCACACATTCCTATCATCTGTCTTGCATCACTTGAACCAGGTTACAGAAGGTAAACATATTTACCTCGATCCCTGACTGAAGCCTCAGTTGACGGTTTGGTAGACTGTTTCTTGCTGGAGGTTTTAGCCTTTGAGGAAACACTCTGGTCGTTTTGATTGCTCTTTTCAATCTTTTGTTTCTTCGACATGGATCCTTCTGACTTAGAAAGTGATTTTCTACCACCAACCCCATCTACAGTACTCTTCTTTGAGGCTGGGGTGGACGATTTCTTCGCAGATTTTGCAGGAGTGACCGTTTTGGCAGACTCCGAGGTATCTTTGGTTTTGGACACTGAGCTCTCCTTCGTTTTTTTCCTAGAACTTTTCAACACCAGCTCCTTTGGTGTATCCTCTTCCTCTGACTTGCTCTTCTCATCTCCGCTCTCCTCTTTTGACACCATATCATCATCACTATATATATCAGAATTGTCCTTGACTTCCTTCTTGTCACCTTTATCATCATCGTCCTCTTCTGAAGCAATCTCAGATGATTTCTTCTTCACAGAATCAGGTGCTTGTTTTTGTCTCTACAGCAAATGATACACAAAAACAAAAATCTCAAGTGCTTGCCAAGTATCAAAAGTAGATAAAAGGTGGGAGGGTGGTAATAGACAAAATAAAATGCTTAAAACACCCACAACAATCAAAACAATCCCAAATGGAAATGACCTTTATATTTTTAATGCTCTGTGATAGTAAAAGATCCCGCTGGCACATTATTTTCTTTTTGGCCGATGTTGTAGATATATTCCCATTGATTTGTAGGCCTCTTTTCAAGAGGAAGAGACGAGACAAATAGGCAATACCAAACATTGCAACACATAAAGTGAGTTACTGAACTCGAATAGAACCGAATGCTCTTTAACGCTGATGTACTTTGTCTCTCCCTAAACCTGGCTATTTATGTCGATGTACCTATCAGTTCTTATATGGAGATAATAACACTGTCAAAAGATGAAAATTAGATCAGGAATCATAGGAGTTAGGTGAAAAAAACAGACAATATCTGGCCAAATCAGTCCTTCCCGAGTGTAAACTGAGGATGGCTAAACTGAATAACAACATCAGTAAGCTGAGTACCGTTTTAAGCAATCACACGATAACTTTAGAAAGAAAAGGAATGAAAAGTAGTGACATTATACTTACCTTACCAAAAAAAAAAGTAGTGACACTAAGTTCGTAAAAAATACTGGTTCATGGTAAAAAAGGGCAGATCTAGAACGGTATTAATACAGCAAAAGAGAGGAAAAGAAACCTTTTCTGTCATCGTACTAGATGCTTCTCCAGGGACTAAAGGTTTGCTTGATGTGATCTTCCTTTTACGCTTTTGGCCCTTCTCAATTAACATTAACCCCATATAAATCATCATCAAGAAAAATTAAATACAAAAGATAAGACACTCAAAAGCAACACTGCTTGATACTATTACCTGTTCCTTGTCAGCAAGCAAAACATCAGTAGTAGAATGCGGTGATTCCAGAAATTCCAACAACTTAGCAGAAAGCTCCTCCTGGAAAATGCCCAATCCAATATGGATGGCAGAATGCATATCAAACAGGAGGCTGGAAACAAAAATCATTTGTATCATCACATACCTTCTTCACAGCTGCCTTATTTATTGGAATGTTGAGCACATCACAGAAGTCAATCAACTTATCTTTGACACATTTGTCAAGTTTTTCCTTCACTTTAGCTCTCTGTTTTTCCTGCTAGAGAAAAAAAAAGAGAACTGAAAGGGAAAGCATCTACAATCCTTCAAATGAACATTCATAAAATCTTCCCAAATATTAAAATGCGTACACAGAAAATCTCCAAAATAAACCCATATCTCCTGGGATCACTAAACAAGCCAACACGATTCAAAAAATATAGGTGCAAAAGACTACAAACCAGAAGGCTCTGAAAAGGCATATACCTGATTCTCAGTCCACACATAGCCAGAAAATTGGCCTATGTTTCTCTTCAAGCTGTGCACCTGCATGTAATACGCCATGTATGATGTCAAGTGACAAACAGAGACAACATCTAAAGGCGCTGTCAAGTTTCTTCAGAATGCAATAATTATGATCAGAATGTAACCAAATAGCAGTACTCTCAACAAACTATTCGGAAATACACTTATAACCTACACGTGCCCCCCTTTTACCACCTAGTCTAGTACGTACAGCAACCAGGCTACAGCAACTATCAAACCAAGCATCATAATTTCCATATAAGTATATGTTCTTTCAAAGCTATTTTTACTGGCTCCTACTTTCAAAACCTCAACATGTTTGAAATACAACACGGCACACCTAACACAAAATGTTGAATTCATCTAGTTCTCCTAAGGAGAACCTTATTGATCGAATGAAAAGGGTGGACTACTTTTTCAACTATCCTTTTCAAGGTTTTTTAGGAGATTTGCTTCTTTCAAATGAAGCTATGGGGGCTCTTGCAGTGAAGAGGGTTCAATTAATGAAAAGGATGAGAAATAATTATTCAAAGATTAAAAGAATCAGATGCAAACTCTATGACCCATGGTTAGTAAAGCTTGTTTCCGTTCGTTTGAAGCCAAGATTTCACCGACTCAAGAGAGCAGTTGGAAGACATCACATCGTCCCTCCCACTACGTAAATGCTCACGTTTATCCCCTCAAGCAGACAACCACCCTCCCACTTCGTGAAACCGAGATTGTCCTCCCTCTTTCCCTCTCATGCATTCTGGTTTTTCTGGTTTCAAGAGGTGGGCCATTTTCTCTCTCTCTCTCACTCTCTCTTTTTATGACTTGGCTCAAGAATCTAAGACGGACTTGAAGAAAAAGCATCAAGTGAAAACTTCATATATTGGCAACAAAAATAAAAATAGAAGGCTTCAGTCCAAAATGAAAACCGCATTTTGATTTTGGATTGAAAAGGTGCGGAAACAACAAAAAGGTGGTTTCACATTTTCACTTAAAAATTGACAAAAGGAGTGCCGCATCAGCATGTTTTCCTTTCCAACTGAAAACGAAAACACAAATTTGGAGAATTCAAACCAAATAGGCCCTAAGATATCCTAGAGAGATGTCAGTCTTCTGATTGTCTTAGAAGAATAGCTTCCCGAATTGGTTGGACAATTTTAATTAGGCCCTAATGCATGAGAAATAACAGCACAATAGAAGTGCGGTCCAAATCTGGAGCTAAACGACAGTGAGTGCACAGTTCAACATCGATAACTCAATAATGCAGCTTTCAGCGAAGTTGCTGAAACAAAAGTAATTTCAAATACCCCAATCATACAATGCTTTCTCTATAGTTGCTGAAGCAAAAGTCATCTCAGACACCCCAATCATACAAAGGCTACAGGTGCGATTTGATAAACCCAAGGTTAATGAGGGAATAAGAACTAAGAAATGATGGATACCCTTTATTTGACTTAAATCTTCACAAAGTATGTAATTCACTAAATTGGACTGCAAGATGATGAAGCATGATACGAATCCACAGGGAGCAAAATTTTGCAAGTAACATTCTAATGTGGTATGTAATTCAATTGTAGCGAAACAGCTAATGATATGATTTGGTTAGTTAATTATAATTCTCAGCTCTAATCAAAGATGTATATTCTGCCATGCTAGGGACAAAGATGGGTGTGTTAATTTATTGAAAATATGAATAAAAAACAATTTAGAACAAATCTAGTTGTGGATTGTTTATCTAAGCAGCTGCTTTTGTCAATCAACAGAAAAACAAAACCGTTTGTGCAAACTATTAACTCCATGATTCATGGCATTCTAGTAAACAACCACTAGACTAGGTAGGGCGAGTCTTTGAGCCTCTACATCTAACTGCATACCCTAAAAAAAAGTGGCGCAAAGATAGTATAGCCAATAAAATTAAATCGAAAGGTCACCTTAGCTTTCTTTCCAAAAAGTACCGCATGAAGTATTTGCAGGTTGTCATCAGGTTTTCTCTTCGATAACTTGAATGCAACTGAAATATTAAAAAATATCAGGATAAAAAGTGAGCTGCTGCAAACAGGAGGAAATAAAATTTAAACAGTGCCGCCCATGAGTCTAAAGAGCAGTCACCTAGACAAGATAACAAAAACAAATGGAAGCAAGGAAAATTCAAAGTCCCACAAGCACAGAGAAGAAAGTGAAACACCTACATTGCCGAAATTTCGCATCCAAAATTAAAAAGGATTGCACTTACAACATTTATATATCTTCAGACCACTAGAAATTTCTGGTGACACATTTTCAGTCTAATTGATCCTCCAAAAGAGCAAATTAAGAAGCCTAGATTAACAGACCTACCAATCAATACGCACACTGCACAGGGTTCTTTATTAAGCCAACTTAACTTGCTATGCATTCTAAGATGCTGGTTTGAATAAAAACTTCATCAGTTCTCATATGATATTACAAACGGTATTCTCCTCCAAACAAATCAAACTACAATATGAATCAAAAACCACTTCAAATTTAAGCAAGCTGTTATGTTTAATACAAATAACTAAACAATACGACACCTGACAATGTTATTCACTTGCTTAGTAAATGAAGATATCATCGCACAACCATCTTGTGGAAACATGCAAGTATGAGTACTAAGTCATTAGCAATTTTCCCTGAACCTCTGCATAGCCTTTCAAAGTACAAAAGCTCTCACTAATAATAAGTACTCACTATATATCACTACATTTCAACTTCATCTAGAACACAAATCATACCCTATGTTAAAGGCACAATAAGCTTGTGCTAACAGTATATAGCCACTATATATCACGTCATTTGACTGCTTTCGAAATGATAATAATAGTCAATGTCAAATCTATATAATAAGGAAACATTAAAGCCTAAACCACAAGTTCATTTGAACAATCCTTTTCCAAAACAAGCTAGCCACGCTACTATTTTCCTCGATATTACAAGTGGCATCTTAACAACTAAACACTAAAAATGGCGACTCGACCGGCATATTTTGTAAGCCTAACAAAAATTTTATCTCCCATAGAAGCACCTACTTATGCTAGTTCATGTTCAGAGATAAATAGTGCGCTAGTAGGCAATAGCAACATCTAGGAGATAACTCTCATGAGTTAACAACTAGCTAAAGCATTACCCTATAAAAATATTTTCCATGTCATGTACTTTCCAAAACCAACATCATGTATCTGTAGCTAAGTCCTAGTATGCCTTCAACACACATCCCGCTATTTATAATAATGAGAAGGACTAAAGGCACTACGTAAAGAAGCTTTCCCAGGGGTAGAAAGGCAAGAAATTGGCCACGACTAGATTAATTGCAGTACGAGCAAACTGCTTGACTATCGTTTAGCACCAAGGAAGCTGAAAATTTCTTAAAAAGGAGAGAAATCCGAAAACTGGATAGAGAAAGTGAAGTGCCAAGTTACGGCTTTTTGTTAATGTTCAAGAAAGCTATTTCGTGATTTTAGAAACATAAAACAGTATCTGCTCAAATGCTAGCCTTCGAGAAGTGTTCCAGAAGATAAAAGTATGCTTGAAAATACCAAAATAACATTTTTAACGATTCCCACATCTGCTCTCCGTTTGATGAAATAATTATCACTTGCTGCTGAGCAGGAGCAGCTAGCCTTCAAAAATATTCTCTGTGGGTAATTTGCAAAACTTCAAAAGGCTGGGTTTCTGGTAAAGGGCGTGAAAGAACTTGTTGCACAGAGGTACATGACGAAGCTTGAAGAACTCTGAAGAACAGAACGGTGCATCCTAGCCAAATGCTGACACTAAAATTTGTTTTTCTGATAATCGTAATCTCACTTTCTGTTTTGCTGCTTCAAACCAATGAAATGCTCCAAAAATTGTGATGGAGAGTTCATGATCATGAAGGTGATACTTCCCCATATTACTCATATTGATGGACCATTAGCTGTGCACTTTCAACAAAAATCAAATAAGCAAAAGTTCATAAACAGAAGCTCACGCCAGGCAGTATATTATTCTTGCCATTACAACCCACAAGATGGTTGGATTTCAGCCAAAGTGACTGTGGATACGACGATAAGCGAATATTGAAACACAAATTTTTGGCAAAGAGTAATTAGACTATAAAGCTTGATGTTGCCTAGGATGCAGATGCTCCAGGCATATAGACTACAATCCAGCATGCAGATTTTGAAGAAACAGAGACACCACACAAAATGCGACACATGGAAAAACCATCTTTGCAGGGTAAATCAGCCTCCACACAGCTTGAGACATTGAAATATTCAGGGCAACATAAACAAATTCAAGACAATGAACCTGGAAATAGTCGAAGGGCATGCGCCGTTCAACTCAAAAAAGCATGTATACTAAGATAACAAGTAACTCCCCGCAAGAGAACTACTGGGCAAAGAGGCGGCAGACCCACTGTAAAACTTGGAGGAAACAAATAAAGCTGGAAACATACCATTGGGAATGTCCTTAAGCTGTAGACCGCGGCCCTGAAATACCAGCAAGCCATTAATCCCTTGGAAAAAAAGATTAAAAAAGAAAAAGAAAAAGGAGAGTCCAAGCCTGCCAGTACCTTTTCGATGGAGAAGCCTCTGCCGGAGGGCGTCCTGACGAGGGCAGGAGCGGAATACCGCTCCACCGATCTCCTTTCTCTGGTGGGACGCTCGATTCCGGGCGTCGCCGGATCCTTCTTCGCCGCGCCCGATTTCTTCCGCCTCTTGGGCACGCTCTGTTTCTCCACGGAGCCCCCACCTTTCGGATCCTCCTCGCTCTCCTTCTCTTCCGGGGCGTCGTCCCCGTCGTCGTCATCTTCGGCCGCTTCCTCGTCGGAAGCCTCGGTCTCCCCCGGAGCAGCGATCCCCCGGTCCTCCGGCTCCGGCTCCGGCTCCGGCTCCTCCTCCTCCTCCTCCTCCTCCTCCTCCTCCTCCTCCCCTAATTTCTCGGGGAGGTCCTCCTTGCCCTCGACCGGGGGAGCAGCCGCCCCTTCGGGCTCCGCGGCCTCTAGGGCTCCGGAGGCCATGCCGAGGAGTCGCGGGAGGAAGCGCGGGGAAGGGGGGGGGGAACGAAAACCCTAGCGAGCGGGAGAGGTTTGAGCGCGCGGGGGGAGGGAAGAACGTAGAAAGGAGAAGGAGAAGCAGGGGGGGTGGGGTGGGATGGATCTGATCTGGAAGGTGGGGAGGGGCAGGGAAGGAAGGAACGATCGGCTGATTTGCGCGCGCGGGGAAAGGCTTATCGAGAGAAACGAAAGAGAAGAGGGAGAGAGAGAGAGAGAGAGAGAGAGGGAGGGAGAAACAGCGAGCGGGGGGAAGGGGAGGTGGGGGTGGGATCTGAGGAATCAGGAGAGAGAGAGAGAGAGAGGATTTTTGGGTGAGGGCGGGGAGATTGCACGAGAGGGCGGGGTTCAAAATGAAAAAGAAAGAAGCTTCGGGGAATTTCATGTTTCGGGAGCGAGCGCTCCTTTTTTTCATGCGTCCATCGCGCTTCCACGGCTGAATCATGTCGCCTCCCTCTTCCTTGCGCCATTATTACAAACCTTTTAATCGGGAAAAATTCCATATAAGAGGACGAAAGGATTTTCATTTTCTCGATTAAGGACTCGAAATGGTCTTAGCAGTTTCAAACAAGGGCATGACCTCGACGGCTCGTCGAGGGCATTCTTGTCCAAAGATAATTATATTTTTTTTGAATTATTCTTTTCTTTTTTTCCTTTTTTCTTCCTTCCTTCCTTTTCCTTTCCTCCTTTTTTTCCCCGGTTCTCTCTTTGTTCTTTGCCGGTGGCTGGGTGACTGGCCACTGGCGAAGCCCGAAAAGGGCTCCTCGCCGGTCACCCTCCCCCGATCTGGCAAGACCCTTATTTGAAGCCGTCACGGCGAGAGGCCGACCCTCTCCCGGATCTGGAGATGGCCGGCCTCGCCTATGGCTGGCGAGGGCCGCCTCCCCCAAGTAAGGTTGTCCCTTGCATGTTACCAATGAGGATGGCCCTTGCCCAATCCTTTCTTGGGCTTCGCTGGTGGCCGGCCATCGACGTAGAGGAAAGAGAAAACCAAAAAAAGAAAGAAAAAAGGTAAAAGGAAAAAAAATTTTAAAAAGTTAAAAAGACGAAAATACCCTTATCATATGGAAAGTCGTACCTATTTTTGAAACAGACGTAGCCACTTCAAGGTCTTATTTAAAAAAAAATCCATTTCAAATTTTTATTTGACGCAAAATTCACTTTAGGCCTCTATTTGAAATTTTTCCTTTTTTTAATCCTTCCCCTATTTTCTTCTTTCTCATATAATACTTTTCGGCATATAATATGTGTATAAACATATACACACTACTTTTCAAACAAATCCACCTTAAAATCTTTCGGTAAAATTTGAACCGTCGGTAGGGCGAGTTGACTATGAAAGTGCTGAGCTAGCCAATCCAAGAATAGTGATCACGTTTTCATTTATACGTACCATAATTGATCATAAATGCAGATTGTTGCTGGGAATATATTAGTAGATGCGGATCGAGCATAAAGGAAAGAAATCGGTGCATGGATGTTCTGGCCGGAATGTAGATAACCTTTGCCAATGATTGTGTTGTATTTTGATGATGTTCCGACATGTTTAGCTAATCTTCTAGACTTTGATGTGAATAACGATATACGTACCCCAAATGAGATCACGTTGTGATGTAAACTGACTTTTATATATCGTATGAAACTCGTTATTTACCACGACAACCAATGCACACTGCGCTTTCTATCGCGTAGGTCTGAGACCCCTTAGGGTGATTGGCTAAAGCAGGGCAACCACCCCGTGGCAGTGAGCACCAGCATGGGACGTTAAGTATGAGAGTCGCCACCTTTTGAGGGTCGAGTTTGGGTACGCGGCCGCACGAGAGAGATTGTGAAGGGATAGCAACCACAATGTGAAAACCTGACCGGTAAAAATCTATAAGTTCCGATTCTAAAATTTGAAGGGTAGATTTCAAATTTTAAAAATTACGAAACATGTTTCAATGGATAGCTTTCAGGCTCTAGGTAAATAAAACTTGGAACCTGAAATCTTAAACAAGTTTTTGGTATTTTTTTCTTAGTCTTTGTCTTCACATGATCCCTCGGTATTTCATGGCATTAGATAATAAGCGTATAATTTGAAACCACTAATTTGAGTTTTCAGTTTATGACTTGTTAATATTTTATATTTTTCGTGTGTCCAATATAAGTTGTGGTTAGTAAATTATAGCAGTAAGTGGTAGTCATTAAAGGTGATGATTCACTGTAATTATTTAATTAATAATACATGTGAAATTTAGGTAGACTCTGAAATCGACTTTGGAACCTGTGATGAGATAGGTTCTAGATTTCATAAAATAAAGAATATGTTCTCATTGATAGGTTTTAAGTACAAAATCAAGAACCGCTTACCCCTACGTCACGATGCCGGTCATCCTCCCCTACCACCTCGCATTGGCCATCACGCACCCTCAAATCTTGCGTGTGATGAGGAGGAGAGACCTTGAGAGGGGGAGGAGGGAAAAAAATTGGTAAAGGACGACAACTACGCACGTTGGTTGAGTGTTAGAAAATATCCATAAAGAAATTTTATGGTAGCAAAACTTAATTTAAATATTTCATGAACGTGATTAAGGGCGCAGAAGTTCATATTTAAACCGTGCAAAAGCTAAGTTCTGGTTCTACAAACATGTAAGCGCAATTTCACTAAGTCTACTGCAAAATTAAGGGTGCAAAACAGCAACCTCTCGATTAGCACTTTTTACATATAGATTTGGCAACTGTTGGAGTTTCCAAATCTACATATAAAAAGTGCCACAATAGTCACCACATCTGTATCAACTGGCACCTTTACGCATGTAAAATGTGCAAGCTTACATATAGATCGCTCCAAACGGTACGCTTGTCGCCGTCCAAGTGTAATCTTTGATTTTGGAGCTATATGGATTGAAGAAAACTCGACCATAAGTGATATACTCGACTGGGGCGATAACAAGAGAATTTGAGTGCCGTTGAGAGGTTTTTAAGCGCGTCGCTTTTGTAAGCTATAATAATGCCCATTTTGAATAATACTCATAAAAGTTATCAAGAGCGACGGTCGCATTTGTAAACACGCGAGAGGGGTGATTGTACATAGAAGCGATTCTTTATAGTTGGCCTGCGTCATCTATGATCTATGGCGTGTCAATTGTTGTCCTTTTCACGCAATCAAAAAGGTCGTCCGCCACAAACTTTTTGGTTCGACCAAGCGGATAGAATGACAACTTCTTCTGCATGTTACCCTTTTTTGAATTTTACTTTCGTTGATACAATAATTGCTCACACGTTAAGATCGACATGTATGTGGTTGCGTAACAAATTCATAGCTTGCTCATCCACTGAGATGTGTAATTTTGGAAGATTACTAAAAGAAGATAAATTAGCGTGGATTTATTTTTGTTACAAGAGAAATGCAAGTTCGGCTTTAATCAAGCACAATACATTAAGATCCCTTGTCTATATATGGCAAAAAAACCAAAACCCGAATTCGTTTAAAAATTTATGAATGACTCGAGCCGAGTTTTCACCACCACCTTTGTGCCCCCATCCATAATCCAACTCTTGAGCTTTCTCACTAACTCAACAAGCCGATCCGTGGAGCCGCCCATGCTTCGATAGTAACAATTTGAGGAGAAATTTTGCCAAAAGTGAATTTCAGGTCAGGTGTGGTCCTTAAATTTGTATTGCATTGAAATAGGTCAATTCGGGTTGGATTATTTTTGACAAAATTCAAACCTGACCTGATCCACTTATTTGACGACCTTAGTGGAGAGGAAACTAAACATTTGCTAAAGTTTGAGGAACTTAAATGCATCCCTATATTATCCAAGTTAGCTCTTTCTCTTTCTCTTGCTGTCCAAAGGACTATCGAAGTGCCGATGGCCAAGCCTACATGTTGAATTCGGTCCTTGCAAATCTCTAGCGCATGATAATTATTCTATTTATCTGTTTTTCTATTTTTCTATTTTCAGGAACATGTTTGGAACAGAAATCAATTTGATAACGCAATTTCATTTTTCTATTTTTGTAACAAATTTCTATTCCAAAAATAGGTTTGGAACAGAAATCAGAAGTAAAAAAATTTCTACTTTTCTATTTCTAAAATAGAAATGAGAAATAAAAACTCTTCTTATCAATTGTCCTCACTATTAGCTGGTCACCCACTGCCCTCCACTGTCGCTGCCGGCCGTCGTCCTCCACCGATCGCCCTCGGCCACTAGCCGTCGTCCTCCGCCACCTACCGTTCGTTGTCGTCCTTTGCCGCCGCCCCTCAATGTTGACCACTGTCGTCCGTCTCCCGTTGCTGCCCCACATTGGCCACCTCCTACTATCGCCAGCTTGCCCTCCAACCGCCTTCGGTCGACCTCTGTTGCCTTCCGCCGCCTGCCTCTTGTCATTGTCCTCCATCGCCAACCACCATCCACTATAGCTACCCAACGTTGGCCACCTCCCGCAGCCGCCCGCCAACCACTCGAGAGGAAGAAATTTTGTGTTGTTATCAAACGAATTTCTATTTCAAAATAAATTTTGTGTCGTTATCAAATGCATATTTTGGCTCAGAAATTCGTCCATAGAATAAAAATAGGAAAATCTATTTCTGGCAAAAAATTAATTTCTAGGACGTAATGATTGTTATTCACGCTCTAAATCTCCAAAACTTTGCTAGCTCATTATAGGAACGCAGAGGCACTCTTACTTCCAAAATCGAAAAGGAGAATGGACGTCGTCTCTATAGCTACGTTTATCATCCTCCTCCTCTGGGACAAGCCGCGGATCTGATCCACATGTTCTCGAACTGCAATCTCGCTCCCGTCGCCATCGCCGTCCTCCTCCTCTTTGCCTTCTGCTCCGCCTTCAGCGAGGACATCACCGGCAAAGTCGTCCTTGCCACCGGAGCTTCCTCTGGCATCCGCAAGTTTGTCCCTTCCCTCAGCCCCCCTCGTTTCGAGGTTTTCCTTTTTTCGTGCCGTAATTTCTTATGCGAAATCAACTCCCCATATCTAGATCCCTTTTTGAGTGGGGGCAAACTTAGTAATTAATGATATGTTTTTGCAAATCTTACTAATCTAAGCAAAAAAAATTTTAGGCGTTCTATTTTTAAAATAATGGGCCGCATGTTCAATAACACATGTCCGGGAACTAATCATTTCTTAATAACTACGCGATTGTCTATCATGATTCCGAATCATGGGGGCAAAAAGTAAGGAAATGTGGAATAATTGCTTCTCTCATGGTATTCTTGGGATTCTTGTCGGTGGCGACATTGAAAATATACAAAAAAAAAAACAAAAGATATATTCGTGGGTCATCAAAAAATGAGGGGGCAATTGTTATTTGTTCCCCACATCATATCACGAAACATTCTCAGGCGTGAGGCAGCCCCGCCTTAGATAACGTGGATCCTACGTGTAACCAAGGATATATATGCACCCGCATCATCTAAGAATTTTGTTCCACGGAGAGTCCCTATCGTTGATGCTATGGCACGGAGAGTGAAGGGCAGGCCGGCGTTGTTCCCCTGGCCGTTTGGTGCAATATTCAATAGTTGCGCACTTCAATTTATTAAGTTTTGTATAACATTTCTATATCTGGCACCATGCGCAAAATTTGTGTATCTTGTTCGATCAATTCAAGAGAGATGCCATGCATATTATGATTACCTTAGTCATTGCGTATTGAGCGTGGGCTACTTGGTTAAATGTGCATCTGTAGAATTACTGCATCACTTGACTAAGTATAACAAGTTGAAGAATAGTGAATTAAGCACCTTGCTCATTCATATGCCGAGAGAGGGGGCATGCTTGGCGCTAGTTGCTAGAAGAGAATCGCCTGAGAAGTGTGGCCAACTTGGCTTACCAATCGGGCTCTCCTGATGTGGTCATCATCCAAGGAGATGTGTCCATGGCTGAAGATTGCGAGAGGTTCATCAATCAAACAGTGGACCACTTTGGCTGCTGTAGACACACCGCTATTCACGGTATCTTTTCATTGATAATTGATTCGTTGATCATGGAGGGTTAACAATAGCGCACTGTTTGATGTCGTTTGATTCGTGTCGAGACAGTGGATCGCGTGGTGACTAATGCTGGGATAGCTCCCACCTGCATGCTCGAAGACTGCCCCGACATCACTAAACTCGCATCTGCAATGGTATAAGTTTATATCTAATATAATTCCATGAACTAATCTCCTTTTTTGATGCAAATACACTTAATTGAAGACATTTTCAACCACTGATCCTGCAATACACGGCCCAAATTTTTCTTCAAACATAAAGAAGATTGGGAAGTTGGAACTTGAATCTGGTAAGCATGTATCTGATGTGCGGCTTATGAAGAACATCAATTTCTGGGGCTCGGTGTATAGCAGTTACATTGCTCTTCCCTACCTGAAGAGAAGAAGAGCAAAGATTGTAGCGATAGCTTCGGCAGCTGGGTGGCTTCCAGCCCCAAGAATGTCCGTCTACACTAGCTCATAAGGATGGCAAAATCACTTCATCTGCATTCCTCAGTCGGCCGAATTATTATTGTTAAGAAATAGCCATTTCCTATAACTTACCCTCAGTCGGGATAACCATAACCACAGGCTTGATTGAATCGGAGATGACTCAAGGAAAGTTCCTTTCAAAGGAAGGTCGCATAGTTTTGGATCCTCAACTGAGAGATGTAAGGTCTTTTCGTGTACCGTGGAAGTGTATAAATCATATAAGATATTCGTGCAGTTTCCATTTTCTGACGAGGCTTGTTATATACCATCCGGTAAAAATAAACATCACAAGAGGTCAAAATCTTGCCTGAACGGGACTAGCATGGGACAAGCTTTTTCCATCTCATGAATTCGATTTGTTTCAATTAATCCCAGTTCAATGACCCCCCGTGGTTATTAGAACGCACCGACCGCTCAAAAAGGATAATGTTAATGGGTACTCGTGTTATTATTTAGGTGCAAGTGACTGCAATGCCGATAAGGTCGGTGGAAGTGGCGGCAGAGGAAATAGTGAAGGGAGGCATGCCGCGGAGCCATCAACTTGACGGAACGAGGGTGGGTGAAGTTGACCTTCTACCGGAAGGTGTTTTGCCCCGAGGTACTTCAATGGTGCAACAGGTTGCTGTTGTTGGCTGGGACCAAGATCTCACACAGGAATGCGCTTAGCCTAAAACTATTGGAGCTGATGTTGAAAAAGAACAAGCGGCAAGTATGGTTCAATAACCTCTAAAGAGGGCAAGGAGTAGAAGAGGACACGCATGAAAAATTGCTGCTGAAAAACTCACGTACATACTACTCAACAGATCACAAGCCTATTAAATAGGCATAACATCGAAAACTACTTAACAACAGAATAACAATAACAAAAACCCACTAACATATCCCACCAACTAAAACGTGTAGAAATAAACCCCTACAAACTAGGACTCTACTACTACATTATTGAAGACATGTAATACTGAAATTTGACCACTTCAACACTACTTCACATGCTGGTGTTGTGTTTATTCAATAGTTAAGTCACCTACAGGTTCCAGGTTCCAAGATATATAGAGTAAATTTCAGATTCCAAAAATTAAAAAACCTGTTTGACGGATAAGTTCTAGGTTTTAGGTATATGGAACCTAAAACCTGAAACCTAAATAAGTTTTTTGTGTTTTTTCTTAGTCCATATTTTCACATGATCCTGTAGTGTTTCATGACATTAGATTGTGAGTATATAATCTGGAACCACTAGTTCGAGCTTTCATCTTATGATTTGTTAATATTTCATATTCTTCGTGTGTCTAAATATAAATTATAGTCAGTGGATCATAATAACAAGTGATGGTTATTAAATATGATATTTAAATGCAATTATCAATTAATAATACAGGTAGACCCTAGAACCTATGATAGGATAGGTTCTAGGTTTAAAAAATGATGAACATATTCTTATGGGTAGATTCTAGGTTCTAGAAGGAACTTGTACGGAACATGGAACCGCTCATCCCTAATATCGATTTATACAATGACTTCTCATTTTGATTGTATTTATTTGAACCGTAATGCTAGGAAAACTAATATTTTGTATTTTTTTTTTTTTTTGTGAATGACAAGCTTGTTAAGTATTATTACGTTCATTTTGGTTTTGTTTAACTAAAAATGAAATTAAAAAAAAAAGATCATGTTAGATCCTAGAACCTATCATAGAACCTGTGATAGGATAGATTTTAGGTTCAAAGTTTCGACGAGTAGATTTTAGATTCAAAAAAATGAGGAACCGATACCTGAGGGTAAATTCCAAGCTTTAGGTGGAACTTATAATGAACCCGGAACTGCTTACTCTAGAGCTGACCGGGTTAAAACAATTTCCTTTAATCTCTATCTATTCAATAATTCCCAGACCTCGCCGGAATATGTTGGTAGACCAGGTCATTTCCGATGCAATCCAACACGTCTGACAAGAGTAGTTGTTCAAAAGTACAGAGACCCAACTCGTCTTTGAGTTCAGTGTATATGTCATGTATACGAAATCTTGGTCATGACTGATATTTGCCCAGCTGTACTTACACACCAAATAAACGTGCCTTTGCTCCTGGACGAAAAAGCCTATGTACATATGAAATCACAATCCTATGATAGCTCGTGTTTCGTGTAAGTTTACGCTTTTGGTTATGCTCTGGTTTGCTATGTGGTCTCTGCCCTGCATGGAATTCAGATTACTTTCATTGTCCTTCATATTACATGTGGAGTAACCACAGGATGAGCTTGTACAGCAGCTCATTTTTTGATCTGAAAGTGGACTTACGATGCGATTTATGTTTGAATGGACGGCAATGTGACGCTTCAAGATCAAGCCCCTGCGCTTCTTGAAGCCCTTCGCAGAGTGATGTAAATCCAGCGATTGCACCACTCAGTGACCTGAGGAAATAGGACCTTCCACGGATAAAAGACACTCGTCCAAAATGGCTCCGTCAAGTACATGTCCCCGCGGCACGTGCTCCTCACTATCGCTTTCGCGGTTCTTTCTGCGGACTCCAGAATGTATCTCAATTTACCCTGTCACTCAGTCAAATGAGTTGAATCTGTCATTGAGCTCATTATCACACTCGCTAAATTCTTGATACCAGTGATCTTAGATCGACGCACGCAACACCGATATCTACCTTTGTGGAATGCCGAGGCATTGTCATTTCTGACTTGATGAGTCCGGGTGATACTATTGTTATGCCCACAGAATCCCCAATCTCGGTTCTCAATGTCTCGTAGAAACTAATAACAGCAGCCTTGCTAGCCTGGACCATCCGACAAGGCTGATGTGAGGTTAATGCACGCGAATCACATAAGCTCGATTTCAACAAGTAATTTTTCCGTATAACCTATGGCTGGAGGAATGATAATTGGGAATGTTGAACTTAGAGGGAAGATAGAAGGTGAATTTTACACTGTAGAAGCACAATCCTGGAACGGGGTACCATCCTACACAGGATGCAATGACAGCAATCTTCCCTCTGCTCTTTCTAAGGTGAGGAATGGCGTAATGGGTCCCGTAGACCGTCCCCCAGAAATTCACATCCTAACGAAATGAAGAAGCAAAAGGATGAAACACCTGTTATAAAAAAAAAATTAAAAAGCTACAAAGGAGTCTGATTTGGCACAGTTTGTACAAGCAGTGAAGCACTTGCATGTCCTATACATTAGAAGAAGGATAGGATGAAATACCATGACGCGAGTGTAGTCTGATATGTGGCTAAGATCCTCGAAGAGGCCATGTTTCGCGATCCCAGCGTTGTTTACCAAATGGTCCACTGCAATCAACATTGTCGTCGTTTACAGCAAAAAGGGCACTTGACCGCTCCCAAAAAGACATGGGAAATGAAAATAGTAAAGAAGAAATAATAAAATCAGATAATGCTTTATTCCCATTTATGGTGTCATTCTTAATTGTCAAGCTATGGGCTCAAAAAGGCGGCAAAATAAAAAATAGCTCTTCTTTTGGGCTGTTTAGTAGGTTTGAACTTGGCATTTATGGGAAAATTTTCCAAAAAGTCCTAAATTTATTGCAATATTCTTAATTTAGTTCTAAATCTTTTAATTTTGTCAATTGAATTTATCCAATTAATTTTGGCTGGAAATTACTTACGTGGACGCCGGCTGTGCCATGTAAGATCGTCGGTATTGTTGTGGACAATAGATTCGATCCCAATCCCCATTTTATCGCCAGGCCATATGTTTAATTAAGTAAAAGGCGATGCTAGACGATCTATTTCTGAATTGAATTTCAAATCTATGATGGTATATCACAAAAATTTGAAACTGGGATACTGACACAAACAGTTCTTGAATTTTGGCCCAATGTGCAATATAGTTTTTGAATTTTTAATTTATTCAATGTAGTTCCTAAACTTTAGTCTAATATTCAATGTGGTTCCTAAATTTTAAATTTGTTCAATGTGTTCCCTGAATTTTTGTTCCATATCCAATATAGTCCATGAATTATATGAGAATGTTCAATGTAATCCCTGAATTGGAATTAATGGAAGGACTATATTAAATATTTTCATATAGTTCAAAGGCTAAATTGAATATACACTGAAAGTTCAAAGATGACATTAAATAAATTAAAAGTTCAAAAACCGCAATGCATATTGAGTTAAAGTTTAGCCACTACATTGAACAAATTAAAAATTCAATGATCATATTATATATTGAATCAAAGTTTATAGATTGTTTATACCATTTTCTCATTGAAACTCGTATCTTGACGTCATTAGAACCTTTTCCTACATGCTTTAAGGACACAACTTCGAATGCATCCCCGCGGCCGGTCTGCTTCTTAATTCGGTGGCTCGGAAATTTCATCGCGGTTGCGGGACTTGACTAACCGATGTTTTCTTGTCTAATCTGTGGGCTGGCCCAGCCCACTGGAGAAGACTAATCAAACTTGACTAATTCATGTGGATCTTCCTAATCCTTGCCCATGACGTATGGTCTATCCATAAGGTCAAACAAAAGAGAAAAAGCCAAAACAAAGAGCAGGAATGTCATCGCGAGGTTACAGACAACTTACGCTGGCCAAAGTGGTCGACCGTGCGGTGAACGAAACGTTGGGAGTGATGGTCGTCAGAAACATCCGCTCCGATGGTGATCACGTCCGGGGACCCGAGCAGCCTCGCTTTCCCGGCCACCGCCTTGAGGCCTTCCTCCCTTATGTCCACCAGAGACAAGCACGCGCCTCTCCTCGCGTATTCATACGCTATTTGCTGCGAACACCATTTGTGTACAAACTTAAAATCAAATCGCACGGCAACAGTTAATAACTAAGCCTATGCATGAAAGAGCATGAACTGAATAACCTCGCCAATCCCTGAGGCTGCTCCGGTGACGACCACAACTTTTCCAGCGACGTCATCCTCAATGCGCACGAGACATCTCTTGATGAACCCGAGCAATACGAAGGCGACGTGAAGGGGTAACCACGAGAGAAGGGCGAGTAGCGCGAGCGGAGGGAGCAAGAGGTTGAAGATTTTGTGGATTAGATCCATTTGGGTTTTGGTTATCTAACTAGGAGCTGAGCTGGGAACGGAGGTGCATCAGAAGGGAGGGTTGAGACCATTGGGTAACTTTGGAGAGCTTCCTCTTTCAAACAGGTTTGAGGAGTTGGGGGGGTAAGTTAACGTCAACGTCACAGCCCTTTTTTTTTGACATTCAATGCCATCCCCACTCATGTCATGCCTCCTCGTCTATGGCCTCGTCTATGAGTGCTTGTATCATGCATGGATGAGTGATTCCGTGAAGCTACCGAATTATTTTTGATAAAAAAAAGAAGGTCATTATCACGAAAAATCTAAAATTGATATACCTGTTTACTCTATATTAATTTTTGAATTATAAAAATTTCTGATAAATTTACCGATATGTTAAAATAAGGAACGCAGTACTATCAGCTCGTCAAGCATATACAAATGGATTGGCAAGACAGCTCCAATCGGAAGCATATGCTTCCTCTGCTTTGGTGAGTTACATTTGGTAACCACGGCCAAGGATTCAAAGTTTGGAAATTGAACAAAAAGCTAAAAATCGTTACGTCACTATCTCCGTATTATCTAAGTCAGTTCTGTGTCTCATTCTCTTGCCGTCGAAAGGACAGGGGATGACCAAGCCCACGTGTCGAATCCGGTCCATGCAAATCGCTACGTTTCCTAGAACTTTGCTCACTCACTTTAGGAACGCAAGGCAGAGGCACTACCACTTCCGAAATCAAGAAGAAAGAATGGACATCATCTCCGTGGCTACGTTCATCATCCTCTTCTCCACGGGACGAACTGCGGATCTAATCCACACGTTCTTGAACCGCAGCCTCCCTCCGGTCGCCGTCGCTGCCCTCTTCTTCATCTTCCCGCCCTACCTCTTCCTCAAGCTCCTCCTCTTCGCCTTCTGCTCCGCCTTCAGCAAGGACGTCGGCGGCAAAGTCGTCCTCATCACCAGAGCTTCCTCCGGCGTCGGGGAGGTTTGTCTCTTCTCTTGGCCCTCTCGTTTCGAGTTTTTCCTTTTTCTTTTGTGCCGTCATTTCTTATGCAAAATCAACTACCCATGTCTAGAACCGTTTTTGAGTGGGGGCAAACTTAATAGTTAATGGTATATGTTTTTTGTAAATCTTACTAATCTAAGTAATTACTTTTAAGGCTTTTTGTATTTAAATATGTTCAATAATAAATGGAATTTGTATGTGAACTAATTAATTCTTTATAACCATACGACTGCCTATTATTATTCATAATTATGGGGGCAAAAATTAAGGAAAATGTGGCATAATAGCTTCTCTTGTATATTTTTTCTTAAATCTTCTCGGCAAAAAATGAAAATATTAAAAAAACTAAAGATATGTTAGTGGGTCATCGAAAACTGAGTGGGGCAATTGTTCCTACATCTCGTGTGAGGCATCCCAACCCTTAGATCTCGTGGATCTAGGATTTCTATATCACGCCCCCCTGCGAAAAATTTGTGCATCTCGGCCCATTAATACAAGAGAGATGCTATGCATATTATGATTAGCTCACCGAATTGGTATAAATGAAGTGATTAAGTAATGTGACGGGTTGTTATTGCATTTAAGAGAATGCGCTATTTGGTTAAATGTCCATGTGTAGACTTATTGCATCACTTAGTATATCAATTTTAAGAGTAACTTTTAGCATACCTTGAGTCCTGCATCTGCTACTAATGCTCAGTTACTTAATCTCGTGAATTAAGTACCTCGCATACGAGTATGCGAGGAGAGGGGCATGCTTGGCGCTGGTTGCGAGAAGGGAGAACCGCTTGAGTGATGTGGCCAACATGGCTGGCTTATCAACTGGGCTCTCCTGACGTGGTCATCATCCAAGGGGATGTGTCCAGGGCCGAAGATTGCGAGAGGTTCGTTGATCGAACGATTGACCATTTTGGCCGCAGAAAGCACGTCGCTTTTTACAGTATCTTTTCGTTGATAATAATATGTTGATCATTGGGTCGACACTAGCGCACGATTTGATGTCATTTGGTTCGTGTCGAGACAGTGGATCACCTGGTGACTAATGCCGGGATAGCTCCCATGTGCATGCTTGAAGAATGTCTCAACGTCACTAGGCTCGCCCCTGCAATCGTATAAGTTATGTCCGATATAAGTCCATCAATTGATCTCCTTTTCTGATTGAATTGCACTGAAGTGAAGACATTCTCAGCCATTGATCCTGCAATACATAGCTCAAATTTTTCTTCAGACTAAAAGAAGATTGGGAATTGGGAACTTAACTCTGATAAGCTTGCCTTTGATGCGTGACATGTAAAGGACATCAATTTCTGGGGTTCGGTGTGTAGCAGTTTCTTTGCTCTTCTTTATCTGAAGAGAAGCAGAGGAAAGATTGTAAGGATAGCTTCGGCAGCTGGGTGGCTTCCGGACCCAAGAATGTCCGTCTACAATGTAAGTCCATTGACTTATTAGGATGGCAAGATCATTTCATGTGCATTCCTCAGTCAGTCGAATTATAATCGCTAAGATATTGCCATTTCCTATCACTTATCACTTGTTTGCTTTAACGCTTGAATCATCGCCACTGCCTACTTGTTGATTTGGTTTTGGAATTTCTTTACTATCGACAACGAGAAAGGTAATGTCTCCTTACTGGTTGCTTAACTCTTGACACTGAACGCAAATAGCTCTGTGAAAGTTGGGAATTCATTAGGAAGGCTGTGATTTTCATTGTCCTAATCTAGTGGATCTCCTCAGGCAAGCAAGGCGGCCCTAATAAGCTTCTACGAGACACTGAGGACAGAATTGGGATCGGAGATTACCATAACCATTGTGACTCCAGGCTTGATTGAATCGGAAATGACTCGAGGGAAGTTCCTTTCGAAAGAAGGACGCATGGTTTTGGATCCTCAAATGAGAGACGAAAGGTTTTTTCGGGTACAGTCATAGAGTATGATATCATCTAAGATATTCGTGCAGTTTCTATCAGAATCTCACCTAAGAGGGACTAGCATGGGACAAGCTTTTGCCATCTCATGAAATCGATTTGATTCGATTAATCCAAGTGCAATCACTCCGTCATTATCATGTGCGCCAACTGCTCAAAATGGTTAATGTTAGTGGGTATTCATGCTATTTTCTTAGGTACAAGTGGGGGCGATGCCGATAAGGTCAGTGGAAGCGGCGGCGGAGGAAATAGTGAAAGGGGCATGCCGTGGAGACAACTACATGACGGAACCGGCGTGGGTGAAGTCGACCTTCTACTGGAAGGCGTTTTGCCCCGAGGTACTGGAATGGTGCAATCGGTTGCTGTTGGTGGCCAGAACTGAGATCTCAGAGAGGAATGCACCCAACCTCAAACTATTGGAGCTAACTGGGTTAAAGCAATTCCTCTATCCTCCGTGTGTTCACCTTCCGGACTTCACTGAAACAAGTTGCTGGACCATGTCATTTGCCCATGTCATCCAACAACTGTGGACAAGACTAGGTGTTCAAAAAGCATACAAAGTCGACTAATGTACGTGAGCTCAGTGATCTTGGTCATGACTGACTTGTAATAGCTGTGCGTGGACAACAAATAAACGTGCCATTACTCCTGGAGAAAAAAGCCTATGTACTGTTACGGAAAAGTCAAGCAATCGAGAAGAAGAATTGAATCGGACTTTGACTCTTGGAATTATTTGCCCTGGCAAAAATTTTCCAACAAAATCTCAACAAGAATATCAAATAGCAATTTTGGTTTTTTGTCAAGAATTCTCAAAAGGAAATAATCCATGACTTTACTTTTTTTTAGGAAAAAAATTTGATTAAGACTTTTTATGAGATCAAAAACCGACGAATTTATATCAGTCTTTAGAACAGAACCAACCATTCAGAAAAGGTTGCAAAGTGAATAGATACTTTTTCAAAAGATACGTTGAAAATTCGGATTAAAAATAATAACATAATTATAATATTTTATTTTTTTGAATTTTATAAATTCTGAGAAATAATCATTGAACAGATACAACTTTTTGAAAATTAAGAAGTTAGGTCTGAACAAACACAACCTTCAAAAGGTTGTTCATTTCGAAGTTATGTTTGACCTTCTAAAGATTGTAAGAGCGCCTAATAACCATTAGGCAAAAATAACAAAATTCGGAATTAAATAGTAAAAAAATAACCACAATTATTGCGAACAGTCACGCTATTTCAATAGGACACAAATGTTATTCTATAATTATAAATTCGAATTTTAATAAATAAAAAATAATAAACGAGGATTAGTGCCAATATCGAACAACCTGCTATTAAGTGCGCCTAATATGTAGACAAGACTAAGTGTTTAATAGGATATAGACGCAACTCATGCTTGTTAGTTCAGCATGTGGGTCATGTATACAAATCTTGGTTATGACTATAATTGCTTACCTGTGCTTGGACAGCAAATACACGCACCCTTACTCCCGAAAAGCCTATGTACATATAAAATCACAATCCTTTGATAACTCATATTTCGTGAAGTTTATGCATTTGGCTATCCTCTTCGTGGAATTAACCTTTGAGGAATGCCGAGGCATTGTCGTTTCTGACTTGATGACCAGAGGAGTCACTATTGTTATGCCCACGGAATCTTTAATCTTCCAATACCATCTTCCAATACCTTGTAGGAACTAATAACAGCGGCCTTGCTAGCTTGGACCAACCCCACAAGGTTCATGCGAGCTCCAATGCACGTGAATCACATATTTTTCAAATAGTAATTTTTTGTATTAAGCTGTAGCTGAAGGAACGATAATTGGGAATGGCGAAGGAACTTAAAAGGAAATAAAGGGTGAATTTTGGGCGAAAATTGTCTAAAAAGTCCTCAATCTATTATACTTATTCCAATTCAGTCATAAACCTAACCCTGAATCAGTACGTCCGTGAATTGTCATGCATCATTCAACTTAGCAAATTGACTATAAAATTTGATGGAAACTAACAAGGGTAAAATTATCATAAGTGTACTAGTTTGGGATTTTAGGTGGTAAAAAAATTAGTTTGAGTAAATTTATTACAGGTGTGTCAGTTTAGGGTATTTTGTGGTATTAACTAAAAAAAAAATTCAGCATGTAAACTTCCGTTCTCATATAGTTATTTAACAAGTGCACCGGTGGTATTTGGGATTAGAATATTGTTGCTGATGTTGTTATTTTCATTATCACTATTGATATGGTTGGATCATGCGTCGATTAGTCGAGCACTACATATAAGACTTTCAAAAGTGAGAATTTCACGTATTTCATTACCCAGCAAATGTTGAGAGGACACCCTTATCAACAATTTCAATTTTATAACCATACTTTTTGCCAAATTTATCGAATAGCACATGAATATGTGAGGAGAGGGGCCAGATCACGATCGCCTTAAGACAGTATATGATGAGAGTTAGAGAAAGAAGCATCAATGACTGATATACATAGCACGAACAAATGTACACAGAGGAGCTCTCCATATGTCTACTTTATTTGATAATTAATATTCGTCTTCAGTATATCAAAGCTAAACCCTTTTCGTCTGGTTGAGTTTCTTGCCAAATCACGAGGAAGAACACCATTAATTACTTTGGAGCAGAGTGGGGGAGTGATGCATCCATAGAAGAAATAGCATCACTCCGGCTTGTAACGGTCTGTGATCTGTCCAAGTTTCTTGAGAACATGTCCTCTCATAATCCTGTCGTAGAGAAAAGCCGCACCTTTATAGTGGGGAACGACCAGCCACAGCACGAGCAGTAGCTTCGCGTCATACCATATTGGTATCCTAAATAACGACATCGGCATGCACGTGCCAGACACGACCGTGATCAATTAGCCCTTGTAATATCAGTGATCACAGCATTGGAAAAGCATGTATCAAATGATGCGGAAATAAAATGAAGAGAAGGGTACCATTGCAAAACGGGCTGGAGTAACATCTCCATGAGGGTGAGAAACGAGTACAAGATCCAGTAAGCGAGCCATTGCTCATTCTCTTCCACATTCATTGGTCTGCTCTCTATGGCCATTACTGATGCTTGTCTGCAATTCATTTTCCACACCCACGTATGTTTGTAAGTAGTCAATAGTTTCATGCTTTGTCTATTAAAATAGATCATTTGCCGCTTTGATTTGTAGAGGATGTGGCAAAATCTGTATATTATAGGCGTGCCAGAAAAAGGAAGGAAAAAAAAAAAAACCGCAACCCGATCCAGACCGTGGAACCAGGGCCACAGCGGGGCTCCCGGGCCTTTCTTTTTAATTGATAATTTGTTCAGGCCTGAAAAATGCCTAGCCAACTGAACATGACCCTATCATCCTAACTCACATTTGATAATTTTTGTCTTATTACTTCATTAATCAAATTTTGAATCCGTAATGAGGTACTTAGAATTGATTACTTTATACTAAGTAGTCTTGTTGATTCTTTTTTTTCTTTAAACACCAAAATGATCAAATAGTATAGAGAGGGACTTCCTTACAAAGGATACAGCAGCATGAGTACTGGCCTGAATGAATTTTTCCAACGATGCCAAGAAAAAACACAAGGAAGAAAGTCCGTGTCAGAGACAGTTGCCAAAGAAAAACAAGAAGAAAATCTGCAAATCATCAATGCAGATTGACACAAGTGAGGCACGAGATTACCCTGCGAGTGCTCGGAAGTTTTTGTACGTTGTCCACAGCTGACCCATTGTATGTGCTCTCGATCTCTCTCTCTCCTTCTTTCCTTCCTCTGTTTTGATGAACCTGACGAGGACAATTTTGGGGGTCAAGAAAACCAGAACGACGACAGAGATGTGGAGACATGGCTATGCATATATAGTGGGAGAGATTGGAATCGGATTCTGCCTTAATCGGGTGAACAAAAGTAACCCACGAAAGTGAATCAGTGCATGCACGGTGCATCATCGTCTTCTTGGAGAAACCACAGCTATGGCTTTGTTCTTTCCTCAGGTCTCAAGCCTCCTCTCTCTCTCTCTCTCTCTCTCTCTCTCTCTCTCTCTCTCTCTCTCTCTCTCTCTGCCTTTGCTCTTTTCTCAAGTCTCCAACCTCAGGCAAGACTCATTTGACTTCTATCCTCTCTATATGTTCACCGCCGCTTATGAGTAATTCATTTTTTGGTTATCAGCTTATTTCTAAAAAATTATAAATCATGATTTTACAGTACACGATGGTAGACATTACGGGTGCGCAATACTGAACCGATCAGCTCTGAGCGATTCTAGAAGCGCCAATCCGGTTCCCAGTTCCATAAAATTGGAACCTGTGACGGCCAGTCCAGTTTCCGGTTCTAGGGTGGGAATCGGACCGCTCGGATCGGACCTCTTTTTCTTTTTATTTCCTAAAGAACAGCAATGTGTAAAATGTAAACCGAACAATCGGCTCTTTCCCTGTTCAACTCTCAGTGTCTCACGCCTCTTCTTTTCCTCTCTTTCCCTCTCGGCTCCTCACAGTCACCCTCTTCCCCTCTCTTTCCCTCTCAGCTCTCAGCAGTAACCCTCTTTCACTCTCGGCTCCTCACCAAAGGTGAAAGGACTGAATTGGTACTATATCAAAAGATTTACTACTAAATAGACACCATAAAGAGATTTAATACTAAATAGGGACCAATGCAATAGGTTTGGAATTTTTCTGACACTTTCCCCGCAAAAGCCCAATATGCTCTCCACAATGTCGACGCCGCCCACAACCTCCACGACGTGGGAGCGAAGGGCATTGGGGCTGTCCCGGGTTATGATGATGGGGGCTTTGGCTTGTTCTCCGCCCCCTTAGCCTCCTCGACCCCTCTTCACCTTCTCCTACAACAGCTTCTTTCCCATTAGCAGTGGAGGAAGTGGTGGCGGCGGAGGTGGAGGAGTAGTCGTCACGATCCCGTTTCTAGCAGTGGCCAAAGTTGCTGTTGTTGCTGAGGTTGTCATCCTCGGAGTTCTGCTGGTGGTGGTGGGATCGGAATTGGTGATGAGGAGTAACGCGTTGAAGGTCTCGGCTGAAGAAAGAAAGTGGAAGAGGACGCCCATGTGCCGTTACTAGATCCATTTCTTTTACTGACTTCGTTTGCGGTATCTCTTTTGCGTGTGCTCGAAATACCACTTGATGAATTATTAGGGTTTTCCACACAAAAAATTTAGAACCCAAAACTACCTCGTATCTTTTCTTGTCGTCAATTCTTGCTGAAGAGCTGCTGGTGGGGATGGGCTTCACTAGAGAGAGCTTTCTTGAGGATGAATCACACTACACCCACCAAATCTTGAGCTAAACTGTAGTGTCCTTCGAGTGAGATTGTAGAGTAGTGGTGATGGGGTTTGCTGGTACTCCACTGGTTCCATTAGACTGCCCAGGAACAGATCAGTTGGTCCGGTCTGATCCAGTTCTCGATTTCAGAAATTGGGAACTGGTCCTCTTGGTCCAAGTCACGGTTCCTGGGTGAGATTGGACTGGACCGAAAATTGATCATCCCTAGTGGACATGAGCTGTAGGTTCTATATTGGTCATGGTCAGAAGAAGTCAATAAGCTTTTTGTTGGGCCCTTTTGTTGCAGATGCCGAAGGATAAAAGCTCATCGTGGACTAGCCCAGAAGGCTCATTACAAGACGAAGCAAACATAGAAATTGGCCCGGTACGTATGGCACAGTGTTGGCCCAATTCCAAGTCATCAAGTCAACCCCTTGCAATCTTTAGATTCATACGAGCAATCGAGTGCAGACCCATTTCGGATAGTCCACGTTAAGTCTGCGAACCACCTGCCCTTAGGGCCCGACCAAAAGAAAGACGAGGAGAACAACACATGTTTTTGTCCACACATAGAGGCCCAAAAAAGGAAAAGAATCGAGACCCTAATGAATAATCCATATAGGACTAACCTTTGCCTTGTGCATCATCTTTTTGGTTGGACTGTTCGCGAGGGCCAAGACATGGGAAGAACCATGTGATGCCTCCAATTTCATGCCTTCCCGGTCGACAACAGTCCATGTGGGCATCTCCCTTCCCATCCTCCGATCCATTCGCTCATCATATACAATTATTGTCAACAATAGTTTGGAGAAGGACTTTGACCAGAACATCCCGTCAAAGACCGGCATCGACGCATGGCAAGGAAAGAGGAATTCCCATTTGAAATAATGAGAAAGCGAGCGAGCGATTTGGTACCTTAAAAAATGAGGATATAGAAGGAAGGGAACAAGGTAAAGTAGGAGCATAAGAGCATGATCATTGGGCATACGGAGTCGTCAATCCCGCCCACCTAAATCCCGATCTGCCATTCTCAATTCTCGACCGTAGCTTGGGATCCCATGTGACTCGAAATGATTGAGTGAGAATGTACAACTCCTCTCTCAACGGCAGTATGAACTAATTCAATAAACAATTGAAATGGGGAGCAAAAAGAAACGTGTGCAGTCTTTTTTCGAATTTGTTATCTTCTGTGTAATGATGTAGTATTATACTCCGTCACGTTCTTCTGAAATGGTTTCAGTAAAGACTCGACGATAACACATACCCAGATAGGCAAAAACACCTTTTTCATTCCTTTGCCTTCGGAAATTGTAAAATAAATCACTTCAAATAAGAGCAAACATGGTTGGTACCATCCCTCTCATTCAAAATACGACAAAGTATCCCCGCATTGCTCAACTGTGGAGTTTAACATGCTCTTCATGCACATGCGATCTCTCTTCACCTATCAATTTCATTACACCATTCTCCCTCATCAGTTTTGCCCCAAAGCCTCGATTGTACGCCCTTCGCAATTTTCTCGCTCAAGTCATTCGTACCTGTAATTCACGCTCGACAAGCTCAATCCCATCAAGCTAAATCCACGCTGCACTTTGGACAAGGACTCAACTTCATAATGCAGGTTCGAGGACAACTGGTAAGGAACTACCCCAAAAATCCAAGTCCTCATTTCCCATTCTTTTCGTTACGATTGACGTTACACGAATCGGATTGCGTCGGCGCATGCATACAAAGAATGCAATTCACAAAAAAAAAGGCGGGGGTATGAAGATGCTAAATTTAGAATGGTAGGCTTTCGTAGGCTTGACAAAATTCGTAATCAGTGTCACCACGTGACGCTCCACCACCGCCAGATCCCCGTAGAATCCACCCACCCTAACTCAGCTTCATCATATTTTTGTCTTCACTTAAGTTGAGAGTCCAAGAACATGTTCCCCACTAGGAGCTCAGAACGATTCCAATATAAATAAAAAAGAGATCATCACTCAAACAACTCCTGAATTTTGATTCAATATACAATGTGATTTATGAATTTTTAATTTGTTCAATGCAATTCATAAATTTTAGTCCAATGTGCAATGCAATATCTGAATTTTCGATTTGTTTAACGTGATCCCTAGATTTTCGATACCTATTCAAATTAGTCCATAAACCATACGAAAATGTTCAATATTATCAATGAACTTAAATTACTGAAAGAGCAACATTGAACATTTGCATACGGTACAGTAGGGGTGTGCAACCAGATTGTGGTTTACCCAAAAATCGGATCAGTTCACCCGAAAAACAGATCCAGGAACCAGTTCCCACTTGAACTAGTTCGGGAACCGGTTCCATTTTTTGGGAATCGGTTAGAATCGATCCGATTTTCGATTCCAAATGAAAATCCATCAGGATTAGTTTTAGGACCGGTTTTATATAGAGGTCCACTTGCAATTTTATATGGTCAGAATTCAAAGTATTATATCATGAAGGATGAGGAAAATGATCATTATTTGCGGATAGTCTAACTCAAGGACTTGTAAGCATTATAGGGAGCGATTTTCTTTTTCTTAAAATTTTTGTTCTATAACGAAGAAACTATATATTTAACTGGAACCTATGTTGTTTTATCACGTCCATTAAGTTATTGGGACTAAGATAATCTACTTTTGTATGAATACTAAAGATTGTTTGCACAGTCAAACTTATAACCTTTGATTTGAGTTATAAGTTTTCCTATTTGATATCTGGAAAAAATGAAACCAAAGAAAAAAAAAAGAGTTCTTGAGTCGATCCTAGAAGCAGACCGAAAAAACGGGGTAAATTCCAAAACAGGGTTTAGGGCAAACATGATAGGTCTTCGGTTCCAAAAATTGGGAACCGGTTATAGCAGGATCGGTTTCAGGTTTCAGGTCTGGAATCAACCCATCCTGAAATTGATTATCCCTACGGTACAAGGACTAATTTGAACATATATTGAAAATCAATGGATTATATTAAGCAAATAAAAAATTCAATGATTATATTGCACATTGAATAAAAATTTATGGACTATATTTAACGGATTAAAAATTTAGCTATCGGATTATATGTTAGACCAAACTCCAAAGGCTACTCACGTCATTTTCCCAAATGAAAATTCCGTTCTCGGAGAAAGCGACATAAGCTCCAACACAAAGGAGAGAGGTGTATCAACTCGTTCAACAAGCCGTACTTCAGCCAGCCCTCTGTCCCTGGGCAACGTGTCCCGCTCGCAGTCTTTTTTGGACATAAGAAACGCCCCACCAGGAGTAATAATAAAGAGCACTGGATCCGCATCATCCCTGCCTTTCTCCTGAATCGTTTCGTTGTTCATCTTCATCTTTGCCATTCGTTGCGTTGCGACCAATGCACGAAGAGAGTACGACGTCGGAAATTGGGGGATGATGATGTACGAAACGAAATATGATAAACACGATGGAGGCCCGCCATCACGTGGGGCTCGAGTCCTCAAGCAAAATCTCGGGGGATGGGTCCGTGTCGCCCACCCCTATCATTCCGCAATCAGAAGAATGAGAAATGATTAAGTAATAAATTATAATTTATGGTGAGATTAATAATATGTTTCGAACTATTGAAAAATAAAGAGAAAATAACACAAACAGTTTTTAAATTTTGACTCAATCTACATTGTGATCCTTGAACTTTTAATTTATTCAATACAATTTCCGAATTCTAACTCAATATTCAATATAGTTCTCGAACTTTTAATCATTACAATATAATCTCCAAACTTTACTCTAATATTCAATGTAGTTCTTTCATTTATTCAGGGTCAAGGATTATATTGAACATTTTCATATAATTCGAGGACTACATTGAATATGTATCAAAAGTTCATGAACCATATTAAACAAATTAAAAATATAGGGACCACATTGAACATCAGCTTAAAGTTCATGAACTACATTAAACAAATTAAAAGTTCATGGACCACATTAAATACCGGACCAAAGTTTAAGGACTGTTTGTATTATTATCCAGAAAATAAATAACAAATAATCATAAATTACCGCGGGATCCATTCCTTTAAAAACTTGTGACTTACAACGTGCCGTTACTCTCGCAATGAGCCACGAACTGTTATGCCAACAGATCTCTTAAAAGAACACGAGTCGATTAAAAGATTCACTTGATTGGCCAGAGACACCGAAACTCCAATTACTACCTCTTCGTACAATACATGCTATTCAAATTCGTCCCTCCCCCGCTTAATTATATTCCTAAGCTCCCTATTCCCCACGAAGAAAAGCGCATTCGAGGCACGTCAACACGACTGCAGCTAGTACCTTGTTCTCGTATACCAGTAGTTCCTCACATGCATTCTTCGGAGTCCGGTACAATTATTGTGCGGATTAAATTATGGGAGATCAAGAACCGAGAGATTCTTGTATAATTCGCCCCCTTCTTTTTTAATACTTGTCGTCCAAGTGTCGAGAAACGTCAAATATCAAATGCGCAACACTCATGCTGACACAGCAAGCTCAGATCCGTTCTACATGAAATTGAAGAGAGACAGATTGATGAATTCAAAGCATATTTTGAGAAGCGGGGCATCGTCCTCGTCGTGTCCAAGCACCGAGAACTAGCAACACCATCTTTCCTCTCTCTCTCTCTCTCTCTCTCAAATGAGAAAATAAAATCAAAAAAAGGGAAAAAGGCACAAACTCCACCCACTTTAACACATTTGCTCAAACTTTTTTGGTAACATAAAAAAACCTCAAATCATGTTTACTATGACATATTTATATAAAAAAAGAAGCCAAAAACTTGTACCCATGTAACGTATTAACTCTATATCAAGATTCCGTTAGATGATTTCTTGGTCAAAATAATGTCGTTTTTATCGTCAATACAGTTTGTTTTCTACCATCCATGTAGGCAGATTTTTAACGGTTTTCATTGACAGAACTTTGACGGAGATAGATGTGTCACGCGGGTACGAGTTAGGAAAATTTTTGGTGTCTCGGAAAAAAAAGGCTTAGAGTAAACATGTCACTATGAACATAATTTAGAGTTCTTGCTGGCTTTCGTCATTAAAAGGAAGGGAAAATGACACAAACGATCCCTCAACTTTGTTTGAATATCCAACGTAATCTTTGAACTTTAATCCGATGTACAGTGTAGTTCATGAACTTTTTATTTGTTTAAAGTGGTTTATGAACTTTCGGTATATGCTCAATGTAATCCCCGAGGACTGCATTGCATATTTTCATATAGTTCGAAGGCTAAATTGAACACGGACCAAAAGTTCAGACACGATGTTGAACAAATTAAAAATTTAGAGATCACATTGAAAATAAAATTTAAAATTTAAAAATTATATTGAACAAATTAAATACTTAGAGATTAAATTGCACATCAAATCCAAATTTGAAAAGTGTTTGTGTCGTTATCGCTCAAAAGGAACAATGGGAAGGAACAAAGGGAGGGATACGTGAAAAACCGAGCCTAAGCTAGAAGCTATATTCCACAGAGTGTGTTAGTACCCCCCCACGCCCCACAATCAACTGGCTCATCATCACCGTCGCACGTGGGGGGAGAGAGGGCGTGAAACGGGCACAGAGTGTGTGCATCAGCCTTTGCTCTTTTCTGGAGATGAATCCGTAGCGGCAGCAGCTCTGGCAGCTCCCTCAGTCGAATTTAATGGGTGGCGACCTCCCCTCCCCCCACCTCTCCCTCTTCTCTCCATCTCTCTCCCCTGCTGAGGCGACATTGAATAATTTGTACACTCGTACTTTACGAGTCGCGTCGCAGCAGAGCGGCTCGTGCCATGGAATGGCATGGCCTGGCCTTTCGCTAAAGCTCGACGGGCCAACGAAAGCGTGCCGAAATCGCACGTCCCGGGCTCCGTCTCTGGCACGATTTCTTCTAACCTTGAAACCTCACGTAATTTCTCTCCTGCAGTGCCGCGAACAGTGCGCGCATCGGCACGTGTCGCGGCGCGGATTTTTCAATTCGATTAGTAATGAATCGCGCCCTGGGAAGTCGAGACCGAAGGGACCCCGGAGATCGAAGGGGGTCCGATTCAGAGAATATTTGCTATTCTGAGATAATAAATTAAATAAAAAAAGGTGACTATGGAAGAAAGGATGGGGATGGTTTGGCCAGGCAACTTCTAAAAGTGTTCAAAAAAAGATGAAGGAAGGGTTGCAGTTTGCTTTGGAGTTCGTTCTCGACGTTTCCGAGACTCCTCATGGTATGTGATTACGATAACTTTGTCCCCCCACCTCCCCTTTTGGGATTTGCCCCTTTTTTTCCCATTCTTTTTTGATATTCCTCGCTACCGTTTTACTAAACCCGTCAATAAAATCTTAAATTTTGGTAAACTGCTCAATTAATAAGTGTAATCGAGAAAGTACGGATTGTCCGACACATACTTCAATTTCTCTTAATTTTGAGTAATCGATTGTTCGGAAATCAAATTTTCTTTTAGGATTGATATTATTAAAAACTCCAGATAAATAAACTCGTGACAAATTTACCCTCTGTTAGTTTCCGTTAAATTTAATTATCAAATTGATGAGTTGGATGACACGTGACAGTTAATATGTGTACTAGTTTAGAATTTTACCTCCATCATCGATTTGTGATTTTTCGTGATATTAATTCAATTTACATGAAACTAATGAAAAGTAAATTTATCACAAATATATCAATTTAAGATTAATTTTGGATAAATTTGTAATATATCTATCAATTTGGGTTTATCGTTTCTCGGTTATAACGACAACGCCACCTTGACTTGTCTGTTACATTCGCCACTTCAAGAAAGAGGATATCATACTCTCATTCCCTAAGTTCTCATAATTTGACCTTCTACATATGGATGATGATGATGATGATGATTTTTTTTTTTGAACAGAGATGATGATGGTATGAAACTTTGGAATACTCTTTTTCAGAATGATTAATATCACAAAAAAATTTAAACCGGTACGTTTATGATAAATTTATTCAAAATTAATTTTTTATCCAAAAAATCTCAAACTAGTACATTTATGATAAATTTATTCTCCGTTAAATTGAATTAACACCACGAAAAATCACAAACTGTTACACCTGCCTACTTGTCATCCAATTTAGAAATTTGACGGTAAAGTTTAACGGAAACTAACGGAGGAGAAATTTGTCACGGTTTGAGATTTTTGGTGATTCAAAAATTAATTTTTGATAAATTTGTTATAAATATATCAGTTAGGGTTTTTTGTAGTATTAACCTTATTTAGGAAAAAGACAAAAGCGAAAAAAGATGGAGAAAGCAAGTTGGGGGGAGGGGGGGTGGGGAGGGGGCGGTGTGGTGTCGCGGTTTTGTTTCGATGAAAACGAGAGGAAGGCCTTGGCCTTGCTTCATCTTTTCCACAAGAATGGCCAACACTCCTCTGCATCATCTCCCATTACAGTTTCGTTTGAATTCTCGGATCGGCAGTTTCGTCGCCCATCATCTTTTTGTGCGTATTTTCGGTCCATGTTGGGATAAGGACAACCATGAAATCTGGTTTTTGTCGTGCTTTTCGTCGTTCTTTAAAAATCCTGAATGGCCTCTTCGGTGTGCTTCTTTATTATAGCTCTCCTCGACACTCATCCTGGTGCGTACATGGAATCTGAATGGTCGACGGAGTAGCTTGGACACGATACGAAACATAAACATGTATGGCACGAGCATACCAACACATGATACCGGCAAATTGTGTTCCCTAACATATGTGTGCCCATCTCACCTTCTTAATAACATCTCTGAGCATGGCCAATTGTTAGAGTAGGGATGATGATCTTATGTCGAGTGTCATGACCATCAAGCTTCACGTACAGAGGGGAACAAAACATTCACAGATATATACATCAAGTAGTCAAACACTGATCTTAAGCTTCTGATGTATTTCGACAGAAAAGTCGAACATGACTGAAGTTGAAACGAGGGCGAAGAACCTCTCGGGAAATGGCCAAGTGATTCGTGATGGACCCTCAATCATTCAATCAAAAAGACGAATTGGGTAACGGAGGCATGGATGAGACGTACGAAGACTGTTTGAGGCGGGCACGCACTCGACAGGGCCGCAATCAAATGTATATGCTTCGAGGAAAGGGCGAGTGCCGTGCGCAAGCTGAGCTTTTATCTCATTTGTGGCATCTGAGAATCTCTCTCCCACCCTCCCTACTCCAACTCGGTGGGGACCTAATTGGACTTTTGGACACAAAGCACGCACGAACTTCACTCACCACTCTCTACGCTAATACTTATTACCAGAGACCGAGACTTACTGCCAGCCTAACCATGATGTTTACGCCTTTCGCCACCACCCACCCCCGGAAAAATCTGTGCATTTGTTTCTGAAACGAGCCAGTACCCACTCATCACCACGTCACTCCTGCTTGCCCCCAACCAGGTAAGATGGCATATGCAGGCCTCTGAGCATTTGCAGCTGTAATTAGCACTCCTCCATTATTGCTCTGTAGGGGGGAAAGAAACAGGGCATTGCTCATAACATCATCTCTCTCGCTCCTCTAATCTATTGCATTACCCACCCTTCCCGTATCTTTTTATCCTAGATATCCTGATACACATGGCAGATGCATTTAAATGTCGTTTTGCTTTCTGGATCTCTCGAGGACGGTACCCTGTTTTGTGAACAGTTTAACAGGTCATAGAGTGGAATTTTAGTTCACGGGACAAGAAAGACCGAGGCATAAGAGGAATAGCTCTGCTGTAGGGATGACCCCCAGCAAAATCAGATTATACCATTGAAATGGGCGCTCCAAGATCAAGATGGTTAATTTCACGACGTCGGGAGCAATGAAAAAACACCCTCTTTCTTACATCTCTTCATCGTTTACAAGTGTTTACACACAACGCGGAGAGACCCCTTGCGTAAATCTCTTCGTCATTATCTTCTTCGCCGTTTATAAGAATTCATTTGATATTATTGTGGCGGAAACCATTTTAATGGATATAACCGTATGATCAAGTGACGCGACTCATATTGCCTTAAGAATCAAGTGACGCGACTCAAGTACGTAGTAATACACGACTTAAAACTGCATTGCCTTTAGAATTAGGTGGCACGGCTTCTCAAAAGGCGTCGTAAGCTATTGTAAACTTTGCAAGCGGCATCTATTTTCACAATCGGAAAGGTCATAGGGAAAAAGGTCTCGAATCTGATCAAGGACGATTACATTACACCCGTTGCTTAAACATCTCAATCACCGAACAGTTCGCCACCGATAATCCTTGACCTCCCCCACCAGATTTGTCTTCATCTGCATATCCTTAAACAGGCCGGGCATATCTTTCCGAGCGATAAAGTGGCCGACATCTTTTTTCCATTCTAAGTTTTCATCTCAACCTAACGATTGCCGAACGACTATTGAAATGAAACATCTTGTTCTTTTTCATTTCTGCCAACGTCGATCTCGGTGGGCACATCACATGTAACTGTGCCATCAACTCACTACTCACCCCACACACACCAAACCAGTGCTGGTGAGTGGCGAAACATGCGTTGCGTTTAGCATCTTGAGGTCCATGTTTCACTCATTTCACTCGCTCAACCAACCGGCCAAACCCACTTGTCCCGAGCCAAGAAACAGAGTGCGCGAGGAGTAAAGACCTGCCTAGGAAGCTCCACACTTTAAATAATACATCAAACATCCCCAAAACATAAGCCGGGGATAGTTTAAAGATTACTCAGTTCCAAAAAGTGCAGAATTCTGTATTCATGTCATGGTGCTATTATTGTTCTATGTTGACATGAGATTTTTTTTTTGGTCGGATTTAACTTCTCTTTTATAATATATATATATATATATATATATATATATATATAGAGAGAGAGAGAGAGAGAGAGAGAGAGAGAGAGAGAGAGAGAGAGAGAGAGAGAGAGATTGGGGGAGAGAAAGGGTACTACAAAAGAAGAGACCAAAACAAAATTCTACCGCTTCATCTGTAATTGATATGCTCTTTTAAACAAGGGACAGGGCACATGCAGAGCATGGAGCCAGGACATGGGGGGGAAAGGAATTTATTCCCATTTCTACCCTCAGGGTGTCTCAGTTTTTACATGACAGAACAGGCGTTAGGGTTCTCATCGCTGAAGATCTGAGGTGGGTAAGCATTGTATGCTGCGCTGTAATTGTACGCCGGCGGAGGCGGAGGCGCGTAGACATCCATGGGCACGTATCTCGGGGCAGAGTGAAAATTAGGGTAGTAGTAGTACTCGTTCTTCATCTCCACCACCTTGTTCTCCGCCGTGGCCTCCGCCTTGGCCTCGGCGGCGTCCCCATCCTTCTTCTCTTTGCTCTCTCCCTCGCTCTTCTTGTCCCCTCCTCCTCCGTCGGCCTTCTTCTCTTCCTTGGCGTCTTTGGGCTTCTCTTCCTCTTTCTTCTCCGGCTCTTGCTTCACTATCGCCGCGTGCTTCCCCGTCCTCTTGTACACGTACTCCACCAACTTCGGTGGCTCGAAGACCCCCTTCACCGTCACCTCCGAGCTCTTCAGATCTGGCTCAGCTGATTCCACCCCTGAAACCACCAGAACCCATTTGTTGTTATTGTCAAGATCGGGCTTGGCTAGATGAGTGCAGAGAAGGGTCGATACAAATTGACTGAAGGAATTCCTTGTTTGAGATAATGATTCAATGGATTCCGTCATAACAAGAAGCTGATTTGAATAAAGACATGCATTATTCAATCCAATCCAATCAAACGGTATTCCCCTGAATCTGAACATAAAATAGGATTCTGATCGTGATTTTCGAAATAGACAAAAGAGTGAACTCCTTTTCTATAGAGATTCAAAGTAAAGCGTAAAACTTTGATTCATAGAAAAAAGTGTTCTTCTTTCTTTTTCCACTTTCACGTTACGATATCATCAAACACGAAAGGCAGCATGACAACGAATGACGTCGGAGGTGAGAAAGCTCACACCTTTCATTCGGAGGATGCGTTTCTTGCTTTTCTGAGCACAAGCCTCGCAATGCATATTCACGCTGAGCACCACCGTGATCACCTGCGGCGGCAGAACAACATTTCGTGCCCAGAAAGATAGAATCAGAAACGGAACAATCGCCAAAGAAAAGAGGGCAAAAGAAAGAAATCAAAATGAAAAGCGCAAGACCCCAAAGTCACAGAAAGTCGAATCCTTGAAGCAAAGGAAAGAGACGGACCTCTTCTTTCTTCTCTTGGGGCTTGGGGGCTTCTTTCTCTTCAGGCTTCTTCCCTTCCGGTGCAGGCGGCTTCGGAATAGGAGAGAGAAGCTCCACTTGTCGGTGGCTCTTCTTCTGCACTCTCTCCAACACCTTGAGCGGATCTGCTTTCTCTCCCTTCACCACCACCTTGTGCGTCGTGCAGTCCGTCGTCACCTCTTCCACTCCTGCCAAAAAAAAAGAACCAGTCAAAACCAAAACCCCCTTAAAACAGTGGAACGAAAAAGAAGAAACAATGGAATCTCAGCGCAGAGCACTGGTCGAAATCACAGATTCAGCAGCTTTCAGGACTGACCATCAAAGCCTTTGAGGCACCGGCGGACCTTGCGAGCACAGCCCTCGCAATGCATGTAGACCTTGAGCACTATTTCAGGCGGCGGCGGAGGAGGAGGAGGCGGGTCCTTGGATTCCTCCGCCTTCTTCTCTCCCTTCTTCTCCTCATCCGCCGCTGTCTCGGGCTTCTTCTCTTCTTCCTTCTTGCCCGGTGCCGCTTCCTCCTGCTTCTTGGCCTCCTCCTGCACCACCCACACAGACCGAAAGAAATCATCAGCGCATGGAACGCACGCAGAGCAAGAGAAGACAGAGAGTTTCGAAAGCTTAGATGACGACCTCTCCCATTGCGGGCTGCTCTGTTTAACTCTGGTCCAGAACCAAAAACAAGAACTCGAGGAAGAAGGGGAAGGACAAACACACTTGAACTGGGTGGAGATAAGATTTGAGGCTCTCTCTCTCTCTATCTCTCTCCCTCTCTCTCTCCCTCTTCTGGGTGTTGCTGCAGTAGCTACCAGAAGTTGCTCAGGACCATTAGATCTCGCTCGCAACTCCCACCACCACCACCATCTCCATCTTCACCACCATCTCCACCACCATCATCAACAGCATCGGCACACCAAATGGCCGATTACGTGGCTTTATATAAGGGGGCACGTGCACCGCGTCATGAATGTGCTTGAGACACATGGTGCCGGGACGTTACATCCCCCGCGCTCGTCATCTCCCCCCGAGATTCAAAGCATTGGAGTAAAAATTTCGTTTCGCCTCTCGAGCTATCGCAACCTCCGAATTAGTGGACACGTTCGATGGGAAAATTTGCTTCGCATTTCAAGCTATGATAATTACACCCGTTCAAAAAGTCTACCTTAGAAATTATAATGTGCCCATTTTTAAGCTACGTAAAAAAATGACGCATCAAAACCCTATTAATCACATTAACCAAATAAAAATAGTTCATACCACAAAAAACCCCAAACCGATTCATCTGTGATAAATTTACTCCGAACTTATTTTTTGACCACTGAAAATCCAAACTGATATTTCCATGATAAATTTCTTTTTCGTTAAATTTTACCGCCAAATTGCTGAGTTAGATAACACGTAACAATTGACAAGTATAGCTATTTGGGATTTTATCCTTCCATTTATAATAGATTTATCAATTTGTGATTTAACGAATGATAAGTTTGTTATAAATGTACCGATTTAAAATTTTTTGCGGTCAAAAAATTAGATCGAGGTAAATTTGTCACAGATTTTGGCGATTAAAATATTAGTTTAGGATAAATTTATCTTCTTTTTTTTTTTTTTTGGGTGTTTTCCAATGTCTACCTGTTGTTCCGGTGCTCTGCTCCGCATCATACCCGGCTGTTCTCGCTTCATCGACCGTCGCCGCATCTCCCCCGGACACTCACGTCCTCAATCAGCGGCCGAGATTTCGCGCTCGGCTCTTGACTTCTGAGGGACTCACCCGGTCAACCCCACTAGTTAATTGCGGTCAAATTAAGCGCTAATGAGCAGCTAATTTCATGGGATTCGTGATTTTGGAGCGTCGAAGTTCCCAAATGGTATTTAAACTAATTCTTAGTTTAGCAGCACTTGGGAGAGAGACTCCGGTTAACTTCTACTTCGTAATCACGGGAAATGAAATCCACAGTTTTGACCAGGTCAAAAACGAAACGGACATCCAAAAACGGGGGACTACGAAACCACTGCCTTGGGATTTACTGCGTTAGGATATTTATGATTCTTCGGGACAATTAAGGCTAGATTGTTTAGCGAAAAATAATCTTAGAGAAAATTTTTTCTTCATTTTTAGGAATTTGATTTGTCTCGACGAAAAATATTTTTCTAATAAACTGAAAACCTCTACTCTTGGACACAGAAACTCGACCCGAGTCCCTAGTGTCCAGATTAGATCTTCGACACTTAGGCCGGGGTCCATTGAGGCCTAGCCAGTGACCTCAATGCTTGTGCCCGTGCCTGGAACCCTAGCGCTCACACCCGCGTTCATTGAGGTCGAGCTTGGACCACCGGCGTTTGTGCCCGGGTCCATTGAGGCTAGGCCGGAAGCCCCAGCACTTGGGCTCGGGTTTACAAAGGTCAAGCGTGGGATTCCGATACCCGAGCTTGGATCCCCAACACTTGAACCCAAGTCCACAAAGGCCATGCGTGAGTTCACAATTATTATGCCTGGGTCCATTGAGGCTGGGCGCAAGACCTTAGTGATCACGATTGAGTCCAACGAGGTTGGGCTCAAGACCCAAGTGCCCATGCCCCAATCCCTGGCGCTTGGGTCAGGGTCTATTGCAGTTGGACTCCAAACGACTTTTGATCAAACGATTTCATTTTTATTTCTTTTGATCTCATTGCCATCTCGATTCAATAGGGGAATAAAGAATCCTTGGCCTTACTTTAGAATGAGTATGCAGCGGAGCTTACCTTCACATATAGTATGTGCCATTGATAATAATGTCGATACAGAAGTCTTTTGCGCTGCTTTTCACAGTAGTTATATAAGCCTTCTTTCTAGAAGTGCCCATATTCCACAGTTGCCCATGTGCATATTACTAACACCCAAATAATGCATGTCTACTGGGGAAAATCAAATCATAATTTCCATATCAAACGCCAAAAAATATTTTCCAGTTTATTTTCGGGTTTTAGCTAAATACCAAAAAATATTGTCATATTACTGGAAAATGACATCCTGAAAAGCATTTTCTAGAAATGCCATATTTTTTACAAAACAAACGGCGCCTAAATTATTTGGCATCATTCATTTCCTCCAAGAGTTCAATATTGGTCGACCATTATTTCTTACCGAGACTAATTCTATGCTTGATAGACCTTCATATATGAGATTCACATTAATTTTTGGCATTTGTAGAAACTAAACCCATATGCTCCTTTTTTTTAATGGGCAACCATGAAACTGCGTACAAAGTTGAGATTGAAAAGTGTCGATGGATTTGCTTCGTACACGAGATAGATGCGACCTTGATTGATTCTACAAATGTAACTTTCATAGTCAGTGGAAGAGCGAGAAGAGCATTTTGGCAAAAACACATTATTCTGTCCCCAAAAACACGACGCATGATAGTTGTATAGCCCATTTATAATTTTCCTTGCTCTATCATTCTTGCAGCTAGCACATGAAGAGAAACTAATTTGCATTGTATGTCAGGTTGTGATCCAATCAATGATGATAACAGGAGAGAATTTTAAGATGCACTTGAGAGCGGTAATGCATAGGTCCATACTCCATAATCTCAATTAAAGCGGATCATCCTCAATTGGGTTTTCTCCCTCCTTTTTTTTTTTTTTGGCTGAAACAGAGATATCATTTCATTAAATCCGAACCCCCCCTACAAGAGTAAGGAGCATCAAAATACATGATTTCTCAAAGTGGGGAAGGGAGGGTTAGAAACCCAGTTTTGGGGGAGGGTTTCACATCTTGACGCTTTTACAACCCAGTCTGCCAGTCTATTTGAGTCACAGGGGCAGAGGACCACTTCTAGACTCTCAAAAAAGACCAAGAGGCTTATACAATCAGTGATAAGTGGCTCAACATCCCAAGGACAGAGGGAAGAATCTTTCAGATAGCTTATCAAAGTTGACCAGTTAGACTCCACCGCTAGTTTCAGATGAGGCCAATCAGTAAAGTGTTGGAAAGCATAGAGACAGATAAGGGCTTTGGCTTGAAGGGCGGAAGATGCTTGAACTGGTCACGCGAGACCTTCCATCAATCTTCCTTCTGAATCATGGCATACACACCCAATTGTCCTTTCCGTAGTCCCGAGAGAATGCACCACATAGCAAGGTAGGCCTCTTCCTTGAAGCGATATATTCAAAGATCAATGACTTTTTCCCATGCTTGTAGGGTTCTCCCCATCTACGAAAATTCAGTGCAAAATGCAACGTTGTTTGTGCATAAATGATAATTGCCCTTGCTCCGGAATATAGCACTTATTGCTTTAGATTCCCTTTGGTACGATGCAATCAATATGATATCATTCTGGTTTTCAATACTTAGAAGGACCTCTTTATAAAGTGAGAGAACAAATTGTGAATTGGAATATTGTATAAGTTGCTTTTTAAATAAGTGAATCATATTTGAACAGGCTGCTGCAATTTGTGTAACTTAAATTCCACGGCAATTTTTGAACCTCTATTATTAGTTTGTTAGAAGTGTTCGATAGTTCGACCTACTGTGTTGAAAATGCTAAAACATTGTAGTCACTTGTCAATTTCAACCACAATCTCTACCCATCTTCCATGATGATCTTCACTTGCCTTCGTTTCCCTTTCCAGAAAATGTGTAGCATCTTTTTTTGAATGTCCTCCCACCATTTTCACGCAAAAAGATAAGTGATACCTACTCCTGTCTTGTTATCGAGAGTGAAAACCCTTGAAATAGAACTTGAAATCAAAGGAATGGACATCAGCATTTGGAGAGGCCACATGTTGGTAAGAATGAATGAGCAAAACC
The DNA here is from genome assembly GCA_024500025.1 of Syzygium aromaticum. Taxonomy (NCBI): domain Eukaryota; kingdom Viridiplantae; phylum Streptophyta; class Magnoliopsida; order Myrtales; family Myrtaceae; genus Syzygium; species Syzygium aromaticum. Next base: position 29,625,965 of record CM044895.1, on the reverse strand, counting down.
TACTAAGAAAAGTTCACATACTCTGCAAGTCAATCGTAGATTAGTGCATCAACATTTGGCAATCTTCTACCAGGTGAAAACATCGATATACGAAGGATATCTTCTTAACATAGTTATTTGCTTATCCCTTTTATAGCTGGGAACGTTGAATTCTAGTTATAAGAAGATTTGATTTTTGTTCCAATGTGTCACCAGACGTGTTAGATTCTAAGATGAACTGTAGTTTCTATCATTCGTTGTTTATTTTTATTCTTCATTTTTGTTTCAGCAAATAACAGTATACAGGAATTTACTATTTAGATTCCTGCTGTGGCGTGTCGAGCTATATAGTCACCACAAACCATAGAAGGTTCACTATTCAGCTAGTTTTGCACCTCAAAGCTTGAGCCAACTACCTCAATTAGAAGCAGGATGAAAATAGCCACAAAAGTCATCAAATAATTCCTAGTACCGCATTGAAAATAGCCACACAAGTGGTTGAATAATCCCTATCGCGACGCAAAACGAATCGTCTAGGCTCGACCATGGCACATGCGATCCCAGCGTCTCTAAGTTCAATGTGTTCACGATCTCGCTGGAACGAAAGTGTTAGTGGTCTACCCTAAGAATCAATCAAGATTGATACTCTAATATTAGTTGTGGATTAGATTGTGTCGAAATATTGACCTTCACTATACTTAGGTAGTTATAATGTCTTGCTAGAAACCGCTTATGACTTGTGGGTCAAAAAGGGTTTTGAGCACACTGCTAATGTTTAGTGAACTTACAGGGTCGCACACAAAAAGCGAATTGAATTAATATTTTCTATGCGCCTTGATCTACTTAAGAAGTAGATTTTAATTTATTCTCTTATTTAAATTATCTATGCGGTCGTGTGCGTTATGAGATAACGATTAAATGTGGGTCCAAATCGCCCGGCCCACTTCTTTTAATTCCTCTGGATAATGAGGTTGTATAAATAAATAGATAATCGTTCTCTGTTTAGGGTTTTTCGACAGAGTATCGAAAATCAAAAGGCGTTAAAGAAAAAGAACTTTACGATCTTTAGCTAGAACTTGGATCGTCGGAGACTACTGTTCGCGTGTGTGGATACCGGTAGAGGCGCAACACTTGGAGCGCTAATCCAGACATAATTAACTGTTAATTTTCGTTTGATTTGCAAAAAGGTACGTACCGAACTTTTATTTCGATTTTAATATACACATGGATTCTGTCTAGGGTTTTATATTCCGCTGCGTTGTTTTTCGTTGATGAACCCTACAGTGGTATCAAAGCTACTTGTGATATATTGAAATTGAATCGGAAACCCTAATTGTTGATACATATGATGTATGCCTGAAGTGAGTCTAAATTAGGGTTAGATGAATTTAAAAATACGAATTGATATGATCAATTGAGAAGGAACGAATAGGGATAGGTCGATCCTGTTCCGCTCGCGTCGAGGCAGAGACGACGTCACGCCTGGGCTGTTGTCCGAGGCGGAGACGACGGGCAGAGACAGCGAGCGGAGATGGCGGTGCATCTGGGCTGTTGCGCGAGGCTAAGACGGCGAGCAGAGACGGCGGCGCGTCTGGGTCTGTTGGCCAAGGCGGAGACGGCAGTGTGCCTAGTCTTCCGGCGCGTCGAGGACTTGCGGCGTTCAGCCAATTGCATACGGTGAAAGGTGCGGGAAGTGGCAGCGACAGATAGTCTCCCGAGAACAGAATTGAGAATTCTATTTAGGTTTTCGGGGCTTTCCTCAGAAAACAGAATTGAGAATTCTGTCTAGGTTTCCTCAGAAAATAGCGAGACCACTGCAAGGCGCTCTGCCCCTCGACCCCGCGAGGGGCGCTGCCCCTCGACCCCGCGAGGGGCGCTGCCCCTCGACCCCGCAAGGGGGCGCAGCCCCCTGGACCCCTGCATGGAATTGATCGTTCCCGTATAATTGATGTACCTTTATTGTTATAAGTGATGTTTCGTTTATGTTCATGACATGCATACATTCATCGCTGAATAAACATTGAGAGTCCCTAATAAAATTAAGTAATAATATGATGCCTTTCCAATCATACACCTATTAAGACTTAAATCGTTAATAGATAGGCCTGCCAAAGCAGGGTGTCTTTAACTATTTGAGTAAAATAGGATGGATAATGGTTATCCATAAGTCAAGGTTGGTTTACTTAACGAGGCTATCAAAACAGTTTTGGGCCTTGAGGCATAGTGTTTGGGGATAAGATATGAGATGTCAACCCCAACAACCAAGAGTTGTATTCGATACAATTGACAAAAAGTTGTCTACCTAAATAACTTAGTCTTGAGCGGTAAGCCAAAGTTTACTCGAGTCTTGATAAAATATGGATCTTGGTTCACTATACTTATTGGGACACATGCTATAAAAGTATAGTGGGAGTTTATTATAAATAATATTAATGAACAATTCACTTTGCATATTTGTTGTAGATAATGGCAAATAGCTTTGCATCACACTTTTCACTGCGATCTGTCCTTGAGAAAGACAAATTGAATGGTTCAAACTTTTTGGATTGGTATAGAAGCTTGAGAATTGTTCTCAAGCAGGAGAAAAATGATTATGTCCTGGAGAAACCACTCCCTCAGAAGGCACCTCCTTCCAATGCTCCCCATGCTGAAAGAAATGCTTATCAGAAACATAAAGATGATGTATTAAATGCATTATGTCTAATGTTAGCTACCATGAACTCAGACCTTCAGAAACAGTCTGAGAACATGGATGCCTATGATATGATCATGAACCTGAAAAATTTGTTTTAGGAGCAGGCACGCACTGAAAGGTACCAAACGGTAAAGACCTTAATTGAGTGTAAGCTAGCAAGTGGAAGCCCAGTTAACCCACATGTCATAAAGATGATAGGTTATATTGAAAACCTGGAGCGACTGGGCTCTCCCATTAGCCAAGAATTGGCTACTGACATTATTCTTCAGTCATTGCCTCAAGATTATGACACGTTTGTTATGAACTATAACATGCATAATCTGAACAAGTCTTTGACTGAACTGCATGGGATGCTCAAAACTGCTGAGCAGAATATTAAGAAGGACCCTACCTCTAATGTTCTCATGGTTTAAAAGGGGAAAGGCTTTAAGAAGCCAGGTAAGGTCAAGGGTAAAGGTAAGGGCACTAAACCTAAACCCAAACCCAAACCCAAACCCAAGACCAAACCAGCTCCAACTGCTGATGCTGTATGTTTCCATTGTGGGGAGAATGGACATTGGAAGAGGAATTGCAAGAAATATTTGGAGGATCTGAAGAAAAAGGGAAGTGAGACTTTCGATTCAGGTATTTATGTTATAGAAGTAAATGTTACTACTAGTTCTACTTCATGGGTATTGGATACCGATTGTGATAATCACATTTGTATGGATGTACAGGGACTAAAACGAAGTAGAACACTTGCAAAAGGTGAAGTGGAACTACGAGTTGGAAATGGAGCAAGAGTTGCTGCATTAACCGTAGGAACATATGATGTAACTTTACCTTCCGGCATAATTTTAGAACTGAATAATTACTACTATGTACCTGTTATACGCAGGAATATTATTTCTGTTTCTTGTTTGGACAAGGAAGGTTTCTATTTTGATATAAAGAACAATAGTTGTTCGTTTTATCTTAATGGATTGATTTATGGTAGAGCCCATATTGTGGATGGGATATATGTTCTAAATCTTGATGTGCCAATCTATAATATAAATACAAAAAGGTTTAAATCTAATGATTTGAATCCAACCTACCTATGGCATTGTCAATTAGGCCACATAAACGAGAAACGAATTCACAAGCTTCATAGCGATGGACTATTAAATTCATTTGATTTTGAATCATTTGATACGTGTGAATCTTGTTTAGTTGGAAAAATGACAAAAGCTCCTTTTACTAATCAAAGTGAGAGGACAAACGAATTACTGGCCCTTATACATACTGATGTGTGTGGACCACTAAGTTCTACAGCCAGAGGAGGTTATCAATACTTCATTACATTTACTGATGATTTTAGTAGATATGGATATGTTTACTTGATGAAACATAAATCCGACTCCTTTGAAAAGTTCAAGGAATTTCAGAATGAAGTACATAATCAACTTGGCAAGAGTATCAAGGCTCTTCGATCTGATCGAGGAGGAGAATATTTAAGCCAAGAGTTTAATGGCCATCTCAAAGAGTGTGGAATTGTTTCATAGCTCACTCCCCCTGGAACACCACAGTGGAATGGTGTCTCTGAGAGGAGAAATCGAACTTTATTAGACATGGTTCGATCAATGATGAGTCATTCAGATCTTCCATTATCTTTTTGGAGATATGCACTTGAGACAACTGCGTTTCCACTAAATAGAAGTCCACCAAAAGCTATAGAGAAGACACCATATGAGATGTGGACAGGAAAAGTTCCTAGTATGTCTTTTCTAAAGATTTGGGGTTGTGAAGCTTATGTAAAACGTTTACTTTCTGATAAGCTTGGACCCAAATCTGATAAATGCTTCTTTGTGGGATATCCTAAGGAAACGAAAGGATATTATTTTTACAATCCATCAGAGAATAAAGTGTTTGTTGCTCGAAATGGTGTCTTTTTAGAGAAAGAATTTCTTACTAAAGGAACCAGTGGGAGTAAGGTAAACCTCGAAGAAGTTATTGTGCCACAAGAGTATGTTCCAGTTCATGAGGAACCTCAATTAGATTTACAAAGAGTTGTAGAGTCTACTGCAGTGGCACCTATAGTTCGTAGGTCTGAAAGAATACACCGTGAACCTATGAGATATGGTTTTCACGTGACAGAACATCGTCATCTATTGTTAATAGAAAATGACGAACCTATGACCTATACAGAAGCTATGATGGGCCCAGACTCCGATAAATGGCTTCAGGCCATGAAATCCGAAATGGACTCGATGTATCAAAACAAAGTTTGGACTTTGATAGATCCACCCGAAGGTGTCAAACCTATAGGGTGCAAATGGGTTTTCAAGAAGAAAATCGATATGGATGGAAATGTTCACATCTATAAAGCACGGCTAGTAGCTAAAGGTTTCAAACAAACTCATGGTATTGACTATGACGAGACCTTTTCGCCAGTGGCCATGCTTAAGTCCATTCGGATTATCCTAACGTTTGCTGCATATTATGATTATGAGATATGACAAATGGATATAAAGACAGCTTTCCTTAATAGAAATCTAGAGGAGGATGTGTATATGACACAACCTGAAGGCTTTACATCACCAAATAACACTGGGAAGATATGCAAGCTTCAATGTTCTATTTATGGATTGAAGCAAGCATCACGGAGCTGGAATATTCGTTTTGATGAAACTGTCAAAGAGTTTGGCTTCATCATAAACAAAGAAGAAGCTTATGTATACAAGAAGTCTAGTGGGAGTGCAATTGTGTTTTTAGTGTTGTATGTGGATGACATACTACTCATTGGAAACGACATTCCTATGCTTCAGTCAGTTAAGACATCGCTTGGAAAATTTTTCTCCATGAAGGACATGGGAGAAGCAAACTATATCTTGGGGATTAGGATCTATAGAGATAGATCTAAGAGACTTATTGGACTGAGTCAAAGTACATATGTTGACAAAGTCATCAATAGGTTTAATATGCAAGACTCCAAGAAAGGCTTTCTCTCGATAACACATGGCATAAGTCTTAGCAAGACTCAGTGTCCTTCAACACAAGATGAGCGAGATCGCATGAGTAGGATTCCTTATGCATCGGCTGTGGGATCCATCATGTATGCTATGTTATGCACTCGTCCTGATGTTACTTATGCATTGAACATGACAAGTAGATACCAGTCAGATCCAGGGGAACCTCACTGGATTGCTGTAAAAAATATCCTTAAGTACTTGAGAAGAACTAATGATTTATTCTTGATTTATGGAGGTGAGGAACAGATCACTGTAAGTGGTTACACCGATGCTAGTTTCCAAACCAACAAAGACGACCTTCAATCACAGTCAGGTTTTGTCTTTTGCGTGAATGGTGGAGCGGTGTGCTGGAAGAGTTCCAAGCAGAACACTCTTGCAGATTCTACGACAGAAGTTAAGTATATTGCTGTTTCAAAAGCATCAAAGGAAGCTGTTTGGATTCGAAAGTTCATAGAAGAACTGGGAATTAGTCCCACAAGTTCAAATCCCATGGACCTCTATTGTGACAGCAATGGGGCTATAGCTTTGGCTAAAGAGCCTAGGTCTCACCAAAAGACTAAACACATACTCATGAAGTATCATCTCATTCGAAAATTCATTGAAAGAGGTGATGTTAAGATGTGCAAAGTTGCAACGGAGTTGAATACAGCTGATCCGTCGACGAAGGTTCTTCCACAACCTAAGCATGAGCGTCATTGTAATGCTTTAGGCCTTAGACACATTAGTGATTGGTCTTGATGTGAGTGAGAGTATATGTGATATACATTTTCATTGTTCATTGATAAAATATATATTATATTTGATTTCGATTTAATTTTAGTATATAATTGAATGTGAAATCTTTATTCCCTGAATATTGAATATCCTTAATAGATAATCAAATATGTGATTTGATCGTGAAACTCTATTAATAGAGTGGATATTAATATTCTAAATGTCCCTAGTCAATTGCCATTGTGCATTGGGAAGCAAATGGTGTTTGAGACTAGTATGTAAGTCAACTGATGACCAAGTTTTATGGGTCATGACTATAGAGATATAAAGTTGATCACATGGAATACATGTTGGAGAACATTGTATTGGACGGACCCACTATGAGAATACTGTAGGATTGTTATATAATGTCATCAATATTTCTCATCACAACTATAGAGTATAGTCCTTTGACCTGAGTCTGCCATGATTTCCTAGACATGGATTGGCATGTTTTAACATTGTCGAACGTCAGCCGTAAAAGGTGATTATAAAGATAATGGCTGGGCATGCCATGAATTGTGCTGAGTGATGTGAGTAGACAAGATGGGATTTGTCCCTCTCATATAACGAGAGTATGATTTCCTGGCCTCCCTTAGAGTTGAGACTGTGAAATGCATGGCCATGCTCAAGTGAGTTGAAGAGTCAACTACTTGCTTTGACAGTCTAGCTGCGGTATTGGGAATATGAGTTTGAGCTATATAAGGATGACACTTGTCCTGCCTTATACTTAACTCGGAAATCAAGTGACAAAGGGACTTAGTTTATATGATTGGTTCTAGTGCAAGTGGGAGATTGTTAGTGGTCTGCCCTATGAATCAATCAAGGTTGATACTCTAATATTAGTTGTGGATTAGGTTGTGTCGAAATATCGACCTTCACTATACTTAGGTAGTTATAATATCTTGCTAGAGACCGCTTATGACTTGTGGGCCAAAAAGGGTTTTGAGCACACTGCTAATGTTTAGTGAACCTACAGGGTCGCACATAAAAAGCGAACTGAATTAATATTTTCTATACGCCTTGATCTACTTAAGAAGTAGATTTTAATTTATTCTCTTATTTAAATTATCTATACGGTCGTGTGCGTTATGAGATAATGATTAAATGTGGGCCCAAATCGCCCAGCCCACTTCTTTTAATTCCGCTGGATAATGAGGTTGTATAAATAGATAGATAATCGTTCTCTGTCTAGGGTTTTTCGACAGAGTATCGAAAATCAAAAGGCGTTAAAGAAAAAGAACTTCACGATCTTTAGTTAGCACTTTGATCGTCAGAGACTACTATTCGCATGTGTGGATACCGGTAGAGGCGCAACACTTGGGGCGCTAATCCAGACACAATTAACTGTTAATTTTCGTTCGATTTGCAAAAAGGTACGTACCGAACTTTTATCTCGATTTTAATATACACATGGATCTTGTCTAGAGTTCTATATTTCACTGCGTTGTTTTTCGTTGATGAACCCTACAAAAAGCTCTAGAGAGATCACGAGAAGGATCAATTGGTATCGTTTTCGCTCTGTATTCATCCTAGAGAAGCAGGAAGAGGGTCGATGTTTCAATTTCAATTCGCAGCGAACAATCATTGTAGATTTGATATTTCACGAAAAGGGTGCAAAGCGGGATCATAAGGACCGGGGACGTTATTGGATCTGATTCATACTTAAGGATATGGTTTGTGGTGGGTGACGTTGGTGATATGACCTGATTAGACTTTGCGTTTGAATTGTTTATTCAATTATCGTGAGGATTAAGGATGAGATGTACGGTCGCAACAAGTTCTAACATTGGTCCAAATGGTTAGATTATTTAGAGCACTTACGAAAGTACAGTGGAACAATAGGAACGTGGATAAGACCAGACTCTCTTCTTTTCTTTTGTGTATGTTATTACTGATCATTAAGAATAACGTATGATTGCTAATCCTAGCTTTTTCTGGATCATGACACCGATCGGCACCATACGTCTAGAAGAAAAATCATCCGCTTCTGCTCCTTTATGTATATAAATATTTTTAGTAAGGTGCATTCGCGACGTATAATTGTATCGGCTGAAATGCAAATTTAGTGGTCAAGAGTTTATAATAAGATAGGGAAAGCAACACAAATGATCCTCAAACTTGGTCTAATGTGCAATATGGAATCCGAACTTGTAATTTATTTGATGTGGTCCTTGAATTTTGGTCCAACGTGCAATGTGGTCCTTGAACTTTTAATTTGTTCAATATGATCCTAAACTTTTGATACATATTCAATGTAGTTCATATATATGTTGTCTCTGAACTTAAATTAATTGAAGGATAATATTGAATATTTTCATATAATTCAGGGACTAATTTGAGCATATACCAAAAGTTTAGGAACCACATTGAACAAATTAATAGTTTATGGATCATATTGTACATTATATCAATGTTCAGAGACTATTTGTGTCGTTATCCCTAATAGGATGTGTTTGTTTATGGTTATGAATCGTCTTGAATCTTCACGAACCACCCGAAAGTATTTTTTTCGTTCTACTTAGCAGTGGAAGTGTGGTCCAAAAATGGGGACAAACGGGCGAGATTGGAGAAGGAAGATGACATTTTTAGTGATCGAAGATGCAAGATGACATTTTTAGTGATCGAAGATGCGTGGCAAGCGAATGAGCATTGCAGAGTCATCATCAAATCACGGCCCTGAACGTGAACGGAGAGACACATGAGCTTGCATGGCTGACCAATTCGAGACGTCGACTCTTCTCCCACTTTATAGCTTATGAGTTTGCGAGCCCCGTCTCCACATATCTTTCCTATGCTCCATCCCTACTTGAATTATTGGGTCCTCCATTACAATCGCAATGTCGATATTTATCGAGACATACGAGAGACGGTGTGAGAATTGAATCCCTCTAATCGCTTTATATAGCGGGAATTCCGAGTTTCGAACGAGGTCCAAAATGAAGTCTTTTTAAGGATTTGCTCAGGTTCGGCCCTACTTGAAAAATCGGGTCCTCTTGTAAGATTGCACTGTCGATATTTATCGAGACATAAGAGGCATGAGAATTGGGTGGGCATCTTGATTCAAGAGTTGTCGACGCATGAAGACAAACCCGGGAGTGTCCCCCACCTTATACGAGTTCCTCTCTGTCTTGCTGATCGAGCTCTTCATCGACCTGATTTGGCTTTATTCCCTCTTAATCCGGCTCGGCATGTGAAGTGGTTTCCCCAGATGCATTCCACCTCGCAATGACAAGTCTTAGTCCGTCACTAAAATTCTGGCACCTGGCAATCTGTCAAAGATGGCCATGTGAGCTGCCTTCCATTTCCACATCCTTAATTAGCTTTTACTCTATTAGTTCGAGAAGTTACTTTATTGCAGTCACATCAAATCATATTCCTATGATACGTGAATACGCCGATTACATCGTGCAATCGATGCATGCATAACTTTTTCCTATTATAGGACATGGCATTTTCAATGAATTAAGGCAAATGAGACATTGTTAGTAAGAATACATAAATATTAAACCATTCATTCATTTCCTGATTTAAGTTTTTAGAGCAATTCGTATTAGTTCCACAAGATGTTTCATTTCGAAAATCCAAACCACTAAAAGATGACATATCCTAACTTTCGCTTTATCCTTTTAACATGTTTCCTCATGTAAATACAGGCAAGACAGAGAACGCAAGTCTGAAATGCACGAACACTTCGTCTACAAACTAAAGAATGTTTAGAAGCCCCTTAACATGAGAAAGGAAGAGCGAGAGAGGAGAACATAAAGGATCAAATGCCAGAGTGACAAAAATGAATACGCCGTCGAATCTTTCATCTCTGGACCTCTTTCTCTCTGTCAGTATCATCCTCCAAGGACGGTCACCAAACGTATCACGAGGAAGCAAAAAGCTTTGCTCTTCAGAAAATCGGAGGAGGTGGTACTTTTGAGGAATGAGAGCTACCAGAAATCTCAGGATCGCAAATTTAGACCCCACGCGTGGCTCGACGCAAACATGCTGTGGTCCAGGTCGGGGGTTGATGAAATTAGGGTTGACACAAGAAGACAAACGTGATGCCTACTGCATCTTACGTATTTCTTCAAATTTTATGCTATATTCTTTCCTTTTTTTCTTAATCTTCTACAGAAGCCAGTGCAGAGAGATTAGGTTCTTGTCAAAGATACCCACGACATGATGGTAAAAAAGTTTAATCCATGTGTAATGATGACCAATATTCACTCACGCACGACACATCTGCAAGTCCATCTCGACCAACTTATATTTCAGAGGAGGATACACGCACCCGATGTCGATGCCTTTTTTGTTGTCGTACGTGGGAAAGCAAAGAATCCTAGAACCAAAAGATAGGGAAATGTCTCCTGCCTTGTAATACAAAAGATTAGGGCAACAAAGCCCCGTCGGACCGTACAAATAATGGAACCTTAAAGCAGCTCAAATGTCACGTATGCACCAGTAAAGCCCAACAAACGAGGATAAACATGGGTTTGATTGGCCATGCACGTCATGATCCCCCCTTTGTAGTCTGGACGCACCAGACCCCCTCCCAGCACATTATGGGTACGAGATCGATGCAGACCCCAGAGAGACCCCACGCACAGCGGATACGATACGATGCGACACAAGGCATGCATGCATCATCAATGTTGTAGCATCAAAAGAAAGGTCCGGATGTGACCTCCATAAAAAATTTCAACTTCTAAGCGCGTGATCAGAGAATATGAACAGAAGCAGAGCAGATGCACTAATTTGATGCTTTTACGTATAATTGTGCTTTTGCTTAATCTCCGCAAGCTTAATTTAAATCCGTAGATGCTGTCGTGTCATGTGCAGCTGTGGATTTCATTTCCATAATCCTATTGCGTGGTCCTCTTCGAAGGCCCTCAAGTTGAATACATGTGATTTGTTAGTCTTGCTTATCCGAGCACTGTACGGGCTGGGCTTCTTATTGGGCTTTCCTAGCTTTCCAGATTCAGAGATGGTCCATTCCACCAATGGGAAGCTTGAAGTTGAAGTTGACGTTAAAGATGGTCCATCATCGTTAATGGTGAATTTGAATTGAAGACTTGCCCAATTTGGGCCGTAAATTGAGCAGCATACGGCCGTTTTCATCAACTTCCCTTCTCGTCACGAGGCCCACTCACACGGAAACAATTTGTTTCCCTAGAGCTGGAATCGAAGGTGGGTTGTGCTTCAATTGCGAATCAAATTGACTCCATAACACGACACTTCAAGAGCATCTTAGGTTGGTCTATAAATGTGATCTACTAAGTGATGTGATAAACTGTAGTAGGATACATGAAATAAGCGGGAGTGATTGTCACGTCAATTTCTAAATCATCTCAATTCTACAACATAGGCAAGCGAAGAATCAAGGTAAAACCACAAAGACAGAATAGATGCAGCCGAGCATGGCAGTGACTGTGATTTCATAACCATGCAATGCACAAATCAAACTATTGCATAAGCAGCAAAACCTGAAGACTCATCAAGAGTAGATGTTTAACTGTCATGTAGGGACGAGATTCATGTGGCCATCGCTGCCATGGTCACTTGCACAGCTTCTCGTGGCAACTATGGCAACTGCGAGCAGTACTGAAACTATCCCGATCCATCTCCCACCCGTTATCAACCCCCTTACCAATTCTCTCTTCTTCTTGATTTCCCCTATCCCTTTAGAAGACGAAGATGACGACGAGGAGGAGCAGCAACTGCCATCCTCCGCTGCCCCCACTTCCTCACTCATCTTGATCTTCCCACAACACACAACATCATTGCTGTCGTCGCTGTCATCATCATCATCAGTTACACCACTCCACCCACTGCATATCTCCGCTTCTCCATCTCCCGAGTCTGGCATTTCGAACAATCTCCTTCCCTTCAACCTACCACTCTCGATTGCAGCTCGTCTCTCTCTTACAGTCTCTTCCGCGGCCGAGTCGTAGCACCTCGCCATTCCCTTCCATGGCGGCGGTAACCTACGAAATCCGTGCTGAAGTGAGGCCATGAGGATTCGTGGAGAGTTGCTCCTCAGGAGCCGAAGGACTTGGACCAGGCTTTTATTAGAATTGCCGTGGTTGTACAGATTATAGGATTCCGTTCTTGTTTCAAAGTTCTGGAACTTGTTGTACAGTTGGTTGTCGGCAGCACTTCCTTTTGGTTCTGAACTCGAGGCCTCCATGGTTTTTGTGGGGTCTCTCTCTCTCTCTCTCTCTCTCTCTCTCTCTCTCTCTCTCTCTGCGCTTTATTAGTTGTTCTGGATCACGATGAGCTTTGACAGTGAAGAAATGGGATCTTTTTTTGAACGTGGGATGTGGAGGACGTGGTTATAGGAGCGGCATAAAACTAACTTGATCCATGCTGGGCTTTTGAAAATTCTCATGCACAATCCGAAGGACTTGTTGACTAACTTCTGTTTATCTTCTGAATCATTCGTACTGAGATGAGAACTCAAGGCAGTTGATTCATCCAGAAATCGCACCACCTTCAAGTGCATTTTGATATATCACGATCGTGCCAATCTAAACTAAAATCAAATGCTGAAGAATCTCAATTGAGCGCAAGTGATTATTCTAGGTGACGACCACCTCGATCGAGCTATTAGCTGGTCAACTAAGTTTTGGACATTTCAAGTCTTCCACTCTTAAAACTAATTTTACCCAACATGGGCCATTTGGACGTTTCAACTTACCGACAGCACAAAGTCAAAAGGAAACTTTTCATAATTAATGTAAGGAGCTCTATGCTCTCCCGTAAAATTTCAGATTCTTTTGCCTTTCAATTATCATGCTCAGGACGTTAAAGTGGCTCCCCCCCGGTTTTGCTTTATTAAAGTTTCAATCTTTGGTGGAAAAACGGGTTGATGGCATCCCCCACCCACAAATTTCCAGAATCATGATCAAGACCCACCGCGCGCGCGGGTATCACTGTTATCATCAATCAGCGCCTCCCGTGGAATAAGTTTTAGGACGACCCTACCGACAAACTTCTTCAGATGACGTACATCCTTTTCAGGCTTCGTCCATCGCCTTACATTCCCAACTACTGCTTTTGCCTTCCTCTACCGCAATTCCAGCACAGCCCTCGCAGAGTCGCATTGAGGCATCAATAACGATTAACACATTCCACTCTGCTTCAAAAGTTTCCAGTTTTCTCGATTTGGACGAGACCAAGACAATGCCCTGGGTTTACAAATCGAATTCAAATGTAGGGCAGGTTCCTTACATCAGAGATGAAGGTAATGCTTTGTCACTACCTTCATCAGTAATCTGAGGTTAGTTGACCAAAAACAGGCTAACAACATTGTCAAAAAGCCCTCACAACAATCATTGCACTTCCAAATTCCTTTGGTGGAATGCAATCTACAGTTGATAATAGCCCTCAGATTCCAACGCTACTCCTAGGACTAACAAAGAAAGGAGAAAAAGTAACCAGAGAGCTTTCATTTAGGCTGGCTCAGCTTGCAGCGTCTGGATTTGATACGTCTTCTATTATCCCTTTGCCGTCAAAAGCATCAAAGAAGAAAAAGTTCTTAAGCGGATCTCCCTTCCCAGATATAGTTTTTATCACCTCCTAAAAATAGTTGCATCGGCAGAATATGTTGATAGGGCGTAAGGAAATCACACTCATACATTAAGATAGCAACAGAATGCAATAAGTTTAACAGGAAAAGCACCTGTCCAAGAATCCCCCCAATGACTGCACAAACTGGTGGAAATTCTCTCGTACCAACCACCAATCTTTCCAGTAGAGAATCCGGAATTTGAGATTCATTTAATGACTGCATGGTCACAAAGTAACGGGGGAGAACCACAAAAATTATCCTACCAAAGTTATGAGACAGAACCTTGCGAAAAAATCATATGGCACCTGCAGTTTCCGTATAGCATACCTCTGCCTCGCAAAGTTCCTTTCTCTTCTTCAGAACACCAGGAAGATCAAGAACCAAAGTTTCGCCGGGATTACGCCCTTCTGCCTCTTCAAACTTTTCGATGACTGCAAAAGTAGGGAAAGAAGACGGGATCGGCGGTGTTAAATAAAAATTGACTATCCATATTCATTCTTCATTTAAATGATAAAAGGAAATATAAGGTAAACAGCATAGAGAGGTAACACGTTGGTCAAATCGTAAATTGAATACATGCACAGGAATAGCTGACTACAGGAGCTTAAACGACAACACACCCAAGGGTATTAGTACTCAATGAAAGAAAAATGTAAAAACATCTGCCAATTGATGAGAACGATAACTAGGCACAGTAAACAAAAGAAACCATTTTACATATCCGGTCAATAACAAAGCAAATTAGTTCCCACGGAAAAGTCAGATTAAATGCAATTTCGATAACCTTGTCATACCTCTCATGGCAAAATAGAGCTTCGCCGTTTTCCTGGGTAGCTTTCTCCAAGGTGTTGTAATAGCTTCCTGTTACATGTAAACAACCATGTGATCAAGGGAAAAAAAAAAAAAAAGCGTTTGCATACATTTCTCAAAGCTCATTTATTACTTCAAAATCACATCCAGTGATAGCAAAGTTCAATATGATATAGATCATCAAAGAATAGTAGTTTGAAAAGGCTTTCACAAGCTTTTCTTGTCCAATCATTTTTTATTTCATTTCCTTTTAACTACTATAGGCATCATTACCATAACATTTCCAAATATATAGAGTGAGATGAGCATCATTTCATCTGATTAGTACAATCCAGTCATACCTCAAAACTAGGATACTTTAGTTCGAATTCAACAGCTTCATCGACTTTTTTCTGCCAACCAGGAGAAGAAAACAAAGCAACAATATCAATATTTCTAACAATCACTATTATTGAATATAACAAAGCAACCCATATCTGCAATGTTTAGTGCAAAAATCTCATCATCTGATAACTGTGTCTCAGGCATGCTGCCGAAGCAGTTCACATGAAAGGCTAGCAATAAAAAGAAGAGGATTAACACGAGCAATACTTCATGCTGCTAAGATCAAATTCCACAAAGTTACAAGGTCATAAATGCACCTTGTCCACCCTATCATGCATAAAAATCAACCCGGTATAATCTTCAAACAAATATAAAACTGCATTGGTTGACATCTGACCAAACAAATATCTCTTTTCACTGTCTACCCTGCCACTAGCTGATATTGCAAATTCATTGAATAAGGCCAACTGGATTGAACTATTTAAAACCGAACTATGTGGACTGAAGCAAAAATCTGTAAGGCTTTTGGCGAATTGCACAGCCATTCCATATACTTTGCTAATATATAGCAGGATTAATAAAGGGGCGAGTTGCAACCTTTGTGTACTTGTAATTTTGGAGATCAACGAAAATTTCTCCGCATGAGTCTCTGCAATCTACAGTGTAAAATGCCACACGCCTCGACAATCTCCGACATTTCTCATTAATCAGTTTCTGCAATATAGGAAATATAAGAGGCTTTTAAACAAGAACAACAATGCTTATTGATACTGGATGAACCAAGCTTTCAAATTCTTTCGAGGATTCAAGTTTAAATGGGTAGAGCATCTTACCTTAGTAGCGAGTGAGTAGGAACTAATGACAACCACGTCAAACTTAGAGAAGAAATCTCCACCAAAGCTTGATATATCACCTAGTAAAGTATCAGATAAAGAAACCATAGAGCACTATTCAACTATCGGAATTCAGAGTGAATACTGGAAAAGAAAGCCCATAAGCAGCTGTCTAGTAAGAGTTCGACCTTTTTCAACTGATACACGGACCATAGAATTAAACTCTTTGAGAGAATCACAACAGAGCTCGGCAAGAGTCCTGCCCCTATACACGCTCTCGTCAGGAGGAATCAGAAAATTGGCAGACAATGCCTCCTCAGTAACTACCCCATCATCCACCAGGGTCACACTCCCGACTCCCGCCAGCACAATGTTCTTGCAAAA
Source organism: Syzygium aromaticum (assembly GCA_024500025.1). Taxonomy (NCBI): domain Eukaryota; kingdom Viridiplantae; phylum Streptophyta; class Magnoliopsida; order Myrtales; family Myrtaceae; genus Syzygium; species Syzygium aromaticum. The sequence goes on along the minus strand of CM044895.1, from coordinate 29,609,636 downwards.
CTGCCCCCCAGAAAACCATAGACAATCACCACAAAGCAACACACCGGAAAGAAAAAAAAAAGATTGTCTTGACACAGACACGAGTATCAACACACAGCGAACAACAGCCAAGGGCTGCTTAATTGACTAGAAAGTGCAAAGATTTCACCTCGGCAACAGTTCCCGTCATTCCACAGACAAGAACATTGGCTTTGCTCAACCTGACAGCAGAAGAACAAGCTCGATCATGTCTCAAACATTACAGATTTCAACAGAGAATTACCCACAATAAGCAGAACGACAGACACGACAGCAGCAATTGGAGAATTGAAGATCTCAAGAGCAGCAAAACAAGAAGAAGGAGAGGACCTCCTCTGGGCATCAACGCCCCAAACCCTAATTTGACGATCGTAAAGTTCAGTCTCCTGCTGCGTCAGCTCCTCCCCGTCCATCCTTCCCAAGCCGTGACCTGAACAAAGCCGCCGCAAAGCACCATTTCCACGATCAAAAGCTCGAACGCGCGCATTACAACAACTCCGGCACTGTATATGCGATGAGATAACAAAGAAGAAGATAGGGAAGGAACGGCAGCGCCTTCGCCGGAAACGGAAACCCTAGGAACTCACGCCGGTGATGCACGGGAATCCCAAATTCGCGAATCGCGAAGCAAGTCGAAGGATCTTCGAGTCTCAACTTGGCTTCGAGCTCCCAGTTTCACTGCAGTTGGCACCGGCGAAAACTCCTTCTCTTCCCTCTTGGAAGATTTTCATCTTCTTCACCCCGAGCGAATGTCGGAGCCCCGCCCGCCCTTGTCATCGACCAAGAGAAAGTTCGGGTTTTGGGCCTGGGCCTGGGCCTCGAACCGTGTGTTGCCGGGCTTTCTGGTCTTTATCGGCCCAAATCATCCCGAAAAGAAGGCGAGATTTGTACGTCATCTTGTCCATGATTTCATGGGAAAGGCGGGGATTATTGATCATGAATTTGAACCAAAAACAGTCACCAGAAAGGGATTGAGGGCGTCCCCTCCGACCAGTGATACGCCGGCAATGGTTTGGCGCTTTGATCCCTGGCACAAATTGATGGAAAGCCTGATAAAAAAAGAATAAGGAAGAAGAATTGTATTGCTTTCTCGTATCAATGCTATACAATTGTAGCCCTATTTATAGTACATAGGGTCAGATTAATTAAAGAAAAAAAGATCTATAAAATAAAGGAAAATCAATTTCCTAATACACAATATTCTAGTTTCATTGTCAATATACTAGTCAGCATCAATTAGGATCAGTATCCAGATCAATCAGGATTAATCGGAGCAACGATATCTTCAACACTCCCCCTCAAGCTGGCGGTCTACACACATCAAGGACGCCTAGCTTGCTTAATAGATACGTATGTTGCCTCTGACATAGGGGTTTAGTGAAGATGTCTGCAGGTTGTTCCATCGTTCTTATCCCTCTTGTTTTGATTATTCTATCTTGGATTTTGTCTCTGATGAAATGATAATCAACTTCTATATGTTTTGTCCTTTCATGGAAAATTGGATTTACTGCAAGTTTAAGTGCAGCATCATTATCACAGTATAAGATAGTTGGTTCTTTCACCCAAACACCAAGATCTTGAAGTAATCCTCTTATCCAAATTATCTCACAGCTAGTCTTGGCCATTGTCCGATATTCCGCTTCGGCAGACGATAAAGAAATAGTCGATTGTTTCTTCGTTTTCCAAGAGAGTAACTAGTTGCCCAATTTGATGCAGAATCCCGTGACGGATTTTCTACTCATAGGGCAAGTAGCATAATCTGTATCACTATATGTTGTCATTTCCATGTTGTTCTCCCGAGAGAGTAATATTCCCAAACCTTGACATCCCTTTAAGTACTTCACGACCTTTAGTGTAGCATTCATGTGTGATTGCTTCGGATTATGCATGAACTGACTGAGAATTTGCACGGCATAGCATATATCGGGTTTAGTCATGATCAAATATATGAGTTTCCCGACAAGTCTTTGATAAGAAGAAGAGTCTCTGAGTAAAGGGTCGTCATTTTGGGGTGATAATCCCTCGTCATACTCAGCTATTGTTAACTGGACATTCTGTTCAATTAGAATAACAACTGGTTTGGATCCCAAAAGTCCTACTTCTGATATGATTTCTAGGACAAATTTGCGTTGACTGAGACAAATTCCCTTATATGATCGTGTAATTTCTATTCCAAGAAAATATTTGGGAGATCCCAAATCCTTGATGTGAAATGTAGAGTGTAGATACTCTTTGAATTTCTTGATGGCATTTTCATCATTTCCTATAATAAGTATATCATCAACATATATAAGCAAGAAAATTGATGATGTACCTTGACTCCATGTGAATAAGGCATAGTCATGTTTGGATTGCCAAAATTTTGCTGCTGTAAGTGCAGTGGTGAATTTGACATACCATTGACGAGAAGCTTGTTTGAGTCCATATAGGGATTTACGGAGACGATACACTCTATTCTCTCCCTGTCTGCGTAAACTTGGCAGAAGGTCCATGTATCTTTCCTCTTCTAGATCCCCATGAAGAAATGCGTTGTGTACGTCCATTTGATGAAGGGGCCAATTACGAAGAGCAGTAATGGCAAGAAAAGAACGGACAGTGACTTCCTTCGCTACTGGAGAGAATGTTTCGATATAATCAAAACCTTCTCGTTGTGTGAACCCTTTGGCGACTAGTCTTGCCTTAAAACGTTCAATAGAACCATCTGCCTTATATTTGATCTTGTAAACCCACTTGCAGCCGATAGATTTTCGATGAGGGGGTATAGCAACAACATCCCAAGTCTCATTTTCCATTAGAGCTCGTAATTCATCTGCCATTGCTTGCTGCCAATGAGGCGGAGCTTGGGTCCGTCAGCGGAAGTATACAACGGATCACTTGGTTCTGGTCGTCCTCCGGAGATATCTGCAAATGGAAAAAATCCGGGTCCGTAGGTCGGGTATGGATTTCCCGATGGATCCGTTCCACTATAACCCGGAAAAGACCAACCTAGTCCATGTCCCAGAATGGGCTTGACAACTAGTGGTGGGCCTTCTCCTGGCCGCTCGGTCTCTCCAAGCTCCATGGAACCTACAGGATTCTAAGCTGAACCTCTCTGGTTCATCTGACTTTGAACAGGTTGAACTTGTACAGGGACCCATTGAATGTACGGGCTTGGGAAAATTATTCCCGAGCTAGATTGAACAAGTCTTGAGGTGGCCTGAACAGGGTCCAATTGTCCCTCATTGGGCGACGTTTGACCTTGCTCTCTTGTTTGAATTTCTTCAATTGAATCTGGTTGTTGTTTTGCAGGGACATCATTTGCTCTCTGATTGTTGAAAGAAGCTTCAGAGCCCTGGGATATACTAGACTTCAAATTTTGGTTTCTTGGCATGATTCCTCCCCTCAATGAAAAATTTGGGGGTCAAGTATTGAAGTGCGGAAGCTAGGTTGAGGATGGAGGCTCTAATACCATGACACAAATTGATGGAAAGCTTGATAAAAAAAGAATAAGGAAGAAGAATTGTATTGCTTTCTCATATCAATGCTATACAATTGTAGCCCTATTTATAGTACATAGGGTCAGATTAATTAAAGAAAAAAAAAAGATCTATAAAATAAAGGAAAATCAATTTCCTAATACACAATATTCTAGTTTCCTTGTCAATATGCTAGTCAGCATAAATTAGGATCAGTATCCAGATCAATTGGGATTAATCGGAGCAACGATATCTTCAACACTCCCCCTCAAGCTGACGGTCTATACACATCAAGGATGCCTAGCTTGCTTAATAGATACGTATGTTGCCTCTGACATAGGGGTGAAGATGTCTACAGGTTGTTCCATCGTTCTTATCCCTCTTGTTTTGATTATTCTATATTGGATTTTGTCTCTGATGAAATGACAATCAACTTCTATATGTTTTGTCCTTTCATGGAAAACTGGATTTATTGCAAGTTTAAGTGCAGCATCATTATCACAGTATAAGATAGTTGGTTCTTTCACCCAAACACCAAGATATTGAAGTAATCCTCTTATCCAAATTATCTCACAGCTAGTCTTGGACATTGTCCGATATTCCGCTTCGGTAGACGATAAAGAAATAGTCGATTGTTTCTTTGTTTTCCAAGAGAGTAACGAGTTGCCCAATTTGATGCAGAATCCCGTGACAGATTTTCTACTCGTAGGGCAAGTAACATAATCTGTATCACTATATGCTGTCATCTCCATGTTGTTCTCCTGAGAGAGTAATATTCCCAAACCTGGACATCCCTTTAAGTACTTCACGACCTTTAGTGCAGCATTCATGTGTGATTCCTTCGGATTATGCATGAATTGATTGAGAATTTGCACGACATAGCATATATTGGGTCTAATCATGGTCAGATATATGAGTTTCCCGACAAGTCTTTGATAAGAAGAAGGGACTCTGAGTAAAGGGTCGTCATTTTGGGGTGATAATCCCTTGTCATACTCAGTTGTTGTTAACTTGACATTTTGTTCAATTGGAATAACAACTGGTTTGGATCCTGAAAGTCCTGCTTCTGATATGATTTCTAGGACAAATTTGCATTGACTGAGACAAATTCCCTTATATGATTGTGCAATTTCTATTCCAAGAAAATATTTGGGAGATCCCAAATCCTTGATGTGAAATGCAGAGTGTAGATGCTCTTTGAATTTCTTGATGGCATTTTCATCATTTCCCATAATAAGTATATCATCAACGTATATAAGCAAGTAAATTGATGATGTACCTTGACTCCATGTGAATAAGGCATAGTCATGTTTGGATTGCCAAAATTTTGCGGCTGTAAGTGCAGTGGTGAATTTGGCATACCATTGACGAGAAGCTTGTTTGAGTCCATATGGGGATTTACGGAGACGATACACTCCATTCTCTCCCTGTCTGCGTAAACCCGGCGGAAAGTCCATGTATATTTCCTCTTCTAGATCCCCATGAAGAAATGCATTATGTACGTCCATTTGATGAAGGGGCCAATCACGAAGAGCAGCAATGGAAAGGAAAGAACGGACAATGACTTCCTTCGCTACTGAAGAGAATGTTTCGGTATAATCAAAATCTTCTCATTGTGTGAACTCTTTTGCCACTAGTCTTGCCTTATAACGTTCAATAGAACCATCTGCCTTATATTTGATCTTGTAAACCCACTTGCAGCCGATAAATTTTCGATGAGGGGGTATAGCAACAACATCCCAAGTCTCATTTTCCATTAGAGCTCGTAATTCATCCGCCATTGCTTGCTGCCAATGAGGCGGAGCTCGGGTCCGTCGACGGCGGAAGTATACAACAGGTCACCTGGTTCTGGTCATCCTCCGGAGATATCTGCAAACGGAAAAAATCTGGGTCCGTAGGTCGGGTATGGATTTCCCGATGGATCCGTTCCACTATAACCCGAAAAAGACCAACCTGGTCCATGTCCCAGAATGGGCTCGACAACTAGTGGTGGGCCTTCTCCTGGCCGCTCGGTCTCTCCAGGCTCCATGGAACCTACAGGATTTTAAGCTGAACCTCTCTGGTTCATCTGACTTTGAACAGGTTGAACTTGTACAGGGACCCATTGAACGTATGGGCTCGGGAAAATTATTCCCGAGCTAGATTGAACGAGTCCTGAGGTGGCCTGAACAGTCCAATTGTCCCTTGTTGGGCGACGTTTGACCTTGCTCTCTTGTTTGAATTTCTTCAATTGAATTTGGTTGTTGCTTTGCAGGGACATCATCTGCTCTCTGTTTGTTGGAAGAAGCTGCAGAACCCTAGGATATACCTGACTTCAAATTTTGGTTTCTTGGCATGATTCCTCCCCTCGATGAAAAATTTGGAGGTCAAGTATTGAAGTGCATAAGCTAGGTTGAGGATGGAGGCTCTTATACCATGACACAAATTGATGGGAAGCTTGATAAAAAAAGAATAAGGAAGAAAGAATTGTATTGCTTTCTCGTATCAATATTATACAATTGTAGCCCTATTTATAGTACATAGGGTTAGATTAATTAAAGAAAAAAAAGATCTATAAAATAAAGGAAAATCAATTTCCTAATACACAATATTCCAGTTTCCTTGTCAATATGCTAGTCAGCATCAATTAGGATTAGTATCCAGATCAATCGGGATTAATCGGAGCAACGATATCTTCAACAATCTATGGCTTCTTTCCGCAGCCGCGGTTCCAAACATCATCGGAAAGAACGTTCCGTTTTCTTGGATGTTTGGGCCCCGGCTCTCGGAAACGAAAGGTCCTCCTGCTCGTCGTGAACATTGGAAGCTGGACCCGAAAAAAGGGTGCCGGAAATCGAAGGAGGGTGTGATCGACTCCTGGGATTGGGAAGCGGAGATGAATTTCTGGTCAAGAGGGTACGCGTTAAAAGACAGAAACATGTGAGTTGTTGTTGGTACTTGGCAGGAGGAGGAGGAGAATGGGTGGTTTCTCTCGGGGAGGGGGTAAAGCTTGCAAGGGATCCGCTTCCGTGCGGATGGGACGAGACTTTTTGCTTTTGCTTTCTGATCCTTCGGCTCTTCTGGGGGGACTCTCGATTGTCGTTTGGAGTGCGTCGGGAGTTATGCCACGTCGCCATACTTTCTTCTTTTTGTCAAATTCAGATTGCCATACTTTGGGAGGTGAGAAAATTATCCAGAAAAATCTTAAATTTAGCGCATTTTTACCGATCCATTCCTAAATCTTTTTAATTGTGGCAATAAAATACTGAACATTTTCATATTTTATCAATTGAGTCAATCCAGGTGATTTTAATCGAAAATCGCTAATATGAGCGCCGATTATATGTAGGACGACTTAACGCTAACATAAATAATTTTTAATAATATTTTATTTTAGGACAGTGCTTTTTCCACTTCTCTTTTAACTCAAACACTCCATTTCTCATCATATTAATCACGTTACCCCTCACTTTTTCCCCTTTAAAATGTCATATCTCACGTATTCAAATGTGGGGCCCAATTGAGGTCCTTTTTTTTTATTTGTTTTTTCCTGCAACTTTCCTTTCTCGCTTGTGTTGATTCATGTCGCTTGCGCGTCTTCGTCTTCCTCCTCCTAGACCTCCATGTACAACAATAACTACGCGGTCTTTCCAAAAACCTCACAAAGCTTCCTCTCTACTTTGCCATCGCCCCTCACAAACCCTTGGCGCGTTTGCTAGAACCACACCTATGCCAACATGAGGGACAACTTGATCTCCTCCCCCGGCTTCTTGTCCGGCACGGTCCACGACATATGTTTCCAGTACTCCTCCTCAAACGCTGCGTCGAACTCTGGTGACACGCCCTTGCCACCTCTAGCAATCGTCCCTTGGTCGAAGCCTCCGGCAGCAACAAGAGGACCTTGCTCTACACCGCGGCGGCCACATAGCTCGCCGCATACTGTCGCACCTTTTTCTCGTGCCTTGCATACTCGAGGTTCGTCAATCTCGCCTTTTCCACCCTGTAGTTCATATTATTAGTGAGGAATAGGTAGGAGAGCGAGACTTTTTTGTAGAACTTGGCCTTGGCGTTGAACATCCATAGCAGGACGAGGATTAACCACACTAATCATGATCACTCCAAGCTTTACCGGTGCAAATAGGGCTTGTAATTCTCTCCGACGATCCTTTGATTCTCACGATAATTTCCTAGCATCGGAACAAAATGATCGAGATGCTTGAGCCCATGGGCAACTCGAGCAAGACCTGAACATGAAGATGATAATGAGGATAATCCTGCTGCATATGTAACTGGCCATTCGGGAGGATAAAGACCTTGGCACTCTCATCAAGGAACCAGTGCGGGAGATGGCGTCATCTTCAGATCCGTGGGTCCCTTAATCAACAAAACCACCGAGAAGAAAAAGGAAAGTGAAAGAAAAGAAGAAACAAATAAAAAAAAATCGTAAATGGGCCCCACTTTTGACTCTTAACGAGGATAATATGAATGTAAAGGGAAGTGCGAGAGCTCGCAGAGGAGTGGAAAAAACGTGACCCTTCATTTTATTTTTGAATTTTAGTTATTTATTCTTAGTTATTTTTCTTCCTCTAACTGGTTGTCGGGCCTCAACAATGGCCAACAACCAGCTAGAGGCGAGGGCAGGTGAGGTTAACCATGCTGGCCTCAAGCAAGGCTTGCCATCGCCGTCACTAGGTGAGGTTGGCCTCGCCGTGGCTGGAAGAGGCATGAACTTGCCCAGCCACTAGCTTGGCAATGACGAGGCTCGACCTCGCCTTGCCCCACCCTGGTGAGACTAGCTTGGTGATGGCAAGCCTCGCCAAGGGCAGGTGAAACTTGCCCTCACCAGTGGCCAGGAGGGTGAGTTTCACCAGAAGCCAACGAGGTTAGCTTTGGAGGCTGGTTAGAGGGAGGAGGGAAGAAAAAAAAAAGAGAAAGAAAAGACAACAAAGGAAAAAGAACAAAAAAAATAATAAAATAAAATATTATTAAAAATTATCCACGTTAGCGCCGGTTATCCACGCGGCTAGCTAGCATTCATGTCGATGATTTCCAATCAAAATTGGTCGATGGACTTAATCGGGAAAACGTAAAAGGTTTTTGTGACTCAATTGATACAATTAAAAAGTTTAGAACTTAATTGACAAAAATGAAATAAATTTATGATTTTTTGGATAATTTTCCCTCTTTGGAAGGTCATGAGCTTGCATGACGTGTGTGAATCGACCGCCTAACTAACGAGCTAACGCAACTTGTTTCATTTTCTTAATGAGAATGATGCGGCTGGTACACCGATTAATGAATAGATTTACATGCAAAAATCACATGCCCGAGTTCTTTCGTTTCCATGTGAGAATAAGTCCTTATTTGGCCCGCCATTCTAGCTCTAACTCCTTGGGATTCGTGGGGCTTTCATATAAAAGCAAAACAAGGGAGCAGACTATTCTACTAAAAGTCCGTTGAAATGTTCCACGTCGATTGACGATAATGTTTATATGATTTATATATATACACAATCCGTCTTTAACTATATTAATTTAAGTTTTTTAGTCAGACTTTTCAGCACCCGTTCGATCAAATTTCACGTGCCAAAGAGGGCGTGGCAACACTAGACCCTTCGTATGCACAATCGTAATTTGCTAAAATGATGAAGTTGAAAGACACGGACTATCGGAGCTTTCAATGATTGGTTTGAGGTGGGAAAATGATTCGCTCGAGCCCAAAAAAAAGGGCAGAAAAAATTTCGGGCGGGGGGGCGGGGAGGGAAAAGGCCAAAAGGCGGAAAACCCGATGCTGACTAGTTGCCGACAACATCATATGTGGGAATTTCCTCAGAAGATTTACCGGGGGACACGTGGCCGGCGTCAAACAAGCGCAATCAAAAGTCGGGGGACGGCATCAAGTCTTAATGCATGGGGACCTACTGACCTTCACACCCCTCCCCCGCTACTCTGCGGGTTGCGTTTTGCATTAACTTTCGTTTCTATCATCACCCTTCCCAAATCCTAGTTCTCTCGCAAAATAACCCCTAATTTTACTCAGAATTAATACCACAAAGAACCTCCAAACTAATATATCCGTAATAAATTTACTTAAAACTAATTTTTTGACTGGCAAAAACTCTCTAAATTAGTACGCCCGTGATAAATTTATCATTTGTTAGTTTTCGTTAAATTTTGCAATCAAATTTTTGATCCGGATGACGCGTGACAGTTGAAGAATGTGCTAGTTTTGGGTTTAATCCTCCGTTCATCAGAGGTGTACCTATTTGTGATTTTTCGCGATATTGATCCAATTTTAAATTTATCATAAATGTACCGGTTTAGAGTTTTTTATGGTAAAAAATTAGTTTAGGATAAATTTATCATGGGTGTACCGGTTCGGGATTTTTTGTGGTCAAAAAATTAATTTGGGGTAAATTTGTTACAAGTGTATCAGTATAGGGTATTTCGTGATATTAACCATTATACTAAAAGTGACATGAATTATATTTATATTGGACATCAATTCATGTGTTGTCACCAAACCACATCACGGTCTTGAAGATCGCATAGAATTTTCGAATGCCCGATTGGAACGGGTTGGGCCGAACAAAAGATATCTAGTAGAATCGGTCGATTTGATTTTCCCAACACTGCAATTTCGTAAGGGGAGGATCCATGTTCCCGATTATTTAGTAATTTCTCTAGCTCTCGTGTGGTGGTAAGCGATAGTATCGTAATACCCTACTCATACAATTATGACAAGCTCCTCTGATTTTTTTTTTTCCAAACACACCACAAGCAAAGTTAAATCACACAGTATCTTGCTCAATGTCGATGTGTTATTAGTAGCATTAGGCAAATGAATCGCGTCTCGTGGACTATGTCAAAGAGAACATGCGATGGATGTGATAAAAAATCGATTGGAGCAACACGGTCTTTACACCCTTTTGATCCGCTCTATTAGTTATATTATTAATAACATCTCATTTACATGAATCGCTCTTTTTAAAAGATCCAGGCTAAGTAGCCATAGAACGCGGGTTACCGATAAATCGGCGAGGTTAACTTTACTGTCTCATCCCCTCGTAGTAATAATCTATGCTAATTAATTTAATTAACTTGCTTTCATGAACAGAGAGATTGTAGCATGGTGGACGGGCCTGGTGTTCCTTCTCTTATTAAAAATGCAGGCGGGCCTTAAGCTCAGAAACTTATTAATGGTCCACTTTGATTACTTTGGAAGCCTACATTCATATAAAAACAAAATTTAAAAGACTAAAGTGAGATTTTGCGAGGAAAATGAGAATGTTTCGTTTGCATTAAGCAACTGTAGGCTCTGGGGGACCACTAACCAACCAGCCTACTCCTTCCTGGTCCTGCCTACTCATATTCTTAGTCCTGAATTAATGGGTGGAAAGATTAACCAAAGACTTTCTTTCCTTTGGGCCAACTGTGGAACTTACTCCAAAGCGACTGATGGTTTCATATAAACTGTCGTGGATTAGTTCGTTTTGGGGCACAACTTTACATAAAAAGTGAATCGAAATTGCTGACATTGTATTGTCGAGATCGATTGCCTTGTACACATACTTTCCTATCGGCATTGGTAATATCCTAATAGCATGCTCAGTTCGTGAAAACACTATAAAATATGAAGGGAACGGAATCGAATTAGGATAGAAGAAGACCCTGATTTTGTATGATCTAACTTAGCAAAGCAACAAGGTAATCATTTTACGTCGATAAGCCGGAGAGGAATTGGCGGTTCCCATGATAAAGTAGATCCTTAGTGTATGAACTTGAATTTGAGGCATTCGCAGCAATGGCTCTGCCTATCCGAAGACATCCAAGTGCCTCTTTTATAAAATCGTCACGGCATGGCTCGCGCATCTTTACTTGCGACCAAACTAGTGAGGAAAAAGCAAAGAAGTGGGTAGTCACAAAAAGGGTTGAAATGTCTGATCCCTCCATACGACATTATGGGGTGTACTGAATACGTGTAAGTTCAGTGGACTCTTGTATTCGGATCATGCCGAGTCCCATTAGGGTTTCATTGAAATGGAAAACTATGATGTATTGGGCTTTACATGCACGCGCGCTCGGAGCGTTGAGAACTGGGGGAGTTGAAGTGAGGAACACCAAAAGGAAGACATGCCATAGAACGTGAAACACAATGCCACAGCCACGTGCTTGGTCACAAGTCACAGCCCATCCATCATCCTCTGCACTCCTTCTTTTTTTCTTTTTTTTTTGCCTTTTTCTATTTCTGCCCTTGGCCTTTTTCTCTGTTGGCCTCTTTAAGAGTTTTGGGAGGGCAGGGTACGGACAGTGGGGCGCTTGTCCCCTTCTCCTCCTTTTCTCATCAGTCACCAGGCAAAGCCACATTTCAAAACACCAAACCCTACATATGGAATGCAAGATAATAATAAAAAAGAACTGAAGTGGACTAGGAGAGCCAATTCAAGCCTGCCCCCTTTTTGGCTTGTTCAACTTCTCCTTCAATGATTTTTCTCCACATCACTCAGACAACTCGCTCACATTATCCCCTTTCTCTTTCTGCACAACAAGAACAACCCTTCAAGTGGAGGGCTTTGATGGCTTTCTGCTAGCAGCAACAGGTAGTGACTCTTCTTTAAAAGCTCCCTATCTTCCTATTCTCTCTCTCTTTTTTTTTTCTTTTTGTTGGGTTTACTTTCTTTTCAGTTGATTCTTTTATTTTCGCTGGTCTTTGTGGAATCTATGCCAGGAATGGATGGTTAGAGAGAAGGGCTCTCTGTCTCTTTCTTTTCTAATCCTGGACTGGACTTCTTGTGCGTGTAACTGGTCCACTTTTTTCACCCCTCGCTCTTGTGGTTTCTTGACTTTTTAGTCACGGTTGTTCTACTAATTTTATCTTCTTTCTTCTTCCGGTGGAGGGTTTGTTTCTTTTTGTTTTTTTTTTTTTTTAAATGTGTTTGTTGATCTCTTCGTAGTACGTTCTCCTCTGATCTTATTGTACTGTACTCGTAGACTTGTAGTTATTGCCAACGGTTCTTGTGATGTCCCTTTTCTTTTACCCTTTCCATGACTTTAGATATCACAAAAGAGCTACTGGAGGTAATGATTATTCCGTCTTGAGCTGGCCATTTTGCAACTCTTTCTGTAATTTCTAATTTCTAACTTATGAAAGATTTCTCTTTGCCCGAGCAGCCGACTGGAAATTTTTTCCGGTTTATGTTCTTCAGCAATTTAGAAAGACAAAAATCTCGAGTGCTTGATTTGGCTAGATGATACTGTTTTGTTCAGTTTTTGCTAAAAAAGCCTATCTTGTGAAGTTAAAAGGAGTAGCTTGACCGTCCTGGGGACGAAAGAACTCTGAGTCGCTTTGCCAACAGTCTCATTGATTTGAAGTAGTGAAAGGCTTATTAATGGATTGGAACCTGAAAGCTCCTTGGGATTTGACTGAATTTGCCCAAGAAACCCTGCCAAGCGACCATGGGGCTGATATGCCAAATAGCTATGGGATTCCTCGGTCAAAAGGAGAATTTTCGGTTGATTTGAAGCTGGGTCAAATGAGTAACACCGTGAACGAACCGGTAAATATGTGGAAGGACTCTGCTCTCTCAAAGCTGGCGTCGTCTCCATCAGGGTCATCAAAGAGGGCTCGATCAGCAAGCAATGGGGGTCAGGCAGTACATTGCCTTGTTGATGGTTGCAATGCGGACCTTAGTAACTGTAGAGAGTACCATAGGCGCCACAAGGTCTGTGAAGTTCACTCCAAGACTCCTGAGGTGACGATTAATGGTAAAAAGCAAAGGTTTTGTCAGCAATGCAGCAGGTACTGACCATATCTTTTGATTGTTTCAAATCAATACCAATCTTTCAACGTATTCTTCAAATTTGTTGTTCTGCTGCGTCATTGTTAATAATACTTGAAGTCTGAAGTGGATTGTGTAAATTGGAACTGCTCCTAACAACAGGAACTGCCAAGTTAACAATGGCTAATATTATGTTTTAAATAATATCTGGTCTTGTAGGTTCCATTCACTGGAGGAATTTGATGAGGGCAAAAGGAGTTGCAGGAAGCGCCTCGATGGACATAACAGAAGGCGAAGAAAACCTCAGCCAGAACCCCTAAGTCGGTCAGCAGACATTTTATCCAATTTTCAGGGTGAGGATCCTCTTGCAGTAATTTTTCTTAGCTCCAATGTACCATGTGTAATACCAGGACATGGCAGGCTCTAGGGCAATTTCATGAATACTCTGTTCTGATTAGAGCTGGCATAAGATCCATACATGCAGTAATTGCATCTGCAAGGGGATTTATTTTCTGGAATGGAATGACCATCTCTTTCTACTTTACTGTTCACCTGTATGTTTCTTCCTGTTAGTCCTTCCCACGGGAGATTTTCCATCAGAAGAACTTGGGAATGCTTTGTTTTATGTTAAGAACAGTGGTTCTGAGGGAGCTCAACTAGCGTAGGAATGAGCTTAGTTCTTAGAACCAGTGACTAGTTGATAATTCCTGATGTGTTCTTTCATCTGTTATATTATGGCTGGTTGAGCCCTCATACATTCCAACAGAAATAACTTGATGTTAGATCTTCAATTCTTGGCAATTTTAGCTTTATGGTCCGGCTTCTCTTTTACAAATTCCAAGTGTGTATGATAGCTTACCATGAGCAGACAAATTCCAAGTCCAGGAGAAGTCTATAAGTGACTCCTCAGACTAGCATGAATGTTTCTGTTGGTTATTATGTTTCTTTAACTCTCTATTCAATCTTTTTCAGGTACCCAATTAGTGCCACTCTCTAACTCACAGGTATATCCCACTGCTGCTGTTGGCAACCCAACATGGGCTGGAGTTGTCAATCCCGCAGCAGAAGCTGCTCTATATGCTGACCACCAACAACTTTTCGGGTCGTCCTCTAGCATATATGGGGGAGGCAAACAAATTAAGTTCTTGCAAGGGAATAATCCCGTGTTGAGCAGCCAAGTGTCTGCCGAACCTTCTGTATGTCAGCCACTCCCTAGGACGATTGTTTCGTCTGAGAGTGGTGGGCTTGGCCGCAATTTGTTCTATGACCGGCTAGTCAGCGAATCAGACTGTGCTCTCTCTCTTCTGTCATCACCACAGATGCAGACATCAGGTACCAATTTCAGCAATATGGTGCACCAAAACTCCTACCGTGATAATCACAGCTTAGAGCCCTTGGACTCTGTTTGCGTTTCCAATGGCAGCGGAAGAAATACCAATTCCCAGGGAATGTTCCACTTAGGATCTGAAGGACGACAAAGAAATGAAGCTTCTCAAGTAATTCCCTTTCACTGGGACTAGTAAGCTATAAGCTCACTCCCCAATTTCCTGATGCATAATTACTACATATTCATTCTCATGTAGAGATTATCGTGGAATTCTTTCTCGTATGTACACTGTCTGTTTCGGTGAACTCTTCTAATTGAAGGTATTAACTACATTGCCCTCCTGCTTTGGTGTGGTCATTGCTCCGTTTCTCCAACGAGGACCGTACTTATCAAACTTGGGCAAAGTCGAGAGGACTCCATTTGGAGTCTTGTTTGTTTACCCAGTTAGCTTCATAACTCAAATGCTTTATAACTTGGATATGATTTAACTGATACCAAAGAAAGATAAGTACGACATCATTGGTTTGTCATCCTAAGCAGTGACACATTAGTTAAAATGAGAGGAAACAACAAACTCTAAATGTTGTTATACCTCTATATTGCGTTAACACAATGATTCCTCCTATGTTTAGTCGGTCCGGTGCATTCAGGTTAGCCATTTCACCACAATCCGTATGTGTTCATTATACTCGTTTTCCTATAGGAACTTCTAAGTATACAATCTTCATGGTCACATGATTTTTGTCTTCATAATTGACCTCCCATGGTCCTATCACTTGTGGTTTTGGCTTTTCTGGGCAGAGAGAAAAGATGGCTTCACACTGCTAACTCTTAAGAGTGTCAGAATCTGCTATGTGAAGGAAGATAGAAAGAATCACTCATATAGTTGCTTCCCCGAATTTATTTGTACTGTCTCGGAGCTCTATGAGCTGAAATCTACCTGCCTCCGATAATGTTTTTACCCATGCACGACATACATATGACGTGCGTAGATTAAGCGTGGTGCTAAGGGATTTAGCAGTATTCCTCTTCGATGAATCGTTTATTGCCGAGCCACCTAAAATCAATGTTGCCAATCTCACAATCTGCAACATCTAGGACTACATGGCCACGGTTTCATAAAACCAGATAGCTTCATGATTGATCAAATTGTTCTACTGTGATTTACACGACGGTTCTGCATTATGACAACCGCAGTGGAAACAAACTCAATAACGAGAACCAGAGGAATCACTAGAAATCATCCTTAACCTTAAGGAAATGAAAGACGAAAAGAAAACGAGCGTGCTTGACCAAGGTACGCATGACAAGCGAGACAGAGGGATGATTTCAGAAAAGAAGAAAAATAAGTGAAGATATTGGCACGGCTCAATCAGATTAAAGGACCCATTTCAAGACTTGGGAGATTTAATATGATTGAGCCATTCCAACATCATCACAAACTCGACTTACCAGCACCGTTGGGATCGATTGATGCACCAGACACCACGGTTCGCCACGAGTCTCTTTGACAATCTCCGACGGCCATGGTTGTGTGATGAACCTGAGTTGCATAGAAATAATATATGTCTACAGCAGAAAGCGAAGGCAATTTATATAAGCAAAGAGGGAGACCCCTCCGGCCTTTACGAACTGTGAATGGTTGGGACGTCAAAATCGTTGCTTTGATTCAATGGGGAGACCTGAGCAAAGAAAAGGAGGATTAAAATAATTTCCATAATTAGGTCTTGTGGAACTCCTCCGTGGTCGATAACGTGGGGCAACAAGCTCACACAAAAGGGTTCCTTCACCAAATCTTCACTATCATTCTCGCACCCACAAATTATTCGACGAATTAATCGTTCCTAGCCACTCTGACATTTCAATCTTTTTCCCAACACATTTCGTGCATGCCGGGAACGAGAAACAATCGGTTCACCATAGATGTAAGCGGTAATCGAATCGTGCAACGCTACCCGCACGGACATTCCGTCTACACCGACATGTGGACAATCGCTTTGGGAGCTCAAGTCTTATTCAGAGTTCATCGAGATCAATCTACTCCTTAAAAGGGTGATCAAAATCAACCGATACTTATGAAATGTTGGTCGTGATCTAGCTTTGGGGCCTCTTTTTTCTGATGGAGGACCTTGCTATTATTAATGCAACGCATACACGCCCGTTAATCACTAAAGGTTGGATCGCATTTCAGGAGCCTGCCAAGGAGAGTTGTTGGAAAGCGAAAGAAATCGATCACGTCAAGAAAAAGGAATTGAAAATTTGCAAGCAAGTAACCACCAATCAAACAGAATCTGCCGGTACGAGTGTTTACGGTTCGTGAACTTTCAGTTGTATGAAGACTTTCCGCAAGAGGAGGGGGATAATTGTCAATTTACGCTCCTGGCAGTCGCTTTCGTCCTCTTCAGCAGAGAAAAAAAACGGAGTCAGCTCAGAGGACTCTGTCCGACGAAAAGTGAAATAGGATGATGGAGATTTGCTCCCAAATTGGCGTGAGAAAAAGCTAACGCCTCGCCTCGGGTTTTGCCCACTGCCCCCAAAAGATCAGCAAAGCTCTAGACATCTTTCCCTCGATGGATCTTTCTTCGGGAAAAGTGCCAAAAAATCTTAAATTTTTTACATTAATACCAATTTAATCCTAAACTTTTTTTTTAATACCAATTCAGTTTTAAATCTTTTGCATTGGTACCAATTTAGTCATAAACCTTTTTTTGGTGTCAATTAAGTTCTAAACCTTTTAAATTAGTACCAATTTAGTCCTAAACCTGTTATTTTTATGCCAATTTAGTCCTTCCGATCAATTTTGACCTGAATTTGCTGACGTGAACACCTGCCGACCGATGACCGGTTACCGACGCTGACGTGAACAACTTAAATAATATTTTAATATTTTTTTGAATTTTTATTATTTTTTCTTATTTTTTTTTCCACTTTTTTTTTGAGTTTCTCCTTCCTTTGATTGGTTGCTGGTCCGGCCAGAGGCCGGCGACCTCGACCTCGCCGGCCACTGGAGAAGGCGGCCTCACTCGATGAGGCAGAGCCTAGCCTTGGTTGGGCAAGGCTCGACCTCGCCAGATTTAGCGAGGCCAAGCCTCACCCAGCCGCCGGCGAGGGCTCGAGCCTCGCCATGGTCGGGGGAGGCCCGACCTTGCTGGCCTCTGGCCTTTGGCTGGTCGCCGGATCAACGACCGGCCAGAGGAAGGAGAGATAAAAAAAAGTGAAAAAAAAAAAAAAAAAAGGAAAAAAATAAAAATTCAAAAAAATATTAAAATATTATTTAATTTGTCCACGTCAGCGCCGGTGACCAGTCGTCGACTAGCAGGAGTCCATGTCGGCAAATTTGGGTCAAAATTGGTTGGAAGGACTAAATTGACACAAAAATAAAAGATTTAGGATTGAATTGGCACAAGTTTAAAAGGTTTAGGACTTAATTGGCACCAAAAAAATGTTTAGAATTAAATTGACACAAATGCAAAAGATTTAAAACTGAATTGGCATCAAAAAAAGATTTAGAACTAAATTGACACTAATACAAAATGTTTAGGACTTTTTTGACACTTTTTCTTATCTTCTTTTGTTCCCTTCCTCCCAATCAATATGATTGCTCTCTCTCTCTCTCTCTCTCTCTGCGCCATACCATGGCCACTCACAAGTCAAGGCTCGAGTCACCACGGGTTTATGGGAAGTAGTAGACATCGTGTATTCGTAGTGGAATCCAAATGGCTTTCACTTACCTAAAAAAAAGACAGTTCAATTGGGTACAACCACCAAGGAGCACGTACAGACCAAGTACTTGTCTATCCTTCGAGAAGGCCCTCCACCAAATGCCAAAACATCCACTCTAATTAATGGGGTTTGCTGAGACTTGATTGGGTTGCCGGAATCAAGTGCAATAATAGAGTTGGCTTTAGCATTAGGAATCTTCACCAACCAACCTTCCATAATCTTGAAAAAGTCAGTCCTGAGTTGTGACCTTCGGGAGAAGTTACGGATGATAATTTTTAACAGAGAGGCTCATGAGGTCGAAGTCTGCTTTGCAAGGTACAGAAGAAAGAACCATCCAATACTCCTACATTTCAACTGGAAAAAGGCGAAAATCTTGGTCTACATACTGGGAAGCAAAATGATGAACCCATACAAACTTTAAGTCGCGAAAACACATGCAGTCTCTCATCAAGTGACCGAGTTTGCAAACAATCTTCTGAAGCAGTTACAAGCGAATGAAATTGGCATGGAGCTCGAAAGGCAAGCTTTACATGTCTCGGAGCAGCTTATTTCCTTGTATGGGATGCCCAACATAAAACTCGAGTCAAAGTTAACAGTAGATTTTATATGGAAATCCCAAAGGATTTCTTGAACTTCTCAACCTCCAAATACACAGTTGAATAGGGGAGAAACTCCGAGAAGTAGCTGTTACTCAGATCGTTTATTGCAACGGCAAGTTTAGGGATTTCTAACGTCTCTTCATGAGTGAGAGTCCTGACAAACCTTGCAGGATTTCCAGCCCAAAGTTCACCAGTTGGAATTCTCCTTCCTGGGGGAACCACCGACCCAGCTTCAAGTATTGAGTGGGTCTCTACCAAGGAGCCTTCCATTAGAATGGAGTGCTGACCAATAATGCACTCAGGCTCAATTGTGCATGACCGCAAGAGGCTGTATGCACCGACGGTCACGAACCTCTCAATAGTTGTCTCTGCTGGCAAACCTGGCAGAAACGAGAGAAGTTGCCGGTCACATAAATTGACAGCGCAAAACACAAACGAGGAGAATTTTGCAGTCCCTTCAGACTTGTCACTAAATCTTAATATAGTAGACAACTGCTAGTAGATGCATAATAGAGCCAAAACTACATTTTGGTGACGTACCATGACAAAAACCTTATCTAAGAGATTCTCATCCTTTGCTGAAACATCATATCTTACTTACCTTTCATCTATTGTTCGTTCTATGAACAGAAACATTAGAAACTGAGCTCATCTCAGCAACAAGCTCTAACTTAAAAGCTTGACTAATAAGAAGGTGTAAAGCATGCATACAACAGTACTTGAGGAAGGATAGAAATGGGAATGGAAAAAGGATGGCATGTCAATCAAGAATCAAGACTCATAAAGATACTGCTCAGTATTAATATGTTCGGAACTTATCAGTTCACACACCTTAGAATCTACTGCAAGGCAAACAAGAAATTGGATTAGATTAACAACTCGAACAAATAGAAAAAAACATAACTCTTCACTATGCAGACTCTTCTGTTGGGGAAGAACTAACACCAAAGTGTTTGAAAACCACAAGATTGCTTAATTTATTTGAGAATTTTGACTTTATAATATATCTTTCTTAAAAAAGATATATGAACTGTTAGTGAATGGAAAGACACACACACAGAAGCAGGAAAAAAAATTAAAACAGGAATCAGAAATGTAATGGCGTTTGGAGGCGGGTTTGTGAAGAGAAGAACAATGAGAGGAGAAGGTGAAGCTTTCGGAGGATCCTGAAAAGGCTCCAATTTCATGCAACATCAATGATTGAGCACAAAACCCATACTATGATGCCATCGATTTTTTTATGTGGACGGCCTGGAGTTGGAGGCACCCTGCAGAAAACCCACAGGTATTTCAGAGCCACTGATTTCACTCTGCTCTGCCCCAATTAACTTACAGCAGCCCTCAGCTTCCATTTCTTTTAGCTTCTTTTTCTTTTCCCAGAAAGCGAAAAATCGATTAGAATGCAAGAACGTAATGGACCACGTTTCTCTCCCTCTCTCAAAATATTCACCACATAATATATCGAATGAAGTGAACCATGTTTCGTGGGGAAAAAATCCCAATGATCACCAAAGTGTTATATTAATACCCACATCATCATTTGAACCTCAAAGTTCACATTACACAATAGTTGTCTCAGTATCGTTGTGATTTATAGAAGGACAATTCAGTAAAATAAAAATCAAAGGGATAAATAGAAGAAAGAAGAAACTACAACACGGTTTCATGCAGCATTTCTTTTCAACATCCAAACGACACAAGTAACAACACTGCACAGTGCTGATCAAATGCTTTGGGTAACAAAGAAGATTGTTGAAGTCCAACGAACTCAGACAGTGCGGAAATTAACAATAAAGATTAGTGAACCATTGACCCCCAAACACGAGCACATCAATTACAATTCCCTACAGGATCAACTGGCAAATTAGTCCCACGTTAATATCTTGCTATTGACCAAACTAACTTCAGCATAATTTAAAAAGTTGCAGGTCCATCTTATCAAACAAACTACATATGAGACATTCGCACCTCGTGAGCTCCAAATCACAAGTTAATCCACTTGTGACAGCTGCCTCCCCAGTAATATCATCAATCCTCTATAAGTAGGAAAAATTCAGCTGCGGATACTAACAAACTTCACGGTCCCTTAGTATTCTCCACAAGCAATTTCCCTCTTCAATAGCTAATGACTTCCTAAAGCACTCCTTAAAGAACATTTCCTTGCACACATTCTTCCAGGTGAAATCAAGCAGGTGCAGCAAGTAAAGAAAATTAAAATGCTGAAAAAATACAGAGAGGTCACACCGATTCCAGAACCCTAACACCCAAAATCACAATCACAATCACAATCACAATCTCCACAAATCCCCAAAAAGCAATACTCTAACCTGTGGGAGAAGACCAAGCGGCGTGAACGACACACTTCTCCTGGACATTGGCGCAGAATCCGACGGTGATCTTGTTGAGGTCGCCCCGGAGGACCGACCCGCTCCAGACGGACGCCCCGTCGTAGACCGTGACCTGGCCCGCGAGGACCACGTTCGGGGCCACGTAGGCGTCGACGGCGACCTTGGGGAGCCACTGCCCCAGCGGGATGATCTTCCTCTGGCCTCTGTAGTCCCATTTCACGCGATCCGGCGCCGGCGACGGCGCGACCGTCTTCGACGCCTCGGCGGCGAAGCCGCGGCGGAGGGCGCGGTGGCCGTGGCTGGAAACCGCGGCGGCTAGGGCTCTCCTGGAAACGCGAGCTATGGTGGCCATTCCGATAGAAGAGGGCGGTGGACTGTGTTCTAGAGAGAGAAGCGAGACACGGCTTCTGATGCAGAGCGAGACGGCGAGAAACGGGGAGAGAAGGAAATGGATTTGGGCTTTTGGATCTATTGGGCCTACCGTTGTGTGGGCTCTTGTTGGGCCCACAGTGGTAGATCCAAAAGGAGGATGAAATGGATTTGGGCTTTTGGATCTATTGGGCCTACTGTTGTGGCCTCTTGTTGGGCCCACAGCGGTAGATCCAAAAGAAAATTGGAATCTCTCCTTGTGTTTATGTGCTACTTCCCTCTCCATCACTGGGGTGGAATTGGACCTGAAACTGAGTAAGCGTACTCTGCGTTTTCGGTCGAGCTTGACTCCACGATTATTTGAGATTGATTCGTCTGATTTCGAGTTTAGCCTAGAGCTCGCCAACCCTCCCCTGGACAAACTAGCGTGTCTAATCATCATTTGATTTCTTTTAATTATATTTGGTAGTTGCCAGAGTAGACAGATAACCTTGAGATCACAAGGTATTAGAATTTGTTGAACTCGAGTTCACAAGATGATTATGATCAAATGAAATCATGTTGGAATGTTTCGATTTGCTGGAGTTGAGCGGTAAAGTTAAATACTCGATCGAGCGTGAGTTGAGTTTCAGATGTTGATTATTTTATTTTTATTTTCTCCTACGCACTAATGCAGACGGTGCAGTTCGGTTTTTATTTTTCATTATTTATATCTTAAATGTTCAATGTAGTCCATCTATAAATTCAAGTTTAGGAATTATATTAAACATTTTCATATAATTCAGAGATTATATTAAATATATGCCAAAAGTTCAGAGATTATATTGAATAAATTAAAAGTTCAAGGACCACATTATACATTAAGTTAAAGTTGAGCAACTGTTCGTATCATTATCCCTTTTTTCTCTCCACTCATCTTTCTTCAACCCCTAAACTGTGCACATTCATGTTTTTGACATCAAACACCATAATACCCCAACCTCCATCTACGATCAACTTCTTCAAGCGTCAAGCCATGAACAACCTATGCTCCACCGTCACCACCATCAATCACCAGCAACTCAACATTCACTTTCACCTAGAAATGCACAGATATTGCGTAGAAGTACAAACCAATTCAAATGCCACTATAGATTAACATTCAGGCCAACGACTTCAAGCCGTTTCCTTGCCGTCGATCACCATCCGCGATCACTGGAGATCACACAAACACAGCGCGAAGGAAACATCGATTCGGCAATATGCTCGAGAATTGTGAAATACATCAAAGATCATTTCCCTTAATAGATAACGAAACGACTACTCACATCTAACACATGAATACATGTTCAGATTGAACAATGACAGGAACTAATCTATAACTAGGTCTTAAGGGGAATATTCACAAACAATTTACATGCGTTCAGTGAAGGAGTGTGTCGCGACCCTCCCATATGTGAGCTACCAAGGGAAAGGTAACGGATTACTAAGCGTACACTTAACGCAAACTCTCCCAAACTCTTATCAAAATCGCAACTTTGGGGTTTTAATTTAATCAATTGAATATGCAATTTAATTCATTTTGAACTCGCCACTTATCTAGTATGGGTCGATTTGAAACCAAAGTAAAATGTGGGAGAACATTTCATTTCTACGAACTAGAGAGATCATGGATATAGGGACTTGATTATATTAAATAAATATAACGCTCTTTTAATATCTTTTCTTTTTATTCTAAAAAAATATTTTACAAGCAGGCTTGATCAATTTTAATCCTGAACCACTAACTTATGAAAGATGACTATGCGGGTGTGACATTCGGGTCATTACTCAATAGACCCATGTGCCCTTGAATACTTAGCCATTCGATCGACGAATAATGAAGTTGTATTGTGCGTGGACAAACTTGACAACCGAGGTCGGTAAATGCTTTAGTCGATCGGGTTTGAATTTCCATGCTAAGTTACGAGTATATTGAAAACGAGCTCGAAACTAGAAATGTCATTCTTCTTCCTTTTTCAAGTTTCCAGCAATGTCATTCTTCTTCCTCCTTTTTCCAGTTTCCGCGGCCTCCCTCCGTTCTCACTCTCTTCCTTTTTCCCGCGATACCGCGATCTCACGCCGTTCCATCCCGCCGGCGACGCCTTGTGCAGCCAGCCCTCGCGCCGTTCCGTGTCTCGCATCGTTTCGTTCATGCCGCAGCTCAATACTCGGCTCGTCTCGGATCGCAGGAGGCCAGCCAATAATCGGACCCTTTTTCAACTCCGCCAAGCGTCACAAACCACTTCTGGGAGTTTCAGGCAAGTGAATGTCTTCTAGTCTAGGCTGTGTTGATCGGTTATTGCTCAGCGACGTTGATTTTCTCGGATTTCCGCGGTTTCCGTTGTCTGTCGTGCACGGTCGTGTTAATCGGCGATTGTGGAAGACATATATAGCTAGAATTTTTGAGTTCGTGGTTTATTTAGTTCTTGAATGTGTTGTTGAGGTGCTGATTGCTGAAATGCGTGCGTGCTCGAGGTTGAATGACACCAAAGTAGGGCCGAATCCGTAGACGTCGTAGAAATCAGATTCGGTCACGGATTGACCCAGGTTTTTGCCAATTTTATACGATATTGTGTGGTACGAATTTCTTGGTGCTTTCTTCGCGAAAGTTACACCTTATTCTTTGTTCAATAGCATAATTTAATTCTGGATTTTTCGGACTTCAAATGACTATATTATAGTTGATAAACACACGATTTTAAGTCAGTTTTTTTAAAAGACCGGTGCTGACCTTTACACGATTATGATTTTCTAAAGAATTTTCGGCAAGGAATTTGGACAAGTGTTCTTCATGAAAGTTGTAGATTACCCCTTAAAATATAACATACAAACTTTCCATGATTTTGAGAGCTCATTGAACCTGTGATACTTCTACCTTTCTTTCCGTTTGAGTTCTGGAATTAAACTACTGTTTTGACCCGGTTTGTCCGAATTGTTGGGAATTGTATAAGCTAGACTGGGTTTCGAGTTCTCACAAGAAATGTTCCTCTGGGTCTCGCCTATGTTGTGTTAAAATTTCATAATTTTTTAAGCCGAATTACTTAGGTAATTATAGCAACTTCCGAACACGTACAAACTGCCTTTAGAGGGCAATTTTGGGATTCTGGATGCAATTCCCACTACAAAAAAAAAACTGATTAGCGACGAATTTTGCGACGAAAATATTAGCAAAATCCGTAACAAATCGAATTTGTAACGAATTTAGCGACAGAAAAAATTTCGTCGCTACTAGGTCGTCGCAAAATTTTGCGACGAAAAATTTCAATGTTCGTCGCAAAATTGCGACGGAAATAAATTCGTCGCAAATTAGCCACAAACACTATCCGTCGCAAAATTCGTCGCAAATTTGCCACAAATACTATCCGTCGCAAAAATTTGTTGCAAAATAGCCACAAACTTTATTCATAGCAAAATTCGTCGGAAATTTCGTTGCAAAATTCGTCGCAAATTAGCCACGAATTGTAATAGTCGCAAAATTCGTCTCTAAATATTCTTCGCAAATTTTACACCATTTTGGCCATCAAATCATGTCCATATCAATAGGTATGCATTAATGAACATATTGTAATACATTCAAAACAAACAAAGGACATGAGACAACCATAGATTCCGCTTCAGTAATAGAAAACGAACAAACCAGACACAATGACATATAATTGAAAAAAATAACTGAAGGAAAGATGTTAGTCCGCAAAAAATAATGAAATATGCAAAGTTGCAAAGTATGACATGATGCTATTTAATATCCAATCTTATAATACATTCAAAACATTCATAGGAGGCGGGACAACCATAGATTCTGCTTAAAAAATTATGAAAAATCGACAAACCAGACATAAGATTGGGCAGCTTTGTTACTCGGCAGGACACCAAAAGTAGTCACTTTTGTTGACACTTGATGAAAAATGGATACATAAATAAAGATACTTGAATTAGTCCAGAATATAAAAGAAGCGTTTATACATAGATGTGGAACTAGGTATAAAAAAACAAGTAAGAGGGTTAACAAAAAAACGTTTCAGGACGAACATCAATGTTCTTACATATGAATATGAGTCAACTTATGTCATAAAAGATTGTGAAGCAAGCTTATCCCCGATTTTGGGACAGATAACTAGAGAGGACTGAGAAATCATCATCATCATCAGTAATCTCAGTATCATTGTGTCGCTCATCAATGTGCCTATCACCTATTAGATTGCCGGGAGGTACAGGAGGAACCTCATAGCGATTAAGGTTGAGGTGTTGCATAATGATTTCCATTTGTTGTTGTAAAGAATTTATTTGTTCGTCCTTCTGTACAAGTATATTTCTTAGATGGTTCATTTCTTGGGTCAATTGCTCGTCATGTCGTGACCTCCTTCAACCAGTCGCATTAGATGATGAAGTTCCAGCATGATTCGGCATGTACATCATTGACAAAGATCTCATCCCAAATATTTTTTCTGTTTTTATCCCACCTGTTGTCTCCACCTATAATGCTATATTGTCAACTAATGACTCAGACGTAGTACAACCATCACTACCACTGGCATTGCTCATTAAAAGTATTTTTCCTACATTAACAATATAGATGAAAATAAAATAACTTTATATATATATCTACCATAAATATTGAAAGTATTCACGGTTTTCATTCTATTTTTCATAAAGCCCAAAGTATAACCTTACATACCTTAATAGCTTTTGCTCGATCGCCAGTCCATGTCTTATCTTTCTTTTGAAATGTGCGTTCAAATGTAGCTGCAAATGTTGATTCCGTTCCTAATTCATGTGCCCACAAAATGTAAACATGAGTAATTGAATTAAATTAACTTATAACTTATTTAACAGACTTACCAGTCATTTGTGATGCTCCCTAATGTTGATAGAGCCCCCAGCATATGTGGCTAACCCTTCATTAGAACTAGAAGATTGATTTTTCTTATTCTGCTCATTGATTTGCCGAATCTTTTCAGTTTCCTAAATTCTGTTAATTTCCGCCCAATTATCAGCTGTAATGAAAGACGGCTTCACTTGCTTGATTTTCGTTCTATTCATCACATTTCGTATAAAATCACCGACTTTCTTCTGGAAAATTCTTCTCACTTCATTCTCTTCCTCTTCATCTCACCTGAACTTCCGCTGCAATCAACAAAAATAAAACTGAAAGTTATTATGATTGTCACATATCCATTATCATGCACTAGACAATTCGGCGACAGATTTTGTAAAGTTCATATCGGGGGAAATATCTAATCCCTTAGGTACCGAAAACTACTGAGTTGTTCTGGTCCCTTTACATCATTCTTAACCATTAATATGTTACACCAAACTTAGTTGGTGAGAAAATAAAATATGTAAAACTTATCTTGAATTTATTTCACCATAAATCTTTCACTTTTTGTGGAACACTTCTGTAATTAATATACCACCCATCCAATAGTTTTTCACTATTTTATTCAGTTCCCTCACAACAAACGGAGCATCTGTGAATCTGCAATCATATGGATATTGTGCAACATCGACAATTCAGTTGACATCCATATCTAAAGCCATAAATATTACATATACTAAAATAAAAATGAAGTACTTACGAATCTCTAAATGGGCATATCATGAATCGGTTATCTTCTTCATCTGTATTTCCGTCATTATTCGATTATTCCGCTGAATAATAAGGTGGAACATAAGGGGAGGGAGCTAAAGGAGATGGAACTGGATGAGATTCAGTTCGCATGTGGCCAAGTCCCCCAACATCTTCTTGAGTGTTGGAGGAAGGGCCAACATGTCCATATTGTGATGGAGCATATTGTGATTACGGGTTAGATGAAAGGACAGGGGAAGTGGAAAGGGAACGGAGACGAGGACGAGGAAGAGGCTGGTCTTCTGTGCATGTGACCTCCATGTTTATACTGACAAGTAATAAGGTTAGACAAATATGTGCAAAAATAATAACACGTATTACGGACACATTATGACGTATATGACAAAGCTTACCATTTTGGTGTAGAAGCAGAAAATGTTTCCTCGAAATGAGCCAATGCCGAGTGTTTATGACGTGCAATTTCTTACGAACAAATATACTATGAATCACACTCATTTTGATATCAAACATCAATATATGAGCACGATATGCCATGCTAAACCGACAGTAGCTATAATTAACCATACGATCTACTTGTTGATCCACACAATAATTCATCAAGTACAAGATCAACCATGAAACATCAATTTCAGCCATATGATCTTCGTTCTCGGCTACATGATCATTAATCAACCGACACGATTGGGCCATAGTTAACCAATCACACACATTTACGTAAAACAACTACACGATTAACCTACTTAATCATACGATTGGCATTAAACAAGTAATGGTGCGAATGGTAACCATTCTGCTTGAGAAATCAAAATATTGGAAGAAATTAATTGTTTGCATTTTTGCTAGAAATTGACTTGTGAATGACAAATCTGTTTGATTTGTTGAATTTTTTTGCCCAAGAAACTTTTTTTATGCACCTACAAAAATTTAAATGTCACTGAAAGTGGGTAGCTACAGGTATTGTAAGTCATTTTGTAAAGTTTTGTAATAAAAATAATTTTATTATTTGTAAAATTTTTTGGGCACCTAAAAAAAATTAAATTTGACTAAAAGTGAGTGGCCACGGATATTCTAAAACATTATGTAAAGTTTTGAAAATTTGAAAATTTTAATTTTTTCGGGGAACTTAAAAATTTTAATTTTACTAAAAGTGGGTGGCCACAGGTATTCTAAGCCATTCTCTAAAGCTATGAAAATTTTTAATTTTTTGTATTTTTAAATTTTTTACGGCATGTTACAAAATTTAAATTTCAGTAAAAGTGGATGGCCATATGTATTATAAGCCATTCTGTGAAATTTTGAAATTTTTTAAATATTTAATTTTTTTTTGGCCACCTAAAAATATTAAATTTCACTGAAAATGGATGGCCACATGTATTCTAAGCAATTCTGTGAAGTTTTGAAATTTTATATTTTATTATAATTTTTTAATTTTTTTGCGCACCTAAAAAAATTAAAATTTTTCTCACAATGGGTGGCCACAGGTATTGTCCATAAGTTTTAAAAGTTATGAAAATTTTAAATTTATTATTATTATTATTTTTTGGCCACCTAAAAAAATCTAAATTTCAATCAAAATGGGTGGCCACAATTATTTTTTGCCATTTTGTGATATTTTGAATTTTTTTTAATTTTTTAAATAAAATTTAGCACCAAATTTAATATTTTCTCAAAATATAACTTTTTTAAAATTTTGTTGAATTTTTATGAATTTTTGTAGAATTGTTCAATTTTCAAGCATTTTATGAGAAAACGCATATACTGCCCCATCCGATCGTCATTGAACGCTTAATCGCCGACATAATGGACAAATTAACCAGTCGAACATCGATCAAAGTCACATCTAATCCTTAAATCGACCCCTAACTTAGCCAACCAATCAGACACTAAACAATTCCTAAACAAAATCCGATTAATACTCATTATACTAGGTAGGATTTATGAGTTGTTTACTTGGTTCAAGGACAATAAAAACGTCAATTGGCCAGTGGCGGACTCGGTGTAGGCGTGGGCCCAAATGGTGGCTAGTCGGCCAGGCAGTTGGCGACGGTCGAGCGAACGATGGTGGAGCTCGGTGGGGACAGCGTTGGGCGGCAGCGATGGTGGGGAAGGCGTTGGGCCGTGGTTGGGAGGTGGCTAGCCGGCGGTGGCGGCGGCTGGGCGCCGACTTGAAACGGGCGGTGGCAACGGCATCGGGCTGCATCGGGCAGTGTCGGGCTGCGGTTGGCCGGCATGGCAAGTCCTTGGGTGAAGGCGGCGATAGCGATTGGTTCAGTTCGCTGTGCGGTGGGGAGGGGAGGCGCGCGAGCCAGCTGGCGACGGCGGGACAGGAGGCTGGGCGACGACGGCGATGGAGGCTGTGAGCAAACAGATCTGGCTGGGGAAGAAAGGCAGGGCGGGGTGGGGCGGCAAGGCGCGCGGGCGACTTGGCAACGGCAACGGTGACGGCAAGGCTGCTGTGAGTAAACAAAAGAAGGACTGGGCGGGGCGGCTGCGGCACGGCGAGCTGGGGTAGGGCGGGGAGGTGCGCGACCGACTTGGCGACGGCGACGGTAGGGCGGCGAGGCTGGGTGGTCATGGCGATGTGGGCGACGGCTTCGAGCAAGCAGATGTGGTCGGCAGACGATTTGCAAGGCAGGGCGGGGTTCGGGAAGAAGAAGAAGAAGAGGAGGAGGTGTGGTCCGTAGCAAATTTGAGACGGAAAAAAAATATTTTGCGTCGGAAAAAAAAAGTCCGTCGCAAATTTAAAACTAACAAAAAAATTTGCGACGGGAAACAAAAATCCGTCGCAAAATTGCGACGGACAAATATTTTCTGTTACAAATTTAGGAGGGAATTTTTGGCGTCCCAAATTTGCGACGGATTTTATGTCTGTCGAAAATTTTCTACTGAGTCGGTTGCAAATTTGGGTCGGGAAAAATTCCCTCCCAAATTTGCGACGGATTTTATTTACGACTGATGTTTTTGGTCCGTCGCAAATTTGGCAGGTTTGCGACGGACACATATAATCCGTCGCAAATTTGGGATGGAAAAAATTCCCTCCCAAATTTGCTACGGATAATATTTGTCCGTCGCAAATATGCGACAGAGTTTTTGACCGTGGTCAATTTGGGTCGTATTTTTTTTCGGTCCAAAATTGTAGACTGTCATTTATTTTGATGTGCAAAAATAAAATGACAGTTTCAAAGCCTTCAGAAAATTGCGACGGATTTGGAAAATTGCCGTGAATTTCACTTCTATCGCTAATTCTTTGATGAACAGTAGCCACAAATAAGTTGTTGTCTAAAAATGAGCGACGAAATTAGCAACAATCCAAATGCAATGGAAAATAGAATATCGCAAATGTCAGCGCACGAATAATATTTGACTTGTCGTCATTTAGCGACAAATTTTCCGATGATCAATTAAATTAATAAGAATAATCGACAATAACAATAATAATATTAACAACAATAATAATAATGATGATGACAACCAAAACAACACTTGTCACAATAATAATTACACATCATTAGTGTTTTGTCACAAAAATTTTAATCTTCATTTTCGTTTTCATCTTCGTCTTCGTCTTCGTCTTCGTCCTCGTCTTGATCTTGATCTTCATCTTCGTTATCTGTCTCAAAATCAGATTCTTAACATTCTCGTACATTTAATTCGCAAATTTCAATTGGATCCATATCTATCATTGCTCCACATGAATCTCGCAAAGTTAGAATGTTATATTTCTCAATTTCAACCGTGTTACACATTTCCTCTTGTTGGTAGGCTCTATCCTTCCAGTGTTCCTCGATTTTCCTTCGTGCTTTGATTTTACATACAACCCACCAATCAGTTTTGTCACGTTTCAAACTAGGATATGATGCATAACATACTTGAATTGCTTGTTATGCCAAGACAAATGGTTTATATTTCATATACCTTTTCTTGAGACTTATTTTAATCAAATTAAATTTCATATGCACCTTCATTCCTTTGACATGGTCGAACCACATGCATTTAAATAACACAACCCGCATCATTAATGGCCCAGGGTACTCTATTTCTATGATTTCATCTAACAAGCCATAAAAATCATCTTCTGAACTGCCGCCATTGGATGACCGAACAGATACACTACTATTCATTGTGGCTTTTCCCATTCCATATTTTTGAATATGAAAATTATATCCATTTATGAAATACGCTGGCCAACTTCAAACTCTTAACTGTGGACCCCATGACAGATAATATAGCAATCATTGCTCTCCTAGTTCATCATGATTACCGTAAACCTAAGGTTACACATGCAAAGTCAACAATATATATTTTAATAAATGATGTACAAAATTTTATTAACTTGGTTTTGATTTATAAGCAACTTACATATGTCTTAAACCATGCTGCAAATTGTTTATCGCACAAACGGTCAAACTCATTTGGTTGTAATCCATACATTGAAGTTTGGAAAATCCTAATAATAAAAACCATTTACATATTAGCAAACATTTGACACACAATACATATATTTGCAAATTTACACTTACTTGAAGTATAGCTCGACTTCTGGGCAGTTCAGTAAAATATATGTATGGGCTGCATGAAATTCTTTGCCTGTTAAGTAACAAAACTGACATGTGCCGCTTGGTCGACTCAGATAATTGAAAATGGAGAATATTTTGCAATTGGGATCAATGGGGCTCTCATCATTTCTGCTTGCTCTTCGCCTTTTGCACTGCACGTGCGGCTCAAAATAGTATGATGTAAATGTTGTCACTTCTTCCATAATATATGCATTACAAATTGAAGCTTCAACACGTGCCTTATTATTCACTTTTTTCTTCAAATGATATAAGAATTTAGTTGTAATAGAAAGAACCTTATCGGAACATAATATATAATAAAGTAATTTTAAATTTATTTAAAAAAATTACCTCTCAAATGGATACATCCATCAAAATTGGACGGGATCAGCAATTTTGACCTCATAAGGCAAGTGAACTAAGAGATGCTCCATCGAATAAAAAAATGATGGAGGAAATATCCTTTCTAAGTTGCAAAGAATAATTTGAATATCTCTCTCTAATTTTTTCATGTGCAATGCTTTTAATACTATCGAGCAAATATCATGCAGGAAATTGCTTAGCTTTGTAATGGCGCCCCATGCAAAGTTCGGTAGAACTTCATTTAAAGCTATTGGAATTAGTCTTTTTATCAATATGTGACAATCATGACTCTTCAAACCTGTCAACTTGCATTCATTCAAATTAACATATCTCCCAAGGTTCGAAGCATATCCATTAGGAAACCGCACAGATTTCAACTATTGATAAACAATTCGCTTCTGCTCTTTATCTAATATATAAACTGCTTTTGATTTTGGTCCCATGCTGTTTGCATCCACATCTAGTGTTGGCCGATTACAAATATCTCTCATATCTTTTCTTGCGTTCAAGTTATCTTTTGTTTTTCCGGCGACATCCATCATAATATTTATGACATTGTCGAAAACATTCTTTTCTATGTGTATGACGTTAAGATTATGATAAATAAGATGGGCCTTCCAATATGGTAGATCCTAAAATATACTGCGTTTTGTCCACTTATGTGTACTTCCGTACGCAAAAGTCATGCCGTGCGAGTTCTCAACAACAGTTGGAAAGTCCTGCACACGCTCTCAAATTTGATTGCCGATCAACTTCAATGGTGGACGTGTTCTTTTAGTCCTATTCTTGATGAACTCTTTTTTATTCCTTCTGAAAGGATGATTTAGCAGTAAAAATTGTTTGTGACAGTCAAGATAACTGGGCTTCTTTCCATGTTTTAATCTAAATGACTTTGATCTCTTCAAACATATCGGACATCCTAAGATCCCAACTGTACTCCATCCAGATAACATTCCGTAAGCTGGAAAGTCATTTATCGTCCAAAGAAGGGCAGCCTTCATTACAAATGTTTGATCGGTAGAAATGTCACATGTAGGGACACCTTCAACCCATAGCCGTTGTAACTCTTCAATCAATGTCAAAAACATATAAGGTATATTCATGCACATACCGGGTGGAAGATTGTACGGCGTTAAGATAACTTGCTAACATGAATAACTTTTTCCTGATTTCCCAAATGGGGTAAATCCATCAGTACAGAGACCTAACTTGATGTTTCAAGGCTCCATCGCAAACTCAGGGTATGTTCTATCAAAATGTTTTCATATCTCTGCATCTAAAGGATGACACATTAGATCATCTTATGTTTCATGATTTGCATGCCAAGTCATGTGTTCAGCAGTGGCTTTAGACGCCTAAAGCCTTTGCAATCTGCGGATTAAGGGCAGATAAAACATTTGCTTGCATGGTTTACGCTTTTGATTACAACTCGGCCTCCTGTTAATCTTGTACCTAGGTTGGCTACAGAATTTGCAAGATTCTGCATTTTCATCATCTCTCCAATATAACATACAACCCTTACTATATACATCAATCCTTACAACCGGAAGACCTAAGTTATCCACTAGCTTTTTCATATCATAAAAATCATTTGGCATGATATTATCACGAGGCATTGATTCCCACATTATTTCAACAAAAGAGTTGAAGCAATCCGCAGACACATTATGCTCTGCCTTGATATTTAACAGTCTTGCTGTCATTGATAACTTAGTGTGGTTCTCACAACCTATCCATAAAGGTTCATTTGCTGCTTTGAACACATTCCAGAATTGATTAGACGATGGAAAAGTTTCATTATAGACATTCTCATGAAAATCTGTTACTCCTATTTCTTCCAATTGTGATGCATGACTAGTACCCACTTGCTCACGTGTAGGAGTAAAACTAGTATTTGCATGATTCGACTCTGAAACAAAATTTTGACTAGCTGCATTAATCACCATCTTCTCGCATGGGTTCAATTGATCATAATATCTACATTCTTCCCTAACTAAAAATTGGTCACTTCTTCGATATCTTTCATCAGATATTAATGATTTATCATGGGAAGTCCAATTATAATAGTTCGGAGTAAACCCAAATCTACAAAAATGTTCTTTAACTTTATCACACACAAGAAATTTACCATTACTGCACTTTTTATACGGATACCTTAACTTATTTCCATCCATGAACTCGTATTTACTACTAGAAAGGTCTAAAAATAGTTCCAACCTAGTACGAAACTCATCTGTTAATCTTCGACGTCCAGGTAAGTTCTTATTATACATCCAAGCCCTTTCTCTTTGCATTGTGTCTGTATTAAATTAAAAAATTCTCGTAAAATATTTAAAATATCATATCTACTGTTCTTAATTAAAACCATAAAATTATGAAAATTATTATTTTGTTGTTCACGCAACAATTATTTTGAAATTGCAAAAATTACCATGTAAAGAAGACTTACCCAAATATTTGACTGAAATCTTGGTAGTAGAAAGTGGTCAATTTGATGAGAATTGTAACGTCTATTTGGATTGCCAGACCTTTAACTGGACACGTACCTAAAAAAAATAATCACTTAAGAATCATTTTTTGATCATTTTTAATGTTTTTCCAATTTTTTTCTCTTTTTTCCCCATTATGTTTCTTCGGTCGTCGGTCCGGCGAGTTTGACCTCGCCATTGCCTGGATGTGGGTGGTGGCGAGGTCGACCTTGCGACGGAATAGTGTTCCGTCAAAAATTTGCGACGGAACTTTGATTCCGTTGCAAATTTGCAACGAATAAATGAAAATTCCGTCCAAATTTGTGACGGAATTAAAGTTCCGTTGCAAATTTCCTATGCAATCTCAAACTCCCCTCATGGCTGGCGTGGCCGTTTGGCCTCTCGCCGGCTGTCGGTCATTGAACCGGCGATGAAGTTACGAAAAAAAAAAAATCTATAAAAAAAAGAAATTCCAATCCAGCGATGAATAGTCACGAAGTTATGATACTTACCGACAAAAAAGTTTTATCGAGATTGATTTGTGCGTGCGCGGATTTTGCAGATTTGAGACACACGAAAGATAGAGAAAAGCAAGAGAGAGAGAGAGAGAGAGAGAGAGAGAGAGAGAAATTAACGGGGAGTGGAATATTGGGGAAGGTATGATAAATTACAAATTAGCGACGAATTCGTTTTCGTTGTAAAATCCGTTACAAATTTGCGACGAAAAACTTATCATCGCAAATTAACAACGGATTTTGCGATAAATTTATTTTCCGTTGCCTATTTGCGACGAACTTTTTTTCGTCACAAATTTGCGACGGATTTTGCAACGGATTTTTTTTTCGTCGCAAATTTGCAACGAAAATTAATCGTCGCTAATTTGCGACGGAAAATGAAATCCGTCGCAAATTTGCGACGATAAATTTCTCATCACAAATTTCCATGGCAAATTACATGTTTTTTTTAGTGTCCTTTTCGTAACTTGTCTTTTAAGATTTGTATTGCTGACTAACCAGTTTTATACCATTTCTACTAAGTGGACGAAGGTTGGTAAGTTCTAAACTTGAGTTGTTTTCTTTGCATTAGCAAAGTGAATGATATTTTAGACTGAAATATTGAATTGCTGCACCATGAGTATGACAGTTCCGTCGGTCCCCATGACGATGATGCCCTAGGAGTGGGGAAGCCTGGAGGGGTAACTGAGTTTCTCTAGATGCTTAGGGGTAACTGGGTCCCAAGATGACCTAGTGATCCGGGAAGGATGCAAGATGCCTGGGGGTATAACACGGTTCCCCAGATGTCCTCGCGATGTCGTGTAGGTGCAATGTGCCTGGGGGTAACGGGATTCCCCGAAAGATGGTGCCAGCTAAGTATTGAATCAAAAGTGATTATTAATATTACTACGGTTCACTTGCGTTAGTGGTTTACAGACCCCAAGATGTCTTTTTTTTTTATACCAACTTACTACTTTGGTTTTGAAGAAGGTATTCAGACAAGTTTATTTTAAGAGTGATTTCATATATTGTATGTTTGGAATTTCCTCGCATGTACAGTGATAGGTTTACATAGTATAGATTAGTAGATATTTTACTTGCTGAGCTTATGCTCACTGGATGTCGACTATCCTCTTTCGGATTTGTAGCTATGCCAATCCTGCCTACCTCCACCTCAATTAGCTATGGTGCCCCTGTTGATTTCTCTAGTCATATTACTGAGCTTGTGGATCCTGATTTCTCGGAGGATGGTGGAGTAGCATTTTTGGAGACTAGGCAATGATTTTTGGACATACCGTGGGTGATGGATAGGTGACGTTGTACATAGGTGCTTACAAGTTGGGAGGATATGATTGACGAAACTTTGGTGTAATCAAGGGTGGCAGGACCCTTTTTATTTTCCCCAATGTACCCCGACCTATGTTGCCTAAGTACATAAATAAGAAATGAAAATGAGATCGCCATGTTTATATTTTTCGCGTGTGTCCCTCTAAATTTTGCATGTCTCGGGTTGTTCTTTGATTTTACATGCTTCCACATGCATAAAAAGTGAAAGAATACATTACCAGTCAACAATCAAAGCTTATAAATAAATTGTTAGAAATGATTTGAAGAACCTTGATGCACTAAGTAAACCAAAAGCTCCATTATGTCCAATACATCAAGAATTTTGCAAAATGTTATTTTGTAAAGGGTAAGAAAGTGGAAAAATTGAAAAAAAAATCAAAGTAATTCAAATCAAAGTTGGTAACCCCATAGTAGATGGTAATTTAATGGAGAGAAGATTGGTGAGATACACTAATTTAGGCTGGTAATCTCTAAAAAGGTTAGTATGTAAGATGTTGATAATCTAGGTAAATAAAAATCAATTAGAAAAACTAGAAATTAAAAGAATAATTAACATTGGAAAGCAACGATACGAGTTGGTAATCCAAAATTAGTTGGCAATTTAATTTAACAAAAATCGGTTAAATCACTCTAAATTAGGCAGGTGATTTCATTGTAAGTTATACAGATAAAAGCTGGTAAGTTGGTACAAAAATAGTTAAGGTGCAAATCAACAAACAAATTGTTATTTCCGAAAAATGAAGTAAAGTTATGAACAAGTTACTTCCAAAGATTTATTGGTCATTTTCCTATCAACAATTGTTTGACACTTACCAAGCACTTATTGAACCGGCACGGGAAAAATGTTTTTGGTACCAAGCGATAGAATGAATTTATTTGCCTCTGCGAAATCACTGAGAGAAAGTTCAGATATTACGATCATCCATTACGTAGGAGACGAAGTCCATAACTCACAATTAATCCCCAAGCTATTCATGATATCCTTAATTTTATGGACATATACATGTATTCGAAGAAGATCCTTCTCCTTCCCTTTTTTCTGGAAGAAAAGGAGTGACTTTGCACGCTACATCCTTCGTCCCGTCGCCTATCGGCTCCTGACAAGTTGCTGGCCTTTCAGCTGTGTACCCAGTAAAACTTACGAGTGAACCAGATGTAGAGATGAGGCTCGGCATCTTCCTCGTTCGATAGAGAATTGGTAGTTGAACCCATGCTAGTCAGCCGGACAAATTCGGGTGGTCGAAGAAATCAGGATAAATAACAATACCTATTGTTGGTAGAAGTTTGCTTTTATGCCTGGACTTCTGTTGAGTCCATTTTACATTTCTCACGCACATACACAGCATATGAACGAAAAGCAGTCCTAGCTTTGATACACCTTCTCAACCCTATGTAATCAGGAAAAACCACCGCCTGTTTTAACACCCACCCACCACACCAGTACTTCAGTGTCTGCCATTTACTATGTAGGAAGATCCATCCTGAGGAACCCTGCAGTTTGACAAATATTCAATGGATCACTCTTTCACGGTTCAAAAGCAAGCATAGGGCTAGACAACTATCACTCTGAAGCGACCATCTTTAGCTTCTGTTAGTTTTAGACGTAGAATTTTGCAGATCACTCGAGAACTGCTTATATGAACCATTCAATGAGCTGTCGAGGGACATTGGATTATCAAAATAGGCATGTTTGGGAAAACCAATATCCGTGATGTATGAAAATGACATACCTTTGGTCCAAGTTACAAGAGTGATCTACGAAAACTCCAGGCCTAATACCGACATCGCGCATCTCGTGGTACTTGACCTTGGAATGGTGGAAAATATATATGCCAATCATGATTAGTGCAGTGTTGTGAATTGCCAAGCTATGCATCTTCCAAGTTATGTATATGCAAGTACAAGTTTGGAAAGATCTTACTGTTTTCAGGAGACGAGCGTTTTCCTCTTGCAGGACTCTGAGCTGAAGAAATTAAGCCACCGTCATGTTGTGTATGCACGAAGTTCTAATTGCATGTCCTCGACTTTTATATAGCAGCATCCACTGCTTTTAGCAACAATATAGATTGTGGAATGTGTGTTCTTATGAACTTTTGATAAAACGTTTAATGATATGATAGGCCTCTAAAAACGTATGCCCTATGCCGCAATCAATTCATTTTAAATCCTTTTCAAAGACCAAAGGGTTGAGCATCAACGTGCTGCACTATGCAGATTCATCTCGATATGTAAGTTCTTGAATTGCTAATAATTAGTAAATGTTTACCTTTCGGAGTATGAGGCTTTCTGTTTCCCATTATTCATAGAGCAAAATGCTAAAACGCGGCACAAGATACAGGCTTTGGATAATGTTTCAGGAGGTGGTTTCATGTGCATTTAGATCTAAACAAGCTAGGAGGCCTATTATACACGAGACATCTACTATCTACTGAGTATGAGTCAAATAGAAGACTTTAGTAAAGCGTATCCAAGATGTTGCATCGACCCTCAAAGCAAAATCATACTCAATAAGTAGTCTGGATAATCAAGCAAAAAACACCATGAGAGTTTGGTTTGATGGAGGAAACTTACGTTCCTTTTCAGCAGGTTTACATGCTCCGAAATGATGCGGCTCTGTCCATTGCAACCGTATGCTCAGTCAGAATGGGACAGTAATGAAGTTAGTGAACCCATACTGAGCTAATACATGTCTAAGTCATCTGTTCCAGAGTCTTACAAAGATCCATATTGTTAAGACCAACTAATACTTGCACTGGGATAGTCTTTTCGACTAAACCTTAAGAGGGAAAGAAAAATGACACCTCGAGAAAATATTTGAATAGATGCATAAATTGTGATCAAGAATCACCGTGCTATTATATATGCATTCTTGAGATTTTAGTCCGCATCAAAGTCAAGAATTAATTAATCAGTAACATTCACCTTCTTGGAGCGGATGCGTTCGACACCGGTCTTCAGCTGTCGCTCGAGTTGTCTCAGCTCTTTCATGCTCAACATTGAAAGATCTTCTCCGGACAAGTGCCTGCATACATGAGTAGTGCGCGTCTTATTTAGTCAATCGCGATCCTTTAGAAACTTCTAAGTTTTTTTATTTCCGTCAAAAAAGAACTCGCTTCCACCTACTTGAGTTGTGTTTCCATGGTTTCAATCCCTCTTGTCAACTCGTGAATTTCAGCCCTCCAAAACTGTACATATTGCATCAACAGACTTATAAGTATGTCCCCAGAGTACAATAACAAACTATCGCTACATAGAATTTTTAGGGTTCATCGTGCTGTGCCTAGTGAATCGATCTCCTTCTTTTGATGGGGATGTATTGCAAACCAAATCAGAACGATCACGCAGAGAATAGAAGAAAATTAAATGATGCACGAGTTTGCCCAGGTTTACCCCCAAATAGGGTTACGTTCTGCAAAAAGATTCCATTATGATTTAAGTTTACAACTACAGCTACTCGTTATAATGATCTCTCATATGAATACAATATATATATAGGATTTAAAATGTGCTTAAAGTCCAAACCTATTCGAATCCCTTTAATCCCACAATAAATGAACCAGTAAACCCGATGTTGTTTCGGGGGCGCTGCCCCTGCGCCCTCGCCCACTTACTAGCGAGTAGGGCCGCCGTCCGCTCACTGGGAAGTGGAACCCCCGCCCACTATTCAGACAGCGGGACCCCCGTGTTGGGGGTGCTGCCCCCGAACCCCCGCATTTTGTGCGCAGGGATTACATATCGTCATATCATATTTCGATTTCCTTAAGCTCATGTGGACATGCCCGATATGAGAAATAAAGGTCCCCAAAGTATTCGCCAACTCCAACATCTTCCTTTGGTTGAATATCAAGTGATAGTTAATCTCAACTAGCTTGATTATGTAGGCTAAGATGTATTTTAATCGCTTAGCAGCAAAGCGTTAACCATACACGTACTCTGCAAATTATAATAAGATGATAACGAAACATCTATTTCAACTCTTTTTCTTTGAGAGATCATCATATATTTTATAGGGTGAAGTAGAACAAATAACAAGATTTCTACTTTCCTGAATTTGATTATAGAGAGTCTAAAGGAGGGAGAGATTAAAGTTTTAGATTTCATGGCAACAAATCAAGTTACATATTAAGACAGATTAAAGGATAGATCTCAATCACCTCGATGCTCTGGCATCCCGGGCTGTGTGATGATTGCGGGAGTCCTAATTGGTCTCGGTACTTGACAGTAGTCCTATCCATGCTGCGAATTCACCCCGTTAAAGTAGCAAAACGATTCTCATATAAATGCGTACACGCGCATATGGAAGGAACAAAAGCATGTGCGAATGGAAAATAGAAAAGGTAGCTGATAACTAAATAGATCGATTATATTAGTGTGATTACTCATGGCTGGCGAATTGACAACATTTCCCAGAAGAAGAGAAGATGACAAGGGCGATTTCGGCATCGCAGAGGACAGAGAGCTCGAAAGCCTTCTTGAGAAGCCCGTTTCGCCGTTTGGAGAATGTCACTTGCCTGCTTGATGCCTTCTCTATTCTCTTCAGTTCTACTTTCCCTCTCCCCATTTTTCTGGGCTCAGATCAGATCTTGCAACCCAACAAACTAAACCAACAACAAAAAAGACAGTTTTAAATTGATCAGACGAGACTCGTATCTTTCTTTCTTCGGATATGGTATTGTGGGATGGAAACTTACTGGGATAAAAAAAAAGAGTGTGCCGATGCAAGCTGGTGAATATGGTAAGAATGACCTGCCATTTCTACTTGCAAATATAAATAAAGTCGGACGCCGCTGGAACATGCATGAAAGAATAGGAGATTGGGGCATTTGATGGTACGGATGACGCAGGTGGCACGACGTCAACAATATGTCTCCTTCGTCTTTTTCTCATTAGGTTTGATCGGACAATTTCGCACAAAATCGTCTTTTTCATCCACCCCCACCGTACTCTGAGGAAAGGAACCAATATTCTCTTCAGACTTTGGTTCGTATGCCAATTTCATCTTCCCCACCCTTAAAGCCTCCGATCTGCTGTTTGAATGTTGTTATTAGACTTCGAGCAAGGATGATGCTCAATTGTTCTCGTAAGATACTTTCGTAACGCAATGGTATCTTCTCTCAAGGTGGCCATATAAAAAAAGGTAACGAATTCCTTAAATAATTGTGATTATATAATTATGGGATAGTAACACAAATGATATCTCAGCTTTGGCTTAAAATACAATATAACCCCTGAATTGT
The DNA here is from genome assembly GCA_024500025.1 of Syzygium aromaticum. Lineage (NCBI taxonomy): Eukaryota > Viridiplantae > Streptophyta > Magnoliopsida > Myrtales > Myrtaceae > Syzygium > Syzygium aromaticum. The sequence goes on along the minus strand of CM044895.1, from coordinate 29,567,967 downwards.
AGTTTGATATGTAATATGATTCCTAAACTTTTAATTTGTTCGATTTGTTGTCCTTTGACTTTTGACATATATTCAATTTAGTCCATGAACTATATGAACATATTTAGTATTGTCCTTGAACTTGAATTAATGAAAGGGCGGCATTAAATATTTTCATTTAATTCAAGCACTAAGTTAAGCGTGGACCACATTGAACAAATTGAAAGTTCATGAATCACATTGCATATTGAGCTGAAATTCTAAGATCACATTGAAAAAATTAAAAGTTCAAGAATCACATTGCTTATTGAGCCAAAGTTCAGAGATTATTTATGTCATGATCCCTATAATTAACAAGACATGACAAACAAACTAAGGTTGATACCACAAAAAACTTCAAATTGTTATACTTGTGACAAATTTACCATCAGTTTGTTTCCGTTAAATTTTACTATCAAATTATTTTGTCAAATAACATGCGATAGTTGATTGATGTATTAGTTCGAAACGGTTGCTTCCTTTGCTTTTGATTATCCCACATTATTTGAGACGCGCTCGCTTTTTCGCTTCATTTATGAGTTTACATTACTAGTGAAGAAAAAAGTGTTTGGGATCATGCTTATGAATTTGGGACGAACCAAGTGTAAAGTTGGATTGTGCCCTCTCCATGTGCGAAATGTATGCGAAGCCCAGAACATTTCCTTTTACCGAATTTTTCTTTTTGCCTGATAATTCTAACTTTCGCTCAACCTATTTTCTCTCCTCCTCTCGCGGGCTTTGCATATCTTCTATACCCGCTATATCCGAATAAGTCGGAAGGTCCATTGAATCGTGGGCATATCCACGTTCTACCTTGTGCACTCTTTGAAAGGCGGAAATTATCCTCGAGAATAATACTTTACGAGCTAATCGTAAATAAAAAAGAAGGAATTTTTAATTGTCCAAGCACTTGAACTTCAATTTCAGCCCTAAAAGAAATTCATGAATGAGCTTGTAGTAGCGAAGGAAGAGGAACAACAATCACTACCGAAACCCTAACCTAGTCCAAGTCTCATCGGGAATCCTTGAAGCTGCACGTATTGCAGGTTTCCTAGCAAAAGACCGAGAAATTGAGAACCTGGAAATTGAAAAAAAGGTAAGTGTTGGCAGCTGTATGATGTCTAGGGAGACGAAAATTGAGAAAACAAGAAGCCAGAATGTTCCTGTCCGTAGATCTGCTTGAGAAACTATAATCTGCATATATATTGGGTCACGCATTTTTTTTCCTGGCACTCTTTGTGGTATTAAAGGCTTGATAAACAGACTGGCACACTACATGTTAACCACTTTGCGCTAATGTATATCGGTTTGCGATTTTTTGTGATATTAATTCAATTTAACGGAAATTAACGAAAGGTAAATTTATTACAAATATATCAATTTGAGATTATTAATGCTCAAAATATTAATTTTGAGTAAATTTATTATAAATATATCAGTTTAGAATTTTTGATAATTAAAAAAATAATTTAAAATAAAATTATTATAAATATATTAATTTAAAATTTTTTATAATATTAACACGATAATTTACGCTCCAAGTAATAACCCAAAGACTGTATACTAGCGAGAAGAGATTGTCGAATTAAACATGTCTGATGCGACATTTTTAATTGCCGAAATGTTGCATATTCTCCCAAGTCGACACGTCAAACTTAGCTCCACGAGGAGATTCTAGCAAAGCCCATGAAAGGCCGACGCGTGCGCGTTGAGGTGACCCTCACTCGGGGAGCAAAAATCAAAAGGTTCCTAAAGTCTATCATGTTCAAGTTGAATACAAAGGTGAAACGAATCTGCCCACTGAGTTTCCTTCTTCCTTTCCGTGGGCGAGAAGATCGAGCTCACATCATGACCCACCACCTCGTACATTGAACTCCTTTCGATACACAATACGACACGACATGATTATGATGCAAGCCAATCTTCTGTCAGGGGTATGAGGACTTGGCAGTGTTCCTTACACTGCTTGAGATGATCAATAGAGCGATGATGTTCTCACCTTGAGTTCAAACGTCTGGCTTGCTGCTGCTGAGGAAATCCATGGTATTGCCTTGGGGGTTGACAGGAATGTCAAAGATGAAGAAGGATCAGTATGCCTTGGATGTATACGGGACATGTAACAGATCCTCAAATATCCTGAATGTCTGTATCATTGTGCAATGGAACCTGCACTGCAGTGAGAGAGTTTACAAACCAGCATTCTAGGGCAAAATTTTGGTTTCTTATAATGGAATGCTAAGATACATTCTTCAAAAACCATCTTTTGATCACACAACTACTTTTTTAGATTGCAAACACGATAACAAATTCTCTGAACATCTTTACCAAAAAAAAAAAAACAAATTCTCTGAACACGTTACAATCTTGTTGATAGATGTCGGTCCACGCTTGGCCACGTATCGGACACTCATGGGCACTCGAGCACTCACAATCCTTTTCCGGACAATGGTGAGCGAGCTGGTTTAATTTTATCTCTCGAATCCAAACACAATCAATCCCTTTGTCGAGGCGACATTTGCTCAGATTTGATTAGCCATTCTCTTTTGTGCCTCATATTATTCTGAGTTGACATCATCAAATGATGCTTTCTACATACATTCTCCTCTTCCTGACTTTTCTTTCTTTGTGGAGTTGATATGCAGGCAAGGAGCAATCGACACGTTCCATCTCTTTGCCGAGGAAAATTCAGGGGCTCGTGGAAAAGCAGCGCCACTTTCCGCGGGATTAAAGCATGGGCATCATGTCGTCCTTCCAGGGGGGCGGAGGCGGGGGGCGCAAATCTCTTTTGACGAGTGTTCTTGTTAGATTATAGCTCGAGTTTGAATCGTTTACGGAACGTAACTCATTTAAGTAAATTTTCATATTTGGCCTTGAAGATATATGTCGCGACCGACCTCTTGCTTTTTTTCATTGACGTGTAACGAAAAAGGGGAAGTTACACGTACGTGCTAAATTTAGGTTCGGAACTTAACTTGGGCTCTCCCAAACCCATATCATATTGCGACTTAGGGTTTAAGTGTTTAACATGCAAGTGGTTTACATCAAGGAGTCGTCACTAATCGATTTGGGGTGGGTCGATTAGAAACCCAAATAGAATGATGGGAGGATCACCCTATTCATATGAACCAAAAATTAATTAAATTCGGGGACTTAGTTACACTAGTTATATAACTAATGCCTTTTTGGTACCTTTTTATCCTGTTCATTTCTGAAAACATTTGTCAGGCAATTTGGATTGATTTTAGGACCTTTCTCTTAACATGTTAGGTGATCAAGCGAATGCATAATCCAAAGTGATTAGCAGTCAAAGTAGATATGCAGTCTAAGGTCTAGCCCTAACTAATGCAACAAACATTTAAAACACAACAAATTATGCAATTAAAGTCTAAATTAAAAATATGCATAGCTATAATAAAACGAAATTAGAGAAAACACGTAGAGGATTACTACACAATCCTATAGGCTTGTCTAATTAAAACATTGCGATTTATGTAATTAAAACAACATGCATAATAATAATACAATAATAAATTAACACACTTAGACATGCCATTTAATAATTACTTTTTTTAAAAAAATAAATAAATACAGAAGAAGAAAATAATTAAAAAAATATTTTTTTAAAAAATATAATATAATATTAAAAAAACGGGTCGAGTTGCGAATTCGAGCCAGTCGGATCCGACTCGAGTCAACGGACTCAACCCAGGTGTTGACCCGGGTCAGGTCGGCTGATCCGGGTCGGTTGAAACTAACTCGAGTCAACGGATCTGACCCAAATTCACTGACCAGCGGGGGTGGGATGCCGGCGGAGCCAAAATTGGCCGTCCGCCGACCGACCTAGACCGGCGCCACCCCCAAATCACCTCCTAGGATCGCCACTACGTTACGCCACTCACCTGAGCCACCGTTTGCCAGCCAGCGGCAGAACCAAAAATGGCCTCATTGAGGCATTTCGTCGAACGTCTGGCATGCGCGGGGAAAAACGGAGGTTTTCGACCTCCTCCAGCGACCGGGTTGGCTCCGATAGCCAAGGTTCGTTCCTGATTGAGACTAGGGACTAGGACCGGCGATGGCATGGGCCGGGAATCGCGCGACACGGCTGGCGTGAGTCTTGGCCCGACTGTGCCGGAAAACAGAGCAAAACAGGGGGGTTTCTCGATCTGGGGGAACTCATTGGTCGATGGCGCTCGGGACGGCTATCTAGCTACTTCGTGGGCAACAACGATGCTGCTAATTGTCTTTCTTGCTCCAGTGTGACCTCGGCTCGTTCTTTCTCTCTCTATTCTTGGCTCTCTCTCTCTGTTCTCTTTCTCACTCTATTTTTTTTTTACTGGCCGACCCTCACTCTCTCTCTTCTCCGGCTTTTATAGACGACAACGACGGCCCCCCTGCTCCGTTGTGTCTGCATGATGATGGCTTGCACCGGCCTATGCCCCGCGAATTCTGCGGCCATTAGGCCGGTGCAGAAGGGGGGGCAGTTCTGTTGCACGAGGAAGAAAGGGAGAGAGAGGGGGGAAGAGCCCGAGAATCCGGGGCGGACGGGACTGGCCATTAAGGCCAGTCTTGTTGGCATGCTTTCCCGGCCATCTCTGTGGCTTGATAGGGATAGGACGACCATGCTCGGCCACTCGCCGCACTACGGCCGTGACAGGGGGAAACAAGGGAAGGAAAGGGACAGCCGGTCGTGGAGGTAGAAGAAAGGAGAAGGGGAGTTGGGCCGGGCTGGGCCTAGCTCGCGGGGGGTGGGGGGGGGAGAAGGAAAGGAAAGGCTAGGTCGGGCCAGGAGGAAGAAAAGAAAAGGAAAGGCGGGCTGGGCCCGCGCGGAGAGAAAAAAAAAGAGAAAAAGAAAAGGGTCGGGTCGGCTCAGTCCTGACCCGGCCGGACTTGAAATTTTTTTTTAAAAAAATATTCTAATAGACCCTATTAGTGCAAATATGTCTAATTTCTATATGCAATGCATTTAAAATATTTTTTGTTTTAGGAATTAAAGAAATTTAATTCCTAAATTTTGTGCAATTAGTTTTGGGCAAATTAAAAATATGTGTCAATAGCTGCTCCTCTTTAAAGGTGATCTCGTAGAGATTAAGCTCACAGAGATTACATTCAAAGATAAAATGACACCTAAATTTGGCCCATGCATGCTCAATGACACCTAAATTTTTTGTGAGACTGTGAGTCCCATTTTTTATGCGATAAGATGATGCATGCTAAAGCAAATAAAAACATACCTAGGGCTACTTACCTTGCCGAAGGATAAAGTAATTCCAAATAGTTGGTATCACGTGTCGAGGACTCGAACTTATCTTCGGTCGTCTCGACTAAATTTCCTTTATCTAGGACTCGAACCTATCTTCGATCGCCTTGACGAGGGAAATTGTTTATCTATGATCTGAACCTTTCTTCGGTCTCCTTGACTGGGGAAATCACTTGCCTAGGACCCAAACTTGTCTTTGGTCGCCTGCCAGATTTCATTTGTTGCGGACCCAAACCTACTTTCGATTGCCATGACTGGGGAGAAATCGCTCGCACAGGACCCGAACTTATCTTCAGTCGCCAGTTAGATTTCATTTGTCGCGGACCCGAACCTACCTTCAGTTGCCGTGACTGGGGAGAAATCTCTTGCATAGGATCCAAACTTATTTTCGGTCGCCAGCTGGATTTCATTTGTCGCAAACCCAAACCTACCTTTGGTTGCCGTGACTGGGGAGAAATCGCTCGCACAGGACCCGAACTTATCTTCGGTCGCCAGCTGGATTTCATTTGTCACGGCCGAACCTACCTTCGGTTGCTATGACTGGGGAGAAATCGCTTGCACAGAACCCGAACTTATCTTCGGTCTCCAGCTGGATTTTGTTTGTCTTGGACTCAAACCTATCTTCGGTAGCATTGACTGGGTCTTGTTTTACCGAAGTACCTACATCTTATAAGGGGTACCTGAAAAGACTTGATGTGAACAGAGGGGGTTAATCCCATGCTCAAGAGGGTGAACAGATGGATCAATCCAATGTTCAAAAAGTACCATAACAATCGTAGGTACAAGGATTTTTTTTGAGCCAAGCATGGGTAGAGTATACTTACCTGGGCACGTTTCTGCCTCTTAAGGGCATGTCTCCTGTCATACAAGTAAGTTTTGTGCAAAGACATATGTATTCATCGGAGAAATAGACAACTACGGCTATTCTAGAATATCATATGAAATATCTTGACCACAAGTTAAGATGCATTTCATTTTCAAAGCAACACCCAATTAACTCCCTGGGTAGTTTGAAAAGAGTTCATAATTTTGGAATCGGGCAAGGGTAGAATGTACTTTACCTGGACACGTTCCTACACATACATACGCATTCATCGAAGAAATAGACGACTGAGGCTATTCTAGAATATCGTATGAAATATTTTGGCCGCAAGTCAAGATGCTTTTCTTTTTCAAAGGAATACCCGATTTACCTTCCGGGTAGTTTGAAAAGAAATCTGATGAAATACCTAGGGTTTCTTATCCGGAGGTTTGATGCATCATCTGCTGAATAACCGACCTTTTTCGGGGCATTTCTCTTAGGATGACAATGAGGGCTTCTCTAGTGCCCGAATTTTCATGTCCTATCACTGGGGATTAAAAATCTGAGTTGTCAGAGACAATTAGCACAAATATGTGTGCCTCCATCAAGGATAGACAAACTGGCTATTCCATCACGTGTATTTATGCAAGGCGATTTTACCATGGTTGCGTCACCAAACATCCACCGAGGGTCAATCAAGACAATTTTCACTCCCAATGTGGACTTCTAGAGATGCTGAACAAGAAACCTTCAATCAGAAAGGACTTTACACTTGATCTCATTGAAAATGGTTGTTTATCCCATTCATTGAGGTGGGAACATCGAGAACACTCAATTTAACCGTTATCACATCAACAAGGGTCTGAGTTTTCTCGCAAGCGGTACGACGCTGCCAATTTGAGAGGTCTTTTTTAGGGTCGTAATGCTGGTTTGGTCAATGGCGTAAGAAAAGGTGACTGTCCCAGTCAAGGCTATGAAAGAAAACATTTTGCAATCATCTGCAGGTTTACAAGTCAAGAACCCTGCAAAACGAGATAGAAGTAGTCCTGCTCGCACTTCTTCGAGTGTTATTTATAAACATTTGAAATTCCCCGTTAATTCAAATGTCCTAGTCAGAAGAGACTTTGCGAGGGATGTAACGTGGATTTGGTTCATAGGTTGGGGAACGAAATGATCGCCGGGCAAAAAAATGTGTGTAATGGGTGAGAATTGGTGATCATTTGGGCATCGCCACCAGTCTTTTCTCTGCTGTCAGGATCCTTTTGGAAAACTTCCTGGGTAATCCCGTGGTTTGACCTCTTGAACAACTTTTTCTTGAGGAGCTTCTGCATCAAGCATTTTCCTGAATACCATTCGATTTCTGTCTTAATTGCTTTCTCCAGAATAGATTCGTCTTCATCCATCATGACAGATTTTTGTCAAGAAAGAGTTCTTAAAGTAGAGATTTGTATCGAAAAAGAACTCAAGTTTAAACCCTTTGGGGTCGCTTATTCTACACTACTTAACAACTTTGAGGTATTTAAGAGCACCTTCATCACGTTTAGAGATCTCCTCAGCTAAAACTTCATTGTGTTTTACAGTAGTTACCCAGAAATTAGGGACTCATTTCTCTTCATTTTTTTCATCGTTTTTCTTCTTCTCCTTTTTCTTTTTCTTTGTTTTTTATTCATGGGCATTGGCCTTACTTTTACCAGGTACACTGCTTTTTCATGCCCATAGTTTTCAGCATTTGTGCTGTTCTTTTGGTGTTGTCAGGACTAGTCTAAACAAATTTGAACAGAACAATATTATTAGGCTCTTTGAGTCTTCATCTTCATTCGGTACTTTGAACCTTGATGCTCAAACTGTGATGACTTTTGCTTTGCCCGGTGTGGGGGATGATTACCAACTGAGTTCATACGAAATGAAATCGCTGGCTCGATTAGGCTAACAAGGGATATAAGTGTATGGGATAAAAAGAATTGCTCTTCGTCATCCTAATGCACTTAAATTATCGTGAGAGTTCATCTGCAATAATAACACTCAAAGATTAATGCAAGTGAGAGCAAGAAAATTTCTATTCATTATTCATCTTATGCGAGCTGCTGCGGCTGATGATCATAGAAAATTTTAGATATTACAAATTCCTCATTCTTCTTGTCTTGTTTAGTTCCTAGGTAAGAACATCACTGTTATCAATGACATGTTGGTATTTTGGACAGGTTCTAATTAGTTTGCTGTTTCTCTTTTGACAAAGCCCTCTTAGCCTTGACTGTCTTTTCGTCGATGATGTGCTTGTCTTGGAGGACCCTGTCGAGACCCGCCAGATTCATGAAGATGACGAGGCTAAAGCGGCCGGGGTGGTGATTTAAAGGGGAAGGGCATTTTTCTTGTTTCCTCTGAGTTTGAATCCTTCCCGTGTTGTTGATTTATCTCAAGTTGCCCCAATGTGGGGTGGTTCTTGACAAGGTGATTTAAAATGAATCTCTGAGTGTGTGGGCTCAAAAATGCTTAAGCAAAAGATTAATGGTAGTGTATGGGGCGAAGAAACAAACTGCCTCTCGTCACTTTAGCTACTGTACCTTATGCAAGAAATCCCTTCACCTTATAGAAATGAAAAAATTTCGCTCATCTTACAAGGGTTTGGTATGTGAAAATGTGTATAAACTGAGGATTGCCTCTCATCATCCTAACACCTCTCGTTCAAGACATTTGAGTAGTTCAACACCATTCGTCAAATTATCAAGATTTTCACAGAGAATTGGTGAATTAAACAGGTAAAATTACCGAGCAAAGTTCTTTTCAAAAGATATTTGACACACTTGGAGGAAGGTTAAGCATTTATTTGTTTTGACATGTTTCTTCCTTCTTGTTTCTTTCTATTCTCATGTGAAAAGTTTGTAAGGAAGGAGATACTTACCTATGCTGTGATGACAAGGCAAACCTGTGAGGTAAGCAAGACCATGTTAATGAATAGCTCTCTCACTGTGGATGGGGGTCCTTCTTGAGAAGTTTGAAGAAAGGTCGTGCAGTTTCAGAGAGTTGGGAGATGAACCGAGCAATATAATTCAATCTTCCCAAAATGCTTCTGACCTCTCTCACTGTGGATGGGGGTTGTAGTTCACATATTGCTTTGATTTTTGAAAGATCGACCTTGATCCCCTCGCTACTCACGATGAACCCAAGTAACTTACCAGAGTTCGCCCCAAACACGCACTTTGCAGGGTTCAGGCGTAATTTGAATTCGCGTAACCGGCTGAATAGCTTTTTCAAGGCTTCAATGTGGTCCTTTCCGCATCTGGTCTTGGCAATCATGTCATCGACATAGACTTCAATTTCTTTATGCATTAGGTCATGAAAGAAAGCGATCATAGCACGTTGATATGTTGTGCCGACATTCTTCAAACCAAAAGGCATAACCCTGTAGTGAAAGGTCCCCCATGGAGTGATGAACGCCGTCTTCTCCTTGTCTTCCTCATTCATCTTTATCTGGTTGTACCCGAAGAATCCATCCATCAAGGAAAATAATTCGAATCCAGTAATGCTATCCACAAGGACATCTATGTAGGGGAGCGGAAAGTTGTCATTTGGACTGGCCTTATTCAAGTCACGATAATTAACACAAACTCAAATTCGATCGTCTTTCTTCTTTACTGACACGATGTTTGCTACCTAATTAGGGTATTGTGAAACCTCGATGAACTTTACTTTCAACAGCTTCATCACTTCTTCTTCGATCATTTTCGACAGCTCAGGTTTGGTCCTTCGTAACCTTTGCTTCTTAGGAGGCATGTCGAGATTGGTAGGCAAACTATGCTCAACAATCCGAGGGTCTAATCCTGGTATATCAGAATAAGACCATGCAAAGACGTCTTGATAATCCTTGAGAAGAGCAACTAGACGCATGGCTTTCTCTTCAGGAAGGTTGGCTCCAATCTTCACTTCTTTTGGATCTTGAGTACCGCTCAAATTGATGATAATAATATCTTCGGTTGTAAGGGGCTTGAATTGTTCATACTGCTCCCAATTTCTTCTGATTTCAGCGAGGTCATCACTTGAATCGTTTGAATCGCTACTGCGAGTATCTACATTATTAGGCTACACCGTACTAACTCCCTCGCAAGTCACAAGATCATACCTGGAACATAGGGTAAATTGATCAGAAAAATAAATGGGGGGGATATAGATTTTCATTGTTCTTTTCCTCTTAAAACATTTTTTGAAGAAATAGTAAAAACGTCTTTGGTTTTCGAAGAGTTTTAAAGACGAGGAAGCATGAGATAGCCCGGGTCTCAGAATACTTCCTTTTCGTGGTTGGTTATCATCAACGGGCTGGTTTGGGATACTATCTCATGCCCTCAAAATATTATTTATTTACAATATATGGATTTACAACCTTTAAAGAGGGGGGGAGTTCAAAAAGACGTTTCTTCCACCAGAAATGACGACAAAAAACAAAATACAAGGATATCTCATTTTCCAGGGATTCATACAAAAGAGAGAAGAGGAACTCTACTCAAGCGGGCTTGCGTCCATTCCCTCCACTGGTCTTTCGTCTATTGCGCCGACGAAGAAATTCTCGAAAGTATCGTTCCAGGAATCCAACTCCTCAGCTATTCTCTTTAATAGTGTCAACTTTTCCATATCGTCCCATCCGCTAGGAATGCTATTTTGTTGGTCTTCATAAAAACTTGATGGCAACTAGTAGTCAACGTAATAGTCAAACTTACTACTGGGCTAACCCATGGTATCCATAATTACCTTTCCTTTGCGCGCCACATCAGAAAGCTCAGGAGCAGCGGTGCGAAGGCTAGGTACAACCAAAAGATCATCTTCATCATGACACAGCCATGGGGCACGAAAAGTGAATGCCCTAGCGTCCAGTAGATCTTGAACTCTATTCTTCAAAGCATCGCAATCATCTAACGAGTGCCCGATCTCTCCCGAATGATAATTACAAGACTTGGAGGAGTCATAGTTGATGAAGTACTCAGGAGTGGGGTGTTTTGGCCTCCTTGCGATTAGCCCATTCCATAAAAGGATAGGGAATATCACCTCCATAGATTTAGGAACTGGCGAGTATCATCGTACATTACACTGCCACTGTAAGAGTTGAATGTCTTGCCAAATTGTGTCAGAAAGGAACCTTAACGATAGGTTTCCTTTGGATCCTTTTTCTTGAGTCACTTGCTCCTGATTGGACGACAGTGGTGACATGTCCGTGATTTGGTGAATGGTATCCATTAAGGATATCAACAAATTTTGTAACTAGTATAACTGATGTTATAACCTTACAAATAAATCAGATGGGTTTGTACTGGTTTCTAACGTCGAGTTTTCGTGTATGGCTCCTATAAAGATGTCGTCAAATAGGGTAACCACACGATCCACCGCTTCTTCTCGTCCACAATCTTCTTCAATCGGTAACTTGTCTGGGTTCAGAGGTCAGTCGATAGCAACATTTGTAGGAAGAGTCGAAAAGCTAGGGTGACTTGAACATTTGGCGGCCTGCTTGAACCCCTCACCGGATTCTCCTGAGAGATTAAGATAAATTTCTTCATCTTGCAGCAATTTAGTAGGTGGCGAGAAGGTCTTCCGAATATGGGGAAGCGACAAACCAATTTGACCCTTCGCGTTCCCCTGGTTGATTTGTGGGTTTCCTCCTCTATACCCTAGACCAACGGTACGATGATTCCTGGCGACCTGAATAGACTCTCGAATGCCCCGGCCTCCTCTGCCTAGTCCTTGACTTGAGGTAAAGCTATTTCCAACCATAACTTTTCCTACCATGATCGAGGCTTTTGACACATCAGGGACAGGGGGAAAAGTTCCTCGATGCTCGTGCACGGTTGACACGAGCTCAATAGACTGATAGCTAGATTTCACTTTACCACTTGGCTCAACATATGGGATGGCGGTTTCTTGATAGATTCAATGGTCATTCTCCTCAAGAACTATGATCAGTTTCCCTTGGGCTACAAACTTCACACTTTGGTGAAGGCTTGACAGTACGGCTCTAGTAGAATGAATCCAGGGATGGCCCAGCAGAAAGCTGAATGCAGTGGGGATGTCCATTACTTGAAATAGAATGCTGAATACTGTTGGGCCGATCTGGATATCAAGGTTGATCTTACCCATTGTGTCCTTCATTCCATCAAATGCCCGGACTGATGTTTTGGAGGCATGGAGTTTAGACGTGTCCATATTGAGGCAGCGCAAGGTTGCCAGCGGGCAGATGTTCAACGCTGACTCATTGTCTATAAGAACTTGAGCTACATTGGAGTTTCTACATTTAACGAAGATGTAAAGACCCTTGGTATGTCCTCTTCTTTCAGCGGGAAACTTTTCTTCTGAGAATGTTATCTGATCTTTCAAAAGGATGGACCCTACAAATACTTCTAATTTGTCATGTTCAATTGACTCTAGGACGTTTACTTCGCTGAGTACTTTCATTAGGGACTTCTGATGCTTCATGGACGTTTGGAGTAGTTCCAACAAAGAAATTTAGGCGGGCAATTTGCGTAATTGATCCACCACATTATATTCGCTGGCTTTGACAATAGCCAGGAATTCTTTAGCTTCCTCGTCAGTGGCAGGCTTCGGAGGCTGCATGTCGACTTGAGCATACGTTCGTCCTAACCCGGTAACTAGGTCGACATCCAACTCATAGGACCATGAGACTGCTTTGTCATTCTCGTACTGGTAAGGTTGAGGTATCTCTATCACTATGTGCCCCTCGGTTATGGATACCTCAATCGTCAGCTTCTTCTCCTCGTCTAGGTTATCGGACAAAGGTTCGTTCAAAAGCGTAGGGCTAAATGTACTTGTTTCGGCATTCAAAGCTGAAAGTTCTTCGTCCCAGTTGATGATGATCTCGGAGATAGTAGGCACCATGCCGGTGCACTTGGCATGCATAATCAAACCTGCTTTTGCTATGCTAGTAACCCTTTCTTTCATTAGAGACAAGGGCAACACTTCACCAGTAGGATAATATCCCGCTTTTACTACGGTGTTATAAATGTCAATATTGCATACCCTCTCACTTTTAATTCGACAAGTGTCGAAAGTGGATATGGTATTAACTCTGTTTTCGTGTTCGGGCAGTGGGTTGTTTTGAACATTTGGCCTGGATGTCTGGAACGAAAAGGCTTTGGTATCAAGCAGATTTTGGATTCGGTGTTTGAGGGTATAACAGTCGCCCGTCGAATGTCCTATCTCGCCCATGTGATAGTCACACTTCTTGGAAGGATCGTAATTCAAGAAGCTTTCTACATTGGGATGTTTTGGCTTGGTAAACAGTAGGTTTTTCTTCCAGAGTATGGCCAGGACTTGAGAAGGAGACCCAGGCAATGGAGTGAATTGCATTTTCTTATATTGTTTCGGAGGTTGGCGATTTAAGGTCGATTGCTACTCATTACTCACTTGGACTGCCCGAGGAGGATGAACAGTCTAGGTGTATGCAATGTTTGCATCCGTCAGGGATTCCTTTTCTTTTCTCGTGTTGAGTCGCTTACTTGCGGAAGCGAGGTCTGTGAACCATCCGTCACACAGTCCCATTTCAATTCGTTCACCCACAGGAACAAGACGATTAAGAGATTCAGCAGTGGCACCAACCAAGCGGTGCCTGTATTCATACGGAAGGGACTTGATGAACAATTTTACTTGTTCATGATCAGTGAGTTGTGGGGTAATCTGGGTAGCCAAATTTCTATATCTTGTAGCATACTCATTGAAGGACTCACTCTTCTTCTTTTCGATGCGATCCAGATCGTCCCGGGTAAATGTGACATCGAGATTGAACTAGTATTGCTTGAGGAATGCATCGGCGGCATCATCCCAAGATTTGAAAACATCAATGTCTTTTGACATATACCATGTCAAAGCTGGTCCCGTCAAACTGGCCTAAAATGTCTGAATCATGAGGGGTTCATTGCCCACATACTGAGTCATTCGCACATGATATATGTGCAAATGGTGTCTGGAGCATGAAGTGCCATCATACTACTCGAACTATGGCATCTTGAACTTTTCTAGTACTTTGACCCGTTTGTATATAGATAGGTCAAGCGAGACAGCATGCTGCAGGCCTTGTAGCTGTTTCAGTATCTCCTCGACCTTTGCAAGGCGTTTTTCATGTTCTGTCGTCCGGGGGCTTTCAGGTTTAGTATTCCTGATAGCCAGGGGAAGCGGATCATCCTCTAGCAGGGACATTTTACTGTCGCTAGCAGAGACTTTGTCTTTTCCAGTAGAAGGTGGTGGTAACATCACCTCAATTGTGCAGGCGTGGGTGTGAGCTTGACATTAATGGATTCTATTTGCTTGGTGAGGTTTTCCAGCGCATTGAAAATTATTTTTATTTCGCTTTTCATATTATCAAGGCAGACGTTTTCTTCGGCCATTTTTCTTTGTCACTACCTGTGAAAACATTGAAATGAATGAGTATAGTGTCTAATGAAAATCATTTCATGACCTAATTATGATATTATTGCATATTTTATTTATTTGTGAAGAAAAAAATGAGAAAAAATGTTTTTATTAATATCAACATTATAGGCAGCGTCCCCGGGGTTCAAACCCCGATCGCCTCGGACTGCTTTCGCTTCTCTCACGAATACCACTGGGCCGAAGGCCACGGTGGTGTCATAAAGGCGCAAAACAATTTATATATAGAATAAAAACGATCCGAGTTATTTTATCAATAGTACAACCTATAAACACCTTTAAAGAAGAAAAAACAAAACCCCTAAACATAAATACTATGAAAATATAAAATACATGGCTTTTAACAAAAAGGGTACCCTTCCTAGATGCTCATTCTATAAGCGATGGGAAAGCTCCAATCTCTTGGAGTCGTTTATTTTCACGGACAAGCTTCGCAATAAGTGTATCCTTCATCCCCATAGTCCTTTCGAGTTGATCAATTTGTGCTTGGCGACTGGGCTTATTGGATACATCTAGGACCTTTGGCTGTAGATCTGCCGGGATTTGGTGATGCAAAATGTAGAACAGAGAGGCATGGTGGGCCTTTTCCTGTCCCTTCAATAGCCTAGGCATCTGAATGTTTTTAGGATGACATTCAATCCATATCCCTTGGATAGCACGAATTTCATCAACGTAATTGTAGTTTGAGCGGGTAAATCGAACTCGAAACATGTCTGTTTTGAGTGGCGACGAGACCTCCTGAAGGGCCCTGTATTGACGGGCTACCTGGTATGGGTAGTATGAGATGATGCCTGATAAGCCGAGCAGTGGAACGGGGTTGTGGAACTGGTGGGCATAACAAGCTTGACCCTCATGGAACCATTTAGTATGCCATAGGAATGCCTTGGGATCAGGGTCCTTCAAAAAGTTTATTCAAGTGGCGTAATCCTTGTTAGGGGAGTGACTTTTTAGGACTTCAAATCTTTGTATTGGGTGCATAAGATCATTGATTTCAAAAGGCTGCATGAGGTGCCCAAATCCTCTCAAATGGGATAAAAACCAGATTTACAAAATTTTTGGGGCGACCCGCATGATTTTATCATCATTTTGTTTAAAACGGTTTAAAGACAAAAATGTTTCTGCCAAAACCAAATTAACATAACTTAAACCGGTGCAAATTTGTTTGGCTACATATGCAATCGAGTGGTTTATTGAATTTTTGCGGTGGGGGAAAATGACGAACCCGATAAAAGCAAGGATAAAAATCTTGGCTTTTTGGCTCATGGGTTGACTTTCAAAACATTCATTTAAGAAAAACCAAGGGCATGCATTACAATGAGCTTTAATGACTCTCTTCATGGTATCGCTCTTGGTTCACAAAAATTGGGATAATTCAGGCAAAGGGGACACACCCAAAAGTTGTTTGGTGATCTCAGATCCCAAAGGTTTTCCGATGACAACACTATACTTTTCCAGAGTCGGGGTCATCTCAAACTTACCAAATATGAAAATGGATGTCTGTGGGCACCAAAAATGTGCTAATGCTTGCATTATGCCAGAATGGATGTTGATTTTAAGCAGTGGAAGTAGGCGACTAATTCTTGCTTTGACATACTGTTGGCCATTCTGATCAAGTTGGTCCCACCAAGTCAGAAGTTCTTTCTTAGGGGTGGGGACGAATTGGACATCAGCTATTCCCATCGAGTATAGAATGCAATCAACGGGTGGCCCAACAGTAACAAATCAAATAAGTAAGTAGACTGAATAATAAAATAAGAAATGATAGAATATATACCTTTTCCTTAAACCATGTCAATCACAACGACATGCACATGAAGAGTGAGATTCGATTTCTATTTTAGACAGGTTCAACAAAATAAAATTAAAAGGATGTTTGACCGTCACAGTTTCGCGTTGGTGTCAAGTCCTTTTAACCTCAGCTAAATCGAAAGGAATATCTTATAGTCACACGAATAGCGGCTAAAGATACTTCTTTACGATTTTTTTAGAAACAAATTTTGAGGAAAAGAAAGGCAACCTCTATATCGCGGGCTCGCGTTTAAGGTTGTATCTTTCTTAACACCATCCTAAAATGCTATACTGCGGCCCAGGTCCGGCAGTATGGTTGTGTGTGCAACAGTGTAGTGCTAAATCATTAAAGCATGCATAACAATTCATAAATAATCAATTTGAATCTGCAAGAACATATAACACCTTAATGTTAGAATCATACCTGGAGTCCTCACTACCAAACAAAAATTATTTTGAACAGAACAAAAATTTTGGCTTAAGTCCATTTTTGAACCAAAACTCCCCAGTGAAGTCGCCAACCTGTCGCAACCGACCTTCAGCTCTTT
The DNA here is from genome assembly GCA_024500025.1 of Syzygium aromaticum. Taxonomy (NCBI): domain Eukaryota; kingdom Viridiplantae; phylum Streptophyta; class Magnoliopsida; order Myrtales; family Myrtaceae; genus Syzygium; species Syzygium aromaticum. Next base: position 29,551,133 of record CM044895.1, on the reverse strand, counting down.
TTTATTGGCGTGTAACGAAAAATGGAAAGTTATGCCTGGTACGTGCTAAATCTAGGTTCGGGACTTAACTCGGGCTCTCCCAAGCCCATACCATATCGCAACTTAAGATTTAAGTATTTAACATGTAAGTGGTTTTCATCAAGGAGTTACCACTAATCGATTTGAAGTGGGTCGATTAGAAACCTAAATAGGATGATGGGAGGATTATCCTATTCCTACAAACCAAAAATTAACTGAATTCGGAGACTTGGTTACACTAATTATACAACTAATGCCCTTTCGGTACCTTTTTACTTTGTTCATTCCTGAAAACATTTGTTAGGCAATTTGAATTTATTTTAGAACCTTTCTCCTAACATGTGAGGTGATCAAGCGAGTGCATAATTCAAAGCGATTAGCAGTCAAAGTACATATGCAGTCTAAGGGTCTAGCCCTAACTAATGCAACAAAAATTTAAAACACAACAAATCATGCAATTAAAGTCTAAATTAAAAATATGCATAGCGATAATAAAACAAAATTAGAAAAAACATGCAAAGGATTACTACACAATCATATAGGCGGATCCGACCCCGGTCGTTGACCCGGGTCGGATTTGCTGATTTGGGTCGGGTCCAACTCGAATTCACAGATTCGCGGGGGTGGGACGCCGGCGGAGCCAAAATTGGCTGTTTGTCGGCCAACCCAGACTGGCGTCGCTCCCGAATCACCCGCCTAGGACCGCCACTAAGCTACGCCACTCACCTGAGCCGCCGTCGGACTGCTGTTCACCGACCAACGGTAGAACCAAAAACAGCCTCGTTGAGGCATTTTGTCAAACGTCTGGCATGCGTAGGGAAAAACAGAGGTTTTTGACCTCCTCCGACGACTGGGTCGGTTCCGACGGCTAGGGTTCGTTCCCGACTGAGACTAAGGATTAGGACTAGTGATGGCATGGGTCGAGAATAGCACGACACGGTTGACGCGAGCCTTGACCCGATCGTGCTGGAAAACAGAGCAAAACAGGGAGGTTTCTCGGCCGAGGGGAGCTCACCGGTCGACGGCGCTCGGGACGGCTATCCGGCTACTCCGTGGGCGACAGCGATGCTGCTAATTGTCTTTCTTGCTCCGACATAGCCTCTGCTCGTTCTTTCTCTCTCTATTCTCAACTCTCTCCTCTGTTCTCTTTCTCACTCTGTTTTTTTTTTTTTATTGGCCAACCTTCACTCTCTCTCTTCTCCGGCTTTTATAGACAGTGACGACAACAGCCCCCCTGCTTTGTTGCGTCTGCATGATGACGGCCTGCACTGGCCTATGCTCCGCAAATTCTGCGGCCATTAGGCCGGTGCAGAAAGGGGGGGTCGGTTCTGCTGCACGAGGAAGAAAGGGAGAGAGAGAGAGGGGAAGAGCCCGGGAATCCAGGGTGGACAGGACTAGCCATTAAGGCCAGCCCCATTGGCGTGCTTCCCCGGCCATCTCTGTGGCTTGATGGGGATAGGGCGGCCACGCTCGGCCGCTTGCCGTATTGCGGCCGTGACAGGGGAAAACAGGGGAAGGAAAGGGACAGCCGACCCGTGGGGGTAGAAAGACGGAGAAGGGGAGCTGGGCTGGGCCGGGCTGAGCCTAGCTCGCGGGGGGGGGGGAGAAGGAAAGGAAAGGCTGGGTCGGCTAGGAGGAAGAAAAGAAAAGGAAAGGTGAGCTTGGCCCGCGCGGAGGGAAAAAAAGAAAAGCGCTGGGTCGGCCCAGCCCCGATCAGGCCCAACTCGAATTTTTTTTTTAATTTTTTTTAAAAGACATTATAATAGACCCTATTAATGTAAATATGTCTAATTTCTATATGCAATGTATTTAATAAAAATATTTTTTCTTTTAGGAATTAAAGAAATTTAATTCCTAAATTTTGCGCAATTAGTTTTGGGCAAATTAAAAATAGGTGTCAACAATATATATTTTCTGTTGGAGAAAATATTTAAAATTGCCCACAAAAAGAAATCCTTCTCGTGAGACGTACAGTGGACATCTTTATCTTGTAGTTGGGCGGTCAACAAAAGGAGTTAATCCTTTGACTCCTTGCAGCTACAGAGAAAACCTTGTGGGCCTAGGGGCAATAGAAGGAAAGAAAATAAAGGGGCTAGCTCTTGCTTCCTGTGAAACCCGTCCAAAAAAAAAGTTCTTTTCTGTGGATTTAAGCCGCTGCACAATTCGAGAGCCACAAGAAGCCGCATAGTGCTGAAGACGAGCCGCGTGAAGAAGAAAAGAAAAGAACGTCAGAGGCACGTTCCTGTTACGAGCAATACGTAAACATTTTGCTTTGGGTTTCAACACGCGGTGATTTATACTATGAGTTTATTTTATCTAATTAAGTTGTTAATTCATAAATACTTTGGATTTTAGCTTAAATTTAGGTATAAGAAACACTCGAGCGTTTTAATGATTTGTAACTCTGATTCTCTGATTATAGTGAATTATTTATTACCGGCCCTCCTCGTAGATGTAAGTATCGACATTCTAACCGAACAACATGAATCTCTGGTGTACCTTATCGTTCTTTGTTTATTTCTTTGGTATTTTTGCATTGCCTTAATTTACAAGACCATGTCGCTTCCGCGTTATAGTCCAATAATTGGTATCAGAGCTTGAGGTTAGATTTTTTGGATTGTGATTTGGGGTTTTTGCTTGTCTGATTATTATTTGAAAATTCTGCTATTGTAATTATATCTGGAGCGAAAGTTGAGATTGAGAAGTTTAACAAGAGAAACAACTTTGGGTTATGGAGCGCAAAGTTGCATGCTCTATTGACAACCCATGGTTTAGCCACTGCATTAGATGGTGAAGATGGGTTGCCCGTTATAATGAAAGCGGCTGATAGGGTAGAGCTAATGGAGAAAGCAAAGAGTATAATACTGTTGAATTTATCGGATGAGATGTTAGTCAAGGTGGATGGAGAGAAGGATGCCGCAGTGTTGTTGTAACATCTCCAAATTTGGACCCCAAATGGAACCGAGATGACTGAAGGAAAAGGCCTTGGAAATGATGTGTGGACCGATCCAAGGGTTGGTCATGGATTGGTCAGTATTGATGGAACAATATCTAAATGATCAGTCATGGTTCGATCGAAGAATTGTCCATGGATTGGCTAAGGGATCGTCAATGAAATGACTTCCCAATCACGTAAGTCGATTAGAGTTATTCAAACATGGATTGACCATTCAACCATAAGGGTCGGCAGTGGAATGATCCCAAGCAATCGTGAATCTACGTTGTGTGGGCATGTGTCAGTCCTGGGTGATTCCGCTCGGCCATGCACCTGTCACAAGCGTCCATAGACTGACTCCGTGGTACTCGATTCCATGTGGTTACGTGACAATCAAGGGTCGACCATGGATCGTTGCATTGAATTGGGTAGATCATGGACAGGCCATGTGCTAGGTCTCCCGTCAGTCAGGCCACGAGCCGACCTTGTACTTGTCCGTGTGCTGGCCATTATGCTTTACCTTTATGCCAGACTTTGTGCCCATAGGTTCCGGTCCCAACCCAATTTTGTGCCTGCCAGACTTGGCCATGGGCTGTGCATTGTGCTGTTCATGAGCCAATGCGTACGTCCAATCCATGAATCGATCCCTCATCCATGCGTCTCGTCTATATGCATGGCATGTTGCTCGTGTGGCCTTGCTTTGCGCCGGCACGCCATCCATGTGGTCTGATGTTGTGCCCATGCACTCGACTCAGTGCCCATGTAATAGGCTCGGACTGGTCGTGAGTCCGATTTTGTGCCGAGTGGCCAGGCCCTATGCCAGGCTTTGCGCCTGATTAAGCCCAATCGACCAGGCAATGTGCCAAGATGATTTTATTGATTCGGCCTTGTGCTATTCAACTTAGTCTTTGACTCGGTTATGTCCAAATCTATTATGACATATTTTTACACCAAACCTCGGTTCTAAATGGGAGGGTCGATTGTTTGTGGCATTATAACACCCCTAATGACCATTGTTTCTTAGCAAGCCAAGTTTAGTAAGAATTTGGATGATCAAGAAGTCATGCCATTAGAACTAAGCAAGGATTCCAATTATTGAGTGTTTCTTGATATGGCCGCATAGTACAGCCAATAATGCTTAGTGGGGTAAGAAGACAAATTGACTTAATAGTTATATTATTGCCAACTTCTTGGACAAGTTGGTCAATAATGAAGACCAACCCCAATAATAGAGCCTTGGCACCAATAATGGAGTTGTCTTGCTTGAGCCAATAATTGTGAGACTATATAGTGATTCACGCCCAAAGAGAGGGATTCATGAACAAGAGACAAATAAGACAACTTCTTTAGCAAGTTATCAATAATAAGGCTTATCTTGCAACAAGACCAATGATAGAGGTCAAGCTATGTGTCCCTTGATTAGTGAAGAAGAAGATGACTCACCCTAGCAATTATTGATTGTCTTGAAGATGAGGACAAGAAGCTTATGCCCAAGGAGTTCTCCACGTGAGAAATGAGTGCCAAAGTAAGTCTAGTCAATGTAAAACCAATAATGGAGCTTATCCAAGAAAGCACCAATAATAAAGAGATGGACAATAATTGGAGTATCTTGAGGAAGATACTAATGAATTTGTGTCTTGAAGACCAAGACAAATGAAGTACACGCCCAAGCGAAGAAAGGAAGTTCATGCCTAGGGAGAAAGTGAAAGAGAGAGACTAAGGACAATCACCATTTAGGTCTAAAATGACTCAGTAGGGTATAATAACCCTAGGAGAGAAGCTTGGAAACCAAGTTGGAAATGAGTGACCTTAATTGAAGGCTTGAATAAGAAGCTTAATGATGACCAAAAACTTTCAAGACCCCCTTCATTATTAACTTGGACTTTTAGGGCCATTCATGATTACATTTGTCTTCATCTTCGTTAGGGACTCTTAGTGGACCACACTATGAATAAGCTTGGTCCTCACTTAGCCTCCTTTTCCCTCACACTATCATCATCTACGCCACTCTTCCTCCCTCACAAGCTACCCCACTGTCCAGCCCCTCACCTCCTTGCTCACGCCATCCTCCCTTGTTCACGTCAATCACCATCGTAAGCGTAAGTAGATTCCCCAATATCGGGATAGGAAATTATGATACGTTGTTGGCATGTGCTCTCATCCGAGCCTTTATTGGGATTCACTTGTTATTGTTGTCTTGATGTTCACGCATAGCTTGATGTCATACTTGATGTTCTTTTGTTGTGTAAGCTGCGAATTGATCTTAGACAAGGTATTTGTACCTTTGCTATTGATTTGCTAGTGATACCGAGACGATAAGGTTGGACTCGTGTCGGACAATGATTATTTCTTCATAATTTGAAAAAAGAGAATTTACTTATTGAGTTAATAACTCATTCCCCACTGTTTTTTCAGACTTGTAGGATGGCGGCTCATCTTGTTCATTTTGGAACCCCTGTGGAATTGATAGTAGATATGATTGACGTGGCCGGAGGGAGAGTCTATCGCAAGGTCATCTCCCAAGTCATGGTTAATGAAGACCTTGAGCAAAACATCCCACATATGTTCAAGGCTTGGTATGAGTGGACCGAGGACGGCGGACTAATTGGACCCCATTGTGGGTTTAATGGCCCGTTTGGTGGTGCCAACAGATCGGCACTTGGGACTGCTGCGAACGAGGCGTAGATAGCCAACTGGACTTGAGGATGATCGAGCGAGTTTTTGGGGAAAAACTTTTCGTGGAAGGATCTTTTGAAGGAACAACAGTAGAGCGGCTAGGTGTAACCTAACCGTTTTGTTATAGCGGCTACAAAGTATGTGTGAAATCAGCCCGTAAGAAAAGAAAAAGGGCATGTAAATAGGCTTGGCATGTAAAATGTCTTAGCTATCATGCAAATATGATTTTCTCTTAACGTTCGCCTTGACCCAGTTGTTGTCGGATTGTAGCTGTCCCGATGTTCACTTCCGCTTGTTTGTAATGAAAGATAATAAGAACGAGATGACACAAATTGAGCCAGGGTCACGGCCTGAGCCGGGACGTGGCAGTTGTGGGCAAAACTTCAGGCTTTCTATGTAACGAAAGGTTTGAACAATTACTTGTACATGCTGAAGAGGATGTTTCGGTTTCGATATTATGAAGGTACGTCGATCAGATCCCACCTAGATGAATTTAATAAACTCGTGATGAATTTTAAGAACGTCAGTAAGATACTTGATGATGAAGAGCAGGGTATGATGTTGTTAGCTTCTTTACTGAAATCGTGGGAGCACTTTACTGATTCACTACTACAGAGGTGTACTACGATTACCTCAGAAGAGGTAAAGTCTGCATTATTTTCTAAAGAGTGGTAGAGAAAGTTACGAGATGATAATTTAGCGCAGGATGCAACACGGGGACTAATTATTTGAGGTAGACAACAACATCAAAGGTCTAATAGCAGCAGAGGTAAAAGCAGCTCAAAGTCACGCAATAGAAAATCCAAGGGATGCGTGAAGTGCTTTGAATGTCACGAGGAGGGGCACATCAAGAGAGATTGTCCGAAGAGAAGAAATAGAGGTGACAAGTAGAATGCCACAAGCAGTGTGGCAAACGTTGCTGATGAGAGCACTAGTGATGCAGAGGCCGTCTTGTGTATGACTATTGGTTCGTTAGGAGATGAATGGGTGCCAGATTCGAGGTGTTCTTATCATATGATGCCTTATAGGAACTGGTTTACTACTTACTAGACTGCAGGTGGTAGTAAAGTCTTGATGGGGAATAACACAACCTGCAATATTGTGAGGATAGGAATAATTCCGATTCGGATGCACGATGGGGTGGTGCATACACTGATAGACGCAAGGCACGTACCAAAGCTCAAGAAGAACCTTATTTATCTAGGGACACTTGATATCAAGTACACCATTGAAGGTGGAGTGCTGAAGGTCTCTCGAGATGCCATAACAATGATGAAGGGAAAGAAAATGAGTTCTCTCTATCATCTACTAGGAGAGACAATGATCGAAGCTACTGCAATTTCATCAGGTGAGTCAGATTTTAACTTGACTCGATTATGGTATATGCGTTTAGGGCATATGAGTGAGGCAGGTATAATGATGCTTAGTGAAATGGGGTTATTAAAGGGTCAGAAGATGGGGAAACTTGACTTATGTGAGCAATGCATCTTTGGGAAGCAGTGCCGGATTAAGTTTACAACAACTATTCATTTGACTAAGCGACTAGTATATTCGTTTAGACATTTAGGACGCGTCTTCGGTTCCTTCAAAAAGAGGTGCTCGGTATATGTTGTCATTTATCGATGACTACTTAAGAAAAGTATGGGTATACTTTCTTAAGCATAAATTTGATGTGATTGATCAGTCTAAGAAATTTAAGGCATTGATTAAGAAGTAGTAAAATAAATAGATCAACTGCCGGAGAATCGATAATGGCATGGAGTTATGTGGTAAAGATTTTACCGAGTTCTGCAAGAAAGATGGGATTGTGAGACACTGCACATTGCCTGGGACGCCACAGCATAATGGCGTTGCAGAACGGAAGAATAGAACTTTATTGGAACGAGCTTGAAGCATACTTTCGCATGTAGATTTAGGCAAGGAAATTTGGACCGAAGCAATGAACATGGCATATTACCTGATAAATAGATCTCTATCATTGGCTAATGAGTGGACGACTCCTGAGGAAGTATGGTCAAGAAAATCTATTAATTACTCCGGATTACTAGTATTCGGATGTCCTACGTATGCTCATGCGAGTGATGATAAGCTTGAGCCGAGGGCGAAGAAGAGCATATTTCTAGGTTATACACATGGGGTGAAAGGATACCGACTATAGTGCACTGATCCCAGATCATCCAATTTTCTAATTAGCAAAGACGTGATCTTCGATGAAATTGCAATTCTTCAAAGAAGGGGTCTTGAGACACATCCAAGAGAGCAGACAGATCTAGGTGTCAGTAGCGAGGTGAAGACTCTGGAGACCTTGGAGGTAACAGAAGTAGAGATTGTAGATGAAACCACAGTTCCTGAAGTCGGTGATACTGAACAACTAGCAAGGTCGCAGCACACTATAGCCGCAAGCAGACAGAGAAGGCAAATTAAACCACTGGCACGTTATGATTATACATATATTGCTTATGCATTGATTGTAGGTGACGAAATGGAGACAGATGAGCCTTCGTCTTACCCTAAAGCAATGGCTAGTTCTGAGTCATTGCGGTAAATAGGGGTTATGAGTGAAGAGATGGAATCACTTTATCGTAATCAGACATGGGAGCTAGTCAAAGTACCTAAGAGCCAAAAGATTGTTGGAAGTAAGTGGGTCTTTAAATAGAAAGACGGCATTCCCGATATCGAGACAGCAAGATATAAGGGGAGACTTGTTGTGAAGGGGTATACATAGCGGGAGGGCATTGACTATAACGATATTTTGTCTTCTGTGATAAGACATACTTTTATTCGTGTTTTACTTACCTTAGTTGCTGCATAGGATCTAGAGCTAGAGCAACTAGATGCAAAAACAGAGTTTTTTCGCGGTGCGTTGGAGGAGCAGATTTACATGAGGCAGCTAGAGGAATTTGCTATTTCGGATAAGGAAGCTTATGTTTACTTATTGAAGAAATCTTTGTATGAGCCGAAACAGTCTCCTAGGCAATGGTATAAACGTTTCGATTCTTTCATGGTTAGTCAAGACTATTCTAAAAGTCAAATGGATAGCTATGTTTATTTTAGGAGATTGGAGGATAGGTCTTTGATATATCTATTGTTATATGTCGATAATATGTTGATAGTAGATAAGAATATGTCTGATATTGATGTGCTAAATAGGCAATTGAGTGCTAAATTTAACATAAAAGAGTTAGGTGCTACAAAGAAAATATTGGGTATGAAGATTTTGTGTGACAAAACTGCAATAATTTTATGTCTTTCTTAGAAGAAATTTATTGAAAAGATTGTTGCATGATTTAATTTGCAGTTAGAGAAATCTATTAGTACACCTTAGCAAAACACTTTAAACTTTCAGATAAGTTATCACCACAAACTGAGGAAGAGGAGTAGCATATATCCCGTGTTCCTTATTCTAGTGCAATGGGTAGCATTATGTATGCTATGAGCAATGAACGTTGTTAGTCGTTATATGAAACGTCTTGATAAAGCTCATTGGGAAGTTGTAAAATGAATCCTCAGATATTTAAAGGGGACAACAGATGTTGAAATTGTGCACCAAAGGGACAGTAATGGCAGTTAGATCACTGGTTATATGGATTCGGGTCATGCTGGTGACTTGGATGGATGCAGGTCTTTAGTAGGGTACGTATTCACGCTAGCAGGTGATGCAATTAGTTGAAATGCATCCTTATAAAACACGCTGCCTTGTATTCGATTGAGGCAAAGTACATGGCACTGACCTTTATAGCGAAGGAGGCAACATGGTTAAAAGGTTTGCTCTCGGACTTTGAGTTAGATCATAAAAGTGTTGATATACACTGTGACAACTAAAGTGCCATATATTTGATATATAATCCAATTTATTATGAGCGAACGAAGCATTTCAACATCAAGTACTACTTCATTCGAGATGTCTTAGCGAAAAGGTATGGTTGTTGTTGAAAAGATTGCGACATCAGATAACCCAACGGACATTATGGCTAAGTGTGTTCCTTTGGCGAAGCTCAAGCTTTGCTTGAGCACAATTGGTGTCTATAGAGAATGAACGAATAAACGTCTGTCGGGGCGTTGGGAGAACAGCATAGATGATGAGTACTATGACTTGATTATAAATATCGAGTTGAGGTAAGAAATTGTTAGATTATGACTCGAGTTTGAATTGTATACGGAATGTGACTTAAGTAAGTTTTCATATTTGGCCGTGAAGATGTATATTTTCTGTTGGAGAAAATATTCAAAATTGCCCACAAAAGAAATCCTTCTTGTGACACGTACAGTGGACATCTTTGTCCTGAAGTTGGGCGGTCAACAAAAGGAGTTAATCCTTTGACTCCTTGAAGCTGTAGAGAAAAGCTTGTGGGCCCAGGGGTAATAGAAGGAAAGAAAATAAATGGGCTAGGTCTTGCTTCCTGTGAAACCCGTCCGAAAGAAAAGAATAGTTCTTTTCTGTGGATTTAAGCCGCCGCACAATCCGAGAGCTGCATGAAGCCGCACAGTGCCGAAGACGAGCCACACGAAGAAGAAAAAGAAAAGAGCTGTCAGATGCACGTTCTTGTTACGAGCCATACGTGAGCATTTTGCTTTGGGTTTCAACACTCGGTAATTTTTACTGTAAGTTTATTTCATCCAATGAAGTTATTTATTCGTAGATACTTTGGATTTTGACTTAAATCTAGATGTAGGAAATAATTAAACAATTGAGCGATTTATAACTCTGATTTTCTAATATAGCGGATTATTTATTGTTGGCTTTCCCCGTGAATGTAAGTACTGACATTTTAATCGAACAACGTAAATCTCCGGTGTCCCTTATCGTTCTTTATTTATTTCTTTAGTATTTTCACATTGACTTAATTTGTAAGATCCTACCGTTTTTTGCCGTTTTCGCGTCATATTATAAGAGTTTTATCCATACTTTTATCTTTTCCTTGATTGGCCTATTCCTGTCATGGGATAAAAGAAGGACATTGCTTTTATACTTATCTTCCCTTTGTTTTTTGTTTCCGACGATTTCGCCTCGGAGAGGGCACGGAAACAACAGTACAACGAGGCATGGAGACCACGGGGGAAAGAATGCGACTTCTGTCCTGTTGGGCCGCTCCTCGTCTTTTTCAGATGGGTCAATTCAATTGATATCGACGTACTTCTTCACCGAGCTTTCGCTTGCGCAGCAATGTTCGGAGGGGTGCGAAGGAAATGGCTTTTTTGGATTCTCTTCTTGCAGTCATGCCACTGTTAGCAAAGCAAGTAGCAGGGCTTTACTCAACATCCCTCCCTAAATGATCTAACGTCGCATTCGAAACTTGTTGCCCTAGCAGATTTCATTCTATATGGTAATACTCACATGGCATGCTTTTTCTTAGCAGGACCAGTAACATCGTTCCGTTGTGAAACATAAGTCCTCGTCGCGTTTGTAAACCAAGCTGGCAGCATACAGCTTAAGTTTAGCACGGTGAAAATGCTCTAGGTTTAGCACGATGGGTCAAGTCGCTTTGTGATGAACTGACATGAAGGAAAGAGAGTGGAGAACTGAGAGAGGGTGAAAAGGTTAATAACGGGTCTACAACAGTTATGCATCACCGTGACGTGTGTGGGCTTTCTCGACTCCTTCAGAGTAGTGTATTGATGCCCTGACAAAGTAGATCAGCATGCACATATCTAAAGCCAACACAAGAGGGGGTCATGCGATACGTAGTCTTCTTCAGAGCCTTCTTACGATCTGCAGACAATTAAGTTGCCATAAACAGCACATGCATATGTTAAAAGAAACTAACTTGTTAATGATGAGAGAAAAAGGACACTGTTCAGGCCGGTAAGAAATGGCAAAACCAATAGCACTAACAATGATACAATGAACCCGCCAAGTACTAAATTGTACAGACACTGACAGAGAGAATGAGAAAGGGAAACGCCAACCGCAAACCAAACACCGATACCCGCCTGTCCAAAATAACAAGAGCAGGGCGCGTCCGATCGCAAGGCAACGCACTTTCACTATAACCTAGCGATTATCCGGTGTAGATGTGGACGCCGATGACGACGAGGAAGACAGTGACGAGGCCGAAGAAGATGACGGCGTGGATGACGACGGAGGCGCCGCTGGTCTGCATGTTGCCAAACTCGACCACCCGGTGGCGCCCCGGGATCTGGAACAGCAGCCCCGGGCTGAGCAGCACGAACAGCACCACCGCTTTGATCACCGGTCCCCAATCCCCCATCGCTGAAAGGCTCTATAAATGCTTTACGTCCCCTGCGCCTCCTGACTTCTTCGCGGTCTTGGAGAGGGGAGGAGAAGAGACGGAGAGCGAAGTGGAAGGCGACTCGTTTTGTATTTTTGAAGTGCATGGAGGGATGCGGAGGCTCGTCGGGAGGGCGACAACTGCTGGGTAACCGGAACGAACGTGTCGCTCTTGCGGTCCCGATTTCCTAGGGTGGCACCCGCACCAACCACGATCGAGGGGCTCGTTCGCGGCCCGGCATGGCTTGGTAACGGCCCATGGGCCGTTTGTGAAACAACTGTGTAGGGCTCAGACCGTCGGCCCAATGGACATGGAGGTTGGAGAATGATCATGTTTTTTTCCGGTGATTTTGGAAAACATTTTTCAAAAAATGAATGAACGAAAAATATTTTCATCGTTCACGAAAATATTTAAGTAAAAATTATTATTGATAGGGAAATTTTTTTTCGATGGCTAATTATTTCAAGTAATACGAGCAATCATTTTTTGGAAAATATTTTCGAAATTATTCATTTTCCACACAACATGCGGAGACTTATTCATCACTTTCTTTTTTCCGAATTTTAGAGCTCATCATGTAAAACATGTGCAACATACACATTCAATCTTCTAGGAACTCAAGTGTGAATTTCACCAGTTCTAGTTTTAAATGACGGTTTTCATTGTATGTGACCGCACTATGAGTTTTGTGATGTACAATGCCACACCATGACTTTTCGAATTCACGTGTCTCTCTCTTTTCTTTCTTCTTTTTTTGTTAAAAATGGAAGTACGTACTATGTTCACCTAAATAGTTCAAATAAAACAATAAAAGACATAACATAAAAAGAAGGGATAGTTTATCCAAGATTCAAATTCCTATATGAAAGGGTAATGCATTTTTAGACTTTATTTTTCACATTTATGTCTTGTAATTATAGGGAAAGTTGTCTCGGTGTACAGATATTTGTGCAAATATACTATATAGATATATTTTACTATCAATTCTTTCAATAAAATTCTACAATAGTTATTGCCAAGCGCACACGCGAGACTTGAGTACAACAACATCTCTTTTGTGTTAGATATTAAGGCCTAAAACCTTAAAAAACTTTAAACTTTAACTTTTATCCAAATTTTACCTTTTGTCTTGTAAAAAACCTCAAATTTTAGGTTCATTCCCAATTCTATTATAATTTTTTTTATCCCATAAAAAACCCTCCGCTTTAAGACATGTCCTAATTTTACCCTAAATATTTTTTTTCCTATGAAAAACCCCTAACTTTAGGTCTTATCCCAATTTTACCCTAAAAATTTTACAGTTTCATGAAAAACCACAAATTTTACTTAAGCCACAAATCTGCTCCGGTTAACTTTTCGTCCAAAATTTCTCGTTGACAACTAATAGATGGCAAACCCTCAAGCATGAGCTGTTCGAGCATCTTGAGCGCTCTCCTACTGCGAGAGATGGAATATTCCCAATCATGAGAGATCGATAAGCACAAATTCACTAAGGGCAATTTGACAGAGAGTTAATGGAGAGCAGATTTGAGACTTAAGTAAAAGTTGGTGACCTTTTATGAAACAAAAAAATTAAAGTAAAATTGAAATTGAACCTAAAGTTGGAATTTTTATATGAAATAAAAAAGTTTTAGGGTAAAATTGGTACTTGACTTAAAGTTTATGATTTTTTATGAGACAAAAAAAAATTAGGATAGAAATTGGGACTGGACCTAAAGTTGATGGTTTTTTATAAAACCAAAAAAAGTTTAGGGTAAAATTAGGATATAACCTAAAGTTGAAAGGTGTTTTATGAAACAAAAGGTAGAATTGGGACAAAAATTAAAGCTTGAGATTTTTTTGGATATTAGGCCTAGATACTAATAGTCCTTCCTAATGATGAAAATTTAGGAAAATGTTAGCGACTGTTTGGTCTGGCTTTCAAATGTTGCTTTAGAGTTCTAAAGTCCCTTGAGTAAATGCAAAGTTGTTTGGCAAGCTTTTTGTGGAGATGCAATTGCATCTCTAAAACTTTCAAAGGGCCTTTGCCTAAAGGGAGCTCATGAGGAGTCTTGGCAAGTTGCATTTTCGAAATGCAATCGGGTACTGTTCATCGTCACTGTTCATCATCTTCCTGAGCAGTTGGTTTGACGGCTGGCAACCACCACCTGAGGGCTAGTGCCTCAGCGATCGCTGCTTGGATGTTGCGTAACCTCAATGACCCCAGGTGGCGATCGTCGAGGTCACGCGACCCCCAGGCAACCGCTGCTCGAGGTTGCGCGACCCCAGGCGGTGGTTGCGCGACCCCCAGGCGACTACCACCTGAGGTCGAGCGACCTGAGGCGGTGGTCGCTTGAGGTTGCGCGACCCCAACAACGCTACCTGGGGTCACCGAACCTCAAGCGTCACTTGAGTTGCGCGACCTAAGCAAGACCTGAGGTCGAGCAACCGCCACCTGAGGTCAGGCAAGGTTGGTCGACAATCAGATCTGGTCGGCGGTGGTGGTTGGTGGCTAGCTTGTTCTTTTTAATATCAGCAAAAGCCTTTTACAAATAATTTTTACTAAACGGTATTTAAGCTAAAGTTGTTTTCAAATGTGATATTAAAACACACATTACCAAATACTACTTGCATTTCAGAAAATCCATTTAGCTCAAAGGTCTTTGTATTTTGCCAAATGCATTTCTCAAAAGCTGAACCAAACAAGCCCTTAACCATTTATGGTAATGTGTTTCTATTCATCAATTCTATATTAACTAAATAGGTTATTTGGAATTCTAATGCAAAAGGGATTTTTTTTTTTTTACTATTATCAAGTAATTTCACAGATGTTTTAGCACTTTTGAAAATTGTTCAGCATTTTTTATAATTCTTTTTTTTAAAACAAGTGTTTTAACTAGATCCACGCATTGCGGCGGGGTCCAGCATCCGGTGAAAATGGCATCGGGTTGGTCTTGTTACGAAGGAAAGAATAATTGGAATTGGGATGACCATCAAGTCACTTGACGTATCCAAATTTCTTATTCAATGGCGACGTGAAAATTGGCAATGCGGCCCGAAGAAAATGCATTCTATATGCCTACGCCCCGCAAGTCATGCGCATGACGCATGACAAACCTTAAACAATCATTAAACTTACTTATGCTCTCTCTCTCTCTCTCCTTTCGGGGATCGTTCTAGATTAAAATAGTTTAGTTGTTTAGAGATGGCATGGAGGATTTCAACTCCACCCCGTTATCAAAGGAGCGTGCGTGCACTGTATAAACACGTAATCTGTTCATTTTCTTTTTTGAATCACAGGCGAACTATTCGTCGACGAAAAAAAAAAAATCTTTAGTCACACTTTCTAGTGTCGATTGCCAACCTTATCAAGACAGGCCCCTAATTTTTATTTTCTTCTAAAAGAAGTTGGAGACAAGAGGCGTATTTATGGATTTAAAAGTGAAAGGTACCTCATCCTCTCGTGAAGTCGATGTAAACCCTCAATCAGTAGTGCAAGTTATAAAGCTACACAACGACTCTTTGGACACTTATCTTTTAATATTAAAATTAAAGTGTATTGGAAGCTCTAAAATTTATCGCGAAAGTTCAATTGAGCCTTAAAACTTTCAAAAAATGCAATTAAGTCTCAAAACTTATTATAAATGTGCAATCAAATTCTTAAACTTGTCAAATTAGTCCAATCGAGTCATTCTGTTTATTGTACTTTTTGAAATTTTTTAAATTCTATTATACTAGGTTTTAGGACTTAATTACACTTTTCGTGATAAGTTTTATAACTTCCAGTGAACTTATCCCAAATTTCTATATCATCACGTCGTGAGAAAACAACCTTTATAAAGATCAAATTCATTGGGACAAATAAGAAGGGGGGAAAAATGCTCCTATTCCCTCCATCTATTTCCTTCCTTATAGAAAAAAAAAACGCGGTCAAAAAACTTTTCGACCAAAAAAAGAGAAAGAAAAGAAAAAAACAAAGAGGAGAGTTTGAAAATTTGTGTATCCCGTTAAAAAAAAAAGCAATGAACCTGGTTCGATCGAAATGCGAAGCGCGTTTACGGACCTCACAATCCTCGAAGCTCGGAATTTTCCCCGTACCGCTTGTTCGTGTGTTCTTTTTTTTTTTTTTTTTTTTTCATTTTTCCTCTGGCCAGCGAAATTCCCCCATTATCGTTGGAGGACCTTCGACCAGGCAAGAAGAACCGGCGACGTGTCCGCCCCTCATTGGCCCGCTTCCAATAGAATCGAAATTGTCACTGTCCCCCCACCCTGCGCGTGCGCGCTGCGTTCCCCTCCCTTCTTTAGGTCGGCCCGCTCCATCGCCCCGGTCGCTCCATTTTCCCGGGGGAATCGAGAAAGTTCCGATCGGGATTCCCCGGCCAGAAAACTTTTTCCGGGAAAATCCTCCGCTCCTCGCCGGATTCCGGCGGCCTCCTCCTCTCCGGGGAAACCGGAGTTTTCCCTCTTCCCTCGTCCTCGCGAGCAGGAGGCGGGGCGGTATCGTCGTCGGTGTCTTTTCCTTTTCCGGGCGATCGAGCTTCATGCCTCGCTCGTATTCATCTTAGTCGATCGGGATTCAGATTTCGGTCTTCGGTTCAATCGGTTTCTGTCGCCGGAGGAACCGGTGTCGTCTTGTCGGTGCGTGTTGTTCCCCGCTTTCTTGTTCTCCTTTTCATTCGATTTGAATTTCGTCGGTCGAGGTTGGGGCAGAATTGTCGGGTTGGAGTCGCTTTCGCGCGGAGGTCTTGGTTTCTGTGATTTTGTTGTTTTGTGGTGGTTGACCATGCCTTTGTTGCAGGAATTTTCTTGGAGGATAGGGAGGAGGAGGTGGGGTTGGTGTCGTCTGTTGATAGTCGGTGAAGATGGCGAGTCAAAGCGGTTCGTCGAGGAGAAGCGTATCGCTGTCGAGCCTGTCGCAAGGGAAGAAGAAAGCTTCCGAAAATGGAGGAGGAGGAGGATTCGACGCCTCTCGGAAATCTCTTTCGTCGTCTCGTTCCATGTACCTTTCAATAATCCTTTGCTACGATTCTTCCTTTCTGCGGTTTACTTTTTCTCGTGTTCTCGTGTACGCGCCGGCATACCGATTGATAATACTATGAATTCACATTGAAAAATCATTGGTCTGAAAATCCGGACTCGGAAGACATTTCGTCCTCGCGGTTCTGTTGCTGCCCGTTTTTCCTCGGAACCGATGGTTGACAGATTGAAAGTCGTGATTTTTTCTGTTTCGGCCCATGTTTTGTAAGTTGGGGATATCTTGCGTTATAGAAATGCTCAAGCTACGCTCCTCCCGATCGGAAACTTCCGCGCTGGTTTATGCCACCCTTTTGTCGATTTTCCAGTTTGTTTGGAAAGTTTCTATTTCCTGTAAGAAAAGGAAATCGCAGCACCACCTTCTCCTTGAATTTTGGACGATCCTATATGCAGGATCACCCTTTTCTGTTTCCACTTAAAACACCAAAGAGCCATCAACCATTAATGTATCTCTTCGGCTGAACTGAAAAGGCAAGGAGAAGGCTTTTCCGGGTGTGGAGGTCTCTCGGCATTGAAGTTTGCTCCTAAATGATGCATCTTTTTGGTGACTTGTGGTTATTGCGTAATCAATTCATGCGGAAGGTCCCTTAATTCAAGGGGCGTTGTTATTGCTATTATTTTTACTTTTGCCTATTTTCTCCGAATCATTAGATATATGTCTTTCCTGGCCTTTCGTTTTCACACGTTAACATGTGCATGCGAAAATAACAAATGTTGATAAGAGCTGTTCTGTTTGTTCAGAGGATGCATAATATGTTTTTCTCGTATGTATATCAGAGCAAGGGATTTCTTTTTGTTTTCTGTTCTTTTCTTGGGGGGTGGGATAGGATCAGGCGCACGTGCGGACTCTCTCGTTCTCTGGTCATGAATTTTCATCTGAGCGTGTTCACAAGTGCCTTTGTGCCTGCATCTGCACCATTTTAATGTGGCTATAGTGAGAACTACATGAGGAAATTTTTCTTCTCTATATCTACAGATTTTGAGGCTAAAACCAAATTTTAATTTCATAGAACTGTATTTGAGCTTGCTTGGTTCCAGGGGATTAACCGGAGAGCGCACTGTGAAGAGACTGAGGCTGTCAAAGGCCCTAACAGTACCTGAAAGTACAAGCCTTTATGAGGCTTGCCGCAGGATGGCAGCTCGCAGAGTTGATGCTTTGCTGCTAACTGATTCCAATGCACTGCTCTGTGGTATTCTTACAGACAAGGTTTGATGTTTGTAACTAGTAACTTCATTCTTGTGCTTAACACTGTTCCTGATTTAAGACCAATATTGCTTTTATTTGCCTTTGTTTGCTGAAGGATGTAACAACAAGAGTCATAGCGCGGGAGTTGAATCTTGAGGAAACACCTGTTTCTAAAGTAATGACTAGGAACCCGACATTCGTTCTCTCCGACACCCTAGCTGTTGAGGCACTTCAGAAGATGGTGCAAGGTTAATGACAATCAAAGGAACAAATGCTGTCTACTTTAGTTTTATTATTGCTTTATATGTTGAAATCAGGCTATGGTCCTGATACTTCTGGCTGCAGGAAAGTTTAGACATTTGCCTGTTGTGGAGAATGGGGAGGTCATCGCTTTACTTGATATAGCCAAATGCTTATATGATGCTATTGCTCGTTTGGAGAGAGCTGCTGAAAAGGGAAAAGCAATTGCTGCAGCTGTAGAAGGTGTCGAAAAAAATTGGGGGACATCGATCTCTGGTTAGTGCTGAATATTATTTCTGATATCTTTGTTTTTTCCCTACATGCTTTGTCTGATTATATTGTGTACGACACAGGCCCCAATACATTCATTGAGACACTCAGAGAACGAATGTTTAGACCCTCTCTGTCCACAATCATATCTGAGAATTCAAAGTAGGTAATATCTCCTTTTGCTTTTTTGATTGAATGTTATCTTCACTTATCGGACTATTATGTATTGAAAGCTTAAGCTTCTTCTAATGGATGTTGGCATTTTTCAGATTGGTAACAGTTTCGCCAACAGATACAGTCTTAGAAGCAGCAAAAAAGATGCTTGAATCCCGATTAAACTCAGCAGTTGTGACTGTAGAAAATAAACCAAGGGGAATTCTAACGTGAGTTGGTTTTGGTTTAAACTCTTTCTTTTCCAAGAAATAGAAAGGAAGTGGCTTTTACAGACTTATGCTTCAGTTCGAATGAAGAGTTATCGCGTAACATTTCCAGCACAGTGACAATTCTTATGGGAATAAATTTTGTGTTTCTTTCAGTTCAAAAGATATATTGATGCGAGTAATAGCTCAAAGTCTTCCTCCAGATTCCACTCCTGTGGAGAAGGTATTTGTTTTGTTGAGATGGGAGAGTGCATTCTCAAACGATTTGACTAATTAAGTTTATATCTGTTTGAGACCTTTTCTCAATGATGTAGCTTGGAAAAATGTAATAATTTAATCACTTATAGAGAAGAGCTCAAATTGATATGCGTTGGGACTCATATGTGCTTAATTGCTGTTATTATATTACCTTTTTGATTGCAGGTCATGACTCCAAATCCAGAATGCGCAACGGTTGACACTCCTATTGTTGATGCTTTACACACCATGCATGATGGAAAATTTTTACACCTTCCAGTGGTAGATAGAGGTGAGTGACATTGAATTAGGAGTCAGCAGTTGCTTATTGGTTTAGGTGGATACTTCATAATTTCTAATTAAATGATTGATTGGAACAGATGGAAAAATTGTCACTGTGGTGGATGTCATTCACATAACTCATGCTGCTGTTGCCACTGTGAGTTGAATTTCTAGCTAGGGTGTTCACTTCTTGCCTTTTGGATCAAGCCTTGTGTGGGATAGATGCATAATGACTTTTTCTTCCGTTATGATTTTCGAAAAGCAAATACCTTTTTATAGGTTGTCAAGTTTGTTTGTAATACTTTTAACTTTCATTGAGAAGTTGAACAGCTTGAGATTTCATGCTTTTTATGGCTTTAGTATACTTCTTGATATTGCAAGGGGTTTGCAGTGCACTTGGTAATCAGATTGCAGTATGCCATATTGCTTTTATCTATTGCAACTTCTTGGCTTTAGGATTCTCTTTCCGTGGGTTGCTATTCTATTGAACTTCATGGATTAGAATTTGTACTCCCTGATTCTAACTAAGCATCATGTACAGTGTTGGGGCATTTCATTGGTCATTTGTTTTGTGTTGGAATTAGACTGAAGAATCTTGAGAAGATGGCCCCTTCTCTTTGATGTGTCCTTTTTCTCTTACTACGATCTTTCATGAGGCTTATTCCACGTTCTGTTTACTACTTACTAGTCTTTCAAGTTTTAAAGCTTTTGTCTTCTTGACTAGGTCGGAAGCTCTACTGGAATCAATAATGAGGCTGCAAGCTCAATGATGCAGAGGTTTTGGGATACTGCTATGGCTACTAGTCCAACAGATGATGATGAAGAAACCAGAAGGTAATGTGATATGCCCAATTTTTTTGACGAGATTCTTTTTCATGGAGGAATTTCTATGGCCTGCTTTTGCAACTATTTTTTACTTACCCCCACCAAGCGACATCTCAGTGAAGGTTCCATGAAGTTAACTTCAGATGGAGGAGATGCTGGGAGATCATTGTCCTATTCATCAAGCCAACCAAATTCATTTGCCTTTAAGATTGAAGATAAGAAGGGGCGGATGCATAGATTTTCTTGTGGTAGATACTTCTTTTTTTGCTTATGAACTTAGCTTTCATAGGAAATTACTGCAATTTTGCTGTTCTTTTTCCGTAATGTGCTGTATTTGCCATCAAGGCATATGATGGTGCGTCCTATTGGTTTAGACAAAGTACTCACCCTGAAATTTTAACCATTATGAATTATTTTGAAGTGATAATCCTGGTCTGCAATGGGGGAATCCCTGATGACATTGTGCTGCCTGATTTTTTTCTTAACTAAAAAATTTAGTGCAGCATATTTATGTCGTTTTAACAGAAATGCTTTTCATGGTTGTTTTAAGTAATACTCTTCGGTTCAGATACCACTAGTTGCTATTGCAGACTTTTATGAAATTGTGAGAACCAACTTTTGGGAGTCTTTATACAATTGAGAGATTCAAGAGGATGCATACTTCCAGGATTTACTAATTTCATCAGTGATGAATGTTCTGATGCATAACTTTTCTCCCGACATTAAGGCGTGGTGCTGTGTTCAATTGACTTTTCCCTTTGTTTCATGTTGTTGTTTGATACCAGATACTCAAAGCATGACAGATGTTATAACATCAATTGTCCAAAGAGTAGGTGATGACATCGACAGAAAAAATCTCCCTCAGATTCTGGTATGTCCAGTGTCACAATTTTGGGATTTCCATGTCAGCTCTGCCCATAATTTCTGGGTCTTTTTTTGCTAATTCATTGTCCATTGGCAGTATGAAGATGAAGACCATGATAAGGTTGTCCTTGCATCAGACGGTGATCTCACGGCTGCAGTTGACCATGCAAGGTCAGCTGGTTGGAAGGTCAGCTGCTTTGTATATCAGCTCCTCTTTTACTCTAAAAAATTATAGATCAACCATTTATTCTGGAGCACAAGAACCCACTACAAACTGTCTTCACTCATTAATGGCAGTCCTCTGTCTGTCGGTCTCTCTCGATCATTGATCGACCATTTATTCCTGGCATCTTTTGGTGGAACACTTATTGCAATTTGATAAGATGATTAATAAAATTGGGGCTGCTTAAAGTTTGATCCTTTTTTCTGACTTGTCGTAGGGTTTAAGATTGCATCTAGATTATTCCGGAACAGCCAAGGGAAGTAGAGGAGCGACTGGTGGTGACATGGCTTATGCCCAAGCAGATGCTTGGGCTTCTGCATACAGTGCTGTTGCAGCCGGGGCTGCTCTTGTTGCTGGGTTGGGAGTGTTGGCATACTTGAAAAGAGCTGGTAACTAAATTTCCATATCGATTCCCAATTGCAAGGAACCTGCTGAAGTGACAAACGAAAGACGAAATCCTAACATTAATGCTTGGTGGTATACTGCTCTTAATCATATATACTCCGGGGACTGGACGCAGAAGGGGAAGAAAAGTTCTTGGCACTTGCTGCCGCTGTAAGGTTGTGCTATGACAAATTTGTTTTCCCCGGTGTTGCAGTTCCTGAACTACAGGAATATTTTTGGCTGGTCGATATTTTGTGTCACTCGAAATAAAATCGAGGCTTGTTGGTTCAAAAAATGAATATTAATTGATTTTTTTGTTTCTTGGGTTTAGGCAGTATTGTATGTGATGTGGTGGGTAACTGCTACGGTACTATATAACCAATCTTTGCATTGTTTGCAATCACTTTGACTATACTCTGCAAGAATTTTGGCAACATTGGATACTAAACACTGCTTTGTCTATCATCTGTGTCTGGTCTTTCGTTTTTTCCCTTTGTTTATATACACAGATCAAGACACATGATCATCGTGAGATGGGTTTACAGAGCCGGGCACCGCCTTGCACGGTCATTAGTTCTCGCAGTTCGTCGAATATAAGTGATGCAAATAAAGAAGAAAAGGTATGAACTCGTTGGCATTCCAATTTACCCCCTCCAACTTTTACACAGGTTAAAACTTGCAATCTACATCTAAACATCCCAACCTCGACCCCATATCCCCCCCCCCCCCCCCTCTGGTTTCACATTGTCGGGTGCGCGGACCCCCACAAAGTGATCGGCCCTGATTTTTAAGTGCGTAAATATTGGCACCGTCACTTTCTTTTTGTGTGGTTTTCGGCTTCTCTTTTCTCTTTCATTTTTCTCCTTTTCCCACTCTAGCGTAGGCGCTTTTCATGGGGGCTTTCTTGTTCACACCATTCGTCTGCAGAGGACAGAGACAGAAGCTGTCTCCTACGACCTTCTTACCTTGAAATAGGGTTCTGAAACCGACACGAAATTCCGCTCTAAAAAATCGAGTGTGTTCTTGTCATCAACATCATTATACCTACTCGGATCTGACAAATATGGAGTCCGTTTAAAATGTTGGGGCATCTATAACTATAGTAGTATTGCTAGGAAACTGGCAATAATGTCGAGATCCATACCGGCCACACGCATTTCCATTCGGGTGACTACTAAAGATGAACCATAATAAGATGGAAGGTTGAATTCTGTCTGACACTGTTGCTATATAGGAAAACAAATGCTCATTAATGCCGGCGAATCACCACCGTTCAGGTTCAAGAGGAGACCCGCCACGCTTGGGTCTGTCTATTGTGTAATAAATATCCCATCTCTGCCCAGTCAACCGGCGGTGAATTCGATAACGCTGCTCCGGAGAGTATTCAGGGGGGACTCCATGCCAGGTTTAACCTTCTTCTGATGCTTTCAGTTTCCTAATCAAATCTTTGCATTTCCTGTTCTTCTTTAGCTGTTCTTTTATCTTGTGATAACTACTGCCTTAGACCACACGGGTTGAGATAGTCAAAAGCGCCATTTTTTGTGGGAAATTGACAGTGAATTATTTATTTTTTCTGATTTTCGGCAATTGACAACCCCTGACCCGCACGAGGAGAGAGCGATGGAGTACGATGTCAGTGGAGAGTAGTATTGTTGTCATGAATGATTAGATTGTGACGTAAAGAGATGCAAAATGGTTTGGATATATTTCCTTCATCTAAGAAAAAGAGAAATGTTCTAATATAATCCGATGATATGTAGCCTTAGCATCCGAAAACCCGTACGATGTATTGTGAACGAAGTTTGGACAGAGCACTATCAAAACAACAAATAATTTGGGGCCAAAAGAAAGAACAGATTATGTTATGCTATAACCACGTTATCATCGCTCCATTTGATCGCACAGAACCTGCAAATGACCCTAGAACACACAAGGGAAGAAGAAATACCAATGAAACCAAAAAGATCGGACCCTGATCTTTTGAGAGCCAAAAGATGATGCCACCATCACCCGAACCGAAACCGAATCGTCGAAAAACACGCGAGTGTTGACCATATTCAGTTCGTGTGACCGCACACGCTACCACATACGAAAAAGCTACAGATATTTCAGTTGTCCCACAAAAAGGAACCATGTCATGAGCAGAGAAGGACCAGAAGTTTTTCCTCTTCCGCACTGTCTGCACCATAAACAAATACAGTTGCCGCCTCTTCTCCGAGAGTGAAATCAGGAATGAACATGTCACATCACACCCCACAGCCAAAGCCAGATGGAATGAAAGCAGCTTTATTGTAATTCAGCCAAGATTCTCCACCAACTTTGTTACTCCCACACTCAAAATAAAGCTCCACTATCAGTTCATTCCCCTACAAGCCCCTTTAAAAAGCTAATCAGAAAAAGCCAATCTTGCATAAATCTGGACAAACCCCTTTGCCAAAATCATCTTCTTTCGGTATCATTTTTCACTCTGGTATGTCTTTCACTTTTCCCGGCGTAGCAGCTATGAGAAATCCTAAGAAGACGACGCTGCTTCCTCTGTTTCCCTCAATTCTGCTCCTGTGTCTCGCTCTTTCACGTCTCTCCCTGGCGCAACAAGGACGACCCATCAAGACGATCGTGGTATTGGTGCTGGAGAACAGGTCCTTCGATCACATGCTCGGATGGATGAAAAGAACCATCAATCCTAATATCAATGGCGTCACCGGGAATGAGTGCAATCCGGTCTCGACCAACAAAACTGACCCGGAAAGGATCTGCTTCACGGACGACGCCGAGTTCGTCGATCCCGATCCGGGCCACTCGTTCGAAGCCGTGCAGCAACAGGTGTTTGGGTCCGGCACAATTCCCACCATGACAGGCTTTGTGGAGCAAGCCCTGACCATGTCGCAGAACCTCTCGGAAACTGTGATGAAGGGGTTCAGGCCTGAGTCTGTGCCTGTTTATGCCTCTCTGGTGAGTGAATTTGCGGTGTTCGATCGGTGGTTCTCGTCGATTCCTGGCCCAACCCAGCCCAACAGGCTCTTTGTCTACTCCGCCACTTCTCATGGCTCCACCAGCAATGTGAAGAAACTACTTGCCAAAGGGTTTCCTCAAAAGACCATCTTTGATTCTCTCCACGAGAATGGCATGAACTTTGGGATTTATTACCAAAATATACCCAACACGCTGTTCTATAGGAACTTAAGGAAATTGAAGTATATCTTCAAGTTTCATCAGTATGATCTGAAGTTCAAGAAAGATGCTAGAAACGGGAAGTTGCCTAGCCTGACCGTCATCGAGCCTCGGTACTTCGATCTCAAGGGTATGCCGGCTAATGATGATCACCCTTCTCATGATGTGGCCAATGGGCAAAAGCTTATCAAGAAAGTCTACGAGACACTAAGAGGAAGCCCTCAGTGGAATGAGACACTCATGATCATCACCTATGATGAGCATGGTGGATTCTATGACCATGTCAAGACTCCATATATCAATGTGCCTAATCCGGATGGGAACACTGGCCCTGCTCCATATTTCTTCAAGTTCGACCGCCTCGGAGTTCGGGTGCCCACGGTCATGGTGTCTCCTTGGATAAAAAAAGGAACTGGTAAGTGCACTACATTAGCCTTTTTGTGGTGCTGTTGAAGCTCCAACTATTCGACACAAGGAATATTTTTTCAGACAAAATCATTTTATTGCCTGTTTATTCAATTAGTTAATGAGTTTTTGCCAATTAGCCACGACTGCAGGGATCACATATTCTTTGATCGAGTGAAATATTCTACGGCATTGTTGAATTAGTCATCCTTAGAATGGAGATTAATGACAATTATTTTGAGAAGGGTGTTACCGATTTGAGGCAAACTTTTGAGTATATGCTTTTGACAGTAGAAAGATACTATAGTTAGGTGCTGATGCTTGCGGTTTGGTTGCTATTTGGTAACAAATGGCTCTGATATTTTGAGGAACTATATGTGCCTCAGGCATGTATTGATCTTTTCCTATTTGGATTGGTAATAATGCAGTGATAAGTGGTCCAAAGGGACCGGCTCCAAATTCAGAGTTCGAGCATTCTTCAATTCCTGCAACGATAAAGAAAATTTTCAACCTCACCTCCAACTTCTTGACTCACAGAGATGCATGGGCTGGCACATTTGAAGATGTTGTAGGAGAATTGACCTCCCCCAGAACTGACTGCCCAGGTATTGGAGAATTAAGTGAGCACTGATTACAATTAGCAAGTATTTAACATGCTGCTCAATTATTATATGTCGGTTCTGATGTCATCTGGTATTTCTGGACTTCTGTGCAGAGACATTGCCTGATGTGACACCTTTGAGGAGTTCGGAAGCAAAGGAAAACAGCAGGCTATCTGAGTTTCAGAGTGAAGTTGTGCAGTTGGCAGCTGTTCTTAATGGGGACCACTTCTTGAGCAGCTTCCCAGATGAGATAGGCAAGAAGATGAGCGTAAAGGAGGCCAGTGGGTACGTGAATGGCGCCATTTCTCGGTTCATCAGAGCAAGCAAAGAGGCCATCAAGTTGGGTGCGGATGAGTCAGCTATTGTTAATATGCGTTCATCACTCACTACAAGGTCCTCTATCCACAACTAGATAGAACTCTCGGGGATGTTGACATTCGATAGAACAGTCTATATAAGAAAATTAGGGATATCTATGCTTGGGGAATCTGTGTATCAGAATGGTTTGGAATATAGGACGGCAACAACTGCTTCTCTGAAGTTGTTCTCCAAGTGGGAATGATGTGAAAAGGTAGACTAATGCTTCATGTTTTCATATCCACCTTCGGAAGTTCATCCAGAATTGGAGAATCGGTTGAGCACTTGCGGGACTTCATGAAAAATTGCAGAACCCTTTGAGGATGCAATCTGAATTGCTCTATGATCACCCACCTGCAACTTAAATCATTTTCTAAGAGCACTTTTTCAAAATTGTTACTCACCACATTTAGCAAGGTCAGGTGAACCAGGTCTGAGTTGCGGCGTTGGTTGCGTGGCTTCGCTTCACACTGGTGAAAAAATGCCTAGCGCTTGGTCGTAGCAACTGAGGCCACTTGGTGATGAGACGATGAAAGCCAATGTTAATTTGGTTATCTGTCAACACCTTGAATGGATTTCTCAAGCAGCCAAAGACAAAGCAGGTTACGCATCCAGGGGAAAGAGGAAACAAAAACCTCTGAAACTTGCACAGGCTTCTACTGTGTATTTATGTATGACCTCAGTGCTTTTTTTTTGCTCGACCAAGTCAAAGGGGTTGGCAAACAGACCTTCACCATGCAAAATACCATCTCTCAGGGTTAATGTATGTTGCCGCCAAGCTGCGAGAACTATCTTCCGGAGAAAGGTTATCTTTCGAAGAGTGCAATTGCACACCGGACTCGTCCCGAAGCTTTCGAGAAATTCGCAGTATGGTCCTCTGTTATGGGATATAGCAGCGATAAAAAACCGAAGCTTTGGACTTAGCTTCATCATCATTTCTTTCCATTTGCTTTGGGTTTTGGTGTTTGAAGTTGAACAATCGACCACACTATTGAAATATTAGTCAATGTTCTTCAGCAATGAAAGCCTTGGAAGCGGGATTCGAACCTTCGAAGTCGCCCAACAGATTCCAGAGTCTGAAAATTACCGGTTTTTCCGGCTTACTCTCAAAATTATCAATTTCCGCTTTGCATGGGTGTGAAGGTAGAGATCGTAATATTGAAATCATCAAATTTTGTGAACAGACATGATATGATATAGACATTTCTATCAATGTCAGCTTTTGTTCCACATAACAGAACCGTGACACTGAAATTAGTGATTTGTATGTAGCGTTGAATGGTATGTAAATAAACTTAGAGCTAGTTGTATAAGATCTGTATTGGAGTGTAGGTAAAAAAAAATGTTGGTTTTGCATTGTAATTGAAAAAATACAGAGAATTCATTAAATAATTCCAATTCATTCTTTTGTTAGAATGACCGAATTCGATCCAAAGTAGATTTATCAAAATGGGTCATAAAATCCATATTGATGAGCCGAGTCATTATATGGATTAGTTACATTTAGTAAATTATTTATAAATGGGTTTAGAATGGCAAAATCCTGAAAAATATATTTGTTAAATGAGTTTACAGTTTAGCTAATCCCAAACTACCTTTGTAATTTCTTTTTCACTCACTACGAGAAAAGAATGGACTACTCAGAATTGTTCGAAGTTCTGAAAAGTTTTAGTAGGCTTGCAATATGTGCTCGACTTTGGCCCCGTTTGGTTCAGCTTTGGGAAGGGGCTTTCGGCCTTGAAAGCCCCTTCCCAAAATGCTGAACCGTTTGGTTTGGCTTTCCGAGTCTGGAAAGCCGAAAGCCAGCATTTGGAATACCGTTGGAATGCCGAAAGCCTAAGGCTGGTCCAGACCAGCTTTGAACTTTCCGCATTCCACAAATGCTGAAGCTTATTTTTTCTTTCCCAAATTGCCCTCACTCAAATTTCAATTATCCGGTTTTGCTCTGTTACTGTTCATCATCTTCTTGGCTAGCGAGAGTGGTCGATGAGGGTGGCCGGCGAGGGCGGAACTAGCCAGCGAAGGGTCGGCCAGAGGTTGGCGAGGTCACCTGACCTAGGTGACGGCCGCCTAGGGTCAGGCGACCACCCAAGCGCCATCGCCTGGGTCGGCGGTCGCCTGGAGTCACGCGACCCAGGCGGTGGTCGCCTCAGTTGCGCAACCTCAGGAGACGGTCGCCTGGGTTGCGCCGCTTGGGCGGTTGCCCAACCCCAAGCGGCCGTCACCTCGGTCATGCGACCTCAGGCGACGGTCGCCTAGGTCGCGCAACCCAAGCGGCGGTCGCCTAAGGTTGTGCGACCCAGGCGACCGCTGCCTGGGTCGCGCGACTCTAGGCGACCGCCGACCCAGGCGACGGCGCTTGGGCAATCGCCCGACCCCAGGCGGCCGTCGCCTAGGTCAGGCGACCTCGCCGGCTAGATCCGCCCTCGCCGGCCAAGAAGATGATGAATAGTAGCAGGGCAAAACCAGAATATTAAGAATAAAAATTGCGAAAGCTCTTTGCAAAAAAAAATTTACCAAACACTATTTAGGCTAAAGTAGCTTCGCAAAATTTTTTTTACCAGACACTACTTGCATTTCCCCAAGTGACTTTCACCTAAAGGTATTTGCATTCCCCCAAATTGCATTTGAAAAGCCGAACCAAACGAGCCCTTTACTTATTGAAAATATCAAGACAGCCTTTTTTTTCCCATTGTTTTTTTTTATTAATTTTATAAATTTCATATGTTAATTATTAGAGTAGATCTTTCCTTCGTTGCCTTTGGCATTGTTATCTTTAAGTAATATTATAATATTAGTCCTTGTCATTGCAATTCATGATCAGCATAAATTATCTTCTTCAATATCTTATATTTCAATTAATTAAACTTTCAATTCCTCCACGTTATTAGTTGCTGTAATTATATAAATTCACTACTAATTACTAACTTTATCTTATTATTCATTGTGGATTAATACAAAAAATTGAAATTCTACACAATGTTGAAAGCCAATTCTTTAGCATCTTATTGTCGAAATAATAATTATATCCAAATAACATATACACAAGAAGAGCTTAAATTAAGTTAACTAGGTGGATATGGATTTTCATAGGTTGGATTAACTATTGAAGCATTTTAGTAAATAGATCGGGTTGGGTACGAGTTGGGTTGGGTCGGGTATGAATTACTAAATTTATATTGCATATAAATGCATTAATTTGGGTCGAACCAATTTTTACCCATCCTAAATTTATCTTGACCCACCTTTTAGATAGTCTGCCAAAATGTGAAACAGCTCTAAAATAATGATTTAGAAAATCATGCAAACGAAACTCATAACCATTTTGTTTTGTTTTGTTCTTCTTTTTTTTTTAAACTAGTTAAAAATATTCAAAGAAAAAGAAATGGAGAAGAGGGGAAAATTAAGCGTACGTTTATTTCACGAAAAACATACCATTTTCGAAAAATTATCAAAAGAAATTCGTATTTTTTAATTTTTTTTTCTCTTTTCTTCTTCCTTGGTGACCGGCCGCAAGTGAGCTCTAGCCTTGCCCAAGGCTGGCGAGCTCGAGCCTCATCACTAGAGGCTGTAAGCTCACTCGATCTAGCAAGGCTTGAGTTCGCCGTTCTTGGGAGAGCTTGAGCCTCATTGTGAGCTTACCTGCCATTACCATAACATGTTAAAGAAAAAGAGAAAAGAAAACGAAAGAAAAAAAAGAAGAAAAGAAATAAAAAATAAAAAATAGATAAGAAAAGAAGAAATTAAAAATAATGATATTTGATTTTTTTAAAATTTAAAATTACTTAAAAATTCGATTTCTTTAAATTAGTATTTTTTTTATAAGAACAAACGTTTCATTAATCAATGACCCAAACCTAAGCGATGAGAACCTAGGCACGACCTTTGTGGACCCGGGTCTAAGAGTCAAGAGCACTACCTTTATATATCTGAGTTTGGGCGTTGGAGCATTGGGTACGAGCACTGGGGGTTCGGGCTCGGTCGTCGGAGACCCAGTCTTTAATGCCGGTGCTCGAGACCTAATATTGGAATTTCTGTGCTCAAATGTAGAATTTCGGGTTCAAGACCCGATATTTAATTATATTTGGAAAAACGTTTTTTGATTTCTTTAAAGAGAAAATTATTTTCCCGAGTTTAAGGTTGGTAGGAAAATATTTTCTGCTGGCTCGTTCTCCAAGCGAACCAAATGACAGAAAATCTTTTCTCCAGAAAATGCTTTTCGCGAACCAAACCGAGATTAAATAAATTATAAAAGAACAAAGTGGGCCCCAGGTCCCAGTAGGAGGATCAACCACCACCGCAGGATTCGTTCCTTATCCCCCGTCTCTCCCCCTCCATCCTCACGATCAAAATAAAATCTCTCCAAAACATTTTTTTTTCTTTTCCAGAAAAAAAAATAAACAAAAAACCTCCCGACCTCCACCGCCACCATCGATGGACGACGCTCAGCAGCAACCCCGGCCCAACCCCTCCCCGGCCTTTCCTCCGCCGCAATCCGCCGCCGGAGCCGCGGCCGCGGCACCGTTCCAGCAGCAGCAGCTGCAGGTGTTCTGGTCGTACCAGAGGCAAGAGATCGAGCAAGCGAACGACTTCAAGAACCACCAGCTCCCTTTGGCCCGGATCAAGAAGATCATGAAGGCCGACGAGGACGTGCGCATGATCTCCGCCGAGGCCCCCATCCTCTTCGCCAAGGCCTGCGAGCTCTTCATCCTCGAGCTCACCATCCGCTCCTGGCTCCACGCCGAGGAGAACAAGCGCCGCACCCTCCAGAAGAACGACATCGCCGCCGCCATCACCCGCGCCGACATCTTCGTCTTCCTCGTCGACATCGTCCCCCTCGACGAGCTCAAGGACGAGGGCGCCGGCCTCGGCGCCGCCATGGTTGGGTCGCTGGCGAGCGGGGTCCCCTACTACTACCCTCCGATGGGGCAGCCCGCCGCGCCGGGGATGATGATCGGGGGCCCCGCCCTCGACCCCGCCGGAGGAGTCTACGTGCAGCCTCCTCCGCCGTCGCAGGCGTGGCAGAGCGTGTGGCAGACTGCCGCTCCCGACGACGGCGCATACGGCAAGCCGGGGGATCTCGATGGCCAAGGGTATGTATCAAATGATCGCTATCTTGTGGCTTCATTTCTCTTTTTGCATGACTTTTCGGGCTTTCTTTTCCGTCTCGTTCTTGTTCATCTGCTAGGTCAATGGTTTGAGGTGCTTGTGATTTGTTCTTGTCGCGGTATGATGATTGTGTGGATTGGATCATAAGCTTCCCCAAGTTTGGATTTTGCTACCTAGGATTTGATAGCGATGTTCTTGGTTGGGAAAAAAAAAAGGTCGTACCTTTTCAATTCAAGAAATAGCGTTTCGGGTTTATCCTGTAAAATTGCAACCGACATACGGACAAGTACTGGTTTTTTTTTTTACTGTGTAGTTTCTTTTGGGCGCTTGAATTTTTTAGCTGAAAAGATGCTCAGCCATTCCCTGATATAGCAGCTTGAGCTGCTTTATTTTCTTGTAGAACTCGAGCTCAAGCTTGACTACGCGGGAATTGAGCCTGTAGGAAAAATTCATATCAATCTTCAGTACTAAGCATCTATTAAACAGAAGATTTTGAACATACACTAGCCAAAAGTACATTTGTTGCAAAGATTACGTTTCAAAAGGCAAGTGACAGGAAATTCAAGAAGAAAAATGACAATGTGAAGATTACATATCAAAAGGCCAGTATGATGCAATCCAATGTCTTGCTGGGTAGACACGGGACTTGTTGCCATAAGCCAGCGAGTAGAGAGTTACTACGATATTTAGCCTTTTGGCTCCATGCGTTAGGTGATACTAGATTCTGGCCGGTAGGTGACCTGCATGTTAGGAAATTGGATGGATGCAGGAGAGTCATTACGTCACCTTTTTATAGAATATGATAAATGGCATTGCTTGCTCCCATGCAAAGCACTTCTTCAAGAGAGGTACATGGCTTTCTACGAAACAATGTTTTACTGTAAAGATTTGGAAAATTATTAGTTGTTCTTCTGATCCTATAACTGTCTGTGTTTTGTGAGGACCAAAGTGATAAAAAATAGATATTTTTGACTGGCCACTTAACTGCGGAGAGATTAATGTCAGACACGATAAGAAAACTCTATGTTGACTTAGTTCACCAATAATGTAGGATGGTCAATATGTCATCGCCATGCTTGTGAATCAGCTTTGCTTCTTTGGTAAATGTTGTCACTCACTGGCGATAAAGATCAGTTGGCGAGTATGTCTATATATTATGCCCAACTTTTGGTTGAATTTTCTTCTTCATCTTCCAATGTTTTTTCTTCTCCATTCCCATCCTTGCCCATCTTTGATGCGGAAAATTATTCTCACATGAATTTTTCTTCTTAGATATGTGTACCATGAAGGGAAAGCAAACCACCAAATGCGAGGGAACAAAGGGGGGGGGGGGGAGGTCTGAGAGCTTTGATGCAGCTGAGAACCTAGGAATGAACTGTTCTGGATTAATCGACTGATATTATGGCAGGCATCTATAACTCTTCATAGTTTAATACGGTAAATGAATAGTCAAAACCATTGGACAGATGATGCTTGCCATATGTTTGAAATGTTTTGAGACAAATACAAGAAAGTCAGTACTTTGATTATTCTGTCAGCTGGTTGGGGTTGGGTGTTACTGGATCATTCCAACCTGTAGGGCATCCAAGCTAACTCCAACTCCATGATCATCAATAGTGGCCAGCGGCTTGAGCTTATTAGCTTGTATAGTTGCTTAAAGAAAGCCCCTCTAGGAGATATAGGATATATGGCAGACTGTATACTACCATTGCACAACTATGATTTTAATTGACTAAAATTCTGGTGAGAAGTGACTGCCATTATTTGAACAATGTGAGAATATCGATCTTCTCGACACCTGTTAAGTGAGAGAGATCTTTCCTTTTCCCCCCTTCAGGTCAGGCGATTGAATCTGTATTGATATGCTCTAGGACAGATATCTTTAATAGTATACTTAGGTAGAATGACTGTTCACCTGTTCCTGTTTGCTGAGTGAATTTGTCTAAGGCTTAAGAATTCTCAATGATAAAAAATGCCACTTCCTTTTTCCCCCGATATACTTTATTCTGTCTAATGAAACTTCATGGCGAATCTTCTTTGTGAATGTAAGTTGGTCATCTAGATGATTGTGCAATTTTAACGTTTGTCCGGGTAGGGAGAGTCTATTTGCCAGTTCAAACATTGCGTTAACCTTAAATAGTGAAAGGGTGATGATTGCTCCTTTAAGTGGATTGTAAAGCCTGAGTATAAGCTCTAGCATATGGCTGCTGACTTCTTTGCCCTTTTATGGACTGTGAAGTTAACTGTGGGACTCAGGTATCCTCTAGTGCCTCGCGGGTGTTAAGAATTTTGCTTATCTCAGTAAAAGGTGTTGGTAGTGGTACCAAATCAAGAGTTCTTCGCAGAAGTCATTACTATGTGCTTTTTTTTTATTTATGATTTGAGTTTGTATAGTGGAAGGTTCTTTTTCTTTTTGGTTTTAAGTGTAGTGGGAGGTTGTTCATATGATAATTTAGCTTCATGTTGGCACTTGAATCTTATGCTGGCTCTGACTGCCTACTTGTCTTTGTATGGATCCTCGATAAATGTTTGAGAAGATAATGCTCGGAAAAGTATTACCCTCGTCAGTTGTTCTGTTGCGTGGTCATTAATAGGTATCTGCTCAAGTTTTTTAACAGCTTGACCATATTGTTTTGGAGGTTTGGGGTGTGCGGTTTAAGGATGCCTTACCTTGGGTTTTCTTAAGATTTGCCGTTGTTTATTTTATAAATGCTTTTGTTATGCGATTGTTGATTGATCTTTTTTCATTGATTTTAAACTTGCGAGGTATTGACTGTGAATCTTCTTTGGTGACGCACAGTTGAATCGAGCAGACTGATATTAAGAACTTAACATTAGAATTTTATCTGATGCGGCGAAGGGTTAATGAGCTTTGCTGATGTTGACTGGACTTTTTATCCCCCCATGCAACTGTTAATTATATTTTGTGTGGGCAGCGTTTGTTAGAAAATGTATTGACTTTTACCAAAAACTTGTGAGGACTCCGATAACTTTATTGAGTGCAGCAACAGAATTGCTTGTATGACTCGGATAACTTCATGAGAAGTTGACTTATGATTATGAATGGAAGTGGAAGGTACATTTCTTTCTCCCTTCTAATCTTCAATTCGGCTTCTTTTCCGGTTTTCTTCTTTTTAGTTCAAGCCATTTCGCTGCTTGTAATTTCAGTCCAACATTTGTTCGCAACCATGGCAGTGGTCTCTTGTGTGACTTAGCTCATTGAAGCAATTGTTGTTTTAAGTAGACAGCATATGCACTCACTAGTCACTACCAACTATTCTTACAGTTTTTTTTTTTCTTTCTTTTTCTTTTTGTTTTTTGGGGGCGGATCGAGAATTTATTTTTTTGGTCAAGGACGGATCAAGAATTAATTTCGCGCCTCGATGAAGTCTCTAAGGTGAGGATCAAATGGCTTCGTGTCAGGTTTTGGCGTTGGAAGGGTAGTTTAGATAGCTCTTCCTATTCCCACAATGAATAATCATATTAGATTAAGTGCAAGTGATAATAGCACAAATGGTTAATGAACTTTGACTTAATGCATAAATTTTGGATCTCTAAACTTTTAATTTATTTTATGTGGTTTTTATATTTGAGCCTAATGTGTAACGTGATTCCTTAAATTTTAATTTGTTAGATATGGTTCTTGGATTTTTCTTTTCTAAACGGGCAATAAAAACTTTATTTTTCGGTACATTATGTTTACACCATTGTCAAAAGCATATTTTCATTTCGGGGTTGTTAACGTTAGTCTTATACTCCACCAATTTGGGGTGATTTTATGTGACTCTCTTCGGATCCAAAAGAATCTAGCTACACAATTTACTACAAAATGATAAGATTTTGAGAGAAAATCATTTGTAAAACCAAACAATTAGCAGCATATGATCATCAGAACCTGGATCCAAAGTAAGTTAGACTTGCGCGTCTTTACAGCGAGGTGGAAAAATGATTATTTGCCGACTAACATTGTAGATACGGGGATGCGATATGCATCTCTTCATAGATTGTCTCGAGAGTTGAGGCCGACTAGTGATGTAGCAATGATGTAGCGATTAAAATCTAAAGATTGGAAAAGAAAATATGACTAAGATCGGCAAGGGCAGAATTAGAGAAAAGAGATGTCAAAATTGAATAGATGGAGAATTTTCACTTGAACTTCAAGGACATCCATGTGAGTAGATATTGGAACGTCCACGTGGCAAGATCTCTGAATTACCAAAGAACAACGCTTATGTGACAGAGCCGTCATTCTCCCTAGAAGAACGCTTCTCTTTCCACCTCAAGTTTTGTGTAGGAAACTTGAGGAAAGATTTGCCCGGTTCAAGTTTCCTTTTTTCAAGTTTGAACTGACCATGCAAGTACTGGAAAAGAAGAGATAGATGCACTATCATTTCATGAACAAACTCGTGGAAACAACAACATTAAGTCTCTCTGATGGGAATTCCAGCAAATGGCTTATGAACTTACTCAAATTCATCTCGGAGCCCGGCATTCGGGAGGAGGCCGAGGATATCTGGTCTTATCCGTACGATAGTCGTATTTCAAGTAGTTGCGCATCACATTTCGGTATTGTTTTATTTGAACTGCATTTATGGTCGGAATTTGCCCTCATGCATCTCCATGAGTGTAGTCGCATTTTCCTGAATTCGAAGGGTTGGACGCGACGCACCCATCGATGTCAAAGCCTTGGAATTGGGCTTTGAACGGGCCCTTGGACCAATCGATCTTCCCAGCCCACCCCTCGGCAGGCCATATTGTCGCTTCCACTAGCATCCCTTGTGTCGGGTAGTTCGCTCACATAGAAGGTGGTAACAACTCCTGGTGATTTACTATGTGGAATTTTGATCCTCATGTTGAATAATCCAGAGAGAAGACGTGATTTAGTTCGAAAGCCAGCCCCTGAAAATTTGAGTTTGACTGATAAATACAACTTAAAGACATTGCTGTAAAAAAGAAATAAAAAAAGAAATATAAATAAATAAGATCTACCATAAAGTGATGAGACATAACTAAAATGAAACAAATCACAAAACATCTTGATCACCTGAACTTTGATCCAATGTAAGTTGGACTTCAGTATCGCCGTTGAGGCTGGAAAAATGATCGTTTCCCCAAACGATATTGTAGTTCTGAGAGAAGCTAACTTGTCCTCTTCCACATGCAAATAACATAGTGACCATCACAAAGCCAAGGAAGCCCGAAAGCAGATAAGATTCCATGGATCCTCTTTCAAACTTTGAGTTTCACCAAGTCCTGTGACAATTTTCACCAACTCATCAATCCGACGCTTTATATAGATATATATTCAAAGCCCTGCCGCTTGTGGTGTGTAGAATTAAGTACAAACGTCACATACGAGAACGTGGAATGCAATTTGAGAAGCATTATGAAGATGATAGACTTTATGTTGCTTTTAACAAATGCCTCGTGAATGGCGTTATTCGCCAGGGGACCGTAGAATCTTGCATTTGAGTTTTCTCTCCCGTGGCATGTAAACCTACTTTGCATTCATTTGGTCAATTCTACTTGCCATAAACTCAAAACACAATTTGCACGCATCAACCATAAACATGAAAGAGCAGCAGGAAACTGCTTTTTTGCAATTGTCCCGAGATCTGAGGAAAACGTCATGGAAATAGTCTTGCTAATCGAAATGACAAGAAGAAACTTAGTTGGAAACGGAGCCAATACAGATGAATAAACTCACAGTGATAAAATAAACCCTCAAACGTAGGATATCACAAGATTTGAGGTAACTACAATCGTTTTACACACGATTTATTCGCAATACATAGGCGACCCAAGATGAGTAATTGATTAGGTCCATTCTCACTCTTTGAAGAAAGATTGGATCTTTCCCAGAATACTATGAAATCCACAATAAAAGAGTTCTACGTTAGCATATCTCATCTAGCTATTGGACTACGTTTTCTTTCGTAAGAAAAGAGGGCAAAATTCTACTGTTACATCATTCCTTTCCTAATAGAACTTGATCCGATTTGATCTCTCCGTGGTATATTTAATGCTAGAGTGTCATTTACATCACATGATTCGAATACCCATTTTGCTAACTTACATGAGTTTCATTTTAAAAAATTATGTGCAATTTTGACTTATTGAAAATACTTTAACAGTTTTATGATATGAGAAAATATAATATCAAGAGTGTCATTTACATTAAAGGATTGAAATACCTGATTTACTAATCAATATACACACGAGTTTCCTTTTTTAACAATATGTATGATTTTGACCTATGGAAAATACTCTCTCTCTCTCTCTCCTCAAATTCTTGCCTAGTATTAGGGATCTTACAATAGTATCCTAGTAATGAGGCCAAAAGACCTTATGCTCAGAACAAGAACTAAGAGTCGGTCCTGACATGTAAGAATTTAGTTGGATGCTAAAGTTGGTCCCTAATAAGAATTTATCTAGATGCTAAAAGTCGGCCAAAAGACCTTATGCTCAGAATAAAAACTAAAAGTCGGTCTTGACATGTAAGAATTTAGTCGGATGCTAAAGTCGGTCCCTAATAAGAATTTATTTGGATGCTAAAAGTCAGTCCCAACAGGGAAAGAACTATAAAGGCACCGCAAGGGACTGAATACCTACATCTACTGACTTTTGCTCTAAGCATAGACAACTTTTTGATATCAGAGCCCCGGATTCGTAATTCCACATAGTTTGAAGGGAAGGTATCGATAACAATAAGCGAAACCACCCCATCCGAAACAATTTCACAAGATGTTCTAGACCTTAACTCCATCAAACTCTTTTTGTAGATCTGAAACCTCAAAGATCGATTGGCTTTACGAGGTTACCTACCTCAATGAAGCTGAGAAGATCTCATCTACTACTCTTCCTCTTGTAAATCACTATGTTGCTTTTGCTAAACACACATCCTCCTTTTCTCCCATCCGCTTTATAAGGTAGTTAATCCATCACACTCCAAAAGAGATGAAGGAATATATACAATCTACCCGATTTGATCAACATCCTACTCCCACTATCCAGCACGAACGGTTTGTTACTCTTCAAATTCCTTTTGAATTCTTTCGACAATGGATCCAGCAAGGGTACGGTCATTTGCACTATGGTGCAATTTCTCTTGCTTTATCATTCCATGGTCGAAAATGTCTTCTTGTAGTTGCTCGTATGGCTCTTCTCGATACAAAGTTTCTTGACTACCAACATGCCTGTATCGGGACATTCAAGACTACCCTGAATGTTGGAACAATGTTTGTCACCCTTTTCCCAATTTCAATATGGCACTTTCTGATCCTCAACTTTTTACTGTCTTGAAAGTCTAACTCCAAATTGCTAGAACTCCTTAGGTAGCAGATTTTGCTGTTGTTACCTTGCACTATCAAATAGTGTATAGGGTTCAAAACCATGCCATAAACCTTTCTCTTCCAACATCAGAAGAAGCCTTAATGATCTCTATGGACAACAATCGTACAACATCTTGTGTTCACGTTCCCAGACAAATTTTTAGAGATGAGTTGGTTAAACTCCTTCCAAAAACCTGGATAACCAACTATGAAAAACTCCGCAAGGATGTTCGTCTCGTCCAGTCCACTAAACCAAAGTTTACCAAGAAAAAGGATGGCTTTGTGGTAATTAAATTTGACTGCATGGAATAGAAGACAAAAGCATGTAGCTCTATTTTCTCTACTCTTCTGATTGTCCAACCTGCTCAGGACGACCAAGAAGATGGGGAAGATAGACCTAGCCACAAACTCCAGACAGGTCTTCCGGTGCACTCATTTAATCCCCCATGCTACCGTTAATTATTGTTTGTGGGGGCAGAATTTGCTAGAAAATGTATTGACTTTCACCAAAAATTTGTGAGGACTCATATATCTTTGTTGACTGCGGCATCAGAATTGCTGCCATGACTCAGATAACTTTATGAGATGATTGTGAATGCAAGTGGAAGGTACATTTCTTTCTCCCTTCTAATCCTCAATTTGGCTTCTTTTCTGGTTTTCTTCTCTTTGGTTCAAGCCATTTTGCTGCTTGTATTTTCAGTCCAACATTTGTTCGCAACCTCGGCCGTGGTCTCTTGCGTGACTTAGCAAATTGAAGCAATTGTTGTTTTAAGGAGACAGCATAGGCACTCACTAGTCACTACCAGCGATTCGGGCGTATTGAGAATTAATTTCGCGAGTATTTATTATTTTTCATTTACAGAAGCCGTGATGAAGTCTCTAAGGTGAGGATCAAATGGCGTTTGTGTCAGGTTTTGGCGTTGGAAGGCTAGTTTAGATAGATTTTCCTATTCCCACAATGAATACTCATATTAGTTTAAGTGCAAGTCATAATAACACAAATCGTCCTTGACATTTGACCCAATGTGCAATTTTTGGATCCATAAAACTTTAATATATTTAATGTGATTTCTGAATTTTAGCCTAATGTGCAATGTGGTCTCTTAAATTTTAATTTATTCAATATGGTCCATGAATTTTTCTTTCCTAAATGGGCCATAAAAACTTCATGTTTCAGTACATTATATTCACGCCTTTGACAAAATTACATTTTCATTTTGCGGTTGTTTTTTTTTTAATTGAAATTTCGGGGTTGTTTACGTTAGTCTTATAGTTTACCGATTTTGGGGTGATTTTATGGGACTCCCTTTGGATCCAAAAAATCTATCTACACAATTTACTCCAAAATGATAAGATTTTGAGAGAAAATCATTTATAAAATCAAACAATGAGCAGCATATGATCACCAGAACCTGGATCCAAAGTAAGTTAGAATTCTGTGTCTTTACAGTGAGGGTGGAAAAATGATTATTTGCCGACTAACATTGTTGTTCCGACAGAAGCCAACTTCACCAGTAAAAATTGCAGATGCAAAACCTTGATTCACAGAATACTTCATAAAGAAAATAAGTATCAAGAGATCAACTAAAGAAGAGCTATTGATTAAGTCCATTCTCAATCCTTGAAAACAAGATCAGAAAATAAAGAAAATAAGATTGAAAAGCTTGTATACTGACAATCACTAAGATGTGCTTCAGCGCCAATGAAGCAGAGCAAGAGACTTCAACATCTAAAAGGAAGAACATTTGAGATT
Source organism: Syzygium aromaticum (assembly GCA_024500025.1). Classification (NCBI taxonomy): domain Eukaryota; kingdom Viridiplantae; phylum Streptophyta; class Magnoliopsida; order Myrtales; family Myrtaceae; genus Syzygium; species Syzygium aromaticum. Next base: position 29,510,642 of record CM044895.1, on the reverse strand, counting down.
AATAAACAAGGCCTGAAGCTTATGACTTGCGCTTCAGTCCGTCTTTTCTTTTTCTTTTTTGTTAGCATCTACTGCCTATCTCAATAGCAGCCCTAGAAGCTGTCGCAGAAATAAATATGGACACAACATCTTTGGAGAAAGAAGAGTGCATACAGAGAAGTGGACGAATATGCACAATATATGAAGTTCCGTGCAAGCAAGCAGGTGCAGAAGTTCATGTGGCTTAAATTCTCAAAAGCTCCATGTATATGCTCAATCAACGTAGCAAGAAGAGGTGAAGCTTTGACCAACCGTAGGAATCAGCGAGTGAGCACCAATCAACATTATCACATTGTGACTAGATCAGGAGGCCTGACTCTTTAGAAGAAACAGAAATACAAACTACCCTTGAATTGATTTTTCTAACGTGAAGTTCGAATTCTGTAGAGAAACTATAAAATTTGAAGTTCCCTTTTAAATTGGTAAAAAGCAAAAGAAAATAAAATGTATATGAAGTGTGAGTTCAGTCAAGATCCATTTGAGCTAGTGGACAATAACAAACCTTCTTTTCTCCCTCACAAAGCCTTATGAGAATGCCATAATCAGATACGCTTGACATTGATTCCAAGTATGTTAAAGCTTTAACACGATATGGCTAGAGTTTTGAAGGAACATCTTGCATTAAAGAACGGAACTGATGAAGGAAATATGGCCAAGAAAGTATTCAAGCACATCAATTTTCCAATGACGTCTGTTTCTATTGGACAGAGAAGCAAGGACCCTTGAACGTTCATTCCCATGAATTGACTATAACTTGGGACAAGTTCTCGGGTCAGAATACGTATGCTGTGGGGAAATAACTGAAGCCCGATCCGAAAGAACCATATTCTTGAGTACTACAAATATAGCAGCGCCTTCATCTCACAAGACAAGGAAGCACGTAATTCTTTTCCTCCTTTCCGCTTATCAAGTTTGACTTCGAAAGAACATGAGATTGCACTCGGATAAGACCATAATATAGGACAAACATGCAGCCAGCGACACAACGACTATCCAGTGAAACATGCAAAACTGTTAGAAATTAAACCAAATTTGTTGGTACTTGTTTTTTTTTTTTTTGAGTCTGTTCGTATTTTCATATTCTGATTTTTCGTGTTTTTAGGTGAAAAATTATTTTTTCAAATATATGGTGAGATAATAAGAGATATGGTTAGATATTAAGAGATAAGATGAGATATTGTAAGATGTTCTTTCTAGTTATATTTTAGGAAAGATAAGGGTCATGTAACTTTTCTTTAAATAGAGAAGTCTTGTAATTTTTTTATAAGAGTGAAATCTAAGTGAAATATATTGAGTCAGAAAATTCTATCTAACCTCTTCTTTTCTTTGTGCGAGTTGCAATTGTTTCACCTTCAAAAATTTCTTCCATCAAATCAAGTTGTTGCCACATCTCTGATGCTCAACAAATTGGTATTAGAGCTTACAATTCGTGATCATGGCCTCAACAAACAATCAGTTTCGTCATAAATACCCTCGTATTACCAAAGAAAATCATGGTAATTGGGCTGTTAGAATGAAAGCTCTACTCGGTGCCTACGGTGTGTGAGAACTTGTTAACACTGGCTATGATGAGCCAGAGGATGAAGCCACGTTGAACCAAAACTAGAGGAATGCATTGGAGAAGGTTCGAACGAAAGATCAGTATGCCCCGTCGATCATCTATCAAGCATTAGATGATTCCATGTTCGAAAAAGTTTCGAACACCACTACCGCTAAAGAGGCACGGGAGATTCTTCAAAACACACATCAAGGAGTTTAGAAAGTTAAGAAGATTTGCCTTCAAACCTTGAAAGGTGAATTCGAGGTAATTCATATGAAATAATCTGAATTGATTGCTGATTATTTTATCAGAATTTTGGCAATTGTTAATCAGATGACAAGAAATAGAGAAGACATTTCCGATGTTCGTGTTGTTGAGAAAATACTTCGGTCCTCAGACAAGAAGTATGATCATATTGTGGTTGCAATTGAAGAATCCAAAGACCTCGATGCCATGACGGTCGATGAACTTATGGGTTCATTACAAGCCAATGAAGAAATGTTTAGAAAGAAAAAGATTGAACCAGTGGAGGAAGTTCTCTAAACGCAATTGACCATCCGAGATGAAAAGGAGCAAAAAAGAGAACCCGTACAAAATTGCAGGATAAATCAAGATCGTGATCGAGGTCATGGCCGAGATCACTTTCGAGGAAGAGGTCGTGGACGAAGCAGAGGAGATCCTGCTCGAAGTGATGGAGGATACCAGTACCAAAGAGGTGTTCGTGGAAGAGGAAAAAACTCGACAAGTCAATGGTATGATAAATCTAAAATCCAATGTTATCATTGCAATAAACTTGGCAATTATGCTTCTAACTGCTGGAACAAAGAAAGTAGCAGAGCAAACGAAAAGGCAAACTTGGCGAATGATGCTGATCAAGTTCTTTTATTGACATTCAAAGAATATGAAGAATGTCAAAGCGATACGTGGTATTTGGATACCGGCGCAAGCAATCACATGTGCAGGAGAAATGATATGTTTGCTTAGTTAGATGAGATAATTAAAGGGATTGTCTCATTCGGTGATAACTCTAAAATTCTTGTTGAAGGGAAATGTACAATTTTGATTCGCTTAAAGAATAGTGTATGTCAGTTTATTATCAATGTTTATTATGTTCCAAAAATGTCAAGCAATATCTTGAATTTGGGACAGCTTCTGGAGAAAGGTTATACTATTCATATGAAAGATCTTAATTTTATGTTGAGAAATCGAAATAATAAACCGATTGCAAATGTGAAGATGTCAAAGAACATGATGTTTATTCTTAATATAAATAGTGAGATGTCTTGATGTCTAAAGGCGTGCGTAGATGATCCTTCATAGTTGTGGCATTTGAGGTTCGACCATCTCAATATAGGCGGACTCAATTTGCTTTCTCGCAAGAAGATGGTTTATGACTTACCATATATTGATCATCCCGATCAATTATGTGAAGGGTGTGTTATCGATAAGTATTCCAGAACTAGCTTTCTAAAGGAGGCCACTTATCGAGTGAAGAAGCCGCTTGAGTTGATTCATTCTGATTTGTGTGGCCCGATCAATCCTCACTCATATGGTAATTATCGATATTTTGTTACTTTTATTTATGATTTTACTCGAAAAACTTGGGTGTATTTTTAAAAAGAAAAGATAGAAGTGTTTGATACTTTCAAACAATTCAAGAACCTCGCTGAAAAGGAAAACAGCTATTTTATCAAGACTTTGAGGACTAATCGTGGTGGAGAATTCACCTCAGTCATATTCAACAAATTCTGTGAAAATCATGGTATTCAGCATTTCTTGACGGCCCCATATTCTCCTCAACAAAACGGTGTGACTGAACAGAAAAAATAGAACCATTCTTGATATGGTTTGAAGCATGTTGAAGAGCAAAAATTTGTCCAAGGAACTTTGGGCTGAAGTTGTTTCGTGTGTCGTCTATCTTCAAAATAGATGTCCCACATATAGACTTGAAGGCATAACTCCACAAGAGGCATGGACCGGGAGAACACCAAGTGTTTCGCACTTGAGAAATTTCGGGAGCATTGCCTATGCTCTTGTCCTAGATAAAAAAAGATCGAAACTTGAAGACAAGAGCAAAAAGTTCATCTTCATCAGGTATGATTTATCATCCAATATGATTTATCATTCAAAGACTATTGATTATTTGACCCTAACACTTTGAAAGTGTACGTAAGTAGAGATGTCAAGTTCGATGAAGATGGAATGTGGGAAGAAAATTTAAAAGAAGAAGTGAATGGTCGAGGTGATTCCGATCAAACGGAGTTGAAGGATCAACCTTTACCTTTTTCTCCAACATCTTCTTCAAGTTTATCAACACCATCCTCTTCAAATAGTGTTGATGAACCGCTAGTGCCAAGATCGAGAAGATTGTCTGGAATTTACGAAACTACCGAAGAACTTCATCTTATATGTCTTCTTGCAGATTATAAACCACTTGCTTATGATGATGCGGCCAAAGAAGAAAAGTGGAAAAAAGCCTTGAACGAAGAAATTGAAGCCATCGAGAAAAATCAAACATGGGAGCTTGCTGATCTTCCGAAGGACAAGAAATCGATTGGTGTTAAATGGGTGTACATGACCAAGAAGAATGAGAAAAGTGAAGTGATAAGGTACAAAGCTAGATTAGTCGCGAATGGGTACAAGCAAAAAGCTAGAATCAACCGTGATGAAGTTTTTGCCCCTGTCATCCGTGTGGAAACGATTAGATTGATTATTTCCATTGCTGCTCAAAATAATTGACGGATTTATCAAATGGATGTCAAATCAGTATTCTTGAATAACATTCTTGAAGAAGAAATTTATGTCGAACAACCCAAGGGGTTTGTTGTAAAAGGTCATGAAGACAAAGTGCTAGAGTTGAAGAAAGCTCTATATGGGCTTAAACAAGTATCGAGAGCATGGAATCCCAGAATTGATGCATATTTCAAGGCGAATGAATTCTCTCAATGTCCATACGATCATGCACTCTATTTGAAGCAAGAAAAATGTGATATTCTGCTCGTCTGTTTATATGTTGATGATATTGTTTTTATAGGAAATAATTCGACGATGATTGATGCTTTTAAGGCATCGATGGTGAAAGAATTTGAGATGATCGATAATGGTTTCATGAATTATTTCCTTGGTATCGAAGTGAAGCAAAGTGTCAATGGGATTTTTATTTCTCATAAAGGAAATGCGGAAAATATCCTTGAAAAATTCAACATGAAGAACTGTATGCCGGTCAATACACCAATGGAGTGCGGAACCAAGCTTTCGAAGTTTGATGATGGTGCCGATGTTGATTCGACATATTATAGAAACTTGATTGGGAGTTTGAGATACTTGACATGCACGAGACCGAATATTATGTATAGTATTGAAATTGTGAGTCGACACATGGAGAAACCAAAATTATCCCATCTTAGGCTCCGTTTGTTTGGCGGAAAATATTCTCCTGGAAAATATTTTCCGGGTTTTCCTGTGTTCGGGGGGCAAAAAACGTTTTCCATGGGAAAACATTTTCCTTCCCCCCTCATAAAATAGTCTAAGTCTATGGAAAATGACTTCCGCTTCTGAAAAGCGGAAATCATTTTCCGCTAAGCTCCTCTTTCCCCCCTCCGACCGCCGCCGTTGCCGGTCGCCGATCGCCGCCACCGCCGCCACCACTGCCGGTCGTCGATCGCCGCCGCCGCCACCACCGCCGGTCGCCCGCCGCCGCCGCCGCCGGCAAAAAATATTTTCCAAAACTTTTCATATTGGTTGCCGAACACCAAAAAATTATGTTCCGAAAAAACATTTTCCAGGAAAATGACTTCCGGAAAAATATTTTCCAAAAACACAATATTTTCCGCTAAACGAATGGAGCCTTAAAGCTGTAAAGAGAATATTTTGGTACATCAAAGGTACTATTTCTCATGGCTTACCCTATTATTGCTCTGAATCTTTCAAACTTAGAACTTATTCGGATAGTGATTATGGTGGAGATATCGACAATCGAAAAAGCACCACGGGATTTGTATTTTTCTTGTGCAACACTGCTTTCACGTGGTCATTAAAGAAGCAACCAAGTGTTACTCTGTCAACATGTGAAGTTGAATATGTAGCTGTATCTTCATGTGTTTGTCATGAAATATGGTTGAGAAGACTATTCAAAGATATTCTTATGGAGCAGAAAAAAGTAATAGAGATTTTTTGTTGACAATGTTTTTGCTATTGCTTTGGCGAAAAATCTAGTTTTTCATGAACGAAATAAACATATCGATGTTCGATACCACTTTATCTGAGAACAGGTCAAAGAGAATGAAGTTGAAGTATTGCATGTAAAGACCGAAGATTAAGTAGCAAATATTTTTACTAAACCTCTCAAGATCGATGCTTTTCGAATGTTCATGAGCCTGCTTGGAATGATCAATAGAAGAGAATTTGGTTTAAGGAGGAGTGTTAGAAATTAAACCAAATTTGTTGGTACTTTTTTTTTTGAGTCTATTCGTATTTTCATATTTTGATTTTTCATGTTTTTGGGTGAAATAATTATTTTTTTAGATATATTGTGAGATATTAAGAGATATGGTTAGATATTAAGAGATAAGATGAGATATTGTGAGATACTCTTTCTAATTATATTTTAGGAAAGATAAGGGTCACATAACTTTTCTTTAAATATGGGAGTATTGTAATTTTTTATAAAAGTGAAATCTGAGTTAAATATATTGAGTCAGAAAACTCTATCTATCATTTTGATTTTTGTGCACGAGTTGCGATTGTTTCACTTCCAAAAATTTCTTTCATCAAATCAAGTTGTTACCACATCTCTGATACTCAACAGAAACCACTGGCGAACGTGTTTGAGTTCATTCAAAATAGGCCACTGCTTGATGCTTCTTCCCTATCCTTGCATTTTCTCAGCGAGCCGACAGAGCCCCCAGTCATTAAAACCCAACCAAAACCCTCACATTCGCCTGTGAATCTCTGATACTCAACAGAAACCACTGGCGAACGTGTTTGAGTTCATTCAAAATAGGCCACTGCTTGATGCTTCTTCCCTATCCTTGCATTTTCTCAGCGAGCCGACAGAGCCCCCAGTCATTAAAACCCAACCAAAACCCTCACATTCGCCTGTGACTCGTGAATTTTAAACAGCATTGGACCTTCGAACGTCAGACAAAGTCCGCGGGTCTGACCTCGTTCACTCACGGGACAGAGACGTGGTCTAACAAAAGAATAAATCAAACACTAGTTATGAGAGAGCGAGGCAGGGATGACCGATGAGGATGATGCACTTGTCGAGCTTAGTGCAGCACTTCATACGACGGAGAAGCTCATTCATGAGATCGACGGAAGGCACACCTTCCAGATTCACCGCACTCGTGCTCGCCATTCTCGCACGCGGGATTCGGTTACTCCACTTCTCGAAGAAGAAAGCACGAGTAGAGAAAGAAAGAGAGAGAGAATGAACATATACTCTTTTCCTGTTAAGGAGAGTCGTAGAAAAGCTAGAAACGAAAACGACAGGAATCTTCGATCCTCTCCCAAAAGCCACCGACCATACCGAACAACCTATCCATGGAAGTCCACTTCCCGCTTCTGCCCTTGATTTAGAACTGACCATGCAAGCACGGGAAAAGGAGATAACTGCACTATTGTTTTACGAACAAACTCATGAAGATAATAACAATAGGTCTCTCCGTCGGGAGTTCCTGAAATACTCAAAATCAGTAAATGGCTTATGAATTTACTCAAATTCATATCGGGGCTTGGCATTCGGCGGGAGTCTGAGGATGTCTAGTCTTATCCGTACAATAGTCGTAATCCAAGTACTTCCGCTTCGCATTTTCGTATTGCGCTGTTTGAGCTGCGTTTAGGGTCTGATTTTGTGCCCATGCATCTCCGTGAGTGTAGTCGCATTTCTCTGGATTCGAAGAGTCGGACACGACGCACCCATCAATGTCAAAGCCTTGGTATTGGGCTTTGAACGGGCCCTTGGACCAATCGGTCTGCCCGGCCCACCCCTCGGCGTGCCATATCGTCGCTTCCACTAGCATCCCTTGTGTTGGGTAGTTCGCTTCGTTCCCCAAGTTCTTGAACACTCTGAGCGGTATGTCGTCCACAAAAAACCTACCATAACAACAAATATCAACATGGATTTGCGATGCTGCATTTCGACAAAAGAATCACATATCGGGAGCTTAAGATCTTTAGTTCGTACTCGGACGACATAATGATAACACATTCGTAGCATCGCCTTTTCCTTATTTTCGGCTTATGTCATCATCTAGTTATATCTTCACCAACTTATGCTTAGCCATTACCAAATAGATGGTTTCTCATTTCAAACAGACAAGTAGAGAAAGAGAGAGACTTACACTACTTGATATTGGTTCCAAAGAATCGTATAGGAATGGAAATCGGTAGACGGATCAAACCAAAGACGAAATATTTGCTCCCGGTTCCCAACTCCTTTTGTGAATACGTTGGTACTCAATTCATAAGGTGGTCCGTTGGAACCAATGAACTCAAAGTCAATCTCATCGTGTTGGGCTTCCTTTGAAGTTAGCTACGAGCCAAATTTCAAAAGCGTCACACATCGAAATCCCCGAAAGAAAAGATGATGGTAATAATAAACAAGTGTAGCTCAATTCTTATGGGCATGTTATGGCAAGATAATGTGCACAGTAGATGTATTCAAGAAAGCCCAGATGAAAAGAAAAAGCTCACTCACATAGAAGGAGGTAACAACTCCTGGTGATTTACTATGTGGAATTTTGATCCTCATGTTGAATAATCCAGAGAGAAGACGTGATTTAGATCGAAAGCCAGCCCCTGAAAATTTGAGTTTGAATGATAAATACAACTTAAAGACATTGCCGTAAAAAAGAAATATAAATAAGTAAGATTTACCATAAAGTGATGAGACATAACTAAAATGAAACAAATCACAAAACATCTTGATTACCTGAACTTTGATCCAATGTAAGTTGGACTTCAGTATCGCCGTTGAGGCTGGAAAAATGATCGTTTCCCCAAACGATATTGTAGTTCTGAGAGAAGCTAACTTGTCCTCTTCCACATGCAAATAACATAGTGACCATCACAAAGCCAAGGAAGCCCGAAAGCAGATAAGATTCCATGGATCCTCTTTCAAACTTTGAGTTTCACCAAGTCCTGTGATAATTTTCACCAACTCATCAATCCGACGCTTTATATAGATATATATTCAAAGCCTTGCCGCTTGTGGTGTGTAGAATTAAGTACAAACGTCACATACGAGAACGTGGAATGCAATTTGAGAAGCATTATGAAGATGATATATTTTATGTTGCTTTTAACAAATGTCTCGTGAATGGCGTTATTCGCCAGGGGACCGTAGAATCTTGCATTTGAGTTTTCTCTCCCGTGGCATGTAAACCTACTTTGCATTCATTTGGTCAATTCTACTTGCCATAAACTCAAAACACAATTTGCACGCATCAACCATAAACATGAAAGAGCAGCAGGAAACTGCTTTTTTGCAATAGCCCCGAGATCTAAGGAAAACGTCATGCAATAGCCTTGCTAATAGAAATGACAAGAAGAAACTTAGTTGGAAACGGAGCCAATACAGATGAATAAACTCACAGTGATAAAATAAACCCTCAGACGTAGGATATCACAAGATTTGAGGTAACTACAATCGTTTTACACACGATTTATTCGCAATACATAGGCGACCCAAGATGAGTAATTGATTAGGTCCATTCTCACTCTTTGAAGAAAGATTGGATCTTTCCCAAAATACTATGAAATCCACATTAAAAGAGTTCTACGTTAGCATATCTCATCTAGCTATTGGACTACGTTTTCTTTCCTAAGAAAAGAGGGCAAAATTCTAGTGTTACATCATTACTTTCCTAATAGAACTTGATCCGATTTGATCTCTCCGTGGTATATTTAATGCTAGAGTGTCATTTACAGCACATGATTCAAATACCCATTTTGCTAACTTACACAAGTTTCATTTTAAAAAATTATGTGCAATCTTGACCTATTGAAAATGCTCTAATAGTTTTCTGATCTGAGAAGGAATAATATCAAGAGTGTCATTTACATTAAAGGATTGAAATACCCGATTTACTAATCAATATGCACACGAGTTTCCTTTTCTAACAATATGTATGATTTTGACCTATGGAAAATACTCTCTCTCTCTCTCTCTCTCTCTCTCTCTCTCTCTCTCTCTCTCTCTCTCTCTCTCTCTCTCTCTCTCTCTCTTCAAATTCTTGTCATGTATTGGGGATCTTACAATAGTAAGATAATGCCTTATCCTAGTAATGAGGCCAAAAGACCTTATGCTCAAAATAAGAACTAAGAGTTGGTCCTGACATGTAAGAATTTAGTTGGATGCTAAAGTTGGTCCCTAATAAGAATTTATCTCGATGCTAAAAGTCGGTCCCGACAGGGAAAGACCTATAAAGGCATCGCAAGAGACTGAATACCTACATTTGCTGACTTCTGTTCTAAGCATAGACAACTTTTTGATATCAGAGCCCCGGATTATGTGATGTAGTATCATTCTAAGATTCGTAATTCCACATAATTTGAAGGGAAGGTATCGATAACAATAAGCGAAACCACCCCATCCGAAACAATTTCACAAGATGTTCTAGACCTTAACTCCATCAAACTCTTTTTGTAGATCTAAAACCTCTAAGATCAATTGGCTTTACGAGGTTTCCTACCTCAATGAAGCTGAGAAGATCTCATCTACTACTCTTCCTCTTGTAAATCACTATGTTGCTTTTGCTAAACACACATCCTCCTTTTCTCCCATCCGCTTTATAAGGTAGTTAATCCATCACACTCCAAAAGAGATGAAGGAATATATACAATCTACCCGATTTGATCAACATCCTACTCCCACTATCCAGCACGAACGATTTGTTACTCTTCAAATTCCTTTTGAATTCTTTCGACAATGGATCCAGCAAGGGTACGGTCATTTGCACTATGGTGCAATTTCTCTTGCTTTATCATTCCATGGTCGAAAATGTCTTCTTGTAGTTGCTCGTATGGCTCTTCTCTATACAAAGTTTCTTGACTACCAACATGCCTGTATCGGGACATTCAAGACTACCCTGAATGTTGGAACAATGTTTGTCACCCTTTTCCCAATTTCAATATGGCACTTTCTGATCCTCAACTTTTTACTGTCTTGAAAGTCTAACTCCAAATTGCTGGAGCTCCTTAGGTAGCAGATTTTGCTGTTGTTACCTTGCACTATCAAATAGTGTATAGGGCTCAAAACCAAGCCATAAACCTTTCTCTTCCAACATCAGAAGAAGCCTTAATGATCTCTATGGACAACAATCATACAACATCTTTGTGTTCACGTTCCCAGACAAATTTTTAGAGATGAGTTGGTTAAACTCCTTCCAAAAACCTGGGTAACCAACTATGAAAAACTCTGCAAGGACGTTCGTCTAGTCCAGTCCACTAAACCAAAGTTTACCAAGAAAAAGGATGGCTTTGTGTTAATTAAATTTGACTGCATGGAATAGAAGACAAAAGCATGTAGCGCTATTTTCTCTACTCTTCTGATTGTCCAACCTGCTCAGGACGACCAAGAAGATGGGGAAGATAGACCTAGCCACAAACTCCAGACAGGTCTTCCGGTGCACTCATTTAATCCCCCATGCAACCGTTAATTATTGTTTGTGGGGGCAGAATTTGTTAGAAAATGTATTGACTTTCACCAAAAATTTGTGAGCACTCATATATCTTTGTTGACTGCGGCATCAGAATTGCTGCCATGACTCAGATAACTTTATGGGATGATTGTGAATGCAAGTGGAAGGTACATTTCTTTCTCCCTTCTAATCCTCAATTTGGCTTCTTTTCTGGTTTTCTTCTCTTTGGTTCAAGCCATTTTGCTGCTTCTATTTTCAGTCCAACATTTGTTCGCAACCTCGGCCGTGGTCTCTTGCGTGACTTAGCACATTGAAGCAATTGTCGTTTTAAGGAGACAGCATAGGCACTCACTAGTCACTACCAGCGATTCGGGCGTATTGAGAATTAATTTCGCGAGTATTTATTATTTTTCATTTACAGAAGCCGTGATGAAGTCTCTAAGGTGAGGATCAAATGGCGTTTGTGTCAGGTTTTGGCGTTGGAAGGCTAGTTTAGATAGCTCTTCCTATTCCCACAATGAATACTCATATTAGATTAAGTGCAAGTAATAATAACACAAATCGTCCTTGACATTTGGCCCAATGTGCAATTTTTGGATCAATAGAACTTTAATATATTTAATGTGATTTCTGAATTTTAGCCTAATGTGCAATGTGGTCTCTTAAATTTTAATTTATTCAATATGGTCCATGGATTTTTCTTTCCTAAACGGGCCATAAAAACTTTATTTTTCAATACATTATATTCACACCTTTGACAAAATTACATTTTCATTTTGGGGTTGTTTTTTTTTTAATCGAAATTTCGGGGTTGCTTACGTTAGTATTATAGTTTACCGATTTTGGGGTGATTTTATGGGACTCCCGTTGGATCCAAAAAATCTAGCTACACAATTTACTCCAAAATTATAAGATTTTGAGAGAAAATCATTTATAAAATCAAACAATGAGCAGCATGTGATCACCAGAACCTGGATCCAAAGTAAGTTAGAATTCTGTGTCTTTACAGTGAGGGTGGAAAAATGATTATTTGCCGACTAACATTGTTGTTCCGACAGAAGCCAACTTCACCAGTAAAAATTGTAGATGCAAAACCTTGATTCACAGAATACTTCATAAAGAAAATAAGTTTCAAGAGATCAACTAAAGAAGAGCTATTGATTAAGTCCATTCTCAATCCTTGAAAACAAGATCAGAAAATAAAGAAAATAAGATTGAAAAGCTTGTATACTGACAATCACTAAGATGTGCTTCAGCGCCAATGAAGCAAAGCAAGAGACTTCAACATCTATAAGGAAGAACATTTGAGATTAATAAACAAGGCCTGAAGCTTGTGACTTGCGCTTCAGTCCGTCTTTTCTTTTTCTTTGTTGTTAGCATCTACTGCCTATCTCAATTGCAGCCCTAGAAGCTGTCGCAGAAATAAATATGGACACAACATCTTTGGAGAAAGAAGAGTGCATACAGAGAAGTGGACGAATATGCACAATATATGAAGTTCCGCGCATGCCAGCAGGTGCAGAAGTTCATGTGGCTTAAATTCTCAAAAACTCCATGTATATGCTCAATCAACATAGCAAGAAGAGGTGAAGCTTTGACCAACCGTAGGAATCAGCGAGTGAGCAACAATCAACATTATCACATTGTGACTAGACCAGGAGGCCTGACTCTTTAGAAGAAACAGAAATACAAACTACCCTTGAATTGATTTTTCTAACGTGAAGTTCGAATTCTGTAGAAAAACTATAAAATTTGAAGTTCCCTTTTAAATTGGTAAAAAGCAAAAAGAAAATAAAATGTATATGAAGTGTGAGTTCAGTCAAGATCCATTTGAGCTAGTGGACAATAACAAACCTTCTTTTCTCCCTCAGAAAGCCTTATAAGAATGCCATAATCAGATACGCTTGACATTGATTCCAAGTATGTTAAAGCTTTAACACGATATGGCTAGAGTTTTGAGGGAACATCTTGCATTAAAGAACGGAACTGATGAAGGAAATATGGCCAAGAAAGTTTTCAAAGCACATCAATTTTCCAATGACGTCTGTTTCTATTCGACAGAGAAGCAAGGACCCTTGAACGTTCATTCCCATGAATTGACTATAACTTGGGACAAGTTCTCGGGTCAGAATACGTATGCTGTGGGGAAATAACTGAAGCCCGATCCGATAGAACCATATTCTTGAGTACTACAAATATAGCAGCGACTTCAGCTCACAAGACAAGGAAGCACGTAATTCTTTTCCTCCTTTCCGCTTATCAAGTTTGACTTCGAAAGAACATGAGGTTGCACTCGGATAAGACCATAATATAGGACAAACATGCAGCCGGCGACACAACGACTATCCAGTGAAACATGCAAAACTAATAAAAATTAAACCAAATTTGTTGGTGCTTGTTTTTTTTTTTTTTTTTTGAGTATGTTCGTATTTCCATATTTTGATTTTTCGTGTTTTTAGGTAAAAAAATTGTTTTTTCAGATATATTGTGAGATAATAAGAGATATGGTTAGATATTAAGAGATAATATGAGATATTGTAATATGTTCTTTCTAGTTATATTTTAGGAAAGATAAGGGTCACGTAACTTTTCTTTAAATAGAGGAGTCTTGTAATTTTTTATAAGAGTGAAATCTGAGTGAAATATATTGAGTCAGAAAATTCTATTTATTCTCTTTTTTTTTTTTTGTGTGAGTTGCGATTGTTTCACCTTCAAAAATTTCTTCTATCAAATCAAGTTGTCGTCGCATCTCTCACGCTCAACGAATTGGTATCAGAGCTTATGGTTCGTGATCATGGCCTCAACAAACAATTAGTTTCCTCTTCAATACCCTCATATTATCAAAGAAAATCATGGTAATTGAGCTGTTAGAATAAAAGCTCTACTCGGCGCCTATAGTGTGTGAAAACTTGTTAACACTGGCTATGATGAGCCAGAGGATAAAGCTACGTTGAACCAGAACCAAAGGAATGCCTTGGAGAATGTTTGAACGAAAGATCAGTATGCCATGTCGATCATCTATCAAGCGTTAGATGATTCCATGTTCGAAAAAGTTTCGAACACCACTATCGCTAAAGAGGTATGGGAGATTCTTCAAAACACACATCAAGGAGTTCAAAAAGTTAAGAAGATTCGCCTTCAAACCTTGAGAGGTGAATTCGAAGTAATTCATATGAAAGAATCTAAATCGATTGCTGATTATTTCACGAGAATTTTGGCAATTGTTAATCAGATGAAAAGAAACAGAAAAGACATTTCCGATGTTCGTGTTGTTGACAAAATACTTCGGTCCTTAAACGAGAAGTATAATCATATTATGGTTGCAATTGAAGAATCTAAAGACTTCGATGCCATGACGGTCGATGAACTTATGGGTTCATTACAAGCCAATGAAGAAAGGTTTAGAAAGAAAAAGATTGAATCGGTGGAGAAAATTCTCTAAACGCATGTGAAGGAGTTGATTTCCATGAGACTTTCAGTCCCGTCGTGAAGCATGTAACTATCCGTACGGTGATTTCACTCGTCTATAGTCAGGGTTGGACATTTCGACAGCTTGATGTTAAGAATGCATTCCTTCACGGTCACCTTACCAAGGAGATTTATATGCAACAACCACCAAGTTTTGTTGATGCTAATTATCCCGACTATGCTTGCAAACTTCAACGGTCGCTTTGTGGATTAAAGCAAGCACCACGAGCTTGGCATCAAAGGCTAAGTTCTTTCCTCTTATATATTGGTTTTCATGTTTCTCATGCTAATTCTTCCTTATTTGTCCTACATACATTAGCATACAGTGTATTTCTCATTGTATATGTGGATGATATCATCCGGATCTCCCCAGGCACCACTATCCACTTTAATTTCATCTCTACAATGGGAGTTCGCTATCAAAGATCTTGGTGATCTTCACTATTTTTTGGGCATTGAATTACAACACACTGCCTCTGGCCTTCTTTTGCATCAAGGGAAAAATGCTATTGAAATTCTTAAGAAGGCCAACATGGACAAAACATGAGCTGTAGCTACACCATGCCTGACCAGTTCGGATCCTTCTTCTCTTCATCAGGGTGCTTTGTTTCATGATCCTATACTGTATCGTAGCACGGTGGGCGCACTACAATATCTCACCATTACCGGACCAGACCTTACTTATGCTGTGAATACTGCTTGTCAGTTCATGCATGCCCTACAGAAGCCCATTGGCAATATGTCAAACGCATTTTACGCTTCGTCTCTGGCACTCTTAGTCACGGCATCCTCTTCACCAAAGGATCTCAGGATTCCCTTCATGCTTTTTCCGATGCAGGATGGGCTGGTAACCATGATACTAGACGCTTTGTGGGTGGTTATGCTATTTTTCTTTGTTCTAATTTAATCTCCTGGAGTTCTCGCAAGCAAAGAACGATTGTTCGTTCAAGTACTGAGGCAGAATTCAAATGTCTTGCTGACACCACTGCTGAGATCATATAAATTCAAGCTTTACTTTCTACTCTAAGAATCACCCAGTAGGGGTCTCCGGTACTATGGTGTGATAATACTTTAGAAATCTACCTCAGTGGCAATCCTGTTTTTCATGCTCAGATGAAACATGTGGAGATTGACTATCATTTTGTTCGTGAGCAAATTCATCAGCGCGCCAATTACATGTTCAGTATATCTCTCCAACGGACCAACCACCGAAAATGTTCACCAAAGCCCCTTCAGGATCCCGTTTCCGCCTCCTTCAAGCCAAGCTTATTGTGACTATTGTCCCACCAACTTGCGGGGGTATCAAAGGAAAGAAATCCCGACAGTCGTTGATTGTGGAACTGCTACAATTCCCCCACGACTTGGTCATCAAGTCAGATCATTTCCTTCCAAGAATACGCGTACAATTCCTCCACGACTTGCTCCTCAAGACAGATAATATTCTAGAGATTATATCCCACAGAATCACGTCTCTTGTAAACCTAGTGCTTGGCCTATATATTCACTGTGTTGTGTAGCAAACGTGCATATAAAAAAAGATATTCTCTTGAAATATATAGAAAATACAAGGCAACGTTGTGCCTGAATCTTCTTCTTCTATTCAGCCCTCTTTTACAATTTTAACAGCTTACACCTTCAAGTTTTGTCTTGCGCCGTCGCACTGAGATCTAGGGTTCATATCGAGCATGAGCATCAGATCTTGGCTCTCGTGCTTAATCTAGGGTTCGGATTAACCTCCATCTAAAGACATTGGTGCGTAATTTGCTGTCGAAGGCGGTGCAGACGAGGTCGAGGTGCATGAGGCTGAGGGCCACTACAAAAAACATGTAATTTGCGACGAAATTTTTTCGTCGCAAATTTGCGACGAATTTCTAATTCCGTCGTACATTAGCGATGGAATAAAACTGTCGCAAATTTTGCGACGGAATTTGCGACGAATCGAACGTCCGTCGCAAATTTGCGACGGAATTATTTTACGTCGCAAATTCCGTCGCAAAATCCATCAGACATTTGCGACGGAAAAAAGTTCGTCGCAAATTTGCGATGGAAAGTAAATCCGTCGCAACTTTGCGACGGAATTATTTTACGTCGCGAATTCCGTCGCAAATTTGCGACGGTTATTTATTTTCGTCGCAAAATTTGCGACGGTTATTTATTTCCGTCGCAAATTTGCGACGGACGTTTGCTTTCGTCGCAAATTTGCGACGGAATTATTTTACGTCGCAAATTTTATGACGGAAATAAATAACCGTTGCAAAATCCGTGGGAAATTTTCGACGGAAAAAATTTCGTCGCAAATTTGCAACGAAATCGAACGACGGAAAGTAAATCCGTCGCAAATTTGCGACGAAATCAAACGTCCGTCGCAAATTTGTAGTTTATTAGCCCGTGATATTCCAACCCTATATGTATTTCGCACTCTCTCTCGCTTTTCGCCCTCCTTCGTAGTTCTGACATCGGCTAAATTCGCGCACGCACGTATTAATCTTGGTGAAGTTTTTGTATCGGTAAGTATCATAGTTAGCTTCGTGACTATTAGTCGTTAGATTGTAATTTCTTTTTTTTATATATACTTATGTTTGTTTTTTTTTTCGTATTTGCATCACCAGTTTAACGACTGGCAACACCTCGCCGGCCTTTGTATGAGTCTGAACGGTCACACTGTTTTGCGACGAATATATGAAAATTCCATCGCAAATTTGCAACGGAAGTTGCGACGGAACATCCTTTCCATCGCAAATTTGCGACGGTTAAACTCCGTTTCCATTGCACATTAAAAATTATTAAAAAATAATTCGTGATTGATAATTTTTTTTTGGGTATGTGTCTAATTGAAAGTTTCGCAATCTAAGTGGACACTGCAATTCTCATCAAATTAACCACTTTGTCCTACTAATATTTCAGTCAAATATTTGGATAAGTATTCTTTACATAGTAATTTTGTCTTTTTTTGCATTTTCGTATTAATTGTTACGTGAATAACAAAAATTATAATTTCCAAAATTTTATGGTGTTAATTACGAACAACAGATATGATATTTTAAATATTTTTCCTGAAATTTTTATTTTAATACAGACACAATGCAAAGAGAAAGAGTTTGGATATATAATAAGAACTTATCTGGACGTCAAGGATTGACAAATGAGTTTCGTACTGGGTTGGAACAATTTTTAGACTTTGCTAATAGTAAATATGCGTTCATAGATGGAAATAAGTTAAGGTGTCCGTGTAAAAAGTGCGGTAATGGTAAATTTCTTGTGTGTGATCGAGTTAGAGAACACCTTACTAGATTTGGATTTTGTCCAAATTATTATAATTGGACTTCCCATGGTGAACCATTTATATCTGACGAAGGATATGAAAGAAGTGACCAATTTTCAGTTAGGGAAGAATGTGGTTATGAGCAGTTGAACCCATACGAGAGGATGGTCATTGATGCAGCTAGTAATAATTTTGTCACGGAATCAAATCAGGCAAGTACTAGTTTTACTCTAACACATGAACAAGTGGGTACTAGTCATGCTTCACAATTGGAAGATATAGGAGTAACGGGTTTTGTTGAGAATGTCTATAATGAAACTTTTCAATCTAATCAGTTCTGGGATGCGTTGAAAGCAGCAGATGAACCTTTATGGGCAGATTGTGAGGACCACACTAAGTTATCGGTGACAGCCCGACTATTAAATATCAAGGTAGAATATAATGTGTCCACGGATTGTTTCAACTCTTTTGTTAAAGTAATGCGAGAATCATTGCCTCGTGATAATATCATGCCAAGTGATTTTTATGATATGAAAAAACTAGTTGATAACTTAGATCTTCCGGTTATAAGGATTGATATATGTAGTAGGGGTTGTATGATATATTGGAGAGATGATGAAAATGCAGAATCTTGCAAATTCTGTAGCCAACCTAGGTATAAGATTAACAGGAGGCCGGGTCGTAATCAGAAGCGTAGACCATGCAAGCAAATGTTTTATCTGCCCTTAATCCCCAGATTGTAAAGGCTTTATGCATCTAAAGCCACAGCTGAACACATGACTTGGCATGCAAATCATGAAACAGAAGAGGGTCTAATGTGTTATCCTTCAGATGCGGAGGCATGGCAACATTTTGATAGAACATACCCTGAGTTTGCGATGGAGCCTCGGAACATCAGGTTAGGTCTCTGTGCCGATAGATTTGCTCAATTTGGGAAAACAGGAAGAAGTTATTCATGCTGGCCAGTTATCTTAATGCCGTACAATCTTCCACCTGGTATGTGCATGAAGACACCTTATATTTTTCTGACATTAATCGTGACAGGGCCGCAAAATCCAAAAAAGTTGATAGATGTTTATATGCAACCATTGATTGAGGAGTTACAACGGCTATGGGTTGAAGGTGTCCCTACGTATGACGTTTCTACCGATCAAACATTTGTAATGAAGGCTGCCTTTCTTTGGACGATAAATGACTTCCCAGTTTACGAAATGTTATCTGGATGGAGTACAGCTAGGATCTTAAGATGTCCGATATGTTTGGAGAGGTCAAAGTCATTTATATTAAAATATGGAAAGAAGCCCACCTATTTTGACTGTCACAGATAATTTTTACCGGCAAGTCATCCTTTCAGAAGGGATATGAAAGAGTTCATCAAGAATATGACTGAAAGAACGCGCCCACCATTGAGGTTGACAGGCGATCAAATTTGGGAGCGTGTGCAGAACTTTCCAACTGTTGTTGAGAACCCGCACGGCACGACTTTTAGGTACGGAAGTACACATAAGTGGACAAAACGCAATATATTTTGGGATCTACCATATTGGAAGGCCCATCTTATTCATCATAATTTTGACGTCATGCACATAGAAAAGAATATTTTCGACAATGTCATAAATACTGTGATGGATGTCGCCGGAAAAACAAAAGACAACTTAAACGCAAGAAAAGATATGAGAGATATTTGCGATCGGCCAATACTAGTTGTAGATGCAAGCAACAGGGGACCAAAACCGAAAGCAGTTTATACATTGGATAAGAAGCAGAGGCGAGTTGTTTGTTAATGGTTGAAATCTATACGGTTTCCTGATAGATATGCTTCGAACCTCGGGAGATGTGTTGATTTGAATGAATACAAGTTCACAAGTTTGAAGAGTCATGATTGTCACATCCTGATGGAAAGACTAATTCCAATAGTTTTGAAGGAAGTTCTACCGAATTTTGTATGGGGCGCCATTACAGCGTTAAGCAATTTCCTCCATGATATTTGCTCGACAGTGTTAAAAGTATTGCACATGAAAAAACTAGAGAGAGATATTCCAATTATTCTTTACAACTTAGAAATGATATTTCCTCCAGCGTTTTTTGATTCGATGGAACATCTCTTAGTTCACTTGTCTTATGAGACCAAAGTTGCAGGTCCCGTCCAATTCCGATGGATGTATCCATTTTAGAGGTAATGTTTTTTTTTAAAATACAGTTCAAATTAGTTTATCATATAATATATTCTGATAAGCTTCTTTCTATTTCAATTAGATTCTTATATCATTTGAAGAAAAAAGTGAAAAATAAGGCACGTGTTGAAGTTTCAATTTGTAATGCATATATTGTGGAAGAAGTGACAACATTTGCATCGTACTATTTTGAGCCGCACGTTCAGTGCAAGAGGCGGAGAGCAGACAGAAATGATAAGGGCCCCATTGATCTCAATTGTACAGCATTCTCTATTTTCAATTATCTTGGTCGATCAAGCGGCGCATGTCAGTTTCGTTACTTATCAGGCGAAGAATTCATGCAGCCCATACTTATATTTTACTGAACCGCCCAGAAGTCGAGCCATATTTCAAGTAAGTGTAAATTTGCAAATATATGTTTTGACGTCGAAATATTTGCTAATATTTATATGGTTTTTAATATTATGATTTTCCAAAATGAAATGTTTGGACTACAACCAAATGAGTTTGACCGTTTGTGCGATGAACAATTTGCAGCATGGTTCAAGGCATATGTAAGTTGCCTATAAATCAAAATCAAGTTATTAAAATTATATACATCATTTAGTAAAATATTTATGGTAGACTTTGCATGTGCAACCTTAGGTTCACAATAATTATGATGAAATTGGAGGGCAAGGATTGTTATATCATCTGTCATGGGGTCCACAGTTAAAAGTTCGAAGTTGGCCAGCATATTTCATAAATGGATATAATTGTCATACTCAAGAATATGAAATGGGCAAATCCACAATAAATAGTGGTGTGTCTGTTCGGTCATCCAATAATAGCAATTCAGAAGATGATTTTTATGACTTGTTGGATGAAATCATAGAGATTGAGTACCCTGAATCATTAATGATGCAGGTTGTGTTATTTAAGTGCACATGGTTCGATCCCGTCAAAGGAATGAAGGTTCACACGAAGTTCAATTTGGTTGAAATCAATCACAAGAAAAGGTATATGAAGTATGAACCATTTGTATTGACACAACAAGCAATTCAAGTATGTTCTGCATCATATCCTAGTTTGAAACGTGATAAAGCCGATTGGTGGGCTGTATGTAAAATCAAAGCACGGAGGAAAATCGAGAAACACTGGAAGGATATAGCCTACCAACAAGAGGAAGTGTGTAACACGATCGAAATTGAGGAATATAACATACCAACTTTACGAGATCTGTGTGGAGCAATGATAGATGTGGATCCAACTGAAATTTACAAATTAAATGTACAAGAATGTTCAGAATCTGATTTTCAGACAGATGACTAAGACGAGGACGAAGACGAAGAAGAAGATTAAAATTTTTGTGACAAAACACTACAGATGTGTAATTATTAATGCTACAAGTGTTATTTTGGTTGTTATCATTATTGTTCTTGTTATTATTGTTATTGTGCTTTTTTATTATTGTTATTGTCGATTATTCTGTTTATTTTAATTGATCGTCCGAAATTTTGTCCCAAAATGCCGACAAGTCAAATATTATTAACGTGTCATAACATTTCCGATATTCTAATTTCCATTGCAAAATTTGAGATGCGAAATTTTACCATTCGAAATTTGCAACAGAATATATATGTCCGTCGCAATATAGTCGAACAATATAATTTCCGTCGCAAATTTGCGACCGAAATTATATTGTTCGTTGCAAATATCGACGGATAGTTAAGATCTTTCGCAAATTTTTTGTCGAAATTTTTTTCCGTCGGAAATTATTTGTCAGTCCAAATTTTGCGACGGACAAGTTGAATCCGTTGCAAATTTTGCGAGTGAAATTTTACCGTTCGAAATTTGCGACGAACGCACAATTTCTATCGCAAATTTGCGACGGAAAACGAACGTTCTCGTCACAAATTTGCGACGGACACACACTGTCCATCGCAAATTTGACGTCGAAATTTTTTCCCGTCGAAAATTTTTTGTCGGTCCAAATTTTGCGACGGACAAGTTGAATCCGTCGCAAATTTTGCGAGTGAAATTTTATCGTTCGAAATTTGCGACGAACGTACAATTTCCGTCGCAATTTTGCGACGGACACACACCGTCTGTCGCAAATTTGACGTCGAAATTTTTTCCCGTCGAAAATTTTTTGTTGGTCCAAATTTTGCGACGGACAAGTTGAGTTCGTCGCAAATTTTGCAAGCGAAATTTTACCGTTCGAAATTTGCGACGAACGAACAATTTCCGTCGCAATTTGTGACGGAAACCGAACTCGGTCGGCATAAATTTTTTTGTCGAAATTTTTTTTCTTGGTCCAAATTTTGCGACGGACAAGTTGAGTCTGCTGCAAATTTTGCAAACGAAATTTTACCGCTCGAAATTTGCGACTAACGCACAATTTCCGTCGCAAATTTGCGACGGACACACACCGTCTATCGCAAATTTGACGTCAAAATTTTTTCCCCTCGAAAATTTTTTGTCGGTCCAAATTTTGCGACGGAGAAGTTGAGTTCGTTGCAAATTTGACCGTTTGAAATTTGCGACGAACGCGCAATTTCCGTCGGAAATTTGTGACGGAAACCGAATGCGGTCGTCGTAAATTTGCTACGGACGAGTGCCATCTGTCGCAAATTTGCGACAGACAAATTCGGTCCGTCGCAGATTTGCGACGGACAAGTGCCAACCGTCGGCGTCCGTCGCAAATTTGCGAATTATTTCACCTCACCGACAACTCCGATCTTTGGCACCGCCGCTCGCCGCCGTTGCCATCGCAGCCGTCGCCGCCCAGCACGCCCGCCGTTCGTCTCCGGTCTCCCCCGCAAGCCGGCCGCCTGTTGCCAATCGCCCCGCAGCCCATTGCCCGCCCCGCAGCCCCCCCGGCCCGTTGCCCGCCCCCTCCGCCAGTGGCCCCCTCGCCGACCCAGCCGTCGCCGTCGCCTCCTTCCCTCCCCCGCCCGACGCCGGTCGCCTAGCAGCCCCCTCCGCCCGTCGCCTGCCCCCCCTGTCTGCCTCACTCCCGTCGCCCCCGCCTCACCGCCCTTGCCCTCGCCTTCGCCGGCGAGCGTGGTCGCCCTCGCCCTCGCCTTCGCCGGCGAGCATGGTCGCCCTTGCCGCCCCCGCCCTCGTCGCCGACGACCAGCAACCACTGCCGCCGACCCCAGCAGACGGCTAGCCGTCCCGCCGCCGTCCCGCCGTCGCACTACCGTCCCGCCGCCGGCCGCCGGCCAGCCACCCACCTCCCACTTGCCGGCTAGCCGCCCGCCTCCTACTCGGGGGCCGACGCCCTCGCCCTCGCCCGGCGTCGTCGCCGCCGATCAACACCGTCGCGGCCGAGCTCCCCTGTCGTTCGCCCAGTTGTAGCCGAGCAGCTGACCGACTTGTTATCATTTGGGTCCACGCCCGCGCCGGGACTGCCACTGTTCGATTGACCGGTTTTTATTGTCTTTAAACCAAGTAAGCAACTCCCTAAACCCTAGTTAATGTAATTAGGTAATTAATCAGATTCGTTTAAGGATTATTTATGATCACTTTTCGTTGGCTAGGTTACGCGTTGATTTTAGGATTGCATGTGAATTTGATTGATGGTCGACTGATTAATTTGTCTATTATGTGGATGATTAAGCGTTGAATGACGATAGAGTGATTGATTAAGCGTTTTCACGGAAAATGCTTCAAATTGAACAATTCTATAAAAAATCATTAAAAATTTTTAAAATATTATAACAACGGTATATGTTGGTCACAAATATGAAATTTGACCGTAAAAGTTTTTTAAAATTTTTAACAAATTCAAATTTCATAATATCGCAAAAAGTTAAAAATTAATAGTGACCACCAATTTTGAGTAAAATTTAGATTTCTTAACGTTCCGGAAAAAAAAATATTCAAAAATTAAAAATTTTTATAACTTTATAATATGGCTTAAGATAATTGTGTTCACCCATTGGGATGGAAATTTTTTTTATTTGGGTGAAAAAAAATTTAAAAAATATAAAATATCAAAACTGCACAGAATTACCTAAAAAACATGTGGCCATCAGCTTGCATTGAAATTTAAATTTTTTTAGAAGGTCGAAAAAAAATTAGAATTTAAAAAATTTCAAAACTTCACGGAATGACTTATAATACCTGTGGCCACTCACTTGTAGTTATATTTAATTTTTTTAACGTGCCCCTAAAATTATTAAAATAAATAATCACAAAAATTTTGGAAATTTTACCTAATAGCTTAGACTACCTGTGGCCACCCAATTTTAGTTTGTACCAATTTTTTTATTCCACATAAAAAATTTTATATTAAAAAATAATAATTTAAAAATTCTTAAAATTTTTAAATTTCAGAACTTTACAAAATGTGTTAGAATATCGGTGGCCACCAACTTTTAGTGGAATTTTTTTTAGATCCCAAGTAAAATTTAACAATAATAACAATTTTTCTCTTACAAAACTTTACAGACAGACTTGGAATACCTGTGGCCACCCACTTCCAGTGAAATTTAAATTTTTTGTACGTGGTCAAAAAATTTTCAATCAACATGAATACGATTCATATAGTGATGTTTGATATTTGTGGCCACCCATATCGTGCAAATATATTGATGTTTCATATCAAAATAAATGCGATTTATAGTATATTTATTCGTAGGAAATTGCACATCATAAACACTCGACAGTGGGTCATTTCAAGTAAACATTTTATCAATCTTTCCATCAAAATGATAAGTTTCGTCATTTACATAACTATGTGTCAGTAATACGTGTCAATAGTTCTTTATATATTCGCATAACCTTCCTACTTGTCAGTATAAACGTGGAGGTCACATGCCTAGAAGACAAGCCTCTTCCTCGTCCTCGTCCCCATCCCTTTCCTCTTCCGCCGTCCTGTCATCTAACCCTCAACCACAATACGGTCCATCACAATGTGGACATGTTGGCCCTTCGTCCAACACTGAACAACATGTTACAGGACTTGGCCACATGCGAACTGAAAGTCCTCCAGTTCAATCTCCTTTAGCTCCCTCTCCTTCCTTTTCACCCCATTATTCGGCGAAACAATCGAATATTGACGTAAACAGAGGTCAAGAAGATAACCGATTCTTCATACGTCCATTTGGAGATTCGTAAGTACTTTATTTTTATTTTAGTATATGTAATCTTTACGGCTTTAGATATTGATGTCAACTGAATTGTCGATTTTGCACAATATCCGTATGATTGCAGATTCACGGATGCTACGTCTGTTGTGAGGGAATTGAACAAAATAGTAAGAAACTTTTGAATGGGAGAGTATACTACTTACAGAAATGTTCCACAAGAAGTGAAACAAATGTGGTGGAATGAATTCAAGGTAAGTTTTACATATTTTATTTTCTCACCAATTAAGTTTGGTGTAGTATATTGATGGTCAGGAATGATATAAAGGGACCGGAACAACTCTATAGTTTTCGATACCTAAAGGACCAGATATTTTCGCCGACATGAACTTTACAAAATCTGTCTATATTTGTCTGGTGCATGGTTATGGATAGGTGATCATCATAATAACTTTCAATTTGTGTTTTTAATCATTGCAGCGGAAGTACAAGTGGGAGGAAGCGGAAGACAATGAAGTGAGAAGAATTTTCGATAAGAAAATCGGCGATTTTATGCGAAATGTCATAAATAGAGCGAAGATCAAGCAAGTGAAGCTGTCTTTCTTTACAGCTGACAATTGGGCGGCAATTAACAGATTTTGGGCATCTGAACAGAGTCGGCAACTCTGTGAGCAGAATAAGAAGAATCGATCTTCTAGTTCTAGTGAGGGTCAGCCACATATGCTGGGGGCTCTATCAACATTGCGGAGCATCGCAAACGACTGGTAAGTCTGTTAAATGAGTTATTAGTTAATTTAATTCAATTACTTATGTTTACATTTTGTAGGCACAAGAATTGGGGATGGAACCGACATTTGCAGCTACATTTGAACACACATTTCAAAAGAAAGATAAGACATGGACTAGCGATCGAGCAAAAACTGTTAAGGTATGTAAGGTTATCATTTGGCTTATATGTAAACTATAATGAAAACCGTGAATGCTTTCAATATTTATGATAGTGATTTTATTTTCATCTACATTGTTAAGTAGGAAAAATATGATGAACTTGTAATGAGCAGTGCTAGTGGTAGTGATGATTGTCCTGAATCCGGGCCATCAGTTGACAATATGGCATTATGGATGGGGGCAACGGGTGGGGTGAAAAAAGGGAAAATATTTGGGATGGGATCGTTGTCAAGGATGTACATGCCGAATAATCCTGCAAGTTCATCATCCACTGCGACTGGTCGAAGGAGGTCACGATAAGATGAGCAATTGACCCAAGAAGTGCATCATCAGAATAATTTACTTGTTCAGAAGGACGAACAAATAAATAACTTGGAGCAACAAATGAGACTCGTTATGCAACACCTTAACTTCAACCGATATGACGATCCTCCTGTACCTCCAGCCAATCCAATAGATCATGGGTACAACGATGACCAACACATTAATGCCGAGAATGCTGATGATGGTGATGATGCTGATGATGATTTTCTCCATATTTTCTAGTTAAAATTCTCAAAAGCGGGGGTAAGTTTGCTTCATAATCTTGGTTTTTCATAATTTCACTCATATTCATATGTAAAAACATTTATGTTCGTCCTGAAATGTATTTTTGTTAACTCTCTTGTTATTTTACACCTAGTTCCACATCCATGTATAAACGTTTCTTTTATAATCTGGACTAATTTATGTATGAACATTTCCTCAGGTTTCGAAAAGTGACCACTTTTGATGTCTTGCCAAGGTATCAAAGCCGCATCTTCTTGTGTATGGTTTTTCTGCATCTTCTATGGTTGTCCCGTCTCTTAGTTCATGTTTTGAATGTATTGTAAGATTAGATATCAAATCACATCATGTCAAACTCTGCAACTTTCCTTCGGTTATTTATTTCAATTATATGACATTGTGGCTGGTTTGTCAGAATCTATGGTTTGCTCGTTTTTCTGTTTAAATTATATGTCATTGTATTTTTTGTTTTATGTGGACAAAAATTTATGGCCGAAATGATGTAAAAATAGCGAAGAATATTTTACGCTGAATTTTGCGATCATTACAGTTCGTCGCTAATTTGCGATGTTTAAATTTTGCGGTCCATTTTGCAACGAAAATTGTAACGAATTTTTCGATGAAATTTGCAATGGATAGTATTGTGGTGAATTTGCGACTAATTTTGCGACGACATTTTCGACGAAAATTGCGACAGACAGAGTTCGAATTTGCGACGAATTTTGCGACGGAATTTGCGACGGACACAGTTCGTCGCAAATTTGCGATGGACATAGTTCGTCGCAAATTTGCTACGGAATATTTGCGACGAATTTTGCGATGGATTGTATTCGTGGCTAATTTGCGACGAATTTTGCGACGTATTTTGCGACGAATGTGTTGCGACGAATTTGTTTTCGTCGCAAATTTGCGACGAAGTTTTAAATTTTCCGTCACAAAATTTTGCGACGAGCTAGTAACGACGGAATTTTTTCCGTCGCAAATTTCGTCGCTAATCCGGTGATTTTTGTAGTGGGCGTCGATGGTGACGTCCGCGGGGAGAGAGAAAGGTACTTTAGAGGAGAAGATCTACATAAGACAAAGAAAGAAAAAAGAAAAAGAAAGGGAAATTAAAAAAAAGATAATAAAAGAATTTTTTAAAAAAAAATACCCTTGGATGAAAATACCTCTCGCTATATATAAGATTTGGTCGGCGGATAAGCTTAGACCATTATTTGAGAATAAGTTAACCACTTCAAACCCTTATTTAAGATAAAGTCTATTATAGTTTATCTTTTGAGAAAATTGCCTCACTTCAAATTCTTATTTGACATTTTCCCTTATTTCTTTTTTTTTATAAATCATTTTTATAGAGGTCACGATGTAGTTTCACGATTCGTCAGTTTTCCGGGAAATTGTTTACTAACTTTCCTATGTTTAGATGACGAAGAGCTAATCGATGTACGGAAAATGCTTTTCGTAAACTGAAAATAGTAACCTTAGATTGTGGGAGAAATTTTCTTTTCTAGTAACAAGGAAATCATATTCCCAAAACCACCAAATAAATAAAAACTAACCATTTTTTCTTGAAAAATATTTTCACGAAAATATTTTCCTTTATGGCTCTATTTTTTGTTGGTCAACATTTTCCTCGTTTTCTAGCATTTGGTTCGCTTAAGAAAATAAGTCAACGAAAAACCTATGCTTAAATTAAGGGAAATGATTTCCTCTTCAAAATACTGGAAATCATTTTCCAAAATATAACTAGGTATCAGCGCTTTCCAAAATATAACTAGGTATCAGCGCTTGAATCCGAAACTCTACATTTGAGCGCAAAACCCCAACACTAGTTTCTGGGTCCCCAATGTCCAAGACTAGTTCTCTAGCACCCAAGTTGGGGTCCATCGAGATGAGGCTCAGGACCTCAACGCCCATGCCCAATGGCCCGGCACATGGGTTTGGATCCACAAATGCCAAGCGTAGGATTCTAGTTTTGTGAGCTGGAATCTCCAATATACGAGTCTAGGTACACAATGATTGTGCCCAAGTTCATTGAGGTTAGGTCCAGGACCCTAGTGCCTACATTCGGGTCCATTGAGGTCAAACTCGAGACCCAGGTGCTCGTGCCCCCATCACCAATGCCTAAGTCGAGGTCCATCAAGACTAGACCTGAGACTCTAGTGCTCATATTTGGTTTTTGGCTGCTCATGCTCCAGCTACCAGTGCTCAAATAATGTATGATTATTTTAAAAAATCAAATTAGATTTTTCATACCAAACGATGGAAAATATCTTATAATATATTTTTATATTTCAGTCGAATATTGAAAAATATTATTTTTTTCCTGAAAATTGACTTATTAGAAATGTCATATTTTCCATGAAATAAAGAGAGGCTATCGTGAAGTTTTCAGTGAAACAAACGCACCCTTAAGTTTCATTAGCATTCCGAGCCTGTTTTCCATTCTCTTGTAGCATAAATTTGTAGCGAACATGTGATTGTCATTTCAAAACTGATTTTACTAACATAACAGTTTTTGGGCTACTATGAGAGTAATAACATATTGTGAGCCACAAATTCTTGAATAAAATGACCCCACAATGATTTATAATTAATTATTTTTTTTACTTTTAGCCTAGAAGAGACTGTTAATCTCACAGTAAATTAATAAAAGTGTTTCTTTTAGAACATGGTGGCCATTGGTATGCTAGCGGGCTCTTTCATTAACCTTTCAAGCTAGTTTTTTACAGTGCGTTTGGTAATCATTTTGTTCCCGAAAAAAATTTCTGTTTAGAAATGATTTTTTTTATTCCGTGCCCGGGAATAATTTCTAAGTATTTGAAGGCGTTTGGTAACTGGCCAAAATTTATATTATTGAAATCGAAAAAGAACATAAATGCGTTTGGTAATTACACAAAATTTATTTTTATTAATAATATTTTGAATTTTTAATATTTCTTTCTTTCTTTTTTTCTTTTTCCCCTTCCTTGGCCATGGCCAAGTTACCGGCACTGGCAACCGGTCACATGCCAAGGCCGGCGAGGGCGGCTCATGGCTTGGGCGAGGGCTGGACCCTCGCCATGCCCTCGCTTAGGTCGCTAGCCGCCCTCACTGAATCTAGTGAGGGTGACGGCAGCGAGGGTCACCCACTCTAGATCTGGCGAGAGTGGCCCTCGCCCAAGCAGCGAGGATCCAGCCCTTGCCCTCGTCGACCATGGCCTATGGCTGGTCGCCAGTGGCCAGTGGCTGCCACAAGTCAGGAAGAAGAAGAAAAAAAAATTTTCTTTTCCATTTCTGATTCTTGTTCTCATAATAGAGAATCAACTGTTTTTTACTTCTTAATTCTGTTTCAAAATTGATTTTGGGGACAAATTTGTGCAAATTTGTGTTGGGAACAAAAAATTTACTAAACGGATTTCTGTTCTAAAACTGATTTTGAGAACAAAAAAATAGAATCAGTTACTATTTGGCCAATTACCAAATGCAGCCCTATTCTTCGGCTTTGTTGGCTCGGTTTTCAGGCTTTGATACTGGTTCAAAGCATAGCATTTGGGTGGATGGACTTGGGCCAGACAGATCAATTGGACGGAGGCCCCATTCACGGCCCAATATCTGACTCATTGACTTCTTAAGGATTAATCCAAACATTCTTTCATTTTCTTTTGATAAAAAATCAAGCATTCCTCGGCTTAAATCTAAATGATAAAGCAACCAAAAATTTCCAATTATGTCAATTGCGACACATTTACATTGAGTTTTTTTTTTTGTAACCTCAAACTTGTGGGTGACAAATTTACTACAATTTGTACCTTTATGATACATTTACTTCAAGCTTTTTTGGCAACACAAAAAATTCAAAACTTGTATTCATGTGACATATTTACCTTAAAATTTTTTAATGACACAAAAAATCTCAAACTTAAACTTACGCCACATGTTTACCCTCCATCAAAAATGTTTTTTCCTTTTTTGTTTTTTCCTTCCTCTTTTGTCTTTATCGCCACCCTCACCACCGTCATCCTTACCATGGCCATCGTCACCGTCCTCACTATCACCAAACCAAGGAAGAAAAAGAATGATGAAATTAAAAAAAAAAAAGGAAAAAGAAAACAAGAAAAAAGCATACAATGAGTTGACATATTTTTCTCACTTGTGTTGTCCATGTAGTTAGACATTTGTTAAAGAAATTTTAACGAAGTGTAAATGTATCATACAAGTACAAGTTTTGAATTTTTAGTGTCACATATAGAAGTTTAGGCAAATGCGTCACACAGGTACAAGTTTTGAATTTATAAAGTTCCAAAAAAGGTTTATGATAAATGTATATAATGAGCATAATTTGAGATTTTTTTTATGACTTTTTCTCAAATCTAAATGGGCTATTCATCAAATAGAATAAATTTGCTCAATGCCCTGCTGGTTCTAAGATTTTAAGAGGATAAACTGACAAATCATGAAACCATAAATGATGCACGAAATTTTTTCAGGTATTTGGCTGTTTCATTTATTTACAATAAAGTGAAAAAGAAGCAAAATTTCACTCCGTCGCAATTTAAAAATAATGTTTTTTTTTTCAAAATTTATGACTATTGCATGGATCTTGCCGCAGCATTAAATATGAATGGAGTAAGACACGAATGTACTAATAAATCTTGTGACCAAATACATAGCAATATCAATACCTTGAAGGCGATTCGAGTAGGCATTTTTCATCGAAATTTTGGAGAGAAAAAAAAATTAATATTATGCTCTGTTTATTTTTCGAAATGTAAAAAATATAAAAAATAATAATTTCTTTTAAATGATCATAAAAATGAAATGTCGGGAAACCTAATACGTTTATATAAGCGTCGAGAACTCGCGTCACGGAGGACAAAGAAAAAGTCAGAGTCCAGATCTATATATATATATACATATAAGACGGATCATTCTCCCGACTCCAATCCCCGACTTTCCTCCGTCCCTTCCGTTGCGAATCGTCTCTTCGGTTTCCAGGGTTTCGAGCGCGAGATTTGGGCGATGGATGCCATCGATTCCGCCATCGATCCCTTGAGAGAGTTCGCCAAGGACAGCGTCCGCCTCGTGAAGCGATGCCACAAGCCCGACCGCAAAGGTAAACCCCCCGAGACCCCCGGCCTCCTCGTGCCTTCGTCCCGTGTCGGAATTTCTCGGGTTTCCGCCGCGCGATCTCTTGCAGATCTGGCGTGTACGCTGGGGTTTTGGTCGCGATTTTTTTGTGTCCTGTGTAATGGCGATTCCGTGGATGCAGAGTTCACGAAGGTGGCGTTCCGCACTGCGATCGGCTTTGTGGTGATGGGATTTGTGGGGTTCTTCGTCAAGCTGATCTTCATTCCGATCAACAACATCATCGTCGGTTCTGGTTAGGTAGGTTTTTTGCCTGGATCTGCGGATTGGTTTTTAGTGGTCGGTGGAATTTGCTTCCTGCGGCTCGATCTTGGATTGTTTCGCTGATAATTTTTTTTATAAGGGCCTATAATTTGTTGATGGGGATTTAGTTAGCAGCTCTGTTGTGAATTGAATTCGGGCCGTGTCTGCTCTCCGGTAAATCTCTGGTAGAATTGATAATTTTGATTAGGTTCGTGGATCAGTTTATGATCCTCGTTGGTACGACTTTGTTCTGAGGTTGCATAGGCCATGAAAGGAGTTGTTGAACACTGTTTGCGTCTTAGTTTATTGGTGCAAGCGGATTTTTAGCTGGATTATCATCCATGGATGAGATTTGTGCAATAAGAACTGCCGATAACTGCTGATACCTGCTGATTCCAAGGGAAATTGACAGTTTGGACATTAGTTTCGTTATTTCTGATTCCATGGAAACGATTTTTCTCTTATAGATTTATTTGAGACGCAACGGGAATTAACTGCCGCAACTTGCAAGTATGGATAGTAAATCTCTTTGAGGAAAATAGACGGCGATGTCAACATTTCAGAGGAAATTCTGCTGGATGAAGATCGTTAGCGGTAGAAAGCTCTGAATAGCATCTTCACTCTTTCCTTGAGGTCTAACTAAAACCAATGTTCTGATAATTGGACCAGACATCCTGTTCAACAGGTTAAACTGGATGAGGTCCAGTCCATTGACCATCAGTGGTTCAAAACTAAACAAAATAGGGGTTGGACCATGTCAAACTGGTCAACTGAGCACATAGATGAGGAAAGGTGAAAAAGCCTGTAGACTTGCGGTTATTTGAGGTTCAAATGAGGGTTTTTTCCCCTTTAGTTTGTAGGCACATGCCATTTACCCATGTGTGTAGCGCACATTCATTGTAATCAGTTAAATTATTTAAAGGGGAAGCACTCGCTTAATGCAAAATACTTAAGGTTCAGGCAATATATGAACCTCTAGCTTAATACTTCTGCAGCCATGAGTAACATGCAAATGGCCATTAACCCAATGGTTGCCATGCATGGATTGGTCTGGTTTCGAAAATATGGAGTAAAGCCTCCATTGTCGTAAATTGAGTGTTAGATTTATAACCATTTTGTCATGTCACGATCCCATCACATCATCAACTGGTGTTTTCCCTCCAATTTAATCTTGATACTATTTTCTAATGCCGGTGGACTTATTTAAGGCATTCTGCTGTCAGCCAATCGTTTTGTTATCCAAAAAATGAGTACATCTCCATCACTTCATTCACGTGTTTGGCTGTCGTGTGATGGTTTTTATTGCTCAATCAATGGGGCATGACACTATCACTTGCTGATGTATAAGAGTCGCTTAGTTTGCTAAATAAGTTTTTGTGGTGTGCTCTATCTGTTTAGATAGGTGTCTCGATCTCATTTGGCATTTATGAGAGGATCTATATGTACTTAGTGGAATTATGAATTGCCTACTTAGAAAAAGTTTCATCAGATCGCTACTAAGTTTTAAATGTTGCAAATTATTAGCTCTGCTTTACATCTAAATAAAAAATTACATAATAAAGTGAAACTTGAGAAATATTCAGAATTCTTTAGTCGTGGATGGAGAGAGCTGTTTAGCGGCATTTTGTTGTCAGATATCTTTGCCATGGAAAGTACATGGTATCTTTGAGAATGGGGCAATTTAATAAAAAGATGAGATAGCTTGATTCGAATGTCTTTAAAAGTTATAGTGAATACAGTTTAGTTTTTGTTAACTTGAATCTAGTTGGTCTGCCTTCCCAATTCTGCTTCCTTGATTAAAATGTCTTTCCATTTAGTGATCGTTGGGTTTCTCTTTAATTCTTGGTATGTGAGGTTCTACTGCAATCTATTGTCCCCATTGATGAACCTATGGAAGATGTCCTTTATAATTCAATTAAATCTGTTTGCACCATTTGGCATATATGAAATTTCTTTTCAATTTGTTACAGTGTCTTGTGATTTTTCTAGTTCTCTTCTCGAATGAAACCTGGATCGCATTCTTTTGCAGGCCATCAAGAAAGTGGATTCATGGGAATATGAGGCGGTTTGCCCAGAGCATTATTAGTTTGATTGGACTGGACATCAGTGTTGTTTGAGCTTAGGAGGCCCTTTTTTTTTTTCCCATTATCTTTGTAGTTTATACTCAATGCTGCACATTTTTGAGTGTTTTACCTTCGTTTTTGTCATAACCAACGAGTTTTCGTAGTTTTGACATTGCATCCTCAATTTCTTTATAGAACAAGTCGATGGAAATTTAAGTTTGAAAGGGAGGACGGATCCTGCTTAGCCTACTCAATTCGATTTGAAGTGTATGAATGGCGCTGGGGACTGTGGCTGCTTACCATCCTCATACCTCCCTTTGGGGGAGTGTTTGGCGGAAAGAAAAGTGTTTGAATTGAAAGGCACACACTTAACAAAAATAGAGTTTAATTTATTAAGATATTGATTATTATATCACAAGAAAAATGTAAATAGTGATTTAAGGATTACTCTTTATATAAGATCCGTATGTATATTTTGGAAATCCTCCTTGCTTTGAACGTGTTTCGGTCGCCTTGCACAAACGCCTAGTCCTTCTCCCCGGCGACTCGTGTGCCATCTTTTTCACGGAACAACAGGAGGACGTGATTATATTCTTTCGAATTGATTTCTTCAAATACTGTATTTTTAATCAAATTTATTTAACTTTGATGAAATCAGGTGAAGCAATTTGTTTTGAGGTATATGTTAATAATTCACGTGTCTCTATATGAAATCTACGTGAAGAGTGGTTTCGATATATTGTTATTTGGTCCTCCTTTTGTCCCAAATTCATTAATTCGTCTTAAAGAACGAAAATAGAGAATTGATAATAGCAAATAAATCGTATTTTGTAACGTATTTCTATCGTGGGTCCACAGTGACCTTTTCTCTAATTTTTTTATTTTTTTTTACATTTTAGCATTTGACATATGATTTTTAATTAACATTGAATCACTGGGATAGCAAAACGTCTCCATGCAAGTCACTGAAGTATTTTTCATAGTCATCTTTTAATTTAGAATATGCTTCTTATAGTTTTAGTAGGAAATCTATGTATAATTAGTCGATCAAAACAAATCAAGTTGAATGAGCCACAACAACACAAATAAGAAAACATTTAGAAATTATAAGGTTGTTCCAACTTTTTTAGCAGTGATTTATTTTCTTCGTACTAAAATGAAAATGATTACACTTAATATGAATAAGGGCTTGTTTGGTAACGTACCAAATAGTGATAATTTCTATTCTTTTATTCCCATAATCAATTTAGGAACAGAAATTCGTTAAATTTTTGTGTCCGGGCACAATTTTGCAAAAAATTGGTTTTAGAATCAGTTTTGGAACAAAATTATTAAGCAAAAAAAAGTAGTTTCTTGATTCTTGAACATTTTTTTCGGAACTGATTCTTTTTTGTTTTCTTCTTTCTTTTTTATTTATTCTTCATCTTCTTCCCGGCCCACCGTCGGCGACCAGCCATTGTCCACCGGCCAGGGCCAGCAAGGGTGGCCTTCGCCGCCCCTGACGACGGCAAGGTTGGCCTCGCTAGATCTGGACAAGGTCGAGCCTCGCCCGGCCAAGGCAAAGCCGACCTTGCCGTCGCGGGGGTGGCAACGATGAGGTCGTTCTCTCTAGATTTGGGCAAGGTCGAGCCTCTCTCGGCCATGACAAGGCCGACCTTGCCGTCACAGGGGGTGGTGATGGTGAGGTCGGCCTCACCTTGGCCAAGCGAGTCACCATGATTTGGTGAGGCCAACCTCGCCGGCCCTGGTCATGGCCAAGAAAAAAATATATTAAAAAATTTAAAATATTATTAATAAAAAGAAATTTTGTATAATTACCATATGCATTTCTGCTCTTTTTCTATTTTAAGAATAGAAATTTTATGCGTTATTAAACGCTTTCAAATATTTAGAAATTATTTCCGAGCACAAAATAAAAAAGAATTATTTTTTATCAAAATCTATTTTCAGATACAGAAAAATTATCGTGCGCAGCCTAAATTCGTTTTGTATCATTTTTTTAACTTTTCAGTTCCGTAATATATTTATTCGAACGAGTGATTTTTCCTGAACTGTCTCTCAAAAATAATTGTGAGATCCAATATCCGAAAATCACCTAAAGAGAGATTCTCTTCGACTCTTCCTCTGCCCCTTTCTTCTATTCCAATTTTCTCCCCAGTACATCCCCCCCATTCGCTGTGGTGCAAAACACGAAGGGGACATTCTGGTAAATCCATCTCCCCGCCCCCTGAAGACGGGCTCCCTCTTCTGCACCTTCCTCCACCCCCCCCCCCCCCCCCCCCCCCCCCCTCTCTCTCTCTCGCGCGATCTCGAGCCATGGCCGCCGCCGCCTCAACCCCCTCCTCCGCCGCCAGAACCTCCGCCTCCTCTTTTCCCACCAAATCCCAGACTCCCCTCCACCGATTTACCCTCCGCGTGCCTCCCAATCCTGCCAAGCCCCCCGCCTCCCACCTCCGCGTCTCCTCCGGCTCTCCTTCCCCATCTCGCATTCCCCGCGCCGCCGCCAAAACCCCCTCCGCGCCGCCGCCGCCAACCCCGACCGTAGCCACCCCCGAAACGTTCGTCTCCAGATTCGCCCCCGACGAGCCTCGCAAGGGCGCCGATGTCCTCGTCGAGGCCCTCGAGCGCCAGGGCGTCTCCGACGTCTTCGCCTACCCGGGCGGCGCCTCCATGGAGATCCACCAGGCCCTCACCCGGTCTCGCGTCATCAGGAACGTGCTCCCCCGCCACGAGCAGGGAGGCGTTTTCGCCGCGGAGGGATACGCGCGCGCTTCCGGCCTCCCCGGCGTTTGCATCGCCACCTCCGGCCCCGGCGCCACCAATCTGGTCAGTGGACTCGCCGACGCCATGCTAGACAGCATCCCCCTCATTGCCATCACTGGCCAGGTATCTTCAGGAGTTTTTGCTGCTCGATCGCCCGATTTTTTTTTTCTTTTTTCCCTTTTCCGCCTCTTCTTTTGTTCCGGAGGAATGCTCGCGGAGCGCAGGAGGTGTATGTATGGAGATACATGTCCTTCTGTAGACCAGTTATTAGATAGCATTAGGATGATAGATGCTGTTAAAATTTTTTCTGGCTTCATTTGTCGTGCATATGTATTAAATAATCAGTGTTTTGAATATGCGACCCCTGTTCAGTTCCGCTTGCTTTCTCTGATGCACCGTTGCGTTATGGATGAGTGTGTACGCGAATGCGTTTGTAGGTGCCACGAAGGATGATTGGAACGGATGCATTTCAAGAGACTCCGATTGTTGAGGTGACGCGGTCTATTACGAAACATAATTACCTTGTCCTTGATGTGGAAGATATTCCTAGAGTTGTGAATGAAGCTTTTTACCTGGCGACTTCGGGGAGACCTGGTCCCATCCTGATCGATATACCTAAAGATATACAGCAACAGCTTGTCGTTCCTAATTGGGATGTGCTCACATCGTTGCCCGGATACATGTCCAGATTGCCCAAGTCACCTTCGGAGGCCCATTTGGAACAGATTGTGAGGTTGGTATCGGAGTCGAAGAAACCGGTTTTGTATGTGGGAGGTGGATGTTTGAATTCAAGTGAGGAGTTGAGAAAGTTTGTGGACCTCACGGGCATTCCAGTCGCTAGTACTTTGATGGGGCTCGGGGCATTCTCGTGCTCACATGAACTGTCCCTTCAAATGCTGGGAATGCATGGAACTGTTTATGCTAATTATGCTATTGATAAATGTGATTTGCTGCTTGCGTTTGGAGTTAGGTTTGATGACCGTGTGACAGGGAAGCTGGAAACTTTTGCCAGCCGAGCTAAAATCATTCACATCGATATTGATTCGGCAGAGATTGGGAAAAATAAGCAGCCTCATGTTTCATTATGTGCAGATGTGAAGTTGGCATTAAAAGGTATAAATAGCATTATGGAGACTAGAAAATGGAAGCTCAAGCTTGATTTTTCGGCTTGGAGAATGGAACTTGATGAGCAGAAAATGAATAATCCATTAACTTATAAAACTTTTGGAGAAGCTATCCCTCCTCAGTATGCGATTCAAGTTCTCGATGAGCTGACTGATGGAAATGCTATTATAAGCACTGGAGTTGGGCAACACCAAATGTGGGCTGCCCAATTTTACAAGTACAGGAGGCCCCGCCAATGGTTGACGTCTGGTGGATTAGGGGCCATGGGTTTTGGATTGCCTGCTGCGGTTGGAGCTGCCGTTGCAAAACCCGGTGCTGTTGTGGTGGACGTTGATGGAGATGGAAGCTTCATAATGAACGTCCAGGAGTTGGCGACAGTCAGAGTGGAGAATCTGCCTATCAAGATAATGCTGTTGAACAATCAACATCTGGGCATGGTCGTCCAATGGGAGGATCGCTTTTATAAAGCCAACAGGGCTCACACGTATCTAGGGAATCCATCTAGAGAGTCTGATATATTTCCAAATATGTTGAAATTTGCTGAGGCCTGTGGAATACCTGCATCTCGTGTGACGAAAAAGGCAGATCTTAGAGCAGCTGTCCAAAAGATGTTAGATACTCCAGGGCCATACTTGTTGGATGTGATTGTCCCCCATCAAGAGCATGTTTTGCCCATGATCCCTAGTGGTGGGTCTTTCAAAGATGTGATTACTGAGGGAGATGGACGATCCGCGTATTAAGTCATCCGGGCTAAATATTTTGCAGAGTTGTATGTATCTACATACCTTTTCTTTGTCAAAGTATCTGCATACTTAAGATGATAGGATTTGTATAAAAGTTGTGCCAGGTTTTGTTTTTCAATTTATTTGGGTATATTGATACTTCAGATCTTTATTTGCTTGCCTAGGCTATTTTTCTTTTTTCTTTACTTCTTGTAAGACATGTACTTGATTGTGGTTTTTCTGAGGAAACAATGTTGCGCAGTCACTTTTCTCGTAAGCTGCACTGTCCATTTCCCTGGTGGTTTAGATAATTCGAACCCTTTAAAATGTGCCTGTGCAAGAAGCAAGAAATATATGAGAAAGATAACTAATCATGTACGTGCTGCAGCTACATTACATTCTGTCATTGTGAACTTTTGTCAAACTTGATCATTACAGAAATACCTTCCATGCAGTCAGCACAGGGTGGCGACAGTATTTTGTTCCATTAATAAATTACTGTTTAGCAAGTCATAAATCAGAGATTCTTTGCCTGCATTCTTCTGTCAATATATGCCATTAAGAGTTCCTAGTGGAGTGCATTTCTAGGGATCACTGTACCAGATCCCGACCTCCCCTACCATATTTTTCATCAATTTCCATAATATTTTCTCCTATTCCGTGACTAATTCTGAAGATTGTGCATCAGGTTTTGACCCACTTTGTGGGGTCAAACGAGGATGTTTTTGGTTCTGTAAGGTTGACATGCACACCCTAAAGACTTTTGTGGAACTCATTAAGATGTGATAATGCCGTCTGAATGATAGCTTACCAGGGTTGACTTGGAATGTGAGATTATAGATTAAATTTTGAAAGCTGATGGTTTCGTTTGTTTCCTTAGTTTGAGATTAACTTAGCTAGTAATGCGACATGCTTGAGCAATGCAACAGCTTCCTAGTGCTGTGGAGAAAGAGAAAACGAGGCAAAAGCATAGAGTCTGGTTCATCCTGAATTTTTATGAGGTAAGAAAGTAAATTTAATATGTTAGTGTGTTATGTCCCAAGGATTGCAAGTATATTCATGGCGCAAGAACATGCCTAAACAAGGCTAAGGAGAATCGCATTCCATTTATGACGATGATAGTAATCAGTATTAATAAGGATAGCCATCAATTAGTTTCTATCTATAAGGATAGCCATTAATTAGTTTCCATTTAGAATTGATATCCATATGTGTATTCGGCTATTTAAAGGGCCATTAGATTACACTAAAGGGTAAGCAATTACAATTATGTTCCTACCTCCCTTCCTTCTTTTCCCTC
Organism: Syzygium aromaticum; assembly: GCA_024500025.1. Classification (NCBI taxonomy): domain Eukaryota; kingdom Viridiplantae; phylum Streptophyta; class Magnoliopsida; order Myrtales; family Myrtaceae; genus Syzygium; species Syzygium aromaticum. Next base: position 29,470,606 of record CM044895.1, on the reverse strand, counting down.
CTCTCTCCTCAATTCTTGCTAAATCAACTGTTCTCTTAATAATTTGGTGCTCTCATCGACTCACACCTCCACCATGCTTGCAACTCGTTCTCAAGAATAGGAGACCCAATTGCAAGCGGTGCAACAACTAGCCAATGAAACTGCTAGAGCTGTCGAACAATTACGACAAGATCTCATTACCTCTACAGCCAATCAACTGACTGCCAAGAGCCTTATGACTCTCCTAGATAAACGTGACCAATGTCTCACCAGCAAGGTACGTGGACTCTCACCAGCACACTTACGTAGTTTGTTTATTTCTGGCCTGCAACTTTGGGTGCGCATGGCCATCCAAGCTCACCGCCTAGTGGACTTGCACGATGCCTTCGCATTAGCACGCATATACGAGACCCAGTTCAGCGAGCCGTGCAACCAGTTGTTTTCCCCGCACCCTTTCGCATCACCCCAACCGTCCGCATCTGCAACCGCACAACCATCGCTTCCACGGCTTTCCGTTAAACATCTGTCCGTAGAAGAGATGCAAGTACGACGTGACAAAGGTCTATGCTTCAATTGTGACGAAAAATTTGTCCGCGGGCATCGTTGTAAAGGGCGTCCGACCCATTTATATTTGGAGGGCTTTGACGACTTGGACAACGTCTCGCTGCCAATCAAAAGTGAGGTCATCCAAACTACTCCACCTGAACCCGAAGTCAGCCTCAATGCTCTCCTGGGCCAACATTCAGCCAAATCCATGCGCATGACGGGAATAATGTGAGGTCAGTCGGTTCAAGTGCTGGTTGATGGAGGAAGCACACATACTTCCTCTTTATGCGCATGTCCAAGTTCCTTGCCTTGCCGCTATCGCCGATCACTCCCTCTCAGGTGTTGGTAGGCAATGGTGATACCCTACGACGCACGGCCATATGTTGCGATGTGATCCTAAATATGATTAAACCAATAATTGTAGCAATCCACATATGTCTCTCTCCCATCAATCAGTATTGGTTGAGGTAATGGTAATGGAAATTTCTCTATTTATTTGTTTTTTTGTGAAATGCGAAACGAAAATGAAAAGAAAAACATAAGAGGAATCCCCGTTGGGAATGAAATTTGGCTATTTGTACCCCTTTTCACAAAAAAATGGAGAGATGCTTCAAACCCATTTATTTACCATGGATCGGTTTATTCTTGACCTGCAGGGCACTAATATTGTTTTGGGCGTCCAATGGCTAAAAACTTTGGGGCCAGTCGTAACAGACCACGCCAACATGACAATGGAATTCCAGCACCATGGCCAACCAATGTAGCTGCAAGGTGACCCCTTTTTGCGCTCACTCTTGGTCTCATCCTCAGGCCTTTTCAAACTCATGGCGGCTGACAGCGTAAGCGTAGGCTACATGTGCTTATCCGCATCTTTATCAGATCAACCTCCAACAGACGTGGATGCTGACATTCCGCTATCAGTACAAACCCTTCTTGCAGAGTACGAATACCTATTTGCCCAACCAACCGGCCTTCCACCGGCTCATGATGTTGACCACCGCATTCCCCTCAAAACGGGCACCAAGGCGGTCAATGTTCGACCTTACCGTTATCCACACTATAAAAGCATAAGATTGAACGCCTAGTCACGGAACTCCTTCGGGATGGAATCATTTGCCCTAGTAGCTCAGCCTTCAGTTCACCGGTCCTCCTAGTCAAAAAGGACGGCTCATGGTGCTTCTGCGTCGATTACAAGGAGCTTAATGCCACCACTATTCGAGATCGATTTCCCATTCCAATGGTTAATGAGCTATTGGATGAATTGCATGGTGTTGTCATTTTCTCCAAATTGGATTTGCGCTCCAGATATCATCATATTCGGATGGATCCCACCGACATTCACAAAACAACCTTCAGGACTCACAATGGCCACTTCGAGTTCTTGGTAATGCCCTTTGGACTCACCAACGCACCATCCACCTTTCAGGCATTAATGAATGAGGTATTCTGACTGTTTCTTCGTCGTTTCATTGTTATATTCTTCGACGATATTCTTGTTTATAGCAAGGATTTGGCTTCTCATCTTGATCATCTCCAACAAGTACTTGCCACTCTACGCCGCCGCCACCTGGCAATTGAACACTCGAAGCGCAGCTTCGCCACACCCATTGTTGAATTCCTTGGACATATTGTTTCAACGCATGGTATCTTCGCTGATCTTGCCAAGCTTGAAGCGGTTCAAGGCTGGCCACTCCCAACATCGCCCAAGCAGGTTCGCGGCTTCTCGGGGTTGACCGGCTATTATCGTCGTTTCGTCCGCCACTACTCGATGTTAGCCACCCCCCTCACGGACCTCCTCACCAAGGACGGATTCGCATGGTGCGCACAAGCCGAGCATGCCTTCAACTTCCTCAAGAAAGCTTTGAGCCATGCCCCGATATTGGCACTACCTGATTTTTCCATTCCCTTTGTTGTGGAGACTGATGCCAGCGGCGTAGGAATTGGCGCAGTATTGATGCAGTCTGAACACCTACTGGCATTCTACAGTCGCAAACTTTCTCCCATCATGCGCAACAAGTCAACTTATGTGCGTGAGTTGTTCGCAATACAGTTCGCCGTTCAGAAGTGGCATCAATATCTGCTCGATGCTCACTTCATTATCCGAACAGATCATAGGCCGCCGCACCATCTTCTTAAGCAAACCATCCAGACACCAGAACGACAGCAGTTCCTCTCGAAATTGGTCGGCTTTGACTACTCTATCGAGTACAAGCCGGGCAAGAAAAACGCAACGACAAATGCCCTATCAAGGGTTTATGATAACGATAATCAAGAGAGCGCACTTTTAACGTTGTGCTGTCCCGTGAATACTGACCTTGACACCCTTCGTGCCAAGTTGCTGCTAAACCAGCGTACAAAGAGCATCATTGACGACCTCCAGCGTGCACCTGACTCCCAGCCCGAGTGGTCTTACTCATCAGGTTTGCTCCGTCACCGTGGCGGCTTGTTCTTGCCGGCGGACTCCTCCCTTGTGCCCTTCCTTCTGTCAGATTATCACTCCAGCTTACATGGTGGTCACTGTGGGGTACAACGGACCTTACAACGCATCTTTGCGCATTTTCAGTGGGATGGCATACATAAGGACATAGCCAAGTTCGTCCAAGCATGCGATGTTCGCCAAAAGTACAAACCCACCATCACCCCTACGAGTTACTTCAACACATTACTCCACCCGACTCATTATGGACCAATCTCTCTATGGATTTCATCACACATTTACCACCATCTGCTGGGTGTACGGCCATATTAGTGGTCATTGATCATTTTTCCAAGGGGGGCCACCTCACTTCTTTGCCACCACGTTACACTGCCACCAAGGTGGCCTAAGTTTTTTGGACTACAGTGGGAAAGTTACACAGCATACCTCACTTTATTATTTTTTACCGTGACCCCATTTTTCAGAGTGCCTTTTGGAAGGAGTTGTTTAAACTCCAAGGAACATAGCTATACTTCTCATCCGCTTACCACCTGCAATCGGACCGACAAACGGAGTGTGTCAATCACTACATTGAACAGTTCCTTCATTCATTTGTTCATGATCAACCCTCCAAGTGGTCCAAGATACTTAGCTGGGCGGAGTATCACTACAACATTACGATCTAGGCTTCTATGAGTATGACGCCCTTCGAGGTGACATTCAGCGTAAAACCTCCCTCCCTCGTGGTCTATTGTGCAGGCACTAATGCTATTGAAGCAGTCGATCATGACTTGCGCTCACGTGATATAATCTTATCTCAGTTATGTGCCAATTTATCCAAAGCTCAGGTGGTCATGAAAACCCAAGCAGATAAGCACCGCACTAATATTTCTTTCAAACCAGGCGACATGGTGCTTCTTCATCTTCATCCTTATCGCCAGCTGTTAACTCGCAAAGACTTAGCCCACAAACTTGGACTTCGCTACTATGGTCCGTTCCTTGTGGAGGAGCGCATGGGACAAGTGGCTTATCGACTTTCCTTGCCAACTTCCAATCGCATACACCCAATTTTTCATTGTTCACTATTCAAACCGTATATGGCTTCAAACTCTACTAGAGTGCACCCACACCCAGAGGCAGTTGTTGATCACCAACCCATTCACAAGCCATTAGCTACTTTGGGTCAACGAGTTATTATGAAGGATTCTAAGCCGGTCTCACAAGTGTCAGTTCAGTGGCAGGACCTCGCACCCGACGACTCCAGTTGGGAGAATGAGCATCTCTTGGATAATATTCGACTTGAGGACAAGTCGTCTCTCTATGAGGGGAGGAATGTTACGTCCCAAGGATTGCAAGTATATTCACAGCGCAAGAACATGCTTAAACAAGGCTGAGGAGAATCGCATTCCATTTATGACAAGGATAGTAATCAGCATTAATAAGGATAGCTATCAATTAGTTTCTGTTTATAAGGATAGCCATTAATTAGTTTCCATTTATAAGTGATATCCATATGTGAACTCGGCTATTTAAAGGGCCATTAGATTACACTAAAGAGTAAGCAATTACAATTCTGTTCTTACCTCTCTTCCTTCTTTCCCCTCCTCTCTCTTCAATTCCTGCTAAATCAACTATTCTCTTAACATAGTGCTTGTTTGGGGGTTTTAGGAGAATTTTAGCCCCCTACTTTTGCTTCTATTTTTTTTTTTTCCCTTCTAACTTGGCTTGTCAATTGGCATCAAAAGCTAGTCAGAAATTGTCTGTTAAGTTTGGAGCAGAAGTGACAAAGGTTTTCCTCTTAACTTTTGGCTATTTGGTGAAAAAAATATTGAAAATTTTGAGATTTCTATTTGAAATTCAAACATAGGATCGTAGCATGTTCTTGTTTGTTTAGTATTTTGTTTAGTAAAAGCTAGAAAGTAATGAGACTTCACAACTTCTAAATTTAACCAAAGTCAAGATAAAGATAAATATTGGAAGCCATTCCTAAAGCCAATGCCATATCCAAGAGACTATGTCCTCCAACAAACTGTCATTTTCCTTCTGCACACTCTAGACGGTTCCTGTTATGTGCTGTAAGACACACCATCGTTAATTACTGATAAACATGCTATCATCCTACTGTCAAAGCAGGTTGTGTTGATTTGTTTGACTCTGGAATTTTGCATCACAAATTGGTAGAGAAGAGAGGTCCCAACAAGGATAGCTTTCACCAGAACTCTGGTGGGTGCTTCACAAATAGTAGCTGCACTTGGATAGAGAGAATTCTAAGCTTTTGACCCGCCCCAGTGCAAACTATGCTTGCACTATTTAGCTATCTCTTTAAAATCTCACCCATCTGGTGGCAGAGAATCATGGGAGATTCTTTATAATAGATTCTGTTAACTACTATAGGCTCCATACACATGATTTATTTACTTTTTTCTATATGTGGAAATTTATATATCTTCTTTTTTAAATGCACCATCCAATTTCTGTTTTGCGGGGAGAAAGTGAAGAAATTTGCCTGGTGATTTGATAGATTGGGAAAAGCCACTCACCTAGGTGTATCAAGTTTTCACTGATCATAGGATGATGATCCGATTCAACTTTTCAAAAATAGCACCCAACATGATAGTTTTTGATCTATTAAAGTATGGTGTGAGTAAAAGGTCATATTTTTAGTTATCTTTAATAATGGAAAACTGTACTTATGAATTTAAATATGAAAACTTATTTATAAACTGGAGCTCGTATGTGTAGCTATTCTTATTAATTTGAAGACATCCGCATGGAACTATCTTTCTCTTTCATTGGCTTGAGTAGGAAATAATTGCTGCATCAGAAGGTATTTTCCTCGCCAAAAGGCAAGTAATTCTTGAAGGATAGGCATGCCTGTTGCCTAGACTGCACAAACAAAGTCTGATGGGAGAAGTGAGGGACTTGGGCAATCTTCTCCGACAATCCATGAAATTGCAATCAAGAAGAACATGCCATGAATTTCGACGGGCTTCTGTAATCTAGTGCATGGAATATTGTGTCCTGTTGACATCTGCTGGGTATGAGAATAGCCCCCTTAGGGCAATGCTTACTTTTTCGCCCGGAATACTGACTTAGTTGTGATCCCTTGATCCCCCGACCCCACCAAGTCTGGGGTGCAGACGTTACCTTAGATTCTTCATAAGTAGCGAATTCCTTTGCATAATGCCCATCGTCTCAATGAGGTCTTGAGCAGTTTCCCCTGAGAAAGAGATAGCTATCACCTACCAACATCATGGCATCTTTGTAGCTTGGAGTAAAGAGAACAAAATACTCATTGCTGTATAGTCCATGGAATTTCAGAACTTTATTTGAGCTTGAATTTCAGGGACGGAGATGAAACTCCTGGGGAAGGAGGACCTCGTGGTGATGATCTCAAGCAATCTTGTTGGTTCTAGCTGGGTGCCATCTGAACCCAGGTGACTGCCTCTGTAAGACGGGAGGGATGGTTCCCTGAAGTCCTCTGCAACTTCCTCTTATCATCACGAACGAGCTCAAATGGCTCCTTGTTAATGCAAAGAGTGGATAGATCTATTTGTTCTCGTTCACCAAGTCAATATTGTGGATACTTCACCAGCAGGTACTGTTCAACATATTGTATCTTTGTTGGGTGATTGGCCCTGACCATCTAAGGCCTAGACCGCGGAGTGATGATGTGGCTTCTGCTACTATGTGAGGGGGAACTGTGGTATGTGCTTTCTGTCGAAGCACCGGCTGATTTAATAATGCTAGTGAATCATGGACACTTACCTTTATGACCATACTTCTGGGTCTACAATCATTGCTTTATGTATATATTGGGATGGGAATTCTTCAGTCAATCTTCATTTTCATATTTTTGTCAATAAATATTATGGGCATCACTATTAGTGTAAGATCTGTATAAAGCGAAAATAAAGAATCAAAGAGATTTTAAGTTTGAGAACTCACTTTCAATCCAGCATTTGAAATGCATTGTTGTCCCTATCCATGGTCTGTTCTCTATTCACCGCTTATAAAAGTTTAGATTGTTTCTTTGCAATGGATGTACAAGATTTGTGAGAATGAGAACCAAAAGGCTAGGAAATTAAAGTGAGATTATATTTAGGTAAGCCTTGCGCAGTACACAGGACCATGAGTTGGTTAGAGATGGGTATATTAGAAAAAAGAGCGTTCAGACAAGTCAATGGATGGAAATGTGTCAAAGATATATGGTAATTTTTCTGCACTTGATTAGCAGAAGCAGATATTGACTGTAATACAAGATAATCTTTAAGAAGTTGTTTAAGATATGGAGAAAGGAATAAAGTTGGGAGGGAGGGTGGGAGGAAGGTGCGAAGAGAGGACCTGGCCAAACTCACTGTAGAATTTTTGGTTGCGGATGTGTATCTGAATTCAGTTATTGAAGATATGTAATCTTAAGTGTCCAAGTATCAGGATTTGACCGAAAGATTTTTTGATCACTTGAAATGTTCTGCTCTAGCCTTTGGAATCAGACAACCAAATATCCTTGCTAATAATGCCTATATTGAAACACAAATGTCTTCCAGCTGGAAGTTGAGTAACATAATTCCTTATTCTTGAAACATAAATGTTGATCTAGCTAGATTAGAGTATTTTCAATTGTAAGTGGAGGCCGTTCTCTGAATTTTAAATCTGTGCAGAAAGTGACATTAGAAGTTGCTCGTTAACAGGTGCAAATGGACCTGTTCATTACAATTGATTCATGAGAGATATTATTTTGTGCAGTTGATGTTTAAAAAGGATTGTAACCTTTCTGGAAGAAATCATTTCCAGAAATCTTAGTTTAGGACAAGAATTAACAATAGTAGAATTGGTCTATACTGGGATTGGTATAGAGTACAGATCTTGAGATAAGCTCATTGTTGTTTGTTCTAGTTAAGAATTATCTTTTTTATGCAAGAACTGGCATGTTACGAGTATGTACTTGGTCACATGACCAAAGACAAATTTAAATAGTAGAATATCTCGAGTGGATTTTTGCCCGACTGAGGGATCTTCCGTGTTCATGCAAGAACTACTATCGTAAAGACATTAGTCCCTCTGTTTAAGCCACTGTCGTTTGTATATGCTGTTGTGGGAAAATTACATGTTGCGACCACTTGTATTTTCCCCAAGTGATGAAATTTAGATTGCACATGTTTTTTTTCAGTACCTCCAAAATTAGATGAAGAGAAATCTAAATTAATTTGAACTGGTTAAGTATCCTACACCACTGGCCTATGAGGTTTCAATGTGCCTTATATCTATGAAATCTCCTTCCGCTCATTAGGTGAAGCTTTTGAGTTAAACTTACTAACAAGATCACGGACCAACTTCCACACAAAATTTATTTCGCTTGTGAGGCTCCTCATTTGTCAATTCTATGTGTTTTTCTCAGTTTGGTTTGAACGGAAAAGGGGTGTTAAAGTAACCTACATCGCTTATCTATAGAGTTTCAATGTGCCTTATATGCATGTACTCTCCCTTCATTTATTAATTTAAGCTTTTGAGTTGAACTTTCTAAAAGAAACTTCTATTAGAGGGGGAAATATGTGTCTTGCTAGTTTTACCATTAGTGAAGATCATATTTATGTTTGTGATGTCATGACTTTAGAATCTATCAAGTCAGAGGCCAAATGTGGGATTTCGGGCCCTGTTGAAACAAGAAATACAACTGTAGGGAGTTGGTTGATATTAATTGAATATAGGGGGTGACTGAGACAACCCTGGAGCATAGAAGCAGGATGTACTCCCCTTATTGTCGCATAGCCATATTCTTGAACATATCAATGCCCATAAATTTGTAATGGAGTTTAGATCCCTCTGCTTGCATCTTTTAAATCACTATGATAAGTCATAACATGTTCCATTATGTTTTTTGCAGGTCTATCCATTGTCAAATTTAAAGATTTGGCATCCAGTTTTAATGAGCTTTGTCCCATATTGTGAGGTTGAAGGAAAAACTTATATTTGTTTTGATAAGGCTAAGTTTGTTTAGCATGTCTAAGAGACATTCTCATGGAGGTTTAGAGTAATCAACTTAGAAACTAATGTAGCTTGGCCAATATTTCCTGCTATTTATTGCAACAGAGGAAGAGGCGACACATGAGCACAGAGAATTTCAATATTTAATGTCTTTGAGGAATATTTTTCAGCTTCTTGTGAGGTCAGAAATCACTGTGTTAGAGTTTGTTTGTGCTTGGGGGATTTGAACCCCGAATTTTCCCTAATTCCTCATTTTTCTTACTTATTGATTGGCATCAAATGCTAAAAGTTGCTCCTCTAACTATTGGCTTTTGGGTGAAAATTTATTGAAAGTTCTAAGATTTCCATTTAAAGTGCGACATATGTTATTTAGCATGTTTTTGTCTATAAATTTACTATTTTTTGAATAGAAGCTTATAATTAATAGAAACTTGCAAGTTCTAATTTTAATACTAGTCAAAACTAAAATTCAGAGACCATTCCTAAAGCCTATGCCGTTGCCTGGAGCCTATGTCAACAAACTCTTAATTTCCCTGTACATGCTCCAGACTATTCCTCCTGAGACATGGAAGTTAAGTTTCATTAACATCATTCTTATGTGAAGATGCTCTAGTCCTTCCATGAGAAAAGGTTTCATCATGCTAATGCTGGAATGACATAGATATCAATAAATCCCCTCAGGCAACAACTATTATAGGCCGTTTACCCTCAATTTTGAGTTAAGTTCTAGATAGAATATTTCTTCTTGCTTGCATGCATGCATTATGAACCATCCGTTCTATGACATTGGCAAAAGAATATGCAGAAACTTGCCTTAGCTAGTTACTGCATTAGGAAAAAACCACTTGCTGGGTGGCAATGCCTTTCCATAGATTACACTATTAGAATCTAATAACAACTTTGGCTACAAATCTGTCAATCAACGTGGTCCTTTGTGATCCATCTAAGATATGATCTGTGTAAAGATCATTTCTTTGCTATTTTCAATCGTGTAAACTCTGGAACTTTTTCTTATGAGGTTATACATGAAAAATTTTCTGAAAAACCAGAGCTCACTTTTGTGGCGCTGTTGCTTAATTGAAAGGAAGACATTCTATATTTACATGTAACTGTCCTTCTCATTCATTGTCTTGAGGAGAAATTGTTGCTGCATCAAAAGATTTTTTCCTCACCAGAAGGCAAGTGATTCTTGAAGGATGGGCATGCCTGTTATCTAAACTGCACAGACTGAAGTCTGGTCGGTGAAGTGACAGGTTTAGGCGATCCTCTCCAACAACCAATGTAGTTGCATCCAGAAGAACATGCCATGAATTCCGGTGGGCCTCTGAAACCCAGTGCATGGAATATCGAGTCCCATTCACATCTGCTGGGTAGGAAAATAGCCCCTTAGGACTGTGCTTACATTTTCTGCGGAAATACTGGCTTAGCTGTGATCCCTTGATCCGCAGATCCAACCAAGTTTCAGGTGCAGAGATTATCTTTGATTCTTTGTAGGTAGCGAACTCCTTTATGTAATCCCCATCTTCTCCAATGATGGTCATGTAGCAGTTTCCCTTGAAAAAGGGATAGCTCTCACCTACCAACATCATGGCATCTTTGTAGCTTGGAGTGAAAAGAACAAGATAATCCTCATCAGGCAGTCCACAGAACTTCAGAACTTTATTTCGAGCTTGAATTTCGGGGATGGAGATAAAACTCCCAGGGAAGGAGGCCTTCTTGGTGAGGATGTCAAGTAATCTTGATGGCTCTAGCTGGGTTCTGTCTAGATCCGGGTGACTGTTTCCATAAGATGATGTCAAGGGTTCTCTGAAGCCAGTCCGTGGTGATTTCCTTTTATCATCAAGGATGGGTTCAACTGGCTCCTCATTAATGCAAAGTGTGGAGAGATCTATTTGTTCACCTTCAACAAGTCCAGCATATTGTGGATATTTTGCCAGGACGTATTGTTCAACATATTGCATCTCTGTTGGGGTGATTGGCCCGGACCATCTAAGGTCTAGACCACGGAGTGTCGATATGGCTTCTGCTACTATGTGAGCGGGAATCACAGTACGTGCTTTCTGTTAATGCATCAATTGATTAAATCAACATGCTATCAAATTGCTGGAACTCATCTTTCGGAAAAAAAAGAAGAGAGATCGATGAATATCCTACCTTAATGACCATGCTGCTTGGTCTGCCATCATCTGCGGAGGCATTAAGTATAGATTGGAATGGGGACTTCTTTGGTCGATCCTCTTTCATTACCTATATATTTTAGCTGAATTTTAGCGATAGCCACTGCTAGATTAAGGATTGTGGAGAGCATGAAGTACGGAATCGAAGAACTGTTTGAATTGAAGAACTCACCTTCAAACCAGCAGTTGAAATTCTCTTTGAATTGGAGTCTCTACCGTCTCTACCCATTGTTGCTTCTCTATACGCCGCTGTTTAAAGTTTAGATGCTCTTGCTACAGACTAGATTCAGGAGGAAAGAGATGATCAAAAGGCTAGGAAATTGAAGAGAGGATGCTTAGTAGAAATGCCTTGCAAAACGCACGGAAGATATCGCTAGAGAGTTGGTCTTTTATGGGAATTTTAGGACATAGGAGAGTCTTCAGAGAAGTCAATGGAAGGGAAGTAAGAAAAGCACAAGCCAAATTCTTCTGCACTTTATTTGGTGGAAAGTATATCTGGGCTGTCGTGCTAGATAAACTTCAACAAGTTGCTGAGGTTGGGATGAATTGGAGGTAGTGAGGGAGGAAGGTGCATAGAGAAGACTTGGCCAAAGTGCTCACAGCAATTTCGGGAGTCCAGGAATAGAGTTTGACCAAAGGATTAATGAGTCACCTGAAACGATCTGCTTTAGCTTTGGAAACAAACAGCATTGATACGTTGGTTAAATCACCCATAGTGTGCCTCTACAGAACCTTCCAGCTGGAGAATAAGGTAAAGTGGAGCTTGGTTCTTGAAAATAAATGTGAATGCAGCTAGGCTTAGAATATTTTCAATTGTGATGGGATGTCATCCTTCAATTTTAAATTTTCTGCCGAAAGTGACATTTGGGGATGCTGGTGGACAGGTGCAATTGACCTATTCTTTAGTATTTGATCTATGAGTTTTTCTTTTTCTTTTTGCTGAGCATATTTAATTTATATTGTAGTTGTTTAGAAATAGGGTTGTGATTGGTCTACAAAGTCATTTCCAGAGATTTTAATTCATACAGAGATAGAGAAACGATGGATTTCGTGACCGTTGGGTTTGGTGCAGACCTTGAGAAGAGGTTTTTATTTCTCAGTTTCAGCTTAGTCCTTGTTGCAAGGACCAACTTTTTGTGTATGAAATGGGTTGCTTGACCTATGACCAATAGAAGAGCAAAGGGATTTAGACCTTGAAAAGAGGTGTTTTTGTCAGTTTCAGCTTATTCCTAGTTTTTGCGAGGACCAACTTTTTGTATAGGATATGGTTTGCTTGACCTATGACCAATAGAAGAACAATGGGATTTAAGAATTTCATGAGGGATGGCTTAGGTGCAGGACCTTTTTTCTGATTAAATGAAGGATCTGATCTAGGTACAGAACTTGCACCATATGGACACCAAATTGTTGTTGTTGGTTTCCATCCAAGAAATAGACCAAAAGAAATTGAGGGAGAAGAGGAAGTTGTCTATTTATCTCATCTCAGCTTGATATTGTCTACTTATCACTGTGCAACGTGATCACTGTTCTCTTTCTCCTATTAAACTGTTTAGTGCAGTTCCCTTCTTGTATAAGGTTGCACATTTATACTTGATGCAGAAACTGGATCTCCATTAGCTGAGAGTATCACATTCTCGTATCTATCTTAATAATTGTCATAATCTTCTGATACGATTATGCCTCGAGTATAAAAGCTTTTAATCAGGGTGCATGTTCATCTAACCACTTTTGATTGCTTTGGTGCGACATTAATCTTCAGGGACAACTATTTGTTTATGCAAAAGGAAACGTCCACGTACTGTGAGGCCGCAGGTACCTTCTTTCGGCGAGCACATATAATGTACTGTCGATATGGAGTTAAGTAATAGCTATTCCTTTCAATTCCGGTACATACGATGTGTTTCTACAGGAGGAAAGAAAGATGCCGCTTGAAGATGCCTTGCTGCGAAGCATACATACAGACAAAAGTAATTGGAAAACTGTATTACATATGTTGGTAAATTGACGTTAGAATAATGTAAACAAGGGTGCCTTTCGTACAGCTCATTCGACACCGATTAGCGTAAACGAAGTTGCCATCTGATTTCTTGGCTACTGGAAGGTGACATCAGATTCTTTTTTTTTTCCCTCTTGTTCGAGGGCAAGTTGCCGTAGGCTATATTGGAACAGCTGCTATTGATTAGTCTTAGCAATGTCCAGAGACTGGCAAATTTTTAGTAGGAAAATGTCAACAGGAGTAGCTTTTGCACACCTTTTAGCATCAGTCATTTTGTAATATTTTCAACCGATTTGCTCTATTCAATTCAATTCCTTCACCATTAGGTTGTGTGATATGTGTGTATAGAGAGAGAGATATTTGTACATGTATCACAGCTTATTGACAAATGGTCCGCCGTTACTGTGAAGAAACCTTTCTAGCCGGTGGACTCTTTCAATGTCCTTAAGAGAATTCCAACCCCTTGCTTAAAGTAATGCTGTGCCGCTTTCATACGAAGCCTCCTCTTGAAAAGGACCTTTAACTAAACATCTCTCGCTCTCTCTCTCTCTCTTTCATTTGATAATCTTATAACGATAGTGACATCTTTTACATCAAATGCTTCTAGTGATCCTGCCGCTTTTGATTTCGGGCTCTCGCTCCAACGGTACAGGTAAGAACGTCATGCTAACGTCTGGTTGATGCAAGATCTTCGTTATATCGAAGTTTCCTTTCTTTTAATGTTTTTCAACATCTGCGAATACATGGTTTCAATACTGGCTCTGGACCAAAGACATCAAAACGGAACCGGATTAACATTGCTTAATCCCGTGTGGACATATGAATGACGTAAAAAGTAAAACTAGGCTCGCTATTTCTCGCATGCATGCGTTTTACTTTAACGTGGCGCCTTAATGGTTCTGAGTAAAGGCTAATGAAGGTCTGTTTTCTTGGGGCCTTGAGGCTTGCTTCTTCACTGATTAGTCATAATTAAGCCTATCTCGTAATTGAGATTATTTTTCCTTTGCTTGCCAGAACCGATCCGAGTCATCATGCAAAGGGTGAAAAAGCCATTTGATGCTTATTGCCATGCCTCACGCGTTTTCGAACCTCAAGTCAGACGCAAAACAGGGCGTTGGTTCTTATGTTAATGTCGTCCAAAATCACCAACCAATTTGCCAAAATTTATCGTTTAGGGCTCTGAGCTTTTTGCCTTTTTTTTTTTTTTTCACCTTTCCAATTAAATACATAGCTACAAACATACACGTTGTAGGGTTAGCGATTAAATTTGTGTAGAATAAATGTATGATATAGTTTCGCTCCTGGATGTACCAAATACAAACAATTCCAGTTTTGTATCATCCACTCGGGCTTTGACTCGTGCGACGCCTAGTTCATATAAGCCTCTCAGGATGTATTACAGATTTAGAATTTACCTAGCTAAAATTGGCTACTTCATCACATCGGATTATTCAGTATTTATTGAATTCTAATGACTATATGACGGAATTAATCTTGCAAAACTTGGCACCTAGCAATTGGTTTGGACTTTGGAGGTACCGCATAGGCCTAGGACGCGATACAGTAAGAAAATTTCTTGAAAATCGGAAGCACTAACAAGATCTTCTGGCTCTAAATCTGCTAATGGTATTTACACATTGGCTAGAAAGGGACCAAACAACCCAAACATTTAAAAGAGGGGAGGTGAAATTGGGTAAAAAAAATTGACCTCGAGATCCACTTTGACATTTAAAATAGAAAAAGGAAAAAGAAGAAACTTAATTCAAACACAGATACTGTGGAAATTTTATTTTGCAAAAAGAAACATCATACCGATTTTTATATATGCTCCTCACATGACCACCACCAACTCTTGTACGTACAAGCTACTAAATCGAAAAGAAATCGAAAAAAAGCGGAAAAATCACATGGAGGACCACATCACCCAATTGCTATTCAAACCCCAGCCATCTTAATGATTGAATGATTATTTTTGGTGTCTTCAAATTACTTTTATCGCGCAAATTTGCATAATCAGTCCCCTGGCAAGAACAATGACCCTTCACCCGAGAATTGGCAAAGATTGTGGCTAGGTCTCATTGGGCTGAATCGAACCTCTTATGTTGACTTCAAGAGGGCACTTTCACTTTTCATTTGAACAAGATCCGTCTCCATCACAAGCTGTCCACCCATCATTTTGAGACAATGGCCTTCCAACTAATTTGCATTCTTCAACTTCAAACTATCCACAAAAGAGCAGCATTCCCAGCGACCCACATCAGAATATGTCAACCACCATCATATGCTAAATGATTGGAACACCAACCATGTGATGTTTCTCTAATGAAGATACAAACGTTGGCAAATCTGATTTTGACACAATGCAGTTAGGTGACCAGCTGACAGCTCGTAAAGATCTCTTGAAATTGAAGCAAAAACCTGTCCTTCTTCCTCACGCTAGAAGGATACTAAAGATTCCTATCAATAGCAACTTAAAGTGTCAAAAACCCTCCCACTACAACACTATGAAGATGATGTGAAGGTGGCTGTAGATGTGGTGAGAGGAAAGAGAGGAAAATGCCCCCAGAAGTACCTCTGTCCTCCACTCTCGCAACACCACTCATTCGCTACTCTCCTCCAGCCCCTTCTGAGGTAGAAGGCAACCAAACTTTCAAACACAAATCACTCAGAGGAACTAGGAAGATGAAATTTAGCGTAAGGAAACTCATACCAGTTTTCGTATTGATCCTTGCATCCATATCTATCCTTAGATTCGTCCGAATCATCATCACCACTTCATCTCCGCACCCACTTCCAGCTTTGCCTCCACATGTGCAACACGCATGCACCTCTCCTTTATCATGCAGTAAGGTTCTAACGGGAATAGCAGGCAACTCAACTTTCACACCGCCTGCCTACACCGCCTCACTAACAGCTAAGGAATTTACGCTTCTATCAAACCTCGTCAAGCAGAGGAGACCTTGCAACCTTCTCATCTTTGGTCTTGAGCCACAATACCTCAGCCTCTCATCAATAAATGCAGGAGGCACTACAATCATACTGGAGGATGATCCTAATAAGTTCACGAATCATAGGACAGAGATAGCCAGCAGCATTCAGATATACAAGGTACAGTACAATGTACCAGCAAAAGAGGCGTATGAACTGCTCAAGCATGCAAGGAGAAGTTCGACCTGTGCACCTGGGGCTGCACTGCTTTGGCTGTCAAAATGCCGGTTGGCTCTAACAGGTTTGCCACAAGAAGTGTACAAAACAAAGTGGGATCTTGTAGTGGTGGATGGACCAAGTGGAAGCGACCCAGAGGCTCCTGGAAGGATGGGAGCAATCTATTCAGCAAGCATACTAGCCAGAGCTGGGAACTCAACAGATGTAGTGGTTCATGATGTACATCGCACCATCGAGAGGTGGTTTTCCTGGGAATTTTTATGCGAAGAGAATTTGGTTTCTTCAAAAGGGAAGTTCTGGAATTTCAGAATACTGGGTCATGCAGACCCTGCAAGATTTTGCTTATCCCAACCATGACAGGTACAATTATCTCCTCAGATCTTATTGCATAGGGAAAACAAAAGTGACACATTATGAGAGAGAAGAGTAAGCACGGGTCAAGAGACGCCAAGGAAACTGCATGGTTCAGCCAGTGGCACAACATGCTTTGGCCACTTTTGTTTTGGAAATTGCCCACATTGGAAAACAATTGTGATTAAGGTCGAAATGCAAAGAACGAGATGGCAACCAATAAAAGTTTCATCAAATACGCAGCAAAATTTGTCATACTACTGCAGCCAAGAGAAAGAATGTAATAGTTGCAAATGCCCAGACACGAACCAAAATTTGTCATACTACTGCAGCCATAAAAGGTTGTGTCCAACTGAAAACTTGCAAATAGTCAAAAACTATACATACCAAACACAATCTGAAGCTTCGCAGATATATTTACACTGCCAAGATCAACCAAATCTCACTTGTTTACATCTCTGCGCTGTAACAATTAGGAAAACAACCAATTAGTTCACATTGCTCAGCTAATTCAGAAAGTGTAAAACAAATTAAGGGAGAAAAAAAGGGACCATAATGTTTTATGAGCCAGATTCACTGGTTGCAGGCTCTCATGCAGTGTCAAAGTAGACTCGAAAAATGAGACAATGATTTAATTGGACATCATGGAAAGCTGGTCCAATAGTCTAAAAGTGAGACAACTATGCGCTCCAAAGCCAAACAGAATTGAAATTCTTTGAACTTTTTTGGGAAAAAAGAAGACATGAAGATGTACTTTCCCGATCAAATCACCTTGAGCGAGAAAAGCTTTGAGTTGCAAGTGTGCACTCATGACAAAACATCCAAATATTGCAAACTAGTTAAAACCCCAAAACGCAAAACAAAAGACAACCTTAAACTAGAAGACTGCAAAAGAGAGAACCTCACAGGCTATGGTATCACTATTCAACAAATATAATAACAATCTAATTTGTAACATACTTTCAAGTCAACAAAAGTCAGTCAAATGTATTAATGGTTAAAAAAATGGAAGAAAGGTAATCTAGTTATTAAATTGGTCCGCTTATATGGGTAATCGAACCATATATATAGGAGCTTTTCCCTAACTGCGATACGCATGACCAAGACTTTTCAAATGCCCTTGCTGAGCTGAAAAAAGTGAATAAGGTGTTTCAATAACAAAACAAACCAGAACAACAATGAGACTGTTGAGGTATCTCCGTACAAAATCCAAACAATCATGCAGTCAGTATTCATCATATCCCAACAATCAATAATCCAAACTTACCAATCGCTTGCTGACGTAGGGCTGTACATCTGTTGGCATCTCAGGTTGAGTTTCAACACTAGGCAATTTTCTTTTCTCCACCTCAAATTCTTTTCTTGATTCCTTTCGACTGCCTGCCTGCCAAACACGACCAAAATTTGGAAGCCATTCAGCATCATTGCAGCTCTTAATTATTTCTCCTCTTCTCTCCATCTCCATCTCAATCTTTCTCCTTTCAGCCCAAGCAGCGCCCACCCTTTTAGGGTTTAACTTCTTGGACTTTCCTGGCTTATTAGAAGGAGAAATTACGCTAACTGATGGTAGCTGTCTGTGGTTGTCTGTCTGCCTTCGTTCAGAAGCATCCAACCAAGGAGGTGGTGCTCCAGAGTGCACATTTCCTTGAACATCCATTTGAGATGAGGAAGAAATCTGAGTGAGCAGCTGCAGACCTAAAGCGAGCGTCACAAGAATTCCGGTATCAACTAAAACTGCCAATAACCTCCTCCAGTACACAGACACAGACACAGACACGCACGCACGCACGCATAGAGAGGGATGCCTTCACGATAACTCTGGTCGAGACGCCCTACTTTGATGAACATAAGGTTTATGTAAAAAGCAAAGACAAATACCTAGATAGCTGCTGTCTCCTTTCATCGTCCCTCCAACCTGATTCACATGATTTTACAACATGAAAGAGGTCACAAGTATGCAAAGGATGAAAGCTACAATTACAGACACAAAAATCATTTTATGCATGTCCATAAAGTAGATCAATGCCAAAACCATAGACCTGCGAGGCATGCAAGTTATAAAAAAAAAGGGGGGGGATGGATGCAATGCAAGAACTGCGTGCATCAGACTCAATTAGGACAGGCATTTAAGAAACAGTTACAGTCATTTAAATAAAGCTGTTTCTTCTTCAGCAACATGGCCAAACAGAAGTGGGAAATTAACTAGAAAGGTTCATGCTATAAAGAAACCGATAAAATTATCTCTCGTGATGACGAAATTCTGGTGGGCTTCAAGTTTAACATTATGTACCTATTGGGTAGGAAAAAGAACAACTTATCCAAATTGTAAAGCACATCATATGTCGATTGGAAAACATTGTCTAGTGACAAACAACAAAGACTTGCGAACAGGAACGCTACATCCCACAAAAATCAGCATTGTTGCTATAGATGAGTACTTCTTTCAGAAGTCAAAACTGTTACAGAAAAGAGTAAAAACCAAAAATGCAGCAAACAAAAGGATTCCAAGTGGAACATCCTGTATCCCAAAAGCAACAAGCAGAAAGGAACAACAGTCATTTTCTGAGCTTCATAGTCTAAACATTTAAACAGGAAATGAATGGTGCTAAATTAGCTCACCGAAAACCTGCAATGCTAATGTGTATATGCAGAGCAACCACAAAAAGACTGTTGAGTTATAAAGAAACTGAAGCAACAATTTCAAAAAAGACGCTGGAGGAGATCCAGAACTCACACTATCACCAATGAAACCATTGGAAACAAAGTTCTTGTTCCTATCTCGATGGAGACTGGGGCACTGCATACTTCCATTCCCTGAATCATTCGCATAAAAATAGTTACAACCGTTACCAATGTATTTAGAGGAAAAGAGTCACACATTACATTTACTTCATACCTGTTGAACCACTAGAGCTACGGAGTAATACTTCAGGATATTTCTCCGAAGGCAACGAAAAGGTGGAAGTGTGAGATGCGCCACAAGTGTTCGGAACCCCATTAGGTCCAGTATGGGATATCTGATACTCATTCGTATAATATTGTAAAGGCATAACAGCATTCAAAACGTTTTCATGAGGATGATATACAGAATTATTCCTAAAATTCTCGACAATCCCATAGTTCTGTTCATTTTGGATATCATTTGACGGTCCACATATTGGTCCATGTGATCCTTCTCCAGATAACACGGCTTCTTTCCTCAATGTTTCGCATTTCGTCTCCCACTGCACAAGCAGCATTTCTTTTCTTGTTATCCATGTCAATCAATGAAAACTAACAAAGCACCAAGAAGGCGCCAACCAGAGAACGATGTTCAAACAAAAAAGAGGACAACATAGTACTCAAAGCTTCAAAACTCGAGGACAACAAAATCACTCTTAAGAGCACTTCTTAGACCGTACCTTAGCTACGTCGTCATCCAAAATCCTGAAATCATCCAGGCGGTCCATTGCACCACCATTTTTCCAAATAAAATGCTTCAGATTCTTCAGGTGATCTGCACCCGCTAGGTGATTAATTGCATTCCCGCTGTCGCCACGACACCAACAATTAAACCCGACGCGATGAATAGGGATATAGAATGAACGGATGAAAAAACTAAGAATGAACCGCGGCCGATGAGAATTCAGTACGATTATCCCCCCAGGCAGACATAAGCCGGAAATAGTGAAACAACTGTACGACATGGGAAGCAAGTTGAAGATACAACCAGTCCTAAATTCGACTAATCTATTGGAGGCGATGCCTCTGTCTTCGCTCTAATTTGATTGTGGAAAAACAACGGCGAGAATTAGCCGAAATGCCCTCACCAGGCGAACGAACTATCGAGCTCCTCGACGTCGATGTCACAGAAGACGCACCAGAACCGATTGCGAGAAACGTGCTCGGGGCGGAGCGGGCTAGGGTTGTCGAGAAAGAACCGGACGTCGGCCAATTTGGAGCGGAACCGAGTGAGGTACCCGGAGAGTGATCTCTTGTGGTTCGGAAAGTACTTGTGACGCTGTCCTTGATCGTGATTGTGCCTGCAGACTTTGCAGAACTCAAATTCGCTCTTCCTCTTCGCCGTCGCCGCCTCCGCCGCCGCCCTCTTCCTGGCGTCGTTGCTCGGGACGGCAAGATCGGAGTTAGGGTTCGGTTTCCGGCGCGGCGAGGAGCCCCCAACCATGACCCCGATCGGCGTCGGCGATGCGGGGCGGCGGAGACTCGTGCGACGCGACTCGACCCGGGAAACTCTCGGTCTCCGCAAATTTCGCGGCAGGAGCGATGGGTGCTTAAGGAAAACGCGCCGTTTTGAGTCGCTGTTCGTCGTTTTAGTCCTCCACGGCGGAACGAGCCCCGGTAGAAAAAACTACTACTTAATTTGGGATAATGACATAAATAGTCCATAAACTTTGATTCAATATACAATTTAATCTCTAAAATTTTAATTAATTTAATATAATCCATAAATTTTAGTCTAATATTCAATGTGGTCCCTATACTTTTGTCACATCTTCAATTTAGTCAATAATGTTCAATGTAGTCCTTTTATTAATTCAAATTCGAAGACTACATTGAACATTTTCATATAATTCAAGGATTATATTAAACATGTACTAAAATTTTAAGGATCGTATTGTACATTGAGTTAAAGTTCGAGGACTATATTGAATAAATTAAAAATTCAATGACTAAATTGCACATTGAGTCAAAGTTTAAGAACTGTTTGTGTCATTTTTGCACTTAATTTCACGAAAAAGGGTTACATTAAAACTCAAATTTATGAGTATTCTTTTATAATTTGGAATTTGATGTGATGGATTAAGATGCTTTGAAGCGGTCCAATTGCTTAAATGTTCAATTTTTTTGCCACACTGTCTTGTTTATCAATCTTTATGTCCCGACTAACCCCAATTTTATTTAAAGATGTGATTTTTTTGCTAATATGTCACACTATTGGCTTCTCACAAGAGGCTACTAAGAGTAGACTTATCAAAATGGGACATAAGCCAATTTCTTAATCCATATAATCCATATTTAATAGGTTGAGTTGTCATATGGTTCGGTTACATTCACTAAATGAGTCATCAATGAATTTAGAATGATAAAACCCAAAATATTATGGATATTAATGGGTTAACAATTTATTTATAGCCTTTTAGCAAGAAAAACTAATTTATTTATACCAAAACCACATTTATGACTCTTTCTTCATACTCTCTCATTCTTACCCGCCCCTTGCACTCAACTTCATTTGGGTATAAGTTTTCCTAAATTTGATTTGCTATGGAAGTATTTTAGCAGTATGAGTCGAGATCGAGTATAGATCGGGTCGCTAGATTTGCATTGTATGAAAACGGATCGATTTGAATTGGACTATTTTCGATCCGACCCACTTATTTGATGAATTAAATGAAAAAAGACGATTATAAATTATGCATCCTTTTTACCATTTTTGACCTAACTTACCTGTTTAAATCGGACCATTTTCAATCCAGACTAGTTCCAAGGGGACCGATTCAATCCTGGAACCAATGGTTTTTTTTTTTTTTTATTCGTCGATACATTCTCTTGTCAAATCAATATAATATTGTCAAATCAGTGTTCGATGCATGTTTTCATATGAAACATCTACTGCAAGTTCTAGCTCTCAAGGGTTCTTATCATGGAGACACTCTAGGTATTATGGAAGCACCATCACCATCATCTTATACCAGCTCACCTGAACTTACCGGTTCAAATTTTTTGAAATTAGAAATTTGACCGGTGTTCTTAGGAATTAGCCAAAATCAACCGAATCAATCCGATTTAAGTGATTCACTATTCAGATGATTCTTTTTTGCACACGCCTAATTCACCGTCCATTCCCACGATCTTTTCATTTCCGCAGGCGAAGGAGAGGGGTTCAAGTCCAATCATTGAGAATCGATGTCACATCGCGAGAAGAAAAATTGCGTTGCGGTCCAAAATTGGGGACACGCAACAAATGGTTGACCGGTCATGGGGGAGATGTGCTTTGAATTTGGATGTATGTGGCCCAAGCCCACCATTTGCATGGATCTTCTGCACGAGGCCCGTACTGTTGGGCAGACTTGCCTAACTACTGCCATCCCTTTTACCGGTTTCATGTTAATCCAAATTCGTTAATCAACTAACTAAACTAACTAACAAGAACATCAACCGGATGAAAAGACCTGGAATTGATCGATCGCCCGGCAAAACAAGCAAAGACAGACGCACGACCGGGTTGCTTTTCAAGTTCGCGAAAAACTACAACAATTGTTTCGCTGCGGTTAAGAGAATCCTACGTTTCTCAATTCTCACGGATTGAGAATATCTTTCAGCATATTGCCGGTATTCAACAATTGCGCAACTAGCTAGCAACTCTTTCTTACAGTGATGCATTGTTTCTCTCGAGCATCTTTTCGCGCTCGCCTTCTTCTTCTTTTTTCGCCTCTTTTGCAAATATTGGCTGGTACTGTGGATGTGGTGCAGTTGATGACATCACACTGTTGATGCCAAATTTAAAAGTTCTGTAAGTACTACGATTTTCTGAAGTGATGGAAGCTTGGGCTTGCCGCCATGCATCATGAAAGAGTAGTTGAGTTGCCGAAAGGATATTTGGCTCTCTGGTCTTTTTATAAGGATCCTTTTCTGAGACACGAACATCATCATGCTTCTCACGAGAATGCATGTTGCTTACTGCCCGAAATCACATGATTCATGTATCTGAAACTAGTCTAATTAATGGTGCCAATGATTGCACCAAATAGCAAGCATTGCTTCTAACATTCCTTTCAATTGCAAAGCTATTCTCTCCATTCACACCCAGGGCAATGATTGACAGAGATGTTTTGGATTCGTATTTGACAACCAGAGCACATTGATTGTTACCCCTACTTCTTTTAGGCGACGCCATGTTTTAGTTGGTAACTTAACCAACTTGGTCACAGGTGCATCTTTCGCTGCCTCATAAGTCATAATTCGGCTGTTGTGCTTTGTCGCTATTCATTCCGGCTAATGATAGTAGCAGCGCAAGAATTCGAATCCCACAAGTCTTTCAGATCAAAACTTCTCTTCCGATCCAAGGAGTAAAAGTTGCTGCTGTTTTTGGTTGGTTTCGGAACGACTATGCCCGAAAGGTATGGCATCTTTTATCCTGCCTGTTCTTCTAATCCTAGAAAGCAATGAGAGGTACTTTAGGTGGGCATGTATGGCATATGCATCTTCCTCTCTCATCTGTTCATGCCCCAATTATCAAAGTCAAGACTGTGAAGTAGCCCTCACATGACTTTTATCAGCTCCACAATCTTTTGTCCCCCTCTCTCTGTCAAAGTCCTCTTGTACCTAACTGGTCCCCGTCCAAATTTTCATTCGACTCTGAACTATGAAATACAGGTATACAAACACTGTTTCTCCCGAAGGAAGCATCACCCCAAGCCTCCTCGATATCTTACTTGTTAGTCATGCCCAAAATCATGCCGAAGTGAACGGTATCCAAATGGTGTAGCATCAAGTATTACCATTAGCTGTGTGTCGAAATTGCTATGGGATAATCTGAAGTGGACAATCGAATCGGTTCGGTCGGTCATGCCAAGAAGAACTTTTGAGGGAGCCTGATATATGTTAGACACCTTCCTAGACGATCATGTGTATGACGAAAGAGTGCATAAGTGCAGCTTCCACTTGGTATTACGGCTTGTGTTTCAGCAAATCTAATAATAAGATTTTGCATCTACGCACAGTTTCGCTCTGACAACAGCGTGAAGACGATGTGAAAAGACAAATTTAAGGTATTGTCATGATGACTAGCTTGATTATATTGTTGAAAACATGTCCTACATCTTTATCCCACTCCCCAACTTTCTGTAATTGATTGTTCCCTGCATATCTATGACGGTATCCAGATGAAAACACGAAAGACAAGGAATCCATTTCGTTAGCACTTATCGACCATATTGTGGAGTGGAGTATGGCTTTCATGCCAGTGGTAGCGCTAGTGCTATTTAACCGGTATGCAATCAGTGAGAATTTTTGGTTGCGCATATCGGTTCGAAGCCGCTGAGCGGGAAGTTGCACCACTGGCTCCCAAAAGTTTTGTGCGGGCTGCCGAGAGCATCCTTGTGATACCACACATTAGCCAAACTTATCCACTTCAACCAGATCAGTTCGGACGAAAAGAAAAAGAAAAAGAAATCTTAAAGCGGTCAGGTCTCTACTTTATAATCAGCTTCCACTTCCGATGAATTGGCTCATGCGCCCCCAAAACCCCATCGGGAAAAGTGCCAAATAAGTCTTAAACCTTTCGGGGTGGTGTCAATTTAATCATAAACCTATTTTTGATGTCAATTTAATCCTAAACCTTTTGATATAGTGTCAATTCAATCCTTTTGGCCGGATTTTGCTGATGTAGATATCGGCTGGTCGGCGATCGATAACCAGCGCTGATGTGGATAAAATTTAATAATATTTTCATATTTTTTGAATTTTTTTTTCTTCTCCCTCTTTTTTCAGCCGGTCGCCGCTCCGGCGACCAGTCGAAGGCCAGAGGCCGACGAGGTCGACCTCGGACGAGCCTCACCGAATTTAGTCGACTGCTGGGTGAGGCTAGACCTCACCAAATTCGGCGAGGTCGAGCCTCGCCTAGCCATGGCAAGGCTTGCCTTCACCGTCGCCGGTGAGGGCGAGCCTCGCGTTGGGCTGGCGAGGCTCGCCATGGCTAGGCAAGGCCAGACCTCGCCAGATCCGGTGAGGTCGAGCCTCGTCCAGCTATCGGCAAGGTTCACCATGGCTAGGCAAGGCTGAACCTCGCCAGATCCGGCAAGGTCAAGCCTTGCCCAGCCGCTGGCGAGGCTCGCCGAGCCCTCGCCAGAGGTCGCGAGAGCCGGGTGAGCCTCGCCTGCGGCTGGGCAAGGCTCGACCTCGCTGGATCTGGTGAGGTCTAGCCATGGCAAGGCTCGCCCGAGACCGACGAGGTCGACCTAGTTGACCTCTGGCCAGTCGCTGCTCCGACAACCGGCTGAAGGAAGAAGAAGAAGAAAAAAAAATTAAAAAAGATTCAAAAAAATATCAAAATATTATTAAATTTTATCCACTTCAGCGCCGATGACCGGTCGCCGGCCGACCGACGTCTACGTCAGCAAAATCTGGCCAAAAGGACTAAATTGGCACTATATCAAAAGATTTATGACTCAATCAATACCAAAAACAAATTTATGACTAAATTGGTACCATCCCAAAAGATCTAGGGCTTATTCGGCACTTTTCCCAGACTCCATCTAATGATAATTACCCATTAGGCGTTACCATATTTCCCAGGATTATTAACTTATTACTGGAACAGCTTAACTTTGTGGTTACTTTATGCATTCTAGTACATAATCTTTTGATTAAAGGGCATCAGAATGTACTGTTGATGGTATGCCAGCAAGCGACAGAAGGTGGACCACAGAGAACACACTAGTGCCCATAAATTGGAAAAAGATTTGTCCTCAAGAGTCCTCATTAGGTTTGGCAGCCAAGAAGTTTCTGGCAGCAAAAAGAGGAAAAAGAAAAGTTCTCTCAATGATAGTTATTGTTATTAGGACTACGTTTTTCTAACTTGATTCTCAGTTCTCACAAACATGCTTTTCAAAATAGGACCTAGTTTTGAAAACTTTACAAATTCTTTGCCCCACTCGATCATGTCGTGACCTCGTGAAAGAATCGGGCGGAGTGTATTATTGCAGACAGATTAACTGTATTTGAGTAATACGTCGCGAGGTTGCTGACAAATCAAGCTAGTTCGATTGTCACGACATCTTTGCGAGGGCACAGTGCATTGCAATGTGACCGGTGCTTTTGGTAAAACCCATACCATATGATCTTATCTGGATTCCCTTTTTCCTTGGTGTTAGATCCCAGACATGGATAGTGGGTGTTTGGTCTTCTGATGTGCAAAAGTTAAGGAGTTGGATACAAAGTGGATACAGCTATCCTGTCACATTGCGTAGATGAAGTGGTTGCTTTTTGTTCTGATTCGTTTGCCTTTTCTATGGACATCAAGGTTCGGAAGTTGACTCTGATTTTTATCAGTTTGACTACTATAATCTGCAATTATTCGTGAGCCTTGGTTCCCCAATATTATTTGGCAAACTTGGAGTAATCAAAACTTGCAACTAAAATAGAAAACACAATTGTAATGGAAACTAGAAAGTCATCAAAACTTGAACTTAAAATCGAAGACCCGATTGAGTTAGACTGGATCATCAGAAGTCCGCGACACCAGAATGTTTTGTCATGGTCATTTCAACCAGAGATGCCTCGTGTCTATAGATTTTAGCAACTAATGGTTTTCATGATTAGGATAATATGATTCAGTTCGATTATAGATTGACTTTAAGTGAACTACAAAGCTTGGCTTTCTTATATAGCAGTTTTCGTAATCCATTAGAATGGTTGTACTGCATAAATTCCTTAGTTCTTAAAAAGCTTAGGGAACTTAAACAACTATGCTCTCATCTGTGCTTAAGATCTTAGGGGGATTAGAGAAAAAAACCTCGGAGTTACAATCTAGGTTGATGCAGACGTTCAAAAAAGCTGCTTCTCAGCAGTCACAAGCGCCGGTATCGAAACCGTACCATCAGAAGTTGTGACAAATCGCCAAGATAGTCGCCATCAGAACGATGCAAAATAACGAGTGGAGGAATCAGAAAAACCATCTACGACTTAGATGATGCCATGCCATAAAACAACAGATGCTTAGGTAGTATGTATCTGGTCTACCATTCAGCATCCTCGCTCTTACAGCGAATGCTATTCCGACCCGCCTAGAAAATCGATTCACAAAGACGACTGCAACAGTTGAGAATCGTCGAAACCGCCAGTTATCGCAAACATACCGGTAGTCTCTCCGGGACAACAGGCACGGCAGTCCGAGTTCGCAAGTGATTTTTGAGATTTAGAAATCACCCTCCTTTTTACATTCATACCATACAATTGAAGCGATCAATGGTTAAATGCCTTTTGACCCAGATCGAGGTGTGTAGACGGTAATGCTTTCAACATGCCACCTGTTATTTATTTGTCCTCCAGAGTCTTTTGCTTCCACTTTCACGAGGGAATTGCAAGAATCCAATACCAAAAGACCTGCAAAAGAAGTGCGAAAAAAACAAAGCAACTTGACTGAATTGGAAAAAGGTTCAGCTGGCCTCATCATGGTCATCACCCGTCACCAGCATGGATGATATCGTTTCCATGGCCGGGAAGCGCGCGTCCGGAACGTCATCAAGCCGGTCGAAACCTTTGCCTACAGGACTGGCAAGTGATCTCCATGCACGTCGAGTCGATCTGCCTCGTCGCCCGCTCCTTCATCCTCTCCGCCCTATCCACCTCCTCCCTCGCCCTCTCCCACATGTGCCTCGCCCGCGCGAACTCCGACTGCGCCAGCTCCATCTCCCGCCTCGTCAGCTCCCTCACCCGCTCCGCGTATGCCTTCTCCATCGCGGCGAGCCGGATTTGCTCCGCCGCCTCCCACTTCAAGGCCTTGACATTACTTGTCTCGAGCCTCACGTCCCCATACCCGAGCGCGGAGCCCCCCAGGACCGCGCCTTGGGGGGGCGGGCGGATCGGACGGAGGCTGATGGACAGCTGCAAGTCGAGGGAGGGGGCTAGCTCGTACGGATCGGACGCGGCGGCCGACCGGCGCCTCGACGAGGAGCCCGGTGGCATGGAAGGCATGTTGGACGAGGAAGCTGCGGAATGCGGAGCAGGGAGGAGCTGGAGTTCCCTTTGGTCATCGTCTTCCATTTGCAGAAGGAAAGGAAGAGGTTGTGGGAGTCACGAAAAAAGAGAGATCGTGGGTGTGGCACAACTCGGTGTGTATATATAAGCAAAAGGCTCGCACATGCCATCTCTTTACTATTTTGTCCATGGTCACCATGCAAAATGGCTTAATCAAACTTTAGAAGTTCCCATGTCGCCAGCTAAAGGTGTGTAACAGTGAAAATTAAAAAGCTATCCAATTTAAGTCGGCACTAACCTACGCGCGAATGCGGGATCCGAAGATACCTACGGTCGGAACGAGGGTCCCCGAGTAAAGAACGGTACACATCACGTATCAGCAAGTCATCATCCAATTTTCTCGATCGAATGATGGGACATACGACAATAAAAACTGAAAATCAGCTGCTTTAGTTTACTATTGGATTAGAATTTGGTAATTCTAGAGGGGGGGAATGACATAAATGGTTCGAGAACTTTGGCCCAACATGCAATGTAGTTCTTGAACTTTTAAATTATTCGATGCGGTCTCTGAACTTTAGCCTAATGAGCAGTATGGTCCTTAGAATTTTAAATTATTTAATGTGGTCCGTAGACTTTCGGTACATGCTCAATTTGATATCTGCACTATTTAGAAATGTTCATTGTTATCTATGAACATGAATTAATGAAACGATACTATTGAACATTTTCATATAATTCAGAGACTAAATTGAACACGTACGAAAAGCTCATGAACCATATTGAACAAATTAAAAGTTTATGGACCACGTTGCGCATCAAGCCAAAAGTTTAGGGACCGTTTCCGCTGCTATTTCTTCTAGAGGCATGCGTGAGGGTGTTTTGGGGTGAAAGAGAGGTTGGAGATGAGGGGGTTGGGAGGGAGGAGAATTCCGTTATATTTGAAGGGGGGGACAAAGGGATGGCGCATGTGACGGATCGCGTTATAGGGCAATTGAGTAGAAGCTTTTGGATCCTCGCAAAGCGTTTGCATCTTCCCCCCTTTTCGCCCTTTTCCCTTGTGATAAT
The DNA here is from genome assembly GCA_024500025.1 of Syzygium aromaticum. Classification (NCBI taxonomy): domain Eukaryota; kingdom Viridiplantae; phylum Streptophyta; class Magnoliopsida; order Myrtales; family Myrtaceae; genus Syzygium; species Syzygium aromaticum. The sequence continues at coordinate 29,441,223 of CM044895.1, read as the reverse complement.
TCATTAATTATTGAGTTGTTTTCGCTTTTTTAGGATTTGAGTGGGGGGATGAGTGAGGAGGGCCTCCGTGGGCGTGTAATAATTACGCTCGAGCGTGCGTAGGGAGAGAAAGAGGGGGGATGGCAAGAGCTTATCTAAGAAATATCGACACGAACAGTAGTTGTACTTTAACTCGATATGCTATTTCGACCTCTAAAGGTTAACCTAATGATCGATGCTATCTCTAAACTTTTAACGTAGCTCCTCGACTTTGGTGCGTGCTCAATATAGTCCCTGAATATTATGAACATGCTCAATGCAATCCCAAAACTTGAATTAATAGAATGACTGCATTGTCAAGGATGACATCGAACAGATTAAAAGTTTAAAGGTTACATTGCACGTAAGGTTAAAGTTCCGGGACTACATCGAACAAATTAAAGGTTCGAGGATCATACCCTACATCGGGCCGAGATTCAAGAACCGTCGGTGTCATTCTCCCTTCCAACTCGAGAAATTTCGATTTTCAATTTTTTTGTTATTGTTTCGGTATTTCTGGGCCTTTCTTCTGTTTCTTTTTCATTCTTCTGTAAGCAAATGAAAAAGACTTTATGGCGGTAGGGCTGATGCTGTCGGCCCTGGGTACCCAAAAAACAAAGAAAGAGAGGGAGAGCGCCCCCGACTTTTGGATGCGAGAGCAGGCCACGCCCCCCGGGAGGGGCAGATCGGCACGTGGGAGGGCCACAGAGCGAAGGGAGGGGAGGGGGTGTGTGGCTGAGTATGATTGTGGGTACTGACTCTCTGCCCTCTCGCGAATTAGCCCATTAGCCCTTTAGTTTCCATTAGGATCCCCATGCTTCCTCGGTGGGGGGCGATTACCTAATCGGCCTCGACCCTATTGTCCGGATACTGATTTTACCCTAAATTTCCCGATTTTGCTAACCTCGCGAGATTTTGATGCGGTCCTTTCGGGCCAATTGCCGCCGGGAATCGCCGAATCCCGAGCCGTCCGCGTCGGCGCGCCACTTACCACGTAGGGCAGCCGGCGATGATTGGAAGGATCGCATTGGATTTTTCGCGCGAAGGTTTTAGGGCTACATTGGCGAAATTGAATTGGCATCGATCTCGATGAGTGACTGGCTTGTTGAGTGTTCAAGAGCTTGGTCCGGCGACATTGAGTCGAGAGTTCAGGGAGGCGATCGAGGTCCGAACTTTACAGATGCGGAATCTGTCTTTGTTTTTCTCTCTTCTAAGTCTCCAACATCCAGTCACGTAAGAAGATATGCCTTGTTCATTGGGAATATATAGTGTAGTTTATCATTTTATGACGTACACACTTTTTTACTTTAGGGATAATTACACAAATAGTCTATGAATTTTGGCTCAATATGCAATGTGATCTCCAAACTTATAATTTGTTCAATATGATTCCTGAACTTTAGCACAATGTGCAATGTTGTCCATGAAATTTTAATTTGTTCAATGTGATTCATCGACTTTTAGAATATATTCAAATTAATTTTTGAACTATATGAAAATGTTCAATGTTAACTTTCCATTAATTCAAGTTGAGGGGCAACATTAAACATTTTACAATATACTAGGGATTAGATTGAACATATATAAAAAATTCAGAGATCACATTAAATAAATTGAAAGTTCAGGGACGGCATCGCACATTTGATTAAAGTTCATGGGCCACGTTGAATAAATTAAAAGTTCGGGGACTACATTGCACATTTAACTAAAATTCATAGATCGTTTTTGTCATTTTCCCATCAACATTAATCCAACGTGATGCACCTTAAAACATTTTGAAGATGGACAGATTTCTCCATTGCGTTTTTAGGGGCGCAAAAGATGTGTTTCTCTATAAGTGCAAAGTTTATCTTTGTTTTGCTATTTTCAAGTCTACAACAGCCAGTCACGTAAGAAGATATGCCTTGTTCATTGGGGATATGTAGTCTAGTTTGCCATTTCTTTGAATATTTTTTGCTCATTTTTTAAATTTATGCCGTACACTTCAACTTTAATCGAACGTGATGCACCTTAAACATTTAGAAGATGGAGAAATTTCTCCATTGCGCTTCTAGGGTTGCCAAAAAGACGTGTTTTTTGCGGCTTCTCGGCCCCCACCAGAGACGGTCTTCGATAATCCACTTGATCGTCCACTTTAATCCTGGGGAGCATGCTCTGCAGCTAGGTCATTTTTCACATTGCTTTCTCCCAATTGGTCGGTAGCTCCACGCACCAGTTTCACAGCGATTCGCGTCATTCTTTACAATTCCTCGATGAAGATGTACTTGACAGCCTCCCACCCATGATTCATAGCATGTTAAACTTTCTTTCATTAAAATAATCAAGTTGGTACGACGTATTAAACTACATCAAACGACGAAACTAACCGGGCAGGTCCGGCGCCCGAAGGGAACGGATGCAAAACTTCCGACCACATGAATAGGTGATCTATTGAGATTTATGATCCCTGATGCGAAATCCGGTTCAACGGCCTCGGCGCTCTCTGAGCTTAACCGGGCATGCTCGAAAATGGCAGCAGCAATCTACAGAGTGCTTGGCAACTACAGTTCTTGGCGTCATGCTGAGCGAAAAGGCTTTTGCACATATCAGCCAAATCATGTGATAGAATACGAGTCTTAATCATCATGACCACATGCCCAAGTCCCTTTTCTGGTTAAGCATGATCTGTCGAATAAAAGAGGAAAAAAGTGGAAATGGAGAGGGCGAGAGGGAAAAAGCTCGCCAGGGCACCCCCTAAAGAGAAAAGCCTCAATGAACAGCCCACCCCAAGTCCCCAAATCCGTAGTATTGTGCGCGTGTCAGGCACTCAACTTTTTACTGTACCTTCAGCCCTTTGAAGGATTGCCCATTCTTTCGTCTCAGGTCGCAGACCCTTCCCCGGATCCGGGATGTCAATGGACAGAGTGAGGTCCCAAAGGTTGATGATAAGGACGAATCCCTGATTCCCATGCATAACGCCAGCGATCCCATTACGAGATCATGCTACTTAATGGGCATATTCCCGTTTGAATTAGCTGAAACATCCGAATTTCTTCGAACTATCTGACCGTCGTCGCCGCATGGCAATTCGTTAGCCATAAGACTCATGAAACCATCACAGGGCCAGATGCTCGTTTCCATCATGTCCCGTGATCGAACTAGCGCCAACCACAAATTTCAGCTGAATCACGACCCTCGCATCAATAGAATTGCTGCCATTGCTGTCACGTCTCTACAATTTGAGCTAACTGTTATCCGAAACGGTCGGAGAAAAAATGAAAAAAACAAGGGAAAAAAAGAAGCCAGCAAAACAGGATAGTTTAGTTCCCTTAACCTTTCTTTAATCCTAGTGAACTCATGTAAACTTGTAATTTCTAAACCTACAAATCATGCTACATGTGAAGCCTTCAAGAGTTTATGCAAAAGAAAAAGGCAAAGGAAAAAGGAAAAAAAATGATGCTACGTAAAGGGAAGACTGCAATTCTGATTTTCTTCTTCTACTTGTGTGTGAAGTCTGGTGTCGCAAGGCGAACGCTCCTCGAAATAGGTCAAAAGTTTTCTGAGAAAGTCACTTGAGGTGAAATACATAGTTTTCACCTTAAATAGAATTAAGCGCTTCAAGTTGCTTCCTTAGATCTTCGAGGTCATCAATATATGAATCTGCTGATCCAGAAGCGGAAGCATGCTGAAACTCATCAGCACTAGGAAGTTCTCGAGTGAGCCCTTCAGGAAGAGCATCTGCATGGAACATAAAGTCAGATGATAATGGCTGAACTAAAGTTGCAAGTGAACACGCCAAGAACTGAAAGGAAAAGCAGGGTAAGAACATGAAATCTGGAATTCTAACGGCCATTCAAAATTATACAACACAGCCAATAACTAATTATACACTAAAGCAAGAATTCCAGAAGATGCCAACTTCTATGGAGCACTATAGGACCTATTAAAAAGCACTATCCACAGTCAATGACAAAACTACATCACAAACATGGAACCTCAAACAAATTGGAGTAACAAGAGGGAGTAAACACTAAAACATACATGAACTGACAGTTCGAATGCTCGGCTCAGTTACATGTACATTCAGGGAAGTAATGTAATTGTGCAAAGTGGTATTTCCTTGTTTATATCTGTCAATATTGAAATATAAACTTCTTGCACAACACTATAAGGCCAGATTTTCCATAATGGACTGGTCGTAGATGGAAACTTGAAACATGCAGTAAATCAGCCATGAGAACTAAACCAAAAAAATGAGAACCATCCCATAAAAAGAGAACTGCATCATTACCGGTGACGAGAACCTGTACAAGTTTATATTTAATGACAAGTTTCCTGCAGTGAAACACTTCCTTTAAATAAGAGAGAAGAAAGTCACCTGAACTTGCAGCACCCATCATCTTCGCATCACTATCATCAACAACACTGAAGAGGAGAAAAAGATTACAGAAAAATCATCAGATCATTAACGAAAATAAAGAGAAGAAAAGATTACAGAATAAAACGTTAGAATAAAAGAACCTCGAGACACCATAACCAAGTCCTAGAAAGAGAATAGCCAAATGCATTAGATTGGTAATGAAAATTATACAAGGACGAGTCATTCTGACATGACATGACGACCATTTTTCACACACAATGCTTAGTTCAAAGGAGGGGTAACGGTTCCACTTCCAATGCCTTCCGTTGTTTGAAGCACCATCAATGAGTAGAAGAAGAGAAAAATTTAAGCTGTTATCGCGAGGAACCTCTAGGAGTTCCCCCAAAGTAGTCGGATTTTGCAAGAAAAGGACTTCCATCTTATATGGTCTTTCCCATAAAAAATGACAAAATAAGGGGAAAACATTGTCTCCGTCCTTTCTCTCCTCTCCATTATTTTCTCAAACTGAAAAGGTTCAATGAGGTGTCAGTAACACAGAGCTGTCTTTATAAATGATTTGGTCGAACACATCGAATACCTTATGTTCCACTCATTATCAGCATGAAGAGGACATTCAGCAGCAGACGGTGCCTCAGCCTCCATCTTGGCTTTAGCAGCAGCATCCCTAGCTGGCTTCGCAAGCATGCAATCTTTCTGCATGGTAAATAAAAAGAGAACCGCATAAATAAATCACGTATCAGTGGACAGATTAAGCAGTCGCTAAACAAAGGCCGGTCAAATTAGTTGCCTGTCGTTCTAGACATGCTGCATTTGAACATTGAGGGTTTGGCCTCATTTCCATGGTTGGGAAATAGTCTTTAAGGGAATTGTATCCCTGCAATCATGCAATAAAAAATTTCAGAATTTCAGAGGAAAAGGAGCATAACCCCAGCTTCTATGCACACATGCATGTAGAGAGAGAGAGAGAGAGAGAGAGAGAGAGAGAGAGAGAGAGAGAGAGAGAGAGAGAGAGAGAGGGAGGGAGAGAGTACCAGGTATGGCGAGACATGTCCGAATTTAAGCAAGAACTTTAGTGTATTTTGAACAAGAAGACCTGCAACAACTCCCTGCAAATTTGGAGACGTTATGATTCAGTGGATACCGCAAACAAATAAAAGGGAGGAGGAACCTGTTTACCATAGTAGTCGGTAACGATGCAGCACAAACCCCTTCACGTTTAAGTGTACGTTCATCTACTCCAGATGCTACAACCTAAAATAGTCCATGAGATATTACTAGCAGGAAATAGAGTTTCTTTAAAGCTCTCCCCCCAACAAAACTAAAAGAGAGAAAGTAATAAAAGGATGAAAACCAGGTTTAACTTCCACGTTAAAATTGAATCAAAAGTCCATCACATCAAACAAGTCAGACGGAAGTGCTAACATCCTTCAGACCAGTCAAAAGAATGCACAAGATTCCTGTACTATGTATTCTTCGTAAATGTAGGCCTGCAATCTAGAGTTTCATTCCTCTTCAGATATTTACACACAGATAAGATTTGAATCCAATTAAATCCCACAAGAAAAGCACTTAACAAACAGACAACCAGATTCTTATGCAAAAGTTGATTGAGTAGCAGTTCATTTTCTTACAAGTCAGTATGAAAACTATTTTTTTCCCATGAATGAAGGGACAAATCCACATTTCTAACGTGTCAATGAGAGGGAAAAGGGATGCATATAAAAGTACATATAGATCAACATGAATATTCATCCTCCAGTTTTCCACGTTAAACTTTGAACCCTAACTTACAAGAGGAGGAGCACAGGCAAAACAAGCCGTTTCCCCAGGAATCAGCAATTGGATATGACCAGACACGGCATCTTCAGAGACACCTGCATACATTTCCTCATGAATGAATCTTCTCGCAATTGAGGAACATAAAGATCCTAGCAACAATTCACTGCATCAGCACAGTTCTCATAAAGAACTACAGCTACAACCAGATTCTTCACACATCAGCAATGACTTAGAACAATTAGGCATGTCTTCCTTGAAATTGATTCCGCAGTCAATTCTACAATTAAAATGATGGTTATCATAGCATTCTACAACCATCTGCGATCTGAAATGCTATCACTATCTCATTCATTGTAGCAAAGCCATTTACTTAAAAATCAACCACACAGGACTGCATGAAACTGCCTTAGACCTCCAGAAAAAAGAAATGGAAGCACTATTTCAGGTTTTCCTCAGCTTCTCAAGGACTTTGTTCCGGACCAGTAGTACTCGGAACAGCTAAACCAGTTGACCAAATTGTGCTTATGAATGTAGTCTGTAGAGAGAGAGAGAGAGAGAGAGAGAGAGAGAGAGATGGAAAGTATGTATCATACCAGATTCCATCCATGTCTGATTCAACTCATTGCAAGCCTGTATGACACAAGAATTTCGATGTCATTTAGATATTGAAAACATTCCATAAAACCATACCAAGATATGTATAATTCGTTCTTATATAATTGAAATTACTCATTAGTTCTAGCCCACCAAAGGTAAAAACTCTACCTGGTTAACAACCATTCTTGCTTCATAATTATCAACACAGCTTAACACAAGATCCACACCGCTACCTTCTTTGTCCTGACGAAAGGACTTATTCTTCAAACTTGACATGAAGGTTTCAAAGCCTTGCAGTGTCGTTATATTCAATGTATAGCTCTGAAAAAATTAGAAAAAGTTGACAATGGAATGATAAACCGGAACAGATAAAATCAATACTCACATCACACCCCACAAATTCAACCGGTTTTGCGTGACAAGAATATTTCTAGCAGATAGTTTTTGAAACATCTAGTCACCTATGCCTAAGCTGGAACTATACATTAGCATAGGCCAGTAATGGGAAATCGATGTCAAACTAAACTAACTATCACTTTAGGTCAGTGATATTTGTGAACGATAGAAAATCCATATCAACACATCAATGTTCATAGATGTGGCAACTCTATACCATCATCATAAGCTGCGATGAAGACTTCCATGATGCTGGATCAATTTTGCCATTTTGGGAAAAACTTAGTTCAGAATTCAGAAATGGGTATCTGCCAAGAGATGTGGGTTGACCTACAACAAGGACAGGACAAAGTACATACCTCAAGGACAACATCTGGATTTATGTCTGACAGAGTCTGAACAGCGGCATCGGTCTTTGTCATCCCAACCTAGGAAGGTAAAAGAAAGACATTTGACTGACCATTGACCAAGCAATACCAAATCAGATACCAACATGCATGCTATATATTGTACAAGCAACTCTGGCCAGCATTACTCTTCTAAAAGTTATATTCTGATCTCATTCTTATATTAGATTGTTGAAGCTGAGGGATTCCTGATTTTATTACATTGATCATAAAGGATGAAAAACTCAAGCGCTGTCAGCTACCTGCTCTGGACGGAAAAATAGCCTGTTCATGTTAGCTAACTCGACTTTGTCATAATCATACAGCAAGAGGCGACCTACACCACACCGCGTGAGCATCTCGGCAGCAACACTTCCCACGCCACCAATTCCCTGCAGATTGAAATGACGTCAAAAGAAAGGCATAAGCCAGTAAATTCAAAACCTTGTTCTTTTTTTGCTGAGTGAATTTTGCAAATGCACAATGAATAACTTGTCTATTGCATATAAAACAATAGTCTCATAGAGGTACAGATTGAAGGAAGAAATAAGTACAGACAACTATAGCAACTGAGTGCTCCCGTATCCTTTCATAATTCTCCACAATTCCCATCCTTTGTAGTGCCATGAGCCTACTGTAAGGGTTACTGTCTACAACCTCGGCACTCATATCCTGCCAATGGAACAAAAGCAGATATCTCCATATCATAATATCAAAGCTTAACAACCAGGCAACATAGAGACAATAGGAATAGAGAACCAACAGACTATCACCTTGACTTTCGAGCGACGAACTGGGGCAAATTTTGCAAGCTCAGATAGATGCTTCACCCGGGACCTCAGCTACAAAACCACACCAGATGAAGGCAAACATTATTCAGCGTCTCACTCATTCTTTACGGAAAAAAACAGCTTCAATTCCAGGACCCAAGCTTCTTTGAACTAAAGTTTTCCTCTTTGATCCTCCTGGTTTTCAGAATTATTAAACGTCATGAGGTAATAGAAAGCAGAAACAATCAGGTACTCTCTTTTATGCCCAAGCATAGTTTTTCAGGCAATTCAAATATACCCTCCAACGTTCCAATTCACACTATCGGGATCGGACACGTCCCAACGCGTTTCTAATTTTCGGAGAACGTTTTCAAGAGAACAATTGGCGATGGGTGCTTGTCGGCAATCTCATCCCGTCGTTTCTCTCGAAATCTGACGCCACGGATCGCAAGAAAGATCACGAGCAACATCAGGCACGACGAAAGCGACGGGAAAACACGCCCGGCTCATACAATGCAGGCGCGGTCGCGCGCGATGAAAGCGGGGAGATCGCGGACCGCTCGCGCGGAGACGACGCGAAGCCGGAAGTACCTTGTCGATGGAGGCGTGGTGAGAAGGATCGGGTAAGGATCGCTCGAGCGACTCGAGATCGTCGAGAACCTCTTTCAATTCGGCCTCCATTTCCTCGCACTGGAATTTGGGGAATCGTAAACTGACGGAGGGTGGACTCTCGCGCGGCGCTGGAACGATTCCTTCCTTGCCTGCTCTTTATATGCGCAGCACCAGCATGCAAGCCCCTTTTCGTTTCCGGCGGTGCAGAGCTCGGTCGAAAGAAAGAAGAACAGAAAAGAACAGCAGATCTTCTTACAGTGACCGATGAAAGTGAAGAAGATGAATACGGTCTTCGGCTTGGGTAACGGTTCCAACCCATTCGGACAGAGTTCGCATGTGGGCCTGTAATCTGTCGGCCTTCCAAGGTTTTGGAAACCCAAATGGATCTGGGCCATGGCATCGGGAATCCAAGGCTATTCCCGTCAAAACGGGTGGGTCGGATTAAAAATGATCCGATTCAAATATACCATTTAATCTGTTTTGACCCGTCTCCATCCAAAGTAAATCTATTGACTTATATTGATCAGACTCATATTTTTAAAACATTTTTATATTTAATCCAATCTAAGAAAACCCATACCCAAACTAAGGTAAAATTGCGGAATGAGTGAATATGAGAGCGAACGAAGAGAGAGCCATAAGATGAATTGAGTTTAAATAAGTTGTAAATTCATTTATGACCTAGTTATAACTCATTTATGACCCATTTAATATGCATATTATATTGAAATCCAATTATGACACGTTAATATAAAATCTATATAACAACTCAACTCATCATATAAGAGTTAAGAAATGAATTTACGATCCATTTTAATAGGTTTATCCAAGACCTTGCTTGTGGAAATTCACAAGAGAAAAATGGGAGAAAGCTGGAAATGGGTTTGGAAAACGGAAATGACCCCTAGAATTCATTCTGGCTGGCTCTAAAGAAGAATAGCGTTGCTTCTATAAAGCTCGCGGATGGAGGAATGAATGTCGACGCCATCTGCTCTCCGGCGTAACGAGAAAGAAGAGACGCAATGTTCACGTTTCGACAAGCTGTCCTCTTGCCCAGAAAATTCTAACATGATTTGGGGATCTATTTTTCGGATAATCTGAAAGATTTTATGGACGGTGATGTTACTGCCAAATGCTAGTGCCGAAATCCTAGTATTCCGTGGGAATTCTTGTTCCCGATGGTGATTTGGACGCTTTTGGCTAAATAGAAATAGGAAAAATCTTGATGAGACAGAAAAGTTGGGAACTGGATTGAAGGGTCGAGTAGCAATCTTGCTGCTGTAAACCCAACCGAGGCGCGAGGCGGGACTGGTTCTTGAAAGCCACGCTCGAAATCTTGAAATCGAATCTAATGATCAGGTGCCGATAACTGTTACCATGCGAGGTTCGAGTGAAAATTACATGCCGACTCCCATTATATTCCAATGTAGGGCATTGTCACACGATGATTGACACCAATAGTAAGGAATGGGGGGCTTTTGATGAAGTTGCTATTGAAATTATGGACTTTTTATGTAGCCAATTTTAAAGGAGTTTGGGTCTCCTCGTAATGTAGCAGTGGATAGGAGCGGAGACAGTGGCTACTCTATTGCTGCACTATTTCTTCTTTGTTCTATCATGGCCGAATCTGAAGTGGCTACAGCATTTTTGCTAATTCGTTTTCGGCGTCTGTTTAATGTTGCACGCCAGAGTTACAATACTTAAACGGTTAAGATTTTTATAAATAGGAAAAATTCTACATTTCATTCCTATGCTTTTTGATATTTTCTAATCAAGTCATTATACTTTTAAGTTGTACAATCTAATTCTTTTACTTTTACAATTTTTCTAACCATTTCAGTTGGTACGACCATCAAAGTACGCTGCAAACAAAATATGTGCACACCTACGTAAACATGTATGGAAAAATTTAGCCAATGTAGACATTCACATTAGAAAAATTTTATCCACCTTGCACTACAACATAGTTCAACTGCCAAGTCAGCTAGATTTGATCAGATTTGGTGTAAAAGGAAAGTCACATGGACAATTTGTGAAATGAGAAGAACTTGATCATATAAATTAAAAATACGCTAATCTGATGTTTTTTTTTCTGAAAAAAAAGCATAAAAATATTGTGGCGAGAAGGTGACTTTTTCGTTATAAATAAGATTTGGATGCATTAAGGCGAGTTGGTAAGCTCCACGCGAATTTCTCAAAGGACTTCTATTAGACGTGCGGACATTATAAACGATGCTTACGATGTCCGCCGTCCATTGTTGCATGAGCTATACGTGAGAATTTGTGACACATCACTTAGGGTTGAGCGGTTTCTAATTCGGTCCGATCCAACTAAAAAAATTGGGAACTGAACTAAGAGGGCCGATTCCCTATTTTTAGGACCGAAGATCGAACTAGCTAATCTTGGGACCGGGGACCAGTTCCAATGGGATCAATGATTTATTGGTAAAGGCAAGAGAAAATTGGAGAAATTATATTAGGATTTTTATTTTTTCAAAACTTTTAAAAAGTAAATAAATATATATAAAAATAAAAAATATATATTTATCGGTCCGGTTCGGTTCCCACCCTAGAACGAACCAGCTAATCTTGGGACCGTGGACCGATTCCAATAGGATCAATCACTTATTGGTAAAGACAAGAGGAAATTGGAGTAATTAGATTGGGTTAATACTACGAAAACTCCTAAAATGGTACACTTATGACAATTTTACCTCAAACTATTTTTTTGACCATAAAAAACTCTAAACTAGTACACTTGTGACAAATATACCCTGAACTATTTTTTTTATCACAAAAAATCCCAAACTGGTATACATGTGACAATTTTACCCCGAACTAATTTTTAAATATTATTTTTTATTTTTCAATTTTTTTGTCAATTTTTTTATTTTTTCTTTACCTTTTTTTTTTTCTCTTCAACTCTGGCCATTCGCCGAACCGGCGACCGGCCAGAGGCGGAAGTCGGCGAGGGCTCGACCCCGCCATTGCATGGTGAGGTCGACCTCGCCAACATTGGGCAAGGCCGACCTAGCCCTGCAACGGCGAGGTCGAGCCTCACCAGATCCGACGAGGCTTAGCCTCACCATTGCCTAGCGAGGTCGGCCTTGCCGGATCTGGCCTCGACCTCGAGGCTCGACCTCGCCGGCTTCCGCCTCTGGCCGGTCGTCGGTTCGGCGACCGGCCAAAGTTGAAGAGAAAAAAAAAAGTTAAAGAAAAAATAAAAAAAATTCGAAAAATAAAAAATAATATTAAAAAATTAGTTCGGAGTAAAATTGTCACATGTATACTAGTTTGGGATTTTTGATAGTCAAAAAAATAATTTATGGTATATTTGTCACAAGTGTACCAGTTTAGGGTTTTTTATGGTCAAAAAAATAGTTTATGGTAAAATTATCACAAATGTACCAATTTAGGGTTTTTCGTGGTATTAACCCTAATTAGATTAGGCTTTCTATTTTTTCAAAAATTTTAAAAAGTAAATAAATATATATGTGAGAAAAATAGAAAAATATATATTTATCGGTCCAGTTCGGTTCCCATCCTAGAACCGGGAGCCGGACCACCCGGAAACCGGTTCCACTTTTAGGAACCGAGAACTGGTCCGATATTCCCGAGAACCGGACTAAACTGGTCAGTCCTGTCTGGTCCTAGTTTGGGCAATCCATCTTGCTCATCCCTAACATCACCGACTCTCGAATCTTGAGCATGCATGTCCCGTTGCTATAAAATGGTAAAAGAGTTGCAAATCACTTAAGATGGGTTTATTTCGTGAAAATGAATAATTTTAAGAAAAATTAAAAATCATTTATAAAAATGAACAAATCATTCAAAAATCATTGTTCGTAGAAATATTTAGACATAATTTTTTGTTCAATAGTGAAACATTTTGCATTAACTAATTATTTTAAGCGATACAAGCGACTATTTTTAAGAAATTTTATTTCGCGGAAAATATTCTTCTCAATTTTTGATATTTGGTTCACTTACAAACATGAATCAACAAAAAATGTTTTATGAGTCAAAGAACTCGTATTTAAATTCAAGAAAATAATTTTATTTTTGAAAAATTGAAAAATATTTTCCAAATATATGACTAGATATAAGCTCTTGAACCCGAAATTTTATCTTGAGCATGAAAACCCTAACGTTGATTCCCGGGTCCCCATGTTTAGACCAGGTCTTTAGCATCCAAGCTTGGGCCCAAAGCCCCGGTGCTTGCAAGTCGTGACCAATGCTCAACACCCATCCGGGGTGCATAAAAGCCATGCTCGGGCCCCTGATGCTTGAGCTCTGGTTCTTGGCACGGGTCCACAAATGTCATGCTTGAGTCCTTGGTGCTCAAGTTCTTAGTTAATGAAAGTCTATTCTAATGAAATTTTTTTTTGAATTATTATTCTTTTATTTCCTTTTCTTTTTCCTTATTTCTCGGCCGATTGCTAGCCACAGCAATGGTCACAGGCCAGGTCAAGTCTCATCGCCGCCGATTGTCGCCATGGCGAGAAAGAAGGAAAAAGAAAGAGAAAGAAAAGGAAAAAAATTGCAAAATAAAAAAAACCAAAATATTTTTTAATTCATTTTCAGGTCCGTCCAAATACCGAAAAATATTATCATTTTTCTAAATAATGAAAAATTTCACATTTTCTGCACAAATGTTCATAGAATGGTCGAGTAAGAAGAAGATGAGCACGGTCTTCGGATTTGGTAACGGGAATTAAGTCGGACAATTTTGTACATCCCGTGGAGTATGTCCCAGCCCAACCAGCATCCAGACTCAGAATTTCGTGTATCCGGGCCTGTATTATACGAGGTACATGTCCGCATAACACCTAGATATTGGCTTACCTCGTATTCCAATCCAAATGCATCCTATCCCGGTCAGCCCTGCACCTCAGCTTGAGCTCAGCCGGTCGAAAATGCCGAACCCGGCACCGCCGGCGGGAGCCCTAGGCGAGGACGAACGCGATCCCGTCCCCAGCCAGGCGACCGACCAGACCCAAGAATGGGAGGTCATGGCGGGAGCTTGGCTGCGGGCCTTCCCGGAGGCGAAGGAAGTGACGGCCACCGAGGTCGAGGCTTGGATCGACGTGAACCACGTCTCCCTCCCGTCGGAGCTCAAGTCCATGGAGAGGTCCGAGCTCATCGAGCGCCTCCTCTCCATCCAGAACATCCTCCGATTGCCCGCCCAGGTCCATGGCGAGGTAAGCTCCCCTTTTTGAGCTCGAGCTGTTTCGCCCGATGTTGTCGTGCTCTTGGTTGGAACTTGTTCCGCGCGGCGGGAAAAGGTCTCGCCTTTCCCTTTTGTACGCGAGAGAATCGGCTCGGGATTGACGGGTGCTTGCTTGCTGGCTGGTCGGATTGCGTTCGCGATTTCAGGGATTCGATTTCGAATGCGTATCGGTTATCACTTGTAGGGGGAGAAAATAAATGAGAAGATGGAAAAGAGAGGATGTTCGACTAAGTGCTAATTAAGTGCCTCTTTATTGTGTTTGAAACGGAAGGCATATGCCAAAGCGTTTGCCAGCAACGCCCGTCAGCTGCAAGTGCGGGCTGAGGTACAGAGCAGTTGAAATGTATTTTGGAGTTTTGAGTTTATGAGGCCATTGTCAGAAGGAAGTTTAGTTTATGGAGAACTGTGAGATGAGTGTGTGCACACGAAAGGAAGAAAAGGAAGAAAAGCCGGAAGAGAGTTATATGCGGGGTTGTCGGAGTTGAGTAGAGGTTAGATTTATTGCTCAGGTTGAATTGTGTACAAGCGTGTTATAATGATTGGAGTATAGGGGACCTGTTGTGGGGAGTAGTCCCCAAACTTTTTTGCAGTTTCGGGATACAAATTTTACTTTAAAAAAAAGAGAGAGTTTCAATGGGTTAAAGCATCACGCGTTTCTTTCAAAAAATAAAAATAAGCACCAGGATATGTTGTCAGTAGATGGTTCCATTCTGCTCTACTTTCCAAAATTTGTTGCCGGGAGCCTTGAAATGGCTGGAAAGTATGTCCTTAATTATCCAGAGGAGTGCGCCCGCTCAGTTTATGTATAGTTGAAAAGCATAGATTTGAATTGTAATCAATTGATTTAGAGCATGTAAACAAGCTGCCGAAATGTTTCAATTCGCGCTATGTTTACTTGATTGACTCTATGGCTTATTCTTAATTGCCTTTAATCATCCAGCATGCTCAATCGGATGATGCATGTAGCTAGAGATGGGAACTGTGTGCTTTCTGTATGCTGAATATTACGGATGCTCCAGTTTAAAATGCTTTCAATAAAATGATCACATTGGATCTGCCAAAAGATATCTTTATTGGGCTTACGGGTTTTAAAATCGTGATTGAGATTAAAAAAGAAAAGATGGAGTGATGTTATATTTCCACACAAATTCTGTTTGCTAGACTTTAATGAAATTAGTAGCATGACAAAATCACTTGCGGTGCTAGCTCATTTCATAATCGTGACACTAAATGCTGGGATCTCGTCAGATATCAAGATTTGGATTTCTTTTTGGGGATGTTGTGGAGTTATCCTTATAGTGAGTGATTGATTGTGGAGGAGATGTTATTATTAAATGTTCCGGATTCTCTATTAATGAAGGATCCCTTTTGGATTCAGTAGCATATATCACGTCTGATAATGAACTTATATAGCCACACGAGTGCATGAATCGTAGGTTAGGTATCATTCTCCTATCAACTGGTACTGAAAGGGGTAAAAGAATAATGGCAAAGCTGGTGCAGGTCTTTCAATTGTGCTATGATCAATTTCTTTTCAGGAAGTCCAGGAAACTTACTCTTTTGATTGACTTTATATTGCATGGATTTTGGTTTTTACTTCTAAAGATTGCCATGTCTATATACTGGGCACTGAGTGGCAATTCATGCGAATTCACGGTATTTTTTCTTATAGCAGGAAAAGGAAACAACTCATATGAATTATCCACCAGCTCGGTTTCAACGTACCGATCAATGGATACCGGTTTATTCCTGGCTGGAATCACTGGACCAAGATGACGTAGTTAAATCCAAGGATATATCTGACTGGCTAACTGACAACCCAGAGATCAGAGAGCAGCTTTGCTCCAGACATTCTCGATATCATTTGACGCACTACATCAAAAAATGCCATATGAAGATACTAAAGAGACGGGACAAACAGAAGGTATTGCTTCTAACTACCTTACAATTCACCGATAATATCACTGTGGGCATCCTCTCTCCATATTGCTTTGTAGTTTCTGTTTTTTTCCATCTCCTTCACACGATTCCGCATATTTTACCAAAAGTTTATCTTTCGGCATTCATAGACCTGATGATTGTGTTCGTTATTAACTCTATTGCATAATGGCTTTGCGTTTACAGCTGCTTCCTCAAGCTCCTTCTATTAATGCTAGCAAAAATGTGGTTCAGAAGCAAGCAATGCAACTTCCATGTATGATTTTCTGTTCTCATCTCTGGCTTTTTGAGCACGAAGGCATAGTTTCCGGCAATAGAAAACTTTCAGTACCATGGGCTGGTGGTGAACCCAACCCCCCAAACGTGAAATTCTCCGTCCACCGTATCACTTTGCACTTTTACACTGAATCCTATTTTTGAGAATGAATCAACATGAGGGGAAGACAAGTGGGCAGTTAGATTTTTCTTCAAAATCGAAAGGATTTACTAAGCTCTGAATGATTGAGTCTGACTTAATTTGTGAAGAATTGTCAAAGATGTAAAATTACCGTCTGTCCTTGCATATTTACTGCTTTTTGCATGATGCAGTTGCTATTCAACCTAGGAAAGTGCATCTACAATCTAGATGATGCTCGCTTTCTTTATAATGCTAGCGAGCAACCAATAAAGTTTTTTTTTATTGATCAATGGGTGAAGGCTTTTTTCTGTTGGTGGTGCAATTTTTTCCCCGCATGCTGCTTATTTTACTGCTTCACTTGTTTTAGCTCCCAATTAATGATCTCTCGCTTCTTTTCCCCTGTTCTCATTGATTGACAGCCAATCCTTTGAACAACATACCAAGAGATAGTGATCTTTACGTGGCAAAACGAAATGAAGCATTTCAGAAGTACGAAATGTGAGTGACTCAAGTTTGTTCTACCGTATTTCAGTTTGACTGTTTTATGTGGTTTGGTGATCTATATTCTGAATGATGCTTCAGTTTGGTTGCACTGGAAAAGCAATTGTCAACCCTCTTTCCGAAGCCTCAAGTCGTAAACAAGTGAACCGTGTGGACCTCAAGTCAGTTTGTATATGCACTTAGCAAGGGTGAATTGTTGTGTTTCCTGCTGGTTTTAGGTGCACGCACAGGAGTGGAACAACAGGACTTTTATCTCTGGGCACGGTGCCTTTGTGAATAATCTCTCTCCTTTTAGTTTGTTGCGTGATGAATAATTTTGTTTTTGCAAAGCTTTGCTACCTGCACAGAAGAATGGTTAGCTGCTGATATTCATCTGGTGTAAAAATTGTCATAGAGATTTCGATGATGGCTCTGGAATAGAGTAGGAATGGCCAAGTAAGACTTCTAGAGAAGGCGGCATGTAGCATTTCTTTGCTGTTTTTCGTATCAAAATTTCAGAAAATGATGTACTGGTCCATGATTAAGATTATGCTTTGCTAAGCCAATTGATCATGGCAGGGTATTTCGAGGAACAATTAGGAGGTCACTATAAGTCCCTGTTGAAGCTTGAAGAGTTGAATTTTTCTTTTCCCTTCCGTTTGTTGGGATGAATGCGTGCGTTGTGCCATTGTATTTGTAATGGCTTTGGTCATCATCAAACAACTTCAATCCTACATAATACAATAGGTTGATAGTAAAACAGTAATATATTTCATGGCGGTGATAAGAGTCTTCCCTAGTCGGGATACTTTGGCAATCAGGAGTTAACAATTATGGGAAGGACGAGAAAAATTTGCATATGTTGAATCTATGTTACTCGAAGAGTAGTGTAAGATTCTGCAACTTTTATGTGCGAAATGAATTGCGCACTGTCCATGTTAAAAAGAAGAAAGAAAGATCAATTTTGCTTCTACTTGTATGGTTTCTTCTCTCCTCTCTTTTGGCTTAAAAATGATTCTCGTGGACAGATGATTCTTTGGCTCCTTTCGCTGCACATCAGATTTTCTTTTATGATCCATACAATGTAAATAAAGGGTTTGCTCCTTGGTGCAGCAAATTGAATGTATCTTGTTGTTAATAAGATGATCGAGTCGAGCATCAGAGGATTTAAGTAAACGTACATGTGAAATTTTGTGAGATCACAAATTACCGTTTTAAAATCTAAGTCATTAGTAAACGGCTGATTTATAAGATTCAGTATACTTATTCATATGGCAGATTTTAATTGGACAAACTTTGACCCGCTTATTGAAATATTAAGAGAAAGTTGCGATTGACAGTTCGACTTCCATGCGGCCAAGTAAGCCGAAAGCTCTTGTTGGATGCACCCGCTCCGCTGCATGTGAATCCAACTCACATATGGCGCTAAACCAGAAAAGAGTTCTAGGAAGGATCATCTTGGGACTCGCGTGCCTCGGATGCACTTCACCATCTTCCACCAGACCGAAGGGTGAAGGACAACGGTAATCTGTCATTTTCGTCACAGCTACTGCGGGCTCAGCGGGAAAACAGGGTCAACCATGGCCGGCAAATTCCCCCCCAAGATTCCTCATGACGTTGGACAAATTTCATCACAGACAATCCTCTTCGTCCTGCTGTTTCATACGATACAGAGATGGCTAAGTCACCGCTGCTTCTCGGTGGTTCCTCGTTATCGCTGGCGGTGGTCTTACTTGTGCTCAGCGTTCGGATCGCGAGCGTTGCGGGTGGAAAGCAGCCGCTCTCCAAGATAGTGATCCACAACGCCGTTCATGCGCTTCATGAGAATGCTTCCATCAGAGCTCACGCTCTTGTTCTTGGACTCGAGGTACATGGTTTTCTTTGTTCCCTTCTTTCTCTCCCACTCCACGTTCCATCGTTCTTAGTTTCATCTTCTTCCCTGCTTTTGACTTCTCTTCTCTATTTGTTTCAACTTCTTCTCATCGTTTGTGGCTAATAATATCCAAACTGCAAGTGGGTCACGTTCTGGTCCGCTCACAGCCAAACAAGAAAGATTTGGGTGCTTGCACTTGTCTTAAATATATGAGTAGAGAATGGTAGATTTGTAAATCGTATCCGGCCTTGAAGGAACCGTTGTTACTCGCTTCGCAGAACACGTTTTAAGTCCATTTTAATGGTAATTCTGTAAGGCAACATGGAGTATAGGTGTTTTGATCGTAAGAGAGAAAGCTCTTTTGTAAATAACTACAATCACTGGTTCTCAGAAAAAAAAAAACATAAAAAGAAGGTGCAGATTTCGGATCAGAAGAAAGGACAAATTAATACTCGTTTGATTAACTTGAGATCATCAATTCAAAGTCACGTTATTTTTTACCGGTGCTGATAATGCGTATCGACCACATCCAGAAACCTCTTTATAATAGGCTGATGACTGATCCAGGCAAAGTCCAACTTGTCAGATCAGTCTGATTCACAACCTGTATATGGTGGCTAGATTGAATAAATACAATTCATCTAATATGACTTCGTCACCAGTCACAGTCCTTGTTCAATTGCTTGGTCGTGCTTTAATTTCCAGGTAAAATAGTGAGCAAAACCTTACATCATAATGTTTATATCTGCGCGGACGCATGTGTAGGGGGAAGATACTGAGCTGGTTGTCGTGGACTTTGAAAGCCCCGGACCTGCAGAAGATGACTGGGTTGCGGTTTTTTCTCCTGCAAACTTCAAGTAACTTCCAGCCTCCTACACCCTTCTTATTCTGTATATCTACATTATCTCTAGCCGTATGCATCGTAGAAGTCTCCAGAAATCTAATTTATTCAATCAAACATCAGTTTAGCTCGATCAGAAAATTGGGAAACTGTACATAGATGAGTAAGCATTGCGACTGGTTGCTTCCCTCCACTATTCATTGCTTGGCCAATAAGATTCTGCTCTAATGTTTCAGCTCCTCTACCTGTTGTCCTAATGATCCGAGGCAGCGAGGACCTTTTATATGCTCAGCTCCCATTAAGGTAAAGATCGATCCACCCATGCAAGTTCTGAATTTTTCATTACTGAAATACTGTCAACCAATTCTGACCTTGGTTATGCTTATTCGTGTTGCATTTGACGCCCATTTCAGTATAAGTATGCCAATGAGTCCAGCTCTGACTATGCAATGACAGGGAATGCTTCTTTGGAGTTTCAACTGATAAATCAGAGATCAGACTTCTCATTCGCGCTCTTCTTGGGCAGGCTGTCAAATGTACTTTCTACCTGCTTCTCAGTTTCTTGATAGTCGATCTCGTCTAAAAGAAGGATTTAGTATATTTTTGGAGCACTTAGATTTTGAAGTCTCAATTGTTATTTTGCACCTGTTACATGGAAACTTGGGCTTTGATCAACCGTGCATAATTCTTGCAGCCGAAACTTGTCGCAGTTTCAAATATCATTAACTTTGCAAATCCAAAGGCATCCCTTTATCCACGTCTTTCTCAAGGGAAGTCTTGGGATGAAGTAAGTTCTCTCAGTGCATCGTTTTCTTTTTCTCTTCAGGTTTTCTCTACAATCACTCGGTGCAAGCTAAAATCTTTCCATATGCTTATCCAAATTAAAGTGAACCAATCTGAAGGTTTTAGAATGATTCAGAATTTCGTGTTAGCATTCCCAGTTATTAAGCCTCGTCATGTCTCCCAGTTATAATGGTTGTGATAATTTTCTTGACGATATGTTCTCTGGTCTGAGATGCTTATCTAGATGGTAATATAGTGCAATAGTACAGAAGTAATTGTCTATTCTACATGCCGAAAATATGACAATGGTGATATAAATTGCTTTGATGTGAAACACAGATGACAATTACCTGGACTAGTGGCTATAACATTGATGAAGCGACTCCTTTTGTTGAGTGGGGTGTTGAGGAAGAAACCCAGACTAGATCACCAGCTGGAACATTGACATTTCAACAAACTAGCATGTGTGGTATGATCTTTTTGTATGCCAAAGTGTATACTCTTTGACAGCTAGTTTTGCTTTGGCATAACTTCTTTCGAATTCCCATCGTTGTCACCAGGACATTTAACGATATTTTGCTGTGAAGCACTTAAACAGTTGTTGCCAAATATATGCCCTTGCTGTGAGTCTACAATCTTTAGGTCTAGAACTGCAGGTTCCAGGCCAAATGGTGCATGGCAATGGCTGAATATAAATCCCAAACTATAGGACCATCATCTCTGATCTTAAACTAACACATCATGGTGATCGGGAAATCTTGTTGTTTGCAGGTCCACCTGCATGAACGATAGGGTGGCAAGATCCAGGTTTCATACATACAAGTTTCCTAAAGGATCTGTGGCCCAATGCAGAGTATTGCTATGGACTAAAACATACATGTCACGAGTTTTGTCACATAAGCAGGTTTACCATAGACGTTTTTCTTGATTTGATGTTCCAGGTACACATATAGGCTTGGCCACAGATTAGCTAACAATTCATATGTTTGGAGCAAGGTATACTCCTTCAAATCATCTCCATATCCAGGACAAGACTCATTGCAGCGGGCCGTAATATTTGGTGACATGGGAAAGGTAAAAGCAGCATAACTCAGGAAGGACAATGTCATGCGTTAGTCTTTTCTTGATTATTAAAGAGCTTCAAGATTCACTTCATGCTGATGTTCGACTTCTTTTTTAGGAAACAGTGTTCGACAAAGTTTTCGATTTGGTTGACATATATGATGAAGTGTCTCTCTTTCTTCATATAGCATAAAATCTCATAGTTTGATTGAATAAGATTTAACAAGAAAATCACATGCCATATATCCCAGCATAAGCAAGTTTCACAGATGCATTATGCTTTTCACAAACTTTAAGGTTTTGCTTTCTGTTCATGTGCAAGCGCCAGCACTTTATACAATCAGCCCAATCTGGTTCAATTGGCGTGCTTTTGACATTATCTACTTATCTGAACATGGTTGAATGTTTCCCTTTTCTATTTTGGAACTTCGCGTGGATGGATTGCAGGCAGAGCGTGACGGGTCAAACGAGTACAATAACTATCAGCCAGGCTCGTTAAACACGACAGATCAGCTCATCAAGGATTTAGACAACATAGATATAGTGTTTCACATAGGAGATATAACATATGCAAATGGATATATTTCACAGTGGGATCAGTTCACATCTATGATCGAGCCCATTGCATCGACTGTCCCTTACATGATTGCAAGGTATACATTAGATGTGTAAATTAGCAAACGACTTCCTAACCTATATATAATACTGGAGTTTGGATGCAGTGGGAATCATGAGCGTGACACTCCAGGCACGGGATCATTTTACGATACCAATGATTCAGGCGGTGAATGCGGTGTCCTAGCAGAGACCATGTTCTATGTCCCTGCAGAAAATAGAGCAAAATTTTGGTAAGTGGTTGGTGCTACTGTAATTTATGAGGAAACACATGCTGTGTAGTCCTCAAGAGGACAGTCAACTTAGTAAAAGAGTCAAGAAGTGTTTAGGAATCAATTAAATTATTAGGAATACCTGTAGAATTCCCATTCTCAAAACAAATCCACATGAAAGAATCAGCGAAATGCCTCTTCAAATCTATTCCTGCAATGGTTGAAAGGGACAAATCTGAATGATAATTAGAGAAGTCTTTCACTCTCATCGAAGGTAAGTTGTTACTAATCTCGGATTAGTTGATGAGTAATCGCCCATGCACTATGTGCGTTCGCATGACATGTTTCGTCTCGTATCTTCTCGAAACTCTGACTCTTCATAATCAATTTCTAGCATTTGCAGTTTGCATCATTCATGGAGTGGAAGTACAAGTAATGGCACAACACAAAACTTACCTCCCTCCCTGCATATTCAACGGATTATGGCATGTTCCGCTTCTGCATAGCCTGTTGTTGGCTATGTTTGTATATCAGAAATTGAAATCAAATATGAGAAGACTAACCTGAAAGCAGCACAAATAATTAAAGCAGAATGTTGATCAGAACCCGATGAAGTAACGTCGTGTCCTTAAGACAAATTTGGCCCCTCAATCAGTACCCAAGGATATTGGACAATCGTCTCTCAGGATAGAACGGATCTCGTTCCTTCGAAGTGGTAAGTATTTCGGAAGACTCCTTCGAACACAATTTCGCAGAATAGTCGCACAAGAAATGATAATGATGAAGTGAAAAATGTCTCTAGTGCGTCGGGAAAAATGTCTCGCTGGAATGCAAAATGCCACGAAGTATCACACCGCGAACTAAACCGTTCGGATATATGTATATGGGGAAAATTGAAGAGTTGCGAGGGTAAAAGGTCGCCCGCAGTTCCCACTCGGTTCGTGAACAGTAGCGAAGGTTCACATGAACCGATTCGGTTTGTGAACAGTCGCAAATGTTCACTTGAAATTTCGTTTGAGCAAACAGACGTGTTTGTTTGAAAAAATAATAATAATAATAATTAATTTCTAACAACGTGTGTGTTCAGAGAAAATAAAAAAACCGAGAGAGAATGGACCCAACCAGACCCGAACCGAACCGGCCGGACGGCGGGCGCGCGCAGGGGCGACCGACCTAGCTCGGCATAGGTCATCTCCCTTCCACAAAAGTGAGGTACCCCTTGAGGCCCAAACCCATTTAAGAGGCTCCTCAAAATAAACCCTCTCCCATCACCTCTTCCATCCTATGTGAGACACTTTTCATTCAATTCTATGGGATTTGGATGCCAAAATCCCAACAATCCCCCACATGAATGAAAAGTATTGATATCATGACTCTTTGTGTATGCATGAGATGTAAAGTGCGATTATTCCATGAGAAAACGTTGCTTTATGATAAGTAGTCTGAGACTTTGAATTTTCCTTAGTAAAACCTATCGGACTTATTCGGTCAATCAGTAGACTTGATGTCTTTGAACAGTTGACCTATGGTGTAAATTTAGACAATAGAAATCACACAACTGTTTTTCGAACAAAATTGGTTCTCACTGTTGTGTTCGTTTTGGCCATGAACACCGCCTAATCTCATGAGTGTTTTAGAGAATTCAACCTTTTCAATTCTCACAGAAGCGGCCCTCACTTCATACTCATATAGGTGATTTCTGAACATATAGTATATCACATACTCAATTTAGAATCATTAAAAGCTTTTGCTTAACCTTCACATATTAGTACTATCTTCATCTGGAAATGAGTCAAAAAAAATTTGACAGTACTCTACACTATCTTCATAACTTAGTTGTTCCTTTGAGCCTAGATCTTGAGATTTCCAGTCAACTAGGTAGGGTTTCCGCTATGATGACTTGTTTATAAGCCTTAAACCCATTCCCCTTGATGTTTTCACAAACATCTCTCTAGTTAGGCCTTTTGTCAATGGATTTGTAATATTATCTTTTGACTTCACATAGTCAATGGTGATAATTCCACTAAAAAAAAGTTGTCTTACTATGTCATATCTTCGACGTATGTGTTGAGACTTACCATTATACATAACATTCCTTGCCCTTTCTATTGCCGCTTGACTGTCGCAATGTATATATACAGTGGGCACTGGTTTAGGCCAATTAGGAATATCTTCCAAGAAATTTCGAAGCTATTCTGCTTCTTCACCGGTTTTATCCAAAGAAATAAATTCTGATTCCATAGTGGATCTAGCAATACAAGTTTGTTTGGATGATTTCCAAGATACTGTTGCCCCACCAAGTGTGAATACATGTCCACTTATTGATTTTGTGTCTTTAGTGCCAGTTATCCAATTTGCATCACAGTATCCTTCAAGTACAGCTGGATATTCTGTGTAATGCAAAGAATAATCTTGAGTATGCTTTAAGTAGCCCAATAAACGATTCATAGCTTTCCAATGATTTTCATTTGGACTAATTATAAATCGACTTAGCTTACTCACAACACAAGCTATGTCCGGTTTAGTACAGTTCATGATATACATTAGACTGCCTAGTATACTAGCATACTCATTTTGAGCTTTGCTTTCACCAGTATTCTTTGAAAGATATAAATTAACATCTATCAGAGTCTTTACTGATATAATATTTAGATTCTTGCACTTTCCAAGAATCGTCTCAATATAATGGGATTGTGATAGAGCTAATCCTCCAGATGTCTTATAGATTTTAACTCCTAAAATAACATCTGCAACCCCCATATCTTTCATATCAAATTTACTTGTGAGCATGTGTTTGGTTGCCTTAACAATCTCACTATCGCTGCCCATTATAAGCATGTCGTCTACATATAAGCACAAAATGGCAAAACCATTATGAGTGTTCTTAACATATACACATTTATCACACTCATTAATCTTAAAACCATTCGACAACATGACTTGGTCGAATTTAGCATGCCATTGTTTTGGCGCTTGTTCTAAGCCATAGAGTGACTTAATAAGTCAACAAACTTTCTTCTCTTGTCCTGGAACAATAAACCCTTCGGGTTGTTCCAAATATATTTCTTCTTCTAAACCCCTGTTTAAGAAAGCCGTCTTAACATCCATTTGATGAATTTCAAGCCTATACACCGCTGTTATAGCAATTAACATCTTTATAGATTCTAGTAACAGGTGAGTAAGTATTAAAATAATCCAAGCCTTCTCGTTGCTTGTATCCTTTTACTACAAGCCTAGTCTTATATTTATCAATAGTACCATCCGCTTTCATTTTTCTTTTGAAAATCCGCTTACATTGTAGTCGTTTATTACTAGAAGGAAGGTTAACCAATTTCCATGTATGGTTTGACAAAACATATTCAATTTCACTATTGATAGCTTCTTTCCAGAACAGGGCTTCTGGCGATGTCACAGCTTCTTTGAATGTCCGAGGCTCATTCTCTAACAAATACATTAAGAAATCAGATCCAAAAGACGTGAAAGTCCTTTGTCTTTTACTACGTCTAGGTTCATCCTTCATTAGATCACTTCTAGATATAGTATCTCGAGGCCTTTTATTATTATCAATTGGTTCATATACTATGTTAAACGGAAATATATTTTCAAAGAACGAAGCATCCCTTGATTCAATAATCGTATTAACATGTATATCTGGGATTTCTGACTTGTGAATAAAAAACCGATATGCATTACTATTCTGAACATATCCGATAAAAGCACAGTCAACAGTCTTTGGTCCTATTTTAACCTTTTTCGGCTTAGGAACCGCAACCTTAGCCAAACACCCCCATACTTTGAGATAATTCAAGTTAGGCGTTTTACCTTTCCATTTCTCATAGGGAGTTTGTTGTGTTTTCATGTGGGGTACTCTATTTAAAATAAAATTTGCTGTTAGGATAGCTTCCCCCCACAAATTTTGCGGTAAACCAGAACTGTTCAACAATGCATTCATTGTTTCCTTTAGGGATTGATTTTTCCTTTCCACCACACAATTTGATTGTGGTGTATAAGGAGCAGTCATTTGGTAAACGATACCAAATTCATTACAAATTTCCTCAAAAGGAAATTCATATTTACCTCATCTATCACTTCTTATCATTTTAATTTTCTTTTTTAACTGAGTTTCAACTTCACATTTATAAGTTCTAAAAGCATTCACAGCCTCATCTTTGCTACTAAGCAAATAAACATAACAATACCTTGAACAGTCATCTATAAATGTGATAAAATACTTATTACCACCTCTTAAAGGTATTGATTTCATATAGCATATATCTGTGTGTATTAAATCTAAAGGTTCTGTAACTCTATTATCTACAGAATGAAAAGGAGGCTTAGAAAATTTAGATTCAACACACACTTGGCATTTCTCACTTGAACAATCAAACTTCGGCAACAGTCCCATATTAATTAATTTCTTTATCGACTTATACTTAACGTGTCCTAGTCTAGCATGCCAAATATTAGAAGACTCAAGCACATAAGTAGAAGCAACTTTATTCAAATCATCCTTGGTTACAACAATCATTACATTCAACTTGAACAAACCATCACTCAAATAACCCTTTCCTACATACATCTCATTTTTGGAGAGTACAAACTTATCAGATACAAACTTTATCCAAAAAAAAACTTATCAGATACAAAAACCAACTTGAAGCCATTCTTGCTAAGGAGAGATCCGGACACTAAATTTTTGCGAATATCTGGCACATGCAGAACATTATTTAGTGTCACAATCTTTTTAGATGTCATCTTTAGAGCAATCTTTCCATCACCTTCAACTTTAGAGGTTGATGAATTACCCATATAAAGTTTTTCATCACCCCCCACAGTTGTATAAGACGAGAACATCGATCTGTTTGCACAGATATGACGAGTTGCTCCAATATCAATCCACCACTCCTTGGGGTTTCCCATTATATTACACTCGGATATCATAGCAGTCAGATTGATATCATCAACACCATTGGAAATCTCTTCCATCACATTAGCCTGAGTTTTTCATCTTTTCTTGGCCCTGCAATCTTTGGCTCGATGTGCAGACTTGCCACAGTTGAAGCATTTGCTAATGAACTTCTTCAAGCCTTTGGTGAATCCCTCTCCAGACTTGCTAGGCATTTTCCTCTTCTTGTTGGGTTTCAATCTTTCTTCAACAACATTAGTCTTTGAAACCTCTAAGTTCTTCCCAACTTTCTTCTCAGAGAGCCTATTGTCTTCCTCAATCCTCAACCGAATAATCAAGTCTTCAAGTGACAACTTCTTTCTCTTGTGTTTGAGATAATTTTTGAAATCTCTCCAGGATGGTGGCAGTTTTTCAATGAAGGCAGCCACTTGAAATGTCTCACTTAGAGTCATTCCTTCAGCATGAATATCATGCATAATCACTTGAAGCTCTTGAACCCGACTTAAGACGGTATTTGAATCAACCATCTTGAAGTCTAGAAATTTACCGATAATGAATTTCTTCAATCCGGCATCTTCGGTTTTGTACTTCTTGTCTAAACTATCCCATAACTCCTTAGCCGTTTTTAGCGGACTATAGACATTATAGAGAGTATTGTCCAGACCATTGAGGACATAGTTGCGACATAGGAAGTCAGAATGCTTCCATGCATCCATAGCAGCAACCTTTTCTTTATTTGTCTCTCCAACGTCCAATTTAGGACCATCCTCATTGAGGAATCTAGCCAAGTTCAAGGTTGTGAGATAGAACAACATCTTTTGTTGCCATCTCTTGAAATCCGTACCATTGAACTTTTCTTGCTTTTCTCCGTGATTCGAAATAGGGTTGACCGGAGTCGAAGTCGAAGCCATTTCTGAAATATAAAAACAAAATATATTCATGAATAGAATCGTTTGTTCATGAATAGAATAGAAAATTTCTTATATGAACATAAACGACAAATTTTTCATGAACAGAATTGAAGGAATCGGCAAATAAAATGAATAACGCATAAGAATATACGAGCAGAACCGAATCAAATTCGTCTTAAGATTGTTGTTGATTATGTTCATACATCAGAAATTAAAATCAAATATGAGAAGACTATCCTGAAAGCAGCACAAATAATTAAAGCAGAATATTGATCCGAGCCCAACGAAGTAACGTTGTGTCCTTAATACGAATTTGGCTCCTCAATCAGTACCAGAAGATATTGGACAATCGTCTCCCAGGATAGAACGGATCTCGTTCCTTCGAAGTGGTACGTATTCAGAGGACTCCTTCGAACACAATTTCACAGAATAATCACACAAGAAATGATAATGATGAAGTGAAAAAATGTCTCTGGTGCGTCAGGAAAAATGTCTCGCGGGAAAGCAAAATGCCACGAAGTATCACAACCTAAACTAAACCGTTTGGATATATGTATATGGCGAAAATTGAAGAGTTGCGAGAGTGAAAGTTCGCTGGCGCAAATGTTCGCTTGAAATTTCGTTCGAGCGAACAGACATGTTTGTTTGAAAAAATAATAATAATAATAATTAATTAATTAATTTCTAACAACATGTCTGTTCAGAGAAAATAAAAAAAACCGAGAGAGGCGCGGGGGGGACCGAACTAACTCGGCATAACTTCCACAAAAGTGGGATACCCCTTGAGGCCCAGACCCATTTGAGAGGATCCTCAAAATAAACCATCTCCCATCATCTCTTTCATCCTATGTGGGATACTTTCATCCACATACTTTTCATTCAATTCTATGGGATATGAATGTCAAAATCCCAACATAGCCGACAGTGAACACGACTGGAGGGAGGGTTCTGAACAATATAGGTTCATTGAGAACTGTTTTGCGACAGCAGATAGACAAAAGCAACATTGGCTGATATTTGCCGCGCATTGTGTTCTAGGCTATTCTTCTTCAGCTTACTACAGTTTGATGGGCTCTTTTGAGGAGCCCATGGGTAGAGATAGCTTGCAGAAGCTGTGGCAGAAGCACAAAGTCGACATGGCATTCTACGGTCATGTCCATAACTATGAAAGAACATGCCCGATTTACCAGGTAACGTTGAGATTTTGGAGGCTAATTAATTGTTCTTCGAGCATAAGACAGGCATTATTTTCTCTTGAAACAAGCCAACGCATTTGTTACTGAGGCTAACTTGATTATTCAAAACTCGAAGTTGACAATGCTAGTCTCATCCTTCTTATGTCCTTATGTACCGCCATCGATACTTATGATGGCAGTCAATCTGTTGATTGGATGATGCAGAATCAATGTGTGAACACAGAGAAGTCTCATTACTCAGGCACTGTGAATCGGACGATCCACGTCGTGGTCGGCGGTGGAGGGAGCGAACTATCATACTTCAGTGAATCACAGACGATTTGGAGCGTGTATAGAGACTACGACTACGGATTTGTCAAGCTCACTGCGTTCAACCACTCGTCCCTTCTGTTTGAGTACAAGAAGAGCAGAGACGGGAAGGTCTACGATTCATTCACCATCTCTAGGGAATATAGGGACGTCCTGGCGTGTATGCAGGATGGTTGTGAACCGACCACTTTGGCCACGTAGTAATCCAATCCGAGTAAACTTGTAGTTGCCTTCAGGAACAGCAGATTTTAAGATTCAGACGGTACCCGGATTAGGAACATCTGGGGGGGTATTTTTATGAGTTACATTAAAAGGAGAACATGTCATGGATCATGGCACGAGAAGTCATGGATATGAATTTCCTGAACAAGATTGGAGGAACCACCAGAAAGAAAATCACTCGTCTTTGCCGTGTGCGCGATACAGAGAGCACATGGTTTTCGTGGTGTGGCGGCCGGTCAAGAGAATCTGCAATAAAAACAAAATGGGTTTCTTTCTCTTGATCTACCTACCATTCAAGTTACTAATTTTATTCTGACCAAAAAAAAAAGTTACTGATTTTATTGACAAAATCATTAGTTCATTAGCAGTATTTTTCTCAGCATGGGGCCTGCAAGACGTACAGGGAACAAGATTTGCTATTTTCACGAAATCCCACGTGATTGCTGCAAAATTACCGTATTGTTAAGAACAAAAAAAAAGAAGTTAGTCTCGTGATTTTGGGACAATGACGTAAATAATTTAAAGACTATATTAAATATATACTAAAAGTTTAAAAATTATATTAAATAAATTTTAAAAAATATATTAAATTAAAGTTTATAGATTATATTAAACAAATTAACAGTTAATGAATTCAATTTCTCATTAGATCAAAGTTCTGAAGCGTTTGTGTCATTATCCAGTTATAAAATGGTGATTCAAATGTTTTGGTCCCACACAACACCCTTATTGATGAAGTAGCTAGCAGGGATCACCTAGAGGGAGGGTGAATAGGTGATTTTAAACAGTTTATGAGGAAACGAAAGAAAACAGTTAAGTTTGAATAAAGTTCAGATTCAAAGCAGTTTATAAATACAGTGCTCCTGATGTGCAGTGTGCAAAGTAATAAAATAGAGATAGAAAAACTGCACACAAGTTTATAGTGGTTCGGCTTATAGCAAGCCTACGTCCACTCTCCCACGCTACAGCCTACTGGCTGGATTTCACTAATCAAATTAATGAGAAGTTACAGCAAGTTGTGCCGCTTAAACAGAAGCACTTCTCCCCGAAACTGGTGCTGCTTATGCCAAGCTGATAGATCACACTATATTACACCTAAGCACACACTTATAACACTGTCTACACCTCTCAAATGATTACACGTTTAAGCTCACGAAAGATAAGAGATTTAATTGGAGTATGCTCAGACTTTGGACTTGTTGATTCTGAATTTTGTTCTTCCTTCTGCTGCTCGTTAATCTCCTTAAATACTCCTCTATTTCCACACTAGCCGTTTGACAACTATTAGAGGATCATCTTCCAATCTTCACTTTGGACAGATTTGTAAATTAAGGATTGAGTAGCCGTTGGATGACAGATTTTGAATTCCAATGATTCTGGTCGCCCATACAATCAGAATCTTGGTTTCCATAAGTAGAGCTTTATCCGTTGTAATGCATGCTTATTGTAATCTTTGATTGTCAATCAATTTGATTTAGATTGATATCAAAGCTTTCCTTTTGTGAAATCCATACTAGATCACTAGCTGTTATGTTTGGCTCTGCATTCTGTGTCTGAAGAAATTTTACGTCTGCGTCTGCATCTGAGAAACTTCTGCGTCTGAAGAATTTATGCGTCTGCATCTGCATCTGAAAAACTTCCGCATCTGAAGAATTTCTGCGTCTGCGTTTGCATCTGAAAAACTTCTGCGTCTGAAAAATTTCTGCGTCTGCGTCTGCATCTGAAAAACTTCTGCATCTAAAAAACTTTAGCGTCTGCATCTGCATAATTTTTTTAGTTCTAAGTTTGAATCTCTTTTGCTTGAAGTTCTTTTACAATAAAACACTCATTGACAGTTTTGTCAACTTCAAAATCAATGTAAGTTTTCCTCAACAATCTCCCCATTTTTGATGGTGACAAAACTTTTCTGCAGATTGAATTAGTTTAAAATTGATTTGAAAGTAAATAAGCATATTAAACTTATTGAGGCACAGATTGAATTTAAAAAGAGCAAACTCTTTTGATATCTGTGTCTATCTCTTCCTTTGTATGTAACCTGCATATGATCCGACATATTAGTATATCAAATCTGCAAAATTTCTCCCCCTTTTTGTCATCAGCAAAAATAATAGAGAGAATGAATAGATGACATTAAACGAAGAATCAGTTTAATCGGAATTGTGATAGAAATTACAAACAAAAAGAAAAAGAGAGATTAATTTTGGAGAGAAAACAGGCTATTTTTTAGAATGAGTGCAAATCAGTTGAAAATTTTCCAGAATTGAAACAACTTCTTCAATCTTGGAAGTGCATTCTCCCATTGCTTTGTCCAAGTTGGTGGAGCACAGATCGATAGCCTTTATAAGTTCTGCTTTATCCAAAGCTGCCTGAAGATTCTGAGTCTGATGGTTTTCCTCAACAATGTGATGAAGATTTTTCAGATCTTGTTCAAGAGTAGTTTGCTTGGCCTTGATCTCGAGTAGTAGGGAGAGAATAGTTGCAGTATCTGAAGGCTGTTCCTGGACATTTTCTGGTACAAATTGATCATATCCCGAGGCTGATGCTAGTGGATGCTTCCCCTGAACAGGTGCTTGGTCTGTAGAAGGTACAGGATCTTCATGAACTGTTTCTGCAGTGCATCCTGTTTTAAAGTGTTCTGTTTCTGCATCATTGCTTTCATCATGCAGAAGAAACTTTTTTTTCTTACTATACACTTTCATTGGAGAAGGAGAGACAAGCATCTTGCTGGCTGGACCAGACTTTTTCTTTGGCTTATTTACTCTTGTCTTTCTAATAAATTCTCCCTCCAACTGTTGAGCTTCTTGTCCTTGTACTCTTCCCTTGATATCTTCAAAATGTTTCATTTTGGAGAGCATTTTTTCTCCAACATACATGCAGGGGATAGGGTTCTTTTGTAAATCAGCAGGAATAGATATTTTGAGAAGCATAAATATGCGAAAGATTAGAGCCCCATAAGGTAATTGTCCCTTGTCCTTCTGCAATGCTCGGTACATATGAAAAATGATCACATGAGGAAGAGAAAAGGTTTGACCTTTTAAGATAGCCCAAATAAGCTTGATTTCGGATTTGGAAAGGTCAGTTTTAGAGGCTGCCTTGGGCTTTAAGCAGTTGATAATGATCTTATGCAAAATCACCAATCGTTTTGATAAGTCAGAATAGGAAATATGTCCCTTAGAACCAGGAGCAAAGTTGGGATTCTCGGAAGCAACCCTCGAAGCCTCTTCAACATCCACTGCCAAGGGAATGAACTTGAAATGTCTTGCTCCAATTATTTTTGCCAAGTCAGTCGCTTGTAAGTCAAACTTCTGATCACCAACAGTAAATTGAATCCAATTTGGTGACAGAATGGAGAGATTGGAATAGAAGTAGGCAATTAATACAGTAAAAACATTACCAGACTGAAGACAAAATTCATAAATTCCTAATTCCTGAAACAGATGTTCTACTGAGATTCTTGCCTTCTCTAGATATCCAAAATCCACTATTCTGTGGTTGATGACTCTTCGAGCAAGCAACATTTTATAGAACATGTTATGCTCATTACTTCTGAATAATCCACATGTGCTAGGTAAGCCAGATGCGATTCCCACCTACATTTCAAAGGTATCAAAAAGTCGTGCATCATCATCGGGAACCACATATTTTGAGATACTAATCGGTTTAGGGCTTGTGGGAGTAGATTCTTTTTCAGAGGGAGTGGAAGTTTCTTCAACTTTCTCTTTACCATTTTTGGAAGATGATGCTTTTGGTGTAGAGCTTGTAGGAACAGCTTCATGTTTAGAACAAAATAGAGTATAAGTTTGCATAAGATGTTCTTCAGAGAAGAGATTATTATCTCGCAGACACTCACGGAGAACCGTCGCAGAAGCATTACACCGTTTCAACTTTTGATATGTTTCTCATACAAATTTGATGCTCCGGAAACGAAAGTCAGTTTTACCGGAAGATTTATGAGAAGATGAATGCCTGGGCAGTGTTGCTTCGGAAGGGACTTCATGATGATCTGAATCTGTATCTGAAATCTCCATATGTTCCGCCGGTGCAGTAGATTTAGAGTTTTGGTTGAGAATACGTGAAGATTTTCTCTTGAAAGGCATTGTAAGCACCTTTTAGACAGAAAGTTTCGATCTTTAGAGAAGGGAGAGGAGGAGAGGCTCTGAATATCGGAAGGGTTTTGAGGGTAAAGTACGAACTGAAGAGGTTTGATAAAAGGCGAACAGGTTTATAAAAAAGAAGGTTTAGAATATCGAAAGGTTTTGAAGAGAAAGAAATTTTTAGAAAGTATAAAAAGTAATCCCAAGAATATGTTTTATAAGCATAAAGAGACATGATAAAATCAGGATAATATATTAAGCACAATTTAATAAATAAATTAGAATACGTACCTGATTTGTTTCCAAAATGATAATATCTTACCAAAAATATATCCGCCAAAGTTTGAAATATGGACGTACCTTTCTTTAGAGTCTGTGAAAGACGTTCAGACTGAGAGTTGAGTCTGAAAAATTCCTGTTTAACAGATGATACACTAAAAGGGATAAACAATGCACAGTTTATGTTTAATGAACTCAAATGAAGATTTGTCAAGAGATTTTGTGAATATATCAGCTAATTGATTCTTAGAATCAATGAATTGAATATTCACATCACTATTTTGAACATAATCTCGAATAAAATGATATTTGATTTCAATATGCTTAGCTCGAGAATGGAGAATGGAGTTCTTTGTCAGATTGATTGCGCTTGTGTTGTCACACTTGATTGCAACATTTGATTCTTCAATACCAAAGTCTTGTAACTGTTGCTTCATCCACAGAATTTGTGCGCAGCAACTTCTCAAAGCTAGATATTCTGCTTCTGCTGTGGAAAGTACGACTGTATTTTGTTTTTTGGAGTACCATGATACTAGCATATTCTCAAGCAGTTGATATGTACCTGTGGTACTTTTCCTGTCCACTTTACATCCAGCTAAGTCAGCATTAGAATATCCAGTAAGAGTAAAGGCTGAATCTTTGGAATACCAAAGACCTAGCATTGGATAAGTTGCAATATACTTGATTATTCTCTTAACAGCAGATAAATGTGATTCTTTTGGATCTGATTGAAATCTTGCACACATACAAACACTGAAAAGTATGTCAGGTCTTGATGCAGTAAGATACAATAATGAACTTATCATGCTTCCGTATACCTTCTGATCAATCTTCTTACCATTTTCATCTTTGTCCAATTTGGATGAATGAGACATGAGAATGTCTGTTTTCTTGCAATTTTGCAATCCAAATTTCTTGACAGTATTCTTGGCATACTTCTCCTGGCAAATGAATGTACCATTTTTGGTCTGTTTCACTTGTAGGCCAAGAAAGAATGTTAATTCTCCCATCATACTCATCTCAAACTCGTTCTGCATATTCTTAGAGAATTCCTTGCAAAGCAATTCATTAGAGGATCCAAAGATTATATCATCAAAATAAATCTGAACAAACAGAAAATCCTTACCCTTTTTCTTGATAAACAGGGTCGTATCAACCTTACCTTTGGTGAAATCATTTTGGAGAAGGAAGTTACTTAGTCATTCATACCAAGCACGTGGTGCTTGTTTCAAACCATAAAGAGCCTTATTGAGTTTGTAGACATAGTCAGTCTTCTTTAGTTCTTCGAAGTCAGGTGGTTGTTTAACATATACTTTTTCTTTAATATATCCATTCAAGAAGGCACTTTTCACATCCATCTGAAACAATTTAAAGTTATGAAAACAAATATAAGCTAATAGTAGCCGAATGGCTTCTAACCTGTCAACTGGTGCATATGTTTCATTATAATATATGTCTTCTTCTTGAGAATAGCCTTTTGCTACTAGTCTAGCTTTATTTCTTGTAACTTTCCCTTTGTCATTCAGCTTGTTTCTGAATACCCATTTTGTTCTAATGACTGGATGGTTTTTAGGTCTTGGCACAAGCTCCCATACTTGATTGATTCTAAATTGTTGAAGTTCTTTCTGCATAGCTTCAATCCAGCTTTTATCTGATAATGCTTCACCAACTTCTTTTGGTTATATATCTGATATCAAGGCCAAGTTGCTGATGTTCTCCTTGTACTTAGATCGAGTCTTAATACCGTCTTCTATTTCTCCAATGATAAGGTTCTTTGGATGACTAGATTTATGTTTCCAGTTTCTGTCATATTTTTCCTTCTGAATGATATCAGACTCTGAAGGTTCTGAATACGTCTGGATTATATCTTCTGTTCCTTTTTCTGTATGTGTGCCATTCTCTGGGAATTCTTGTTGAGCTTCTGATAATTCTTGAACGTTGGAAGATATTTCAGAGTCATCTTTGTGAGTCTGAATATTTTCTTCAAACTTAACATTCATTGTTTCTTCCACAGTCTGAGACTTTTTGTTGAAAACTCTGTATACTTTACTTGTAGTGGAATATCCAAGTAAGAATCATTCATCTACTTTCTCATCAAACTTTCCAGTGTGGTCATTTGGATTTTTAAAAATAAAGCATTTACAACCAAACACTCGAAAATATGAAATGCTGGGCTTTCTACCTTTGTAGAGTTCATAGGGGGTTTTCTCAAGAATGGGTCTGAGAAAAACTCTGTTCATAATATAACATGTTGTAAAAACTGCATCTGCCCAGAAATAGGAATGAATCTTGCTTTCAATCAACAGAGTTCTTGCCATTTCTTGCAAGGAATGATTTTTCCTTTTCACAACACCATTTTGTTCTGGTGTGTATGGAGTAGAAAAATTGTGTTGAAAACCATTCTCCTCACAAAAATCTGAAAAGTTTTGATTTTCAAATTCTCCCCCATGATCAGTTTTAATGTAGGAAATGGTATAGCCCTTTTTCATTTTAAACTCTTTTTGCAAATTTTGAAAAATATGAAAATGCTTCATTTTTATAAGCAAGAAAGAACACCCAAGTAAATCTTGTAAAATCATCAATAATAACTAAACAATACTTCTTACCACCGAAACTTTGTGTTCTTGTTGGTCCAAACAGATCCATATAAAGAAGCTGCAAGGCACGATTAGTGGAAACATGATGTATAGATTTAAAAGAGTTTCTTACTTGCTTTCCCAGAGTGCAGGCATTGCATAACTCTGTTTTCTTGTATTTTAAATTCGGCAAACTTCGCACCAATTTCTTGTTTGAGATCTTTGAGATTTGTTTCATACTGATGTGTCCCAATCTTCTGTGCCATAGATCTTCATCCTCTTTGATTGAGATTAAGCAGTGAGTGGAACTTGGATTGACATCTAGAAGATAAATGTTGTCATGTCTTCTTCCTGTAAATGTTTAAGAAGAATTTTTGCTTGTTCCTGAGCACGTGTCTTCTTGAAAGTTGATTATGAAACCTATATCACATAGTTGGCTAATGCTTAACAGGTTATAATTGAGTCATTTTACCAATGAGACATCACTGATTGTAAGTCCTCCTATTTTAACCGTTCCTTTGCCAATGATTTTTCCTTTGGTATTTCCTCCAAAAGAAACTTTTCCACAA
This sequence comes from Syzygium aromaticum, assembly GCA_024500025.1. Lineage (NCBI taxonomy): Eukaryota > Viridiplantae > Streptophyta > Magnoliopsida > Myrtales > Myrtaceae > Syzygium > Syzygium aromaticum. The sequence goes on along the minus strand of CM044895.1, from coordinate 29,403,812 downwards.
TTTAGACTTTGTAGATCAATGAATATGTTTGGATCTCCTGTCATGTGTCTTGAGCATCCACTATCTAGATACCACTTTCTTTTTCTTTTTGTGGTAACCTGCAAGAATTACAGCATCTCAAGTTTTCTTTAGTACCCAAATTTGTTTGGGTCCTTGAGGATCAGTATAGGTTGTCTTAACAAATTCTCTTTGAACAGGTCTCCAGACCTTAGGACATTCATTCTCAAAATATTGTGGATCTTCACATTTTAAGCATCTGAGAACACTTTGGCCTACAGGTTTTACAAAGTTCCTTTTGAAATGATTTTTGTAAACTTGTTGATGAGGTCTTTGTCTTAATCTCTCCTTGACATTTGAAAAATCAATCAAGCTATCACTTTCCTTCACAAATCCGAGGCCAAATTTATTGTAATAAGGAATTTGGATGGAAAGGATACGTTTCAAGGTTTCTGACCCTTTTGAAAACTTAGAAGTAATTTTTAAAATTTCCTTTTTTAAAATAGCATTTTCTTTGGAAAGAAAATCTCGACTTTCCTTGATTTGTTAAAATTCCTTTTGAAGGAAATTGATTTTTACTTTTTGTGAAACATCATGTTGCCTCAGTGATGAATTTTCCTTTTTCAGAGAAGAGATTCTTTTAAAAGCAGCTTTAAATTCAAGGCATAAATCGTCAATGTAATTCGATACTTCAGAAGTCATTTTAGAATGCTTTACCTCGATTTCTACTTTGGGATCAGAATCTGAATCTGAGTCTGAATCTGATTTTGCCATAAAACAGATATCATCGTCACTGTCTTCACATTCTGTGTCACTCCAGGTTTCTGCCTTTAAGACCTTATTTGCTTTCTCAAATATGGTCTTTTTTTTCAGAAGTGGACAGTTAGGCTTGATATGTCCATGTTTCCTATAGTGAAAGCATATTACATCCTTTGCTTTTTCTGTTTCATCGGTAGACTTCTTTTTCTCAAACAGCTTCTTTACTTTGAGGTTTCTTCCTCTGATCTTCATCTTCTTATACTTCTTTATGAAGAGAGCTAGTTTTTCATCATCAACGTCTTCATTTTCAGAATCTGCATCAGAATCAATGTTAGTTTTTAATGCAATTGACTTATTACCTCTTAATTCATTCTCCTCATTCCGATGTTCAATCTCATATGATTGCAGAGTTCCAATCAACTCATTTACTAATAGAGGCTTGATCCTTTGTATCTCTCGAAGAGATGTTTTGATATTATCCCACTTCATTGTGAGTCCTCTCAGTAATTTGTTGACTTTCATTGCATCTGGAACTGGTTGTCCTTGATATGCAAGACCGTTTACTATATCAGTAAACCTATCATACATGTCAACAATTGATTCTTCAGGCTTCATTTTGAAGGATTCATATTGACCAAGCAAAAGATTGATTTGAGTTTCTTTGGCTCGATCTGTTCCTTCATAAGTGATGTGAAGTGTATCCCATATTTCCTTAGCTAATTCACAAGCAGCAATTTTTTTATATTCAATAGGAGATAAAGCACAATATAAAGAATAAATTGCTTTGGAATCTAAGGTCTCTCTTTTAGATATCTCAGTTTGAGATAAGGAGGATCTTCTGATTTGCTTGCATCTGCATTTTCAGAAGATTTTGGCTTGACTCCTCTGATGATGACATCCCATTGCATGTGATCAATTGACTTAATGAATGCCTTCATCTTATTCTTCCAGATGCTGTATTCCTTGCCATCGAAGTATGGTGGTCTATTGTTGCTTTGACCTTCAATGAGACCTGGAGCACCATAGCTAGCCATATAGATCGTTAACTCAAAAGTAAAACACTTATATAAACGAGCAACCTGCTCTGATATCAATTGAAGTAGCTAACAAGGATCACCTAAAGGGGGGTGAATAGGTGATTTTAAACAGTTTATGCGGAAATGAAAGAAAACAGTTGAGTCTGAATAAAATTCAGATTCAAAGAAGTTTATAAAGACAGTGCTCCTGATGTGCAGTGTGCAAAGTAATAGAATAGAGATAGAAAAACTGCATACAAGTTTATAGTGGTTCGGCTTATAGCAAACCTACGTCCACTCTCCCACGCTACAGCCTACTGGCTGGATTTCACTAATCAAATCAATGAGAAGTTACAGCAAGTTGTGCCGCTTAAACAGAAACACTTCTCCCCGAAACTGGTGCTGCTTATGCCAAGCTGATAGATCACACTATATTACACCTAAGCACACACTTATAACACTGTCTACACCTCTCAAATGATTACATATTTAAGCTCACGAAAAATAAGAGATTTAATTGGAGTATGCTCAGACTTTGGACTTGTTGATTCTAAATTCTGTTCTTCATTTTGCTGCTCGTTGATCTCCTTAAATACTCCTCTATTTCCACACTAGCCGTTGGACAACTATTAGAGGATCATCTTCCAATCTTCACTTTGGACAGATTTGTAAAATAATGATTGATTAGCCGTTGGATGACAGATTTTGAATCCCAATGATTCTAGTCGCCCATACAATCAGAATCTTGGTTTCCATAAGTAGAGCTTTATCCGTTGTAATGCATGCTTGTTGTAATCTTTGATTGTCAATCAATTTGATTTAGATTGATATCAAAGCTTTCCTTTTGTGAAATCCATGCCAGATCACTAGCTATTATGTTTGGTTCTGCATTCTATGTCTGAAGAAACTTTACGTCTGCGTCTACATCTGAGAAACTTCTGCATCTGAAGAATTTCTGCGTCTGCGTCTGCATCTGAAAAACTTTTGCGTCTGAAGAATTTCTGCGTCTGTGTCTGCATCTGAAAAATTTCAGCGTCTACATCTGCATAATTTTTTTAGTTCTGAGTCTGAATCTCTTTTACTTGAAGTTCTTTCACAATAAAATACTCATGGACAGTTTTGTCAACTTCAAAATCAATGTAAGTTTTCCTCAACAATCGACACATGTAGCCGCAAAATATCCAGTCTTTGTTTTCGCTTAATACATTCTAAAATGATCAAGTTTTGAAAGTCTTTCACTTTCGCTTCTTTATCACGAGAGCCGAGAGATCGGTGACTCCTCGGAACGGAAGCCCGACCGATTCCTTCCTCTGCATCTCTCGTTTCTCGCGTGCACTAAAAGAAATCGGAGAAAGAAACGAACAATCTTTCAAAGTCAAACACAGAATTATTTGTTCCACCGTATTTCAGTTTGACTGTTTTATGTGGTTTGGTGATCTATATTCTGAATGATGCTTCAGTTTGGTTGCGCTGGAAAAGCAAATTGTCAACCCTCTTTCCGAAGCCTCAAGTCGTAAACAAGCAAGCCGCGTGGAGCTTGAGCCAGTTTTGTATATGCACTTAGCAAGGGTGAATTGTTGTGTTTCCTACTGGTTTTAGGTGCATGCACAGGAGTGGAACAACAGGAGTTTTATCTCTGGGCACGGTGCCTTTGTGAATAATCTCTCTCCTTTTAGTTTGTTGCGTGACGAATAATTTTGTTTTCGCAAAGCTTTGCTACCTGCACCGAAGAATGGTTAGCTGCTGACGTTAGCTGGCGTAAAAATTGTAAAAGAGGTTTCGACGATGGCCGTGGAATTGAGTGGGAATGGTCAAGTAAGACTTCTAGAGAAGGTGGCATGTAGCATTTCTTTGCTCTTTTTTTTTTTTTTTTTGGTAAAGAATTTCTTTGCTCTTTTTCGTATCAAAATTTCAGAAAATGATGTACTAGTCCGTGATTAAGATTATGCTTTGCTAAGCGAATTGATCATGACAGGTACCTAATACATGGGTTGATAGTAAAACAGTAATATATTTTACAGCATCGATAAGTGTCTTCCTTAGTCGCAATACTTTGGCAATCGGGAGTGTTGGGAAGCGTATATCAGGAGAAACGACTAACCTGTTCAATGCACTACAAACAAAATTTCCAGAATCGCATGTTGAATCACTAGCAAACGATGAACAAATCTACTTCACGTTGGTCCGAATATAATCATAAGGAAAGTATTCTTGTTCCACAGCATTAATGCTGATTGTCTTCTCAAAGTAGATGCGGAATCCTTATTCGTCGAGAGAGAGAGTTCTGAATTTTTCTTTTTGTACGTTCATTAGTCTGAGGAAGTTATTTTAACTTCCCTTAATAAACTCTTCTCACACTTCTTCAAAAGGTGTCTCTTTGACACATTTCTTATTATAGCAAATGGTGTCCCTTGGACACACACATCATGGGCGAACCGACGAAATATAACATCTCCTGCTCTCACATGATAGGCTTGATGATGCTCTATTAAGAAAATAAGGCATTCAACATTCATTTACCTTAGAAACAATTCATACTGGCAAGAAAACCGTGCGATTAGTGAGTACACCTGCACTTGGTAGCTCTAATTAGGCACCTGTTATGGACAACATAATGGCTACAACCCAAAAAATAAATAAAAAATTAATGTCTCACAGTGCCCCAAACATATTTTGTTACATCAGTCCAAGTATACCTATCCTTTAAAGGCTATACTTAACTTTTCTCAGGAAAACACCGTGTATTTACAATTATTTCCTAAAGCCATTGAAGGCAAAATAATTGGTCGACTAGTAAACACATGTGATAGATGTCAAACAACAATAGTCTTCCTTCGCACTCATATCTCTCTCCATTTCGGAACAACTGCTTTTCTAGACATGTCCCATAAAGCCATATCTATTCATGACCGCCGGTAACATACTAAAGTAGCAACATTGATCTTCTACTTCGAGAACATAGTCAGAAGTAACATAGGGCACAAAATAAGGTAAATTATAAATTACCTTAAGGACTCACACGATGAATAAATAGGGATAATTATACTTATCTTCCTTATTGGTCAAATAAAGCACATGTAGTATGAATTACATGCTATAGTAGAACTCTCTTTCTATAAGAGCGTATATCATTTGTTAGTCATATCCACTATACGAATCTTAGCCTAAACATAGTCACATGCTTCTCAAGTACTCATGTTTAGCCCGAATGCTATATCAGCTCGCTTTCCACGGCGCCCAATTTAGTACTCGCATTCGGCTACCTTCAGGCATGCATGATTGTGGGACTATCATGTTCGGTCTTATCACATATGAATAACAGACCTCATCTTGATTCCGATCAAGGCGACATTAAATTGTTCTATGTACTAAATTGCTCTTTTAGCATTTATAGTACGTATTGTCTCATCTCAACCCGCTTACTATAGCGTTTGAGGTGATTGCTCGTGTGAGTGAGCCAATCATTGCCTGGTGACATACCTTTCAATAATATATGTGCGTTTGTGCTAGTCTCATAATATTGTACTAATTGGTAAAACATCAATTCATTAACAAATAAGTACAATACATTTACACACATAATCTAGTGATCGTCAACAATATTACATATCATAATCCCATTCTACGTAATCCTAGAGACATCCTGTGGGTCAAGAACATGTCTCTTGGAACAACCTTTGTAAATAGATCAGCAACCATCCTGTTGGTTGAAATATATTGCAGGACTACTTACTTCTACGCTATTATATCTCTGATGAAGTTATTCTTTATGTCAATGTGCTTCGTCCTACCATGGTATTTGGGATTTTTCACATAGGCAATGGCTGCTTGACTATCACAATATACTGTCATTAATCTTGGGACATCAGTGACAATGGTTAAATTTTTCAAGAAACGTTTTAGCCATACTGCTTCTTGCACTGCAGCAGAACATGCAATAAATTCTGCCTCCATCGTAGATAAAGCTATGCATGTCTGTTTCTTGCTATTCCAAGAAATTGCACCATCATTAAGTAAGAACGCATATCTAGACGTCGATTTACGCTCATTTAGGTCTCCTCCCCAATCAGCATCAAAGTATCCTAATAAGCGTAGATCACTCCCTTGATAGTAAAGTCGATAGTTCATAGTGCCTTGCAAGTATCTCAGGATCCTCTTAACTGCTTTCCAGTGTGCTGGACCAGGATTTGATTGATATCGGCTCACTAACCCTACAGCATGACATATGTCGGGTCAAGTGCACATCATAGCATACATCAAACTTCCGACAGCACTAGCGTAAGGAACAGTTACCATTTCTTTCTTTTCTTCTGGAGTCTGAGGACACATCTTAGTGCTCAGGCCTTCGCCTTGCATGACAGGGGTATCAATGGGATTACAGTACTGCATATTGAAGCGTTCAAGAATCTTCATTATATAAGACTCTTGTGACATAGCAAGGAGTTTATTTGATCGATCTCTTTCAATCTTAACTCCTAATATATATACAGCTTCTCCCATGTCCTTCATTTCAAAATTAGAAGACAACCATTCTTTTATTGTTATTACCAAACCCTTGTCATTCCCAGCCAACAGAACATCGTCCACATAAAGAGATAAAATCATAAATTTATCCTTGGACCGTTTAATATACATACAGTGATCCTCTTCGATCATCGTGAATCCAAAAGAAGTTATGGCTTGATGAAAACGAAAATACCACTGTCTAGACGATTGCTTAAGGCCATAAATTGAGCGATGAAGTTTGCAAACTTTACGCTCTTGACCTTCAGTTATGAAACCTATCGGTTGTTTCATATAGATTTCTTCATCTAGTTCTCCATTGAGAAATGTTGTCTTTACATCCATTTGATGTAATTCTAGGTCCAAATGTACAACAATGGCTAGGATAAGGTGTATGGAGGCAAACCTTACGACCGGTGAAAAAGTTTCATCATAGTCTATACCCTCTTGTTGAGTATAGCCTTTCGCCACAAGGCGAGCCTTATACTTTTCAATGGATCCATCCGCTTTTCGCTTAATCTTGAAAACCCATTTGTTTTCAATAGTTTTGCGATCAGGTGGTAGATCAACAAAGTCCCAGACGTGATTTGTCCTCATAGACTCAATTTCGTCTTCCAAAGTTTTTCTCCATTCTTCTTTGTTAGGAGATGAGAAAGCCTCTTCAACTGTTTTAGGCTCCACATCGTCTTGTGGAGCAATCATAAATGCTTTCCCTTCAATCTCAAATCGACGACGGGGAATACTTTTACGATTACTTTTACGCAACTGAACTTCTTGAGAATTCAATTCGCCAGGCGACGCTACACTCCCACTAGGTCTTGTATATTGAGGTAAATCTGTATTTCTCTCAATAACATTAGTGGGTGTATTATCAGGATCTTCTAATTTTCAAGTAGAAGTCCTTATTGATCTCACCTCTACTAGGAAAATCGTTCTCTAAGAACGTGACATCTCATGACTCCATTTCAGTCACACTTCCATCAGCTTGTTCACCTATGAACACGTACCCTTTGGAGTGTTCAGAATATCTAATAAAGATACACTTCTTCACTCTAGGGCCTAATTTGCCATATTTATGGGAAGAATCATGAATATATGTTGCACATCCCCAAGGTCGTAGATTACTTAAGTCTGGTTTTCTACCAATCCACAATTCATAAGGGGTGGAAGCAACTGACTTAGAGGGCACACAATTAAGTATATAGGCAGCAGTCAATAACGCATCTCCCCAATATGAGACAGTTAGATTTGCTTGCGCCATTATAGACCTAACCATTTCTAATAGGGTTCTATTCTTTCTTTCTGCAATCCCACTTTGTTGTGGAGTTCTAGGAATAGTCAATTGCCTTGCAATTCCCTTTTCATCACAAAGAGCCTTGAATTGCTTAAATAGATACTCACGTCCGCGATCGATTCTCAATGCCTTTATTGTTTTGTTTAACTGATTCTCTACCAAAGCTATAAACCGCCTAAAGCAATCCAATGCTTCAGACTTATGGGAGATCAGAAAAACATAACCAAAACGCGCGAAATCATCTATAAAAGTGATGAAATATGAAGCTTCATGCCTTGCCCTCACATTTAATAGACCACAAATGTCAGAATGTATAAGTGCAATGGAAGTTCAACTCTAGTTCCTTTACCAAATGGTTTTCTAGTTGTTTTTCCTGCTAAACAATGTTCACATATGGATAGTTCAACATTAGCAAGTGACCCCAAAAGGCCTTCTCTTACTAATCGTTTCATTCTTTGTAACCTAATGTGACCCAGTCTAGCATGCCAAGTACATGCATTAATATCTACATTATTAGAAGATGCAATTAAAGAAAAACAACCATTAACATTAACTTTGTACATGTCATAGTCAATGTCTAATACCATAAAACCATTTAATACATAACCAGAACCGTAATAAACTTTTCCAAATAAAATGTCAACACAATCACCATGAAAATTAAATACATAACCTAAGCTAAGAAGAACAACTACAGAGACCAAGTTTCGCCGAATATCTGGAGCATAGAGGACATCATGTAGGAAGAGGTTTCGACCACCATGAAAGGTTAATTTACATGTGCCGATACCCTTTACTTCAACTCTTGAGTTATTTCCAACATATATCCATCTTCTTCCAAGCTGTATTCAACGATACTCCACAAATGCTTCTCGGTCTCTAGCTACGTGGTCTGTTGCTCCTGAATCTACAATCCACATTGGATGAGATTCAGCAAGTATTACAGTGCTAGAAACAAAAGCATTACTCAAAGTAATAGAGTAATGTGGTACATTTTTCGGCTCAGTGCATTCACGAGCGAAGTGGCCCAATTTGCCACAATTGTAGCACATCATCTTGGTCTTGTCCTTCTTCCTGCCGCGCTTCTTGCGTCGGAAGGTCTTGGCACTCTTGGGTGCCTGATCTGTCTCTTTTCCTTTGTTGTTGAATTTATGGTTCCTCTTTCGCTTAAAGCCTGAAGTTTTGCCTGAACCTGATTCAACAACATATGCATGGGTAGAGGAATTTACAGCCTCTAGACGCTCATCTTCTAATTCCAAATGACGCACAATATCGTCAAAAGTGACGATGTTCTCATTGTGCATCATAATGATTTTCATATGTTCCCAGCTGTCAGGAAAAAATTTTATAATAGTCTGAACTTGTTGTTCATCAGTTAGGGAATGACCTGCCGACTTCAACTCACTTACCATGTTTGACATCTCCCGAAAATGCTGCCTCATTGTTAAATTTGAACGCTTTCGGTATGTGTTAAACTTGATGATGAGCCTCCTCAACTTAGTGGCAGATCTACCCCCAAACTTATCTTTCAAGGCAACCCATATTGCTTGAGCTTTGTCATAATTTTCAAACTCACACATGAGATCATCTTGCATACAACTCAGCAACGTGATGCGAGCAATTCTGTTTTTCTTTTTCCAAACTTGAAAAGCTTCTTGATCTCTTTTGTGTTGAGCAGAAGTTCCATGCTCAGGTTCATCCATGATATGGTTGAGGGTTTCCAAAACTTCTTGCTCCTCAAGGATATATTGAACTTTTCGGTGCTAAATGTCATAATTGTCACCGTTCAACTTCCCACCCTTATTGAGGTCAGCCACAATGGTCTTGGATGCCGAAGTCATAATCACCATCTTCTACATATTGACATAATAAACGCAGAATCAATACTAGCACATTTTCCACACAAATACATATATTTTAATTTGCAGCAAAGACAAACTAAATTAATGATAATTCAACAAACGACATCAAAAAGAAAGTTCACGATGTTCCCAATCAGTTTCGGCATACGATTGTTCTACTATCATTAACTTGTTTAATTTGTGCAAATTTTAAGTTCTATGTGAGAATTTCTTCTAATTCTACCAACCTATGAACTCCTACTAGACTAGACAATTCACAAAAATATCTAAAACAATGATCACTCTCTTTCTAGCAATCATATAACATGGCATGATGTAAATTCAACAAATAGAACATTCATGCAATAAGTATAATCAACAGCGGAATTCATGACGTAAAGATCTCCAGCCATTATTTTAATACGTTCAAAATTAGGAAATTGCAAGCACATCAAACCATATAATCATACCACCAAAGAACCTTGCTCTATATAATCTTTATGTGGTCATTTACATGTAAGCCAGCTTCTGTATTTCCAAAACCATAGGGAAATACAAGTAAAATGCAATAATACCCCAAAAATACGTGTATTTAGGGTTCCATATGCATTTTCATACCTTTAAAAGCTTCAAACATATAACATAACTATACCACAATGTAGAGAATTTCAATACAAACACAATGGTATCAACCACAGCCCAATCGGACGTCTCACGCGCCCACACGCACCGCCTAAGTGCGAGCGCGTGTGGCGCACGCGCCTGCCCTATACGGGCTTCAGAGCCGATCCAGCCGGTTTGACCGTTGACCGGTCGGATCGGTCAACGGTTCAACCGATCTGACCAGTTGACCATTGACCGTCGTGGGTTTCCGGGTTGAGTCGGGTCATCATCCGGGTCAGTCTCCAATTTGGGTCGGGTCAGTCGCCGGTCAGGTCATCGGCCGGCGAGTTGACGTCATCAATGATGTCAGCGTGTCAACACCGACGGTTTTGGTGACGTCAGCACGCGCCAGTTGGCCACGCGCGCGTGCCCGTCACGCGCTGGCAATGCTAGCGCTTTGGGCGCGTGGCTCCCACGCGCTGCGGCTTTTGGCTGTGCATGTGGGCGCGTCCGGCGTCGTCCGGCGTTGCTCGACCCACCGTTTTGCTCGTCTCGATGAGTTCTTCAATTGAATGTATTAAAAAATAATTTTCACCCAAAGGAATTTTTCGAAAATCATCCGAACAGAACGGTTGCCCATAACGTTCAAAAACGTTTTGTTTTGTTTCAATTCATGTTTGTCGATTCATCTTGCAATTCTCGTGTAATGATCATGTAGTTCATCATCATGATCTCCATATCAATCAACAAGTGGAAAAAATCAACGGGAAAAAAAAAAAAGGCAGAGATCATTACCGAGGCTTTGATACCAATGTTGGGAAGCGTGTATCGGGAGAAACGACTAACCTGTTCGATGCATTACGAACAAAATTTCCAGAATCGCACGTTGAATCACAGCAAACGATGAACAAATTTACTTCACGTTGGTTCGAATACAATCACAAGGAAAGTATTCTTGTTCCACAGCGTTAATGCCGATTATCTTCTCAAAGTAGATGCGAAATCCTTATTCGTCGAGAGAGAGAGTTATGAATTTTTCTTTTTGTACGTTCATTAGTCTGAGGAAGTTATTTTAACTTCCCTTAAAAAAATTTTCTCGCACCTCTTCAAAAAGTGTCTCTCTGACACACTTCTTATTAAAGCAAATGGTGCCCCTTGGACACACACATCATGGGCGAACCCACGAAATATAACAGGGAGTTAACAATTACGAGAAGGACAAGAAAAATTTGCGTCTGTTGAATCTATATTGCTCTAAGAGTGGCATAAGATTCTGCAACTTTTGAATGCGAAATGAAATGCACGCTGTCCATGTTACAAAGAAAAACGAGAGATCGATGTTGCTTCTACTTGTATGGTTTTTTTCTCTCCTCTCTTTTGGCTAGAAAATGATTCTCGGGGATAGATGATTCTTCGACTCCTTTTGCTGTGCATCAGATTTTCTTTTACTGTCCAGACGAAATAAATAAAGGGTTTACTCCTCGGTGTAGCAAAATGGATGGTTCTTCTTGTTAATAAGATGTACAAGTTGAGCATTGGAGGATTTAAGTAAAAAAGCTTGTGAAATTTTGCGGGATCACAAACGGTTATTTTGAAAATTTAAGTCATTAGAAAACGAGTGATTTATAAGATTCAGTGTACTTATCCATATGACAGATTTTAATTGGACATTGAATTTGACCCGCTTATTGAAAGATTGCCGGAAAATGACGATTGACAGTCCGACTTACATGTGGCCAAGTAAGCCGAGAGCTCTTATTGGATGCACCTGCTCCATGTGAATCCAACTCACATATGGCGCTAGACCATTAGAGCTCTAGGACGGCTCACTTTACCATCATTTCCCAAACCGAAGGGTGAAGGAAAACGATAATCTGTCATTTTCGTCGCAGCTACCGCGGGCTGGGCGGGTCAAACAGAGTCAACCATGGCCGGCGAATCCCCCCCATGAATCCTCGTGACGACCAACGTTGGACAAATTTCATCCCAGACAATCCTCTTCCTCCTGCCGCTTCATGCGACACGGAGATGGCTGAGTCACCGCTGCTTCTCGGTGGCTTCTCGTTATCGCTGGCGGCGGTCTTACTAGTGCTCAGCGTTCGGATCGCGAGCGGTGTGGGTGGAGAGCAGCCGCTCTCCAAGATAGCGATCCACAACGCTGTTCATGCGCTTCATGAGAATGCTTCCATCAGAGCTCACCCTCTTGTTCTTGGACTCAAGGTACTTGTGTTTCTTTGTTCCCTTCTTTCTCTCCCACTCCATGTTCCATCGTTCTTAGTTTCTTCTTCTTCTTCCCTGCTTTTGACTTCTCTTCTCTATGCGTTTCAAGTTCTTCCTTTGTAGCTAATAATATCCAAACTGCAAGTGGGTCAAGTTCTGGTCCGCTCACAGCCAAACAAAGAAAGACTTGGGTGCTTGCACTTTTCTTAGATATATGAGTGGAGAATGGTAGATTTGTAAATCGTATCCGGCCTTGAAGGGAACTGTTGAGACTCGCTTCACAGAACGAGTTTTAAGTCCATTTTAATGGTAATTCTGTAGAGCAACATGGAGGATAGGTTTTTTGATTGTAAGAGAGAAAGCTATTTTGTCAACAACTACAATCACTGGTTCTCAGAAGGAAAAAACCGTATGGAGAAGGTGCAGAATTCGGATCAGAAGAAAGGATAAATTAATACGAGTTTGATTAACTTGAGATCATCAATTCAAAGTCGTGTTATTTTGTCTTAATTTGACTGGTGCTGATAATGCATGTCCACCCCATCCAGGAACCTCTTTTTTAATAGGCCGATGACTGATCCAGGCGAAGTCCGACTTGTCAGATCAGTCTGATTCAGAACAACCTGTATATGGTGGTCAGATTGAATAAATAAAATTCATCTTATATGACTTTGTCACCAGTCACAGTCCTTGTTCACTTGCTTGGTCATGCTTTAATTTCCGGTTAAAATAGTGAGCAAAAACTTACATCATAATGTTTATATCTGCGCGCGCGTGTGTAGGGGGAAGATACTGAGTGGGTTGTCGTGGACTTTGAAAGCCCCGGACCTGCAGAAGATGACTGGATTGCGGTTTTTTCTCCTGCAAACTTCAAGTAACCTCCATCCTCCTACACCCTTCATATTCTGTACTTCTACATCATCTCTAGCCATATGCATCGTGGAAGTCTCCAGAAATGTAATTTATTCAATGAAATATCAGTTTAGCTTGATGAGAAAGTTGGGAAACTAGTGGACATAGATGTGTAAGTATTGCGAGTTGTAACTGGTCGCTTCCGTCCACTATTCATTGCTTGGCCAACAAGATTCTTCTCTGATGTTTCAGCTCCTCTACCTGTCCACCTAATGATCAAAGGCAGCGAGCACCTTTTATATGCTCAGCTCCCATTAAGGTAAAGATTGATCCACCCGTGCAAGTTCTGAATTTTTCATAACTGAAATATTGTCGACCAATTCTGACCTTGGTTATGCTTATTCGCGCTGCATTTGACGCCCATTTCAGTATAAGTTTGCCAATGAGTCCAGCTCTGACTATACAAAGACGGGGAATACTTCTTTGGAGTTTCAACTGATAAATCAGAGATCAGACTTCTCATTCGCGCTCTTCTCAGGCGGGCTGTCAAATGTACTTTCTACCTGCTTCTGAGTTTCTTTGATATTTGATCTCGTCTAGATTGTAATGGCATCGCATCGGGCCAAAACAAGGATTTAATATATTTTAGTAGCACTTAGTGTTTGAAGTCTCAATTGTTATTTTGCACTTGTTATGCGGAAACTTTGGCTTTGATCAATTATTCACAATTATTGCAGCCGAAACTCGTGGCTGTTTCAAATATCATTAATTTTGCATATCCAAAGGCACCCCTTTATCCACGTCTTTCTCAAGGGAAGTCTTGGGATGAAGTAAGTTCTCTCAGTGCATTCTTTTCTGTTTCTCTTCAGGTTTTCTCTACAATCATTCAGTGCAAGCTAAAATCTTTCCGTATGCTTGTCCAAATTAAAGTGCACCAATCTGAAGGTTTTAGAATGATTCATCATTTCATATCAGCTGTCCCAGTTATTAAGCCTAGTCATTCCTCTGAGTTATAATGGTTGTGATAATTTTGTTGACGATATGTTCTCTGGTCTGAGATGCTTATCTAGATGGTAATATAGTGCAATAGTACAGAAGTAATTGTATATTCTATATGCTGAAAATATGATAATGGTGATATAAATTGCTTCGATGTATAACACAGATGACAGTTACCTGGACTAGTGGCTATAACATTGATGAAGCGACTCCTTTTGTTGAGTGGGGTGTTAAGGAAGAAACCCAGACTAGATCACCAGCTGGAACATCGACATTTCGACAAAATAGCATGTGTGGTATGATCTTTTTGTACGCTAAGGAGTATACTCTTTGACAGACTCTTTGACAACTAGCTGTGGTACAGGGTTACTACTTTCGAATCCTTTGTCATCACTGTCACCATGACATTCAATGATCATTTTGCTGTGAAGCGCTTAAACAGTTGTCGCCAAATATATGCCCTTGCTGTGAGTCTACAATCTTTAGGTCTAGACCTGCGGGTTCCAAGGCTGAATATAAATCCGAAACTGTAGGACCATCATCTCCAATCTTAAACTAACACATCGCAGTTCTCAGGAAATCTTGTTGTTTGCAGGTCCACCTGCACGAACGGTTGGGTGGCGAGATCCAGGTTTCATACATACAAGTTTCCTAAAGGATCTGTGGCCTAATGCAGAGTAATGCTCTGGTCTAATACACACATGACACATGTCATGAGTTTTGCGACATAAGCAGGTTTACCATAGACATTTTTCTTGATTTGATCTTCCAGGTACACATATAAGCTTGGCCACAGATTAGCTAACAATTCGTATGTTTGGAGCAAGGTATACTCTTTCAAATCATCTCCATATCCTGGACAAGACTCATTGCAGCGGGCCGTAATATTTGGTGACATGGGAAAGGTAAAAGCAGCATAACTCAGGAAGGACAATGGCACGCTTTTCTCGATTATTAAATAGCTTCAAGATTCACTTCATGCTGATGTTTGACTTCTTTTTTGGGAAACAGTATTGGATGAAGTTTTCGATTTGGTTGTCATATATGATGAACTCTTTCTTCATATAGCATAAAATCTCATAGTTTGATTGAATTTTGACAAGAAAATCACATGCCATATAGCCCAGCATAAGCAAGTTTCACAGATGCATTATGCTTTTCACTAACTTTTAGGTTTTGCTTTCTGTTCATGTGCAAGCGCCAGCACTTTATACAATCAGCCCAATCTGGTTCAATTTGCGTGCTTTTGACATTATCTACTTATCTGAACATGGTTGAATGTTTCCCTTTTCTATTTTGGAACTTCACGTGGATGGATTTCAGGCAGAGCGTGACGGGTCAAACGAGTACAATAACTATCAGCCAGGCTCGTTAAACACGACAGATCAGCTCATCAAGGATTTAGACAACATAGATATAGTGTTTCACATAGGAGATATAACATATGCAAATGGATATATTTCACAGTGGGATCAGTTCACATCTATGATCGAGCCCATTGCATCGACTGTCCCTTACATGATCGCAAGGTATACATTAGATGTGTGGATTAGCAAACGACTTCCTAACCTATATATAATACTGGAGTTTGGATGCAGCGGGAATCATGAGCGTGACACTCCAGGCACAGGATCATTTTACGATACCAATGATTCAGGTGGTGAATGCGGTGTCCTAGCAGAGACCATGTTCTATGTCCCCGCGGAAAATAGAGCAAAATTTTGGTAAGTGGTTGTTGCTATTGTAATTTAGGAGGAAACACGTGCGTTGTAGTCATTAAGAGGACAGTCAACTAAGTAAAAGAGCCAAGAGTTGTCTAGGAATCAATGAAATTTGTAGAAATACCTGTAGAACTCCGATTCTCAGAACAAATCCACACGAAAGAACCAGCGAAATGCCTCTTCAAATCTATTCCTGCAATGGTTGAAAGGGACAAATCTGAATGATAACTTAGAGAAAAGTTTCACTCTCATTGAAGGTAAGGTCATTACTGATCTTGGATGGGTTGACGAGCAATTGCCCATGCACTATGTGTGTTCGCATGACATGTTTCGTCTCGATCTTCTCCAAACTCTGACTCTTCATAATCAATTTCTAGCATTTGCAGTTTGCATCATTTCATGGAGCGGAAGTACAAGTAATGGCATAACACAAAACTTACCCCCCTCCCCGCATATGTGCAGGTATTCAACGGATTATGGCATGTTCCGCTTCTGCATAGCCGACAGTGAACACGACTGGAGGGAAGGTTCTGAACAATATAGGTTCATTGAGAACTGTTTCGCGACAGCAGACAGACAAAAGCAACCTTGGCTGATATTTGCCGCTCATCGTGTTCTTGGCTATTCTTCGTCGGCTTACTACAGTTTGATAGGCTCTTTCGAAGAACCTATGGGAAGGGATAGCTTGCAGAAGCTGTGGCAGAAGTACAAAGTTGACATGGCATTCTACGGTCATGTCCATAACTATGAAAGAACATGCCCGATTTACCAGGTAAAACGAAGACATTGAGATTTTGGAGGCTAATTAATTGTACTTTGAGCATAAGGCAGGCATTGTTTTCTCTCGTAACGAGCCAAAACGTTTGTAACCGAGGCTAACTTGATTATTCAAAACTATTAGTGACAATGCTACTCTCATCCTTCTCATGTCCTTTCATGCGACGGTTGATACTTACAAGCATAATGACTCTTAATTTTTGGTTGGATGATGCAGAATCAATGTGTGAACACAGAGAAGTCTCATTACTCAGGCACTGTGAATGGGACGATCCACGTCGTGGTCGGCAGTGGAGGGAGCGAACTATCATACTTCAATGAATCACAGACGATTTGGAGCGTGTATAGAGACTACAACTACGGATTTGTCAAGCTCACCGCGTTCAACCACTCGTCCCTCCTTTTCGAGTACAAGAAGAGCAGAGATGGGAAGGTCTACGATTCATTCACCATCTCTAGGGAATACAGGGACGTCCTGGCCTGTGTGCATGATGGTTGTGAACCGACCACTTTGGCCACGTAGTAATCCAATCCGAGTAAACTTGTAGCTGCCTTCAGGAACAGCAGATTTTAAGATTCAGACGGTACCCGGATGAGGAACATCTGGGGGGGTTTTTTTATGAGTTACAGTAAAAGGAGAACGTGTCATGGATCATGGCACGAGAAGTCATGGATATGAATTTCCTGAACAAGATTGGGGGATCCAGAAAGAAAATCACTCGTCTTTGCCGTGTGCGCGATACAGAGAGCACATGGTTTTCGTGGTGTGGCGGCCGGTCAAGAGAATCTGCAATAAAAACAAAATGGGTTTCTTTCTCTTGATCTACCTACCATTCAAGTTACTGATTTTATTGATAAAATCATTAGTTCATTAGCAGTATTTTTCTCGTCCTGGGGACAAGATTTGCAATTTTCACGAAATGCCATAGGATTGCTGCATAATTACGGTATTGTCAAGAACAAAAAAAGGTTAGTCCCGTGATTTTGGGATAATGACGCAAATCTACACTGAACAGAACAGAATATTAGACTAAAATTTAAGAATTAAATTAAACAAAGTAGAAGTCCATGTACCAAATTTCTCGTTGGGTCAAATTCGTGGACCGGTTGCGTTATTATCTCATTATAAAATGGTGTTTCGAATGTTTTGGTCCCACGCCACACCCTTGCCGACAGCAGGCCGCAAAATGTCCGGTCTCTGTTTTCGCCCAATACAATCCAAAATGATCAAAGTTTTGAAAGTCTTTCGCTTTCGCTTCTACATCGCGAGTGCCGAGAGATCGGTGGTTCCTCGGAACGGAAGCCCGACCGATTCCTTCCCTCTGCATCTCTCGTTTCTCGCGTGCACCGAGAGAAATCCGAGAAAGAAACGAACAATCTTTCAAAGTCAAACACAGAATTATTCCGGGTATCATACTCGCATCTCGGAGCGTCCCTGGTTGTCCTTAAATCCCCCAAGTCTCGCTACGTCTCCGCTTCGCCATCGCCAGTTGGATTGAGTTGAAACCTGCCCGCCATCAGGGAACATGGGACAACGCTTCCTCTGCGCCAAAGTTCCGATTTTTCTCGCTCTACTGCGTTTCGCGAGCTTGAGCTTCACCTGGGGACATATCAATGGTATCGGAGAACAGCCGCTCGCCAAGATCGCGATCCATAAAGCCACACGAGCCCTCCACGAGTCGGCTTCTGTCACGGCGTATCCCGTCGTTCTTGGCGTAAAGGTAAAATTTTTAATCTGTACTTTATGTTTGGAACCACTTTATGCTGTGATTTTGCACTAGATTTTTATACCCTCGACTCGTCTACTTTTCAAAGTGGGTCATTTCTACTTTCTAGCGCTTGGGTTGTTGGGTGACGAGTCATAGAGGCAGGTGATTATTTATGTACCTTTTGAAAACAGAGTTAAGTAACATGTGTAAAGTTCAGTGTGTATGACCATCTGGTATAAAGTCGAATGCTTTAGAGCAACTCTTTCTTTGAGTTAACTTCACAAATTTGGGAGTCCTTTTTCTTGTTTGTGGGGGACCATGTAGGTTGTTTTTCCTGTGATTCTTCAATGGGGATGTTTATTGAGCGTTTAAGTAACTTTGACGGGTACCGGCAATGTGATTTATGATTATGCAGGGTGAGGATACGGAGTGGGTGACTGTGGATCTCCAATACCCCAGTCCGTCCGTGGATGATTGGGTTGGCGTTTTCTCTCCTGCAAAATTCGAGTAATGTAGCTCTTGTTCATATATCCATATGCGCGTGTTGTGTTTTTCCTACTTGAAATTTCGTCAGTAACTCAATCATCAGGCAGTTCTTCAAGTGAATTAAGTCAATTTTTTTTTATGCATCGAGCTGGAACGTCTACATTTCTAGTTTTGAGTGCTCAAGGTGCTTCATTCATTGTGGCAGCGGATCAACATGTCCTCCAGTTAATGACCCAAAAGAGCAGTCTCCGTACATATGCTCGGCACCAATCAAGGTTAGTTTCGTGTGGATTTTGACATCATCATGTTAAGCTCTTGCCAAAAATATGTGATCGAGCTTCACTGACCCCGAATATATTACTTTGCCAGTACAAATATGCGAACCATTCTAATCCAGGGTATACGAAGACAGGCAAGGCTTCTTTGAAGTTCCAGTTGATCAATCAGCGAGCAGATTTCTCATTCGCACTATTTTCTGGAGGAGTGTCAAATGTGCGCGGTTTTCTTAGCATCTCCTTCTTAGTCTGTCTTAATAATATTGCATCGTTGCTCTCTTGTTCCATATGGCTACTTCTCTCCATTGTCCTTTTATCAAACTTTCCGGCATTTTGATTACCCCAACGATTGATCGTTGTTCCCATGCTTGATCGTTTATGCAGCCAAAGCTGGTGGCAGTTTCGAACTCTATAGTATTTGCCAATCCTAAAGCACCTCTTTATCCACGCCTTGCTCAAGGGAAGTCCTGGAATGAGGTAAGCTGCCTTGACTTTCATTTCCCAATTGGCATTTGGGAGGACTTTGTTTGATATTCTCCTTTGATTTTTTCCAGATGACAGTGACATGGACCAGTGGTTATGATATAAAGGAAGCCGTCCCTTTTGTCGAGTGGGCCTTAGAAAGAGAAAATCAAGTGCGATCTCCAGCAGGAACCCTGACTATTGATAGGAACAGCATGTGTGGTATGTTGGCTTTGCATATTTTATGAGATGTGCTTTTCAAGTTGCATGTCTTAATCTATACCTCTACATTCTTGGCCTACTCAACTTACCATAACACAGCAAATCCTTGAATTTGGGATTTTACATCCGCTTATCATTTGATGAACTGTTCAATGTCCTTACAATCAGCTGACTGCATAGCTAATTACCTTCTATGGCCATTTTCTCATTATCATGAGGGCCACTCAATAGGCTATGATGATGTTTTAACTCTCACAGCTTCTATTTTCAGGTTCACCTGCTCGGACAGTAGGATGGCGTGATGCAGGTTTTATACACACAAGTTTTTTGAAGGATTTGTGGCCAAACTCTGTGTATGTATCTTACCATTTGTTTCTAGCAAGAGTATTGGGATGAGGTATCAGCATCATCTATTCCGATACGTTCCGATGGGTTTCAGGTATACCTACAAGATGGGTCATCTGTTGTCAAATGGTACCTATATCTGGAGCAAGAGTTATTCATTTAAATCATCTCCATATCCTGGACAAGATTCGTTGCAACGCGTTATAATATTCGGTGACTTGGGAAAGGTGCAGTTACAATCCTTTTGTTTTTCCCGCTGTTGCTTTTATGAGTTGAGTGAGAGCTGGGGATATGATTTTCTCTTTATGGTCATGTGATATGCGTCGGATTATGTTAGCACAATGCAGTAGAAGTGTATGGCCTGGGAAATATGATAGTATTCAGTGCAAAGCTTGTTCTTTCCTGAACTCTAATTAGTAATGTTACACGAATTGATCTTTCTATAATAGGTGGTTGACTGCGTTTTTTCCTATATATTTTCAGGCTGAGAGAGATGGTTCGAATGAATACAGTGACTACCAGCCTGGTTCACTCAATACCACGGACCAACTAATCAAAGATTTGAAGAACATAGACATAGTTTTCCACATCGGAGACATTTGTTATGCAAATGGGTACATCTCACAGTGGGATCAATTCACAGCACAGGTGGAGCCTATTGCATCAACCGTCCCATATATGATTGGAAGGTTGTGTTATTGCTCATTCTGTTTGTCCCTCTTGTTGATACCATCACTCACGTTGAGTAACTCCATTTCCTTGGTTTAATTTTCCTCTTGTTTATTTCATCTGCAGTGGTAACCATGAACGCGATTGGCCAGACTCGGGATCCTTCTATGACACTACCGATTCAGGTGGGGAATGCGGCGTGCTTGCTGAGACCATGTTCTATGTTCCTGCTGAGAACAGAGCTAAGTTCTGGTAAATAGCTTGAATCCTTGTTTAAGAAAAGACAAGACATTAACTCTTATGCATGAAGAGTTGGGAGATAACTCAGTCAGTAGCAGATTTGCTGAAGGGGGTCATTCATCTTTTGAAGCTTGTTTCCTCCTCCCTTTGTTCGTAAGTCATCACATAGAAGGGAGCTGTGTTTGATGCTTGCTCTTGTTTATCATCTGCCTTTCCTTGCTTGAGTGCTTTCAAATCAGAGAAAAACAAGATAGGGCTGTTCCTCGATAAATTTTATGCTGTTATCTTTTGCGTAGAAATTAAGAGAGCCATGAGGTAGCTTGGAATGATCTCTAAAGATAGTGGTTGTGGTGGATTTACATGTAATTTACGGATCACATGTATTTTAGAAATCCACCATCTTTGAACCTAAAAAAGATATGAGCTAAGTCACATCATCGCTAGGTATTATAAATATATTGTTGACATGTGAATTTTGCAGGTACTCAACAGACTACGGCATGTTTCACTTTTGTATAGCCGATAGTGAGCATGACTGGAGAGAGGGATCCAAACAGTACAGGTTCATTGAGAACTGTCTTGCATCTGTGGACAGGCGAAAGCAGCCCTGGTTGATTTTTGCGGCCCATCGGGTCCTTGGTTATTCCTCCGACACTTGGTACGGCATGGAGGGCTCTTTTGAGGAACCCATGGGACGGGAAAATCTACAGAGGCTGTGGCAGAAATACAGAGTGGACATTGCCTTCTACGGCCATGTACATAACTATGAAAGAACTTGCCCTATCTATCAGGTATGCACGGATTGATTGTTATATGGTGCTGCAAAACGGTTGCTTGCTTTATGCTAGTGCTCACAGCAAGTACAAAGGTCTCTCTTCTTTTTATGCACATTCACAACTTACAACCATGATTTAAAGGCCTTTGTACAGTTAATTATTAAGTACGGTTTCTCTTTCTCATGCTGCTTCTGCACTGCCCCTGTAGCCATCAGTGCCCCTTGAGCAACATGGTTCCTTTCCTGGAAAATCGAGAACTGAGTTTCTTTCCTTGTAGTAATAGTGTTGAAACTTCAATGGTGAACATATTATGAAATTATGCCCTGAATCATCATTTCCTGACTATACATCATAATTTTCTAGCTAAGGGCCAAGTTCCAGTCCTATACTGGGGTTCCAGTGTTCTTGAGGTTTATCCAGCATCAGCAAATAGGTTCCAGTTTGTTTTGGTTTATACAATTGTGATCATACCTGCACTCTCATGTAACAGTCTGTCATATCAGCTTTTCAACTTGATCTCTTCAAGTTGACAATTAGAATTTGTCGATTGAGTTTCCAGAGAAATTATCTACATAACAATATATTTGATTCACTATCTCCCCTTTGTGGAACAGAACCAGTGTGTTAATTCAGGAAAGAATCATTTTTCGGGCACCGTCAATGGTACTATCCATGTAGTCGCTGGTGGGGGAGGAAGCCATTTGTCGACATTCAGCCAACTCACACCTAACTGGAGCCTTTACCGAGATTATGACTTTGGATTTGTGAAGCTGACAGCCTTCAATCACTCGTCTCTTCTCTTTGAGTACAAGAAAAGCCGCGATGGCCAGGTATACGATTCCTTCACGATATCGAGAGAGTACAGAGATGTATTAGCCTGTGTACATGACAGTTGCGGCGCAACCACCTTGGCTTCCTGATTATAACAGCTTGCGGTTTTCTTCAGATGACTGTGCTGGCAATGTTTTATCTTATTCAATTGTCATTAGAGTACATAAATAATCTCTACGTAATTAAGGTGCAGCGTCTACTGGTCAGTTTTAGGAACTGTACTTTTGTTGCTTTCTCAGCCAGGACACTCTCTTCCCTCATCTTTTTCTTAAGCAAATTCCTTTCTAGCAATTTAACCATTAAATTTGATACTTGACGCGCCATATATACATGTTTGGACTAGGGTAGCTTCAAGGTCACAGCACACAAACACACTTTTGGATGTGTATTAATAGTTCAAAAGTATATTATTGCAGCGAAAGCATGTCTAGCTGTTGGTTCGTGGCATCGGGAAGATACGGAATTTGCATTCACGAATCAAAACCTTCTAATCGGAGTCCTTGCGACTTTTGGGTCCAGTTGATGATTTCGTAGATGCAAAAGTATTTTATTCTCTTCTGGGTATAAGTCAAGATGCAATAGATGAGGACAGGCGAATGGTGCTAGATAAGAACCTTGATTACTATGCTTTATATATTTGAGGTGACGATTCGCTATGAGCACAGGGAAGCAGCTCATTTAGCTGAGGCACTTTTGCTATTTCATGCCCTGTTGCATCTCGCTTTTCATTTCTACGCGGACGAATGTTGTCATTTCAAAACTTAGTTTTGTTTCATGATGTTCTATATCCTGGATATAGACCCGCTGCAACTTCCAAAAACCTGAAAAAAGGTCGCATTGGTTAGGATCCTATCCTCAAGAATCAGACATAGGTCGCCTCTCCATTGTAACGTGAACGGCAACTGTATGCCAGGCGTTCAACATTGTAATTCACAAGAAAAGAGCAAGAATATTCAGCAACAAGAAAGCATGGTGAATGGCATGGCCAAAAAGAAGAACAATTCGCTGCACAGAAGGGCACAAACTGTAGCACATGGGACTAAGCCTACATTTACATCCTCGTCTGAGGGCAATTTTACAAATCATGGGCCAGAAAAAGGATGAAATACATGATCTAGACTGTTGGCCATAGCATATAGTTCAGTTCAATAGAAAAGTTACAGCACTCGGGTAAAAATTATGTACTGCATATTGCGACAGAAAGCAACTAACAGACATGGAAAATTACTTGCTAACAGGCAGAATAAGTTAGTCTTTTTATTTGGTCTGATCTGATCCAAGCATGTAGGTTGTTTCATTGAAAGCGGATGGTGCACGATGGCAACAGATGGATTTCCTTTTGGTACCAATTTGTAGTGCCGCAATGACCCCATACATGTAAAAACATAGAAGATCGTCATCGTCTGCTTGAAACCGAAAGTGCTCGAATTCATTTACATGCCCGTCGGATTCCACCACAGAGGCATCCTGGCTTTTTGATCCATCTTGTGCCAGAAACTGCTAATTGTCATTTATTTTTACCGTGGAGAACCTCAAACAGCACATGCTGAAATCTACACAGGAACTGATTACCCAAGCCTATCAAGGAAAGCCCAATCTAACCCGCCATATAAAGGACACATCTAGAACAACAATTTCTTAGAAATATTTGTTTGTATCATTTCGAAAATTTAGTTAATGGAAAATATTATCAATATCGATAATAATTAATGCCTAAACATTTCCATTAATTCATTGTCGTATGCAATACAAATGATTGTTTATAGAAAATGTTTTCTAAGTAGTAAATTTTCTGTAAAACAAACGCATCCTTAATTTATCATTTCAATATCAGGATGCTCATTCTCTCGATCATCCCTTGAGCTGATTGCAGATAGCAAGTCATCTATCCTTAGAGGTGAATGCCGGACAGCATATTGAAATACGACCTACAAAGGAAGAGAGAAGATGATCAGCAACCACTGAGCACAATAATACCTGTGCTTCACAGGGAATTGATAAAAAGCCAAAGCGACATCAACAATGTTTCTTACCAAATAGGGAAACAGCAGAATGCATGAGAGAAGGTAAAAAGAAATGCCAATAAATATTGCACAAGACAAAATCCAGATCCACAACCTTATAAACCAAAATACCCCTTCAAAAGCAGCAGAAAAGCACAATCACGCCACACCTAGAGCTCCAAAACTCCAACTTGTACTTGAGCATCAGCAGACGTGAGAAGTTTATATCACAGAGATAGCACCTTAAAATCTCGTAATATATTGTCAATGCCATTCCTTTTTGCTTTAGCCATAAGCAAACCATTTGTATGCTTGCAGGAGAACTACCAGAGTAATTCTCTATAATTAGAAGAATTCGCTATAACTCAATGGAAGGCATTTATAAAAACAATAACTGTGCATAAATATTACTTAAGTTATATATGTGTGCGCGAGCGCGCATGTGTGTATGTATGTGTGTTTATATATACACATTATCAGTATCTAATATTGATTACAAGTGCGATAGATTACAAAACACGCAGCCAACTCAATTACCAACCTTAGAGTAACTGTCTGCGAAAGCACGTGCTCTATTTGACTTGCCAAGGTACTGAAGATCAGCTCTATCAAGCCTCCCATCTGCAAAACTCAATCCTCCATCACTAACAGCAAACTTCAAGAGATATCCCGAGCGTATGCCTGACTGGAAGTGGATGAAAACAGAAGTTCAATTTCAAATTTACTATAAAACCATAGGTATGCATTAAATTCAATAATAGAATAGCTAGATATATGTGCATGTATGTATGTGTATGTATGTATGTATGCATCATGCATATCATGTACACGCGTATGTCTGGATGCATGCATGCATGCGTGTAACAAAGACACTAGGAAAGATATATTTGTTGAACTGTAAGCAAAACTGAACCTTTTGTACTAGGTCGTTATCCAAGCATCCAAATACCACAGGAGGATCATCTGATGTAATTAATTTCAAATCATCCTGTAGCTCCAAAACTACCTGATTACAAAGGGAAGAGAAGCAAGAGACTTTCAAGTGATCAGAAAGCTGAAAGCATAAGCTCATTTTCATTCTAAAGAACTGTCATGTTGCTCTCTGTGGTAGCATGCGCTTGTGACAGCGTGAGAGAGCGGCATTTGTCAAGTACCTGTTGCAATCTTGGGACATTTCCTTGACTGTCTGTATCAATGACATACTGACTAGACTTCTCATCCTTCCAAACTAATGCCAGGGGTGTGTTACCAGTTTGATAGTGTGCTTGTCTACAGACAAGGTACGGAAAGGAATATAAAATATAGTGAGAACAACTTTGGCATAAAGTGAACACACATACTACATAAGAGACCGCGAACAGGTTACCAAAACCAAGTTGAACCTTATTAAACAACAAGAACAATGATCAGTGACCAGCTATGAGGTGTGGTGACAAAACAAGCATATGCCACACCCAGAAGCATAACCTTACACTCACTTGGCCCCTTATACAACTAGATTGATAGATTGAAGCAATCAAATTATTACCTATCAAAAACAAGGATGAACTCGGTAAAAAGAAACCAAAAGAGATGTTTCCGATTCATGAAAATAAAAATAAAAATAAAAAATTCTTGATGTGTTCCTACTTAACGAGGAGGGATTGAGTGGACACAACCATTCCTTACTTGTAAGGATATGACCAAATGAACAATTTCAACATTTCCTCTGTCAAATTTTGTTCGTAATTGTTATTCGAATGCTTCTTTTAATCTCAAAATTGATAGTCTATTTCCTCGGCATTCTCTCCAAACTTCGATTCGAGGGCATTCATATCATACTTTGTGCAGATCCCTAATCCAGACTGAAACCGCATGGATGCTCACCGTCAAATATACTATATGCATTTCATAGCATGATCATGACCATGACGTAGCACATATGCCGTAATCCACATCCTTTGAACCTGAAATCTATAAGATACGATTCTTTACCGATTTAACTGAATTTAGTTCCTATGACTGCATACAGATATTAAACAGAAAGATGAAACATAACACCCCAATCGAGATACACCAAAAAAATGGATAATGAAAGACCCACATCAGTTGAATATGTAATTATGTATGCCCTTAATTCCAGGATAAAAGAGCATACTTGTTATAGAACAGAAGCCCATCCTTTATGTAAGTTACAGCTCCTGTATATGCCGCACGTAGGCCATTTTCGTCACAGTTGTATATGGGCACCGGGCCAAATCTGTATCGGTGGTTCTGTGAGGGTGGATCACAAGCTCCACTCTCAATGAGCTTGGAGTTCGACCAAAAGAACCTGAACTCCGCGGTGCAGTCATAAAGAGAGTATCCTCGCCAGCAAAGCATGTCAATTACATAGTACGTTTGGTCGAGCTGCAAAAATAGGAATGCCTATATCAAATACAACTACTAGTCAATGACATGCCTTTCAATATACAGGCAAACTTACCTCATGAAATATGCAATCCAGTATGGAGTATGACTGAGCTGACCCGGAAACGTCTCTTGCTCGTGCCCCACCGGGTAGAGCGGATGGGAAATGGTGCAAGACGGAGCCATTGCGTAACCGACTAACCGTGATCCCATTGGAAGAAACGACAAAGCACCGCTTACCAGTAGGTCTTGCAAACACATACCTGTGAAATCGGGAATGTACTTAATCAATTCCGTGGCTGAAACAAAAATGAATGCGCAGAGTGCAAGACCCAGTACACTGATGGAATACGCCATCACACGAGAAACGGACAAGAGGTCTAATATTGCCAATTGGTTAAGCAATGCAGGGGTTAGCATGAGGAAGTTTGCTGAATATGAATAAGAGCTTAAGAACATCTCCTGAACTTGACAAGTATAAAGGTCACCAAGTGATCACCATCCACAACTATCGCCCAAATGAACGCACATTTACTAATTCAATCCTTAAAATCACCATCCACAACCAACCCTTTGCTGAATGCTCTGCAGAACGGCTTCTAATCCTATGTCCCTGGAAATCTATGCTGTAGAATTTTACTGACAGGGAATAGAGAGAGAGAGAGAGAGTGAAAACCAGTCTTGAGGAAGACGATCCGGGACGTCGATCATCCACTCGGGGAGCATCAGCTGCCTCGCGAACCACTTGCGAGCCTCCGCGCCTCGGAGCTTCGACGCCTGACGGACGTCGAATTCCTTCGACGGCGACCTCGACTCCCCTTCTTCTTCTTCTTCGACATGGTGGTACTCCGACTCGGATGCGAGCTCGAGCTCGGGCACGGGCACGGGTTCGGGTCCGGGTCCGGGTCCGGGGGCTTCGAGGGAGAGCACGGTGGAGGCTAAGCAGCGAGCGCGGTGCTGGGCGTCGAGGCGGTTCTGGGCTTGACGGAGGAGGGAGAGTTCCCGCCGCCTCTGCTGATCGGAGATCGTTGGCCGCTTGAACGGACGGCGGTGATCGGGCGGTGCCATTCGCTTAACCTGCGCGCTTGGGAGAAGATTGCGGATTTGAAAATCCTCAGGCGCTGTCCGTAGCAGAGGGAAGGGAGACCCGGGGTGATCGGTGGAACCTTAAACCAGCCGGGCAAGGGTCGGTTCTCAACTTATGGAGGTGGCTTGTTCTCCGTACGAAAAACGATACAAATAGTCTCTATATTTTTGTATTTGTTCAATATGATCTCTGATCTTTTGCCCGACGTGCAATATGATCCCCAGACTCTTGATGCATATTCAATTTAGTCATTAAACTATATGAAAATATTCAATATAATCCGTATATCAATTCAAGATCTTGGACTACATCGAATATTTTTATATAGTTCATGGACTACGGTGAACATGTATCAAAAGTCCACGGATCACATTAAATAAATTAAAAGTTCATAAACCATATTACACGTGGAGTTAAAATTTAGAGATCATTTGTATTATTATCTTTTTCCTTTTTCCCAATATTAAAAAAAATACTAATTAAGGATTACTTCAAAATAAAAAATAAAAAAAATATCAGCCGGTCTATCAATCCCATTCCTTATGTGAAATCGAAAATTGGACCAATTATTCTCGGTTTCAATTTTTGAAACCGCGTATCGGACTAGTCTTCTCGGGCACCATTAAGAACATATTGGTTCAGTCTCGTTCTCAAATTGAACCCGGAACTGCTGTACATCCTTAGTAGACGCTCTTAACATTCAATTTAGATGAATTGATTAAAAAGGAATTTCATTACAAGAGAAATGATTTGGACAATTGAATTTTCTAGATGAATCGACTTAGATCGAGGGAGATACGTTTTATGAAGTTAAATTTCAACTCGAAAATAGAGTTCGGCGTAGATTTCTTTACGTGGTTTTATGTCTAGTTTGATCTTAGAAATACTTTTTATTCTAGATGAAGATAGGTTCATCTTTAGTTTTCCCAGTAAGTCGACTTGATCGAGAAAATACGTTTCATGTGTTGGAGAGATTTCTACTTGAAGATACGGTTCGACTTATGATTCATGTCTACCTTCAGTGTTGTTACTCAAATATAGGTTCATCTTACTTTTCTCGGTAATTCGACTTAATCGAGGAAACATGTACATGTCTACCTTAGGTTTCGACTCGAAAAAGGGATTTAGCTTAGATTTCAACAGTGGTTTATGTCTAGCTTGATCGCAGAAATACCTTATTACTTTCAAAAATTGCACCCTGCTTCCTAGTGTTTCAAATAGGAAACCATTCGTGTCGGTTATCTTTCAAACTTAAAATAGTCCAAGTTCGCCATTGAATTATATAAGCTAATAGAAACTAAATTGTTTCGGCTGACTAGGTAGTAATTTTCTGATATGGTTAGTAAACTTACCTTAAATTATCACTTGTTACTAACAAACTGAGAATATATCTTACTTCCTTTTATCAATGATATTGATCGTTTTAGTTCCTAAGAAATTCGTAACAACACATGAGGACTTTAACCCGATTCTTTTCTAAATTTATGCACCCCGTTCACTGTTCTTGGGGCCGTTAAATGGTCGGGTTAGATCAAAAAATGCCCCGATGCATATTGACTCAATTAACCCATTTTAACCCATATCCATGCTATTTAAATGTTATGACTCATATTTGACCCAACCCGTACCTGCATCAAACTCAAACCATATTATGAAAACGCATTAATATCTAATCCAATCTAGGAAAATCCATACCCACCATTTAATCCACTTTAAGCTCTTCATGTATATATATTACTTGGATAAAAATTTCACATCAAATTAAAAAAAGTAAATTAACAGAATAAAAAAATTAGTAAATTAAGTAAAAAACTTATAGATTGAAATACTCATAAGGAACTCTTAATAATAAAATATTCCGATCAACTAACCATTGAAATGAAAATAACATTTGCTTATAAGAACTCTTCGAACATGCAACAATGTGCTCTCGAAACATTTAGGCTCATTGGAGTCTGAAAGAGCATTGGCATCTAAGATTTGTGAAATAAAAAACTTTCGAACTTCCGATGAATTTTAAGGCTCATTTTATATCCAGTGCCTTTTCTTAGAGAACATCAATCCTTGGGGATTTATAATTGCATCTTAAGGTAATAGTCATTGCCAATACCTGTCAATCAACCAGACTTCCTCAAGCAAAGTTACCAGTCCAATACCACCGTTTGCCTTATTGCTTACTGGTATTTCCTGTGTCTTAGCTCAAGCTTCATGTACATATTACATATAGCCAAAAGTAACATCTCGGGGCTATCATTGTTTCAACAAATTTTAGTATTTTAACTCCTGTAGAGGCAAGCGGCACATTAATTTCAACGAATCATACACGGAATTTAACTTAATTATCGGAAACTCTCTCACGAAATCCGTGCGTTACTATCGTACTGAAACTCTTTCGCTTGCCCTTATTGTCTAAAACATGGTTTTTCCCAATACATTGCCCAACATCTTGAATAGTTTTAGCACAAGTTCTTAGCATCCTTAGCATTGCTTATGAAGGGACTAATCTATGTTAAAGTTCACTCACAGTCAGGGAGATGAGGCCGGTGATGAGTGCAGTCTTGATGAAAAGACCCAGATGGCTGCCATGGAAATGCAACATGTTCCAGGAGGAAGGGTTTGAGGCCTTCCCGTAATCTCCCGATCTAAAAACTGACCAGAACTGATGTCAGCTTCAGGGCCAAACACAGGAACCAAACTCCAGTGCGACAACCAGAACATCGTCACCAACACAAGACAACATTGGCACAATTCACATGAATCAAGTCGGACATAATCAGCTGGAGGCAGAGATTAGAAACTTTTTGAAATTTTAATGGTGCTATCAACCCATATTAATCCCATTTATCGTCCATAATGTTGGGTCTATATTAGTGGTGAACCTATTTAATACCCATGTTAAATCCTGTTAGGTTTAAACCTATTTATGACTCGTTTACAGAATTTAAGTATATCATATAACAATCTGGCCTATCAAATATGGGTTAAGAAATAGATTCACGATCAAATTTGACATGTCAAAATTTGCCGGCCCTAATTGTTCTGAACATAATTGGCTGGAAAAACGCACCGTTTTGGTGGTCTAAACAGCTCCCCAGGACTGATCGCTTCGTTCAACTGCCCCCAACTGCCGAGGCGGATTTTCCTATGCGAATTCGTCTGAAGAAATCCAAAAGGTGCAGCTTCTCTCGCTAGGATATGAGCATGAGAACTGAATCCGAAGCTCACGGCTCTCGATCGCCAAGGTGCAGCTTCTCTCGCCCCATCTCAGCGCACCATCATTCTCTTTGAATTTCACTGTTTCGAAGACGATGGAAGTCCCCCTTGGGCGGTAC
The DNA here is from genome assembly GCA_024500025.1 of Syzygium aromaticum. Lineage (NCBI taxonomy): Eukaryota > Viridiplantae > Streptophyta > Magnoliopsida > Myrtales > Myrtaceae > Syzygium > Syzygium aromaticum. Next base: position 29,372,405 of record CM044895.1, on the reverse strand, counting down.
CAGAACGTATCGCTCGATCAAATTCAGTGCGCATGTAGCTTCCCCTTCTCGTTCGCAGATCCCAAGGCATCTGGGTATTCTTTCTCGTTCGGTCGGAGAAAGTGGAGGCACCCATTTTCTCGGGTCAAGTGTTCTTCGGTAGGGCAGGAGTTGCGTCCCCGCCCGAAGCCGAGGCCATCGAAATTCGACGTCGATTGGCCCGAGCAAACGGTTCTGGAAGAAGAGGCAGGGACCGGAAAACGTAATCCGGGGATTTGCAGTCAGATAGAGAAGCTGGCATTGCACAAGAGATACCGAGAGGCGCTGGAGTTGTTCGAGATTTTGGAGTACGAGGGTCGATTTGAGGTAGGTTGTAGCACGTACGATGCGCTGGTGAGCGCGTGCATCGGGTTGAGATCTGTTAGAGCAGTCAAGAGGGTGTTCGGTTACATGGTCAGTACTGGGTTTGAGCCGGATTCGTATATGAGGAACAGGGTGCTGCTCATGTGCGTAAAATGCGGGATGATGATCGATGCGCGTAAGATGTTTGATGAAATGCCTGACAGGGACTTGGTCTCCTGGAACACGATGATTGCGGGACTGGTTGATTCGGGGGACTACGTGGAGGCTTTGCAGCTGTTCTTAGCGATGTGGGAGGAGTTTTCTGAGGGGGAGTCGCGATTGTTTGCTACGATTATTCGTGCATCTGCTGGACTGGGGCTTGTTTCTGTAGGAAGGCAGTTGCATTCCTGTGCTCTGAAGATGGGTCTTGGCGAGGATATTTTTGTTTCTTGCACATTAATCGATATGTACAGTAAATGTGGGAGCATTGAAGATGCTCAATTTGTTTTTGATGAGATGCCGGAGAAGACAACAGTAGGATGGAATTCGATCATTGCAGGTTATGCACTGCATGGTTACAGCGAAGAAGCCTTGTGTATGTACTATGAGATGCGTGATGCTGGTGTCAAAATGGACCATTTTACCTTTTCTATTGTTTTGAGGATCTGTACTAGGTTAGCCTCCGTAGAGCATGCTAAGCAAGCTCATGCGGCCTTAATTCGTCATGGATTCGGGCTGGATATAGTTGCAAGCACGACACTCGTGGACTTCTATAGCAAATGGGGAAGAGTGGAAGATGCTAGGCAGGTCTTTGACAGGATGCCTGAAAAGAATGTGATATCTTGGAATGCTTTGATTGCTGGGTATGGCAATCACGGCCGTGGGGAGGAGGCCGTCGAGGTGTTTAAGCAGATGGTTCGTGAAGGAATGAAGCCTAATCACGTCACTTTTCTCCTTGTTCTGTCTGCTTGTAGTTACTCGGGACTATCAGAGCTAGGTTGGGAGATTTTTGAGTCAATGACTGGGGAATATAGAACAAAACCCCGTCCTATGCACTACGCATGCATGATTGAGTTACTAGGTCGGGAGGGGAGTCTAGACGAAGCCTTTGCATTGATAAGAAGGGCTCCTTTCAAGCCAACGGTGAACATGTGGGCTGCTTTGCTCACAGCTTGTAGAGTTCACCAAAATTTCGAGCTTGGGAGATTTGCCGCTGAAAAGCTCTACGGGATGGAGCCCGAGAAGCTGAGTAATTACATTGTGCTTCTGAATATATACAACAGCTGTGGCAAGATGAAAGAAGCAGCCGAAGTTGTGCATACCTTGAAAAGGAAGGGCTTGAGAATGCTTGTGGCGTGCACTTGGATTGAGATTAATAAGCAGTCGCATGCTTTTCTTTCTGGAGATAAATCCCATGCCCAAACTGAGGAGATTTACCAAAAACTCGATAACTTGATGCTCGAGATCTCAAAGCGTGGTTATATACCCGAGGACAAACACATGCTTCCGGATGTTGACGAACAGGAAGCGCAGTTGCCGTTCTATCACAGCGAGAAACTGGCAATCGCATTTGGTCTGATCAACACCCCGGAGTGGATGCCTCTGCAAATGGTCCAGTCTCATCGGATTTGCAACGACTGCCATAATGCGATGAAGCTCGTAACCTTGGCCACTCGGCGCGAGATCGTTTTCAGGGATGCCAGTAGATTTCACCATTTCAAAGATGGCAGCTGCTCTTGTGGGGACTACTGGTGACGGTAAATATTTCAAAGCCGCAGTGGATTTTGCCATTTTCGGGATGAAGCAAACATGGTCATCAACTTCTACCTGAATTTTCAAGTGGATGAGACCGGTCAAGAGGAGATTCAAGCTGGCTGATTGTTTTCTGACCTTCCCAATTCTTTCCTCCTTGATGATGAATCGCTGTATGTAATTACAGGTTCATCCGCGAATTAATATACATATGCCTTTTCTTTTTTTTGGGTAAAGTACATATGCCTTTTCTTTATTAGCACTTGCTTGATAATTTGTTTTGTAGGCTCTAGCTTAGCTACATAATTGAAATCTTAATTTCACTTGAAACGCAAAGTGCAATAAAACTAAGAATTTGTTGATTTATACTGCGGCTGGCCAGTGATTGCTAGAGATTTCGACTTCACGCGGGCGAGTTGCAGCCTGCGATTCTTCTGAAAAATATATCAAATTCTACTGTTCGATTACTTGATTAGATTCCTCCTTACCAGATAGATTTCGATGCTAATCAAATCAAATATCCTTCTTATTTGAGCTTGGCTTAACAGAATGCTCGAGCTGTTAGAGCTCATCTTCAATTCATAAAGAATGAAACCCGTGTTTGAGTATATACTGAGGTGTTTATGGGCCGAGCGGACGGCTTGGAATCAATGCTGGAGAATCATAAAGTTATCTAAAAACTAATGGGATAAGCGTACTGAAAATCCTAAAACTTGTAAAGAAAATGTAATTGCGACCTAAAACTTAATTCTAAAAATTGTCTCAACAATGTAATTGAATCATTAAATTTTCAAAAAATACAATTAAATTTTAAAACTTTGCACCTTCGCAAAATTAAGTTCTAAAAATTTATACTTTCGTGATAAATTCTATGACTTTCGGTAGAGAAAAGTGTCCAAAAAGTCCTAAACATTATTTTGGTGCCAATTTAATCATAAACCTTTTGTATTTGTGTCAATTCAGTTCTAAACCTTTTGCATTTGTGTCAATTTAGTTATAAACCTTTTTTTTGTGCCAATTTAGTCATAAATCTTTTTACATTTGTGCAAATTCAGTCATAAACCTTTTTACGTTGATGCCAATTTAGTCCTTCCGGCTAATAGCTATTCACATGTCAAAGGATTGAATTGGCATAAATACAAAATGTTTAAGACTAAATTGACACCAATACAAAAGGTTTAGAACTGAATTGGTACCAAAATAAGGTTTAGGACTAAATTGGCACCAATGAAAAAGGTTTAGAACTGAATTGGAACAAATACAAAAGGTTTATGACTGAATTGACACCAAAAAAAGATTTATGACTGAATTTGCATCAAAATAAAAAGTTCATGACTCAATTAGCACCAAAAAAATGTTTATGACTAAATTGGTATAAATGCAAAAGGTTTAGAACTTTTTTGACACTTTTCCCACTTTCGTTGTACTTATCTCAAAATCAATTCCCAGTGCAGTTCCAAAATCAAAGCCTTTCTGGCGTTTCCGAGGTGAACCGTTGGTTTGGAACCAAAACCGGCAGTAGAGCTGGCCCTGAGTTTTTTTCCTATCAACAGTTGAACCGGTTCTCGAGAACCGGCCCAACGGTTCGAAGTTGAACCGGTCACCAGCTCGAAGCCTGTAGCAAGCGATCTTCTTGTTCGTCGAGACTAGGGCACCCAACACCAACAGAGAGGCCTTTTCCCATGCCTGAACCTTGAAGATAGGGCTCCATGGAGAACCATCACGCCTTCTGGGACCACTTGCCCTTGCTAGTGAGGGCGAACTCCAAGGATTCGGTCGAGTACATCCTCCAAGCCCTCTGGCGAACTCGCGCCACCGGTCTCGACGCCGCCGATCGCGGCATCATCCGCGACATGCTTCAGCTCCAAAACGACTCCGAACTCGACCCCGTACTTCTCTCTCTCTCCTTCTCTTATAGATGGTCGACAGAGCATTTTTCATGAATCCAATGTTGCCGGGGATGCAATTCGTGGAATTTGATCGAGACAGAGTGTTTCTATGTCGTGTTTGGGTGGTTATATCGAGCGGAGTTATGACATTGCCCGTCGCTTGCCATAGGATAGATCGATCGTTCATGGGAAGCTAGCTACCTGTGTGTCGGGGACTGATGTGTGCCGATTTTCTGGTTGTCAGCTTCTGGTGTGTCTGCGCATGTTGATCCGGAAGTGTGTGTACGAGAATACCAGCAAGGAGGATATCCATAAGCTGTTCCCTGGCGAGGTTTTGCCCGAGCTGCAGAGGCTGCTGACGCTTCTGCTGCGGAAGTTTCAAAGGGAGTGGCGGGAAGACGTGCTCAAGGATCAGGTGAGGAATTCAAACTGCAGGAACGCGCTGATCGGAACTGCCGTTCTTTGACCACGCATTGCCCAATTGATTTGTTTATCCAGGCAACGTTGCCTCGGCTGAAAGCGATGACATGGAATATGTCCGCATCCAGTATAGAGACTCCGGAGCCAGTTGCTGTTATTAATTTGCGGGTATCCACGAAATTTCGCGATATTTCAGGAAGCGTGCTTGTCTTGCCCTTGAACTTATGCATCGGACAGTATCTGCGTGACTGTCTTTGAAAATATCTGTGCTTTGATCGTATCTGCTTCGTTGCTTTCATCATCAGCTTCAAAATGACGTAAAGTTTCGCTACGATGATTCAGAAGTGAAGTTCCAGCTGGATAGAGATACTTTAGATAGCATGCTGAGGTCTATGCGATCTATAGCAGAGCAATTGACTGAAATGGTGAGTGGCAAAGTTCTTTGCCACAGCTCTGATTTTTGTTTTGACCAGTGTTTTGTGGTTAATTAATGTCTCTTTATACTTCACCAGGACGATCCATCAAATGGGCAAATACCCCCGGAAAATCCTGTGTAGTCCAGCAAATGCCTCCCCGAGGGAGGTATGAGTGTGTTTGTTTGTAGGTTGCTTACAATTTCTGTCTCTTTAGCTGGGACTTTTGATGTAGAATCGTAGGGTTCTGAGGAGCATTTTCTGTGGTGGTTAGCTTTTTCAAGAATCGCTGTCCCTCCATCCCATTGATGCATTACTTTGCACGAACAGTTTGGATATGACGTCTGCTTTAGAAAAGAACTCCATGTTCGCCTGTAGGCATTCTATAGAAAGGATTTCAGAGACCCCTGAGTGGAGGATAGCTCATCTTTTAGTCATAGAGACTTAGAGAGGCAATCCAATGCTGACATTTATTTTTTGCAAATCTCTACCTACACACCACTCCCACTCCCCATATTCTTTACTTACACGAATTCTATTTTATGTCTGAACACCTTTATGTTGAAGTGCCTTAAGAGCTAGGATGACAACGGTGTTTTAATTCCATCAGATGGTCCTGTTGCAGAGGTCCTTCTTTTGGCCCTTCATGATTCTGCTTCTTCCCTCTTTTGATGTTTATATATTTGCTATTGTAAAACCAATGTTAATATGCATTTCTGAGTTACCCTGAGGCCTTGACACACCATTTAACAAACGGAACCTCAGATGAAGCACCCTGTCGTAAGTTACTTTCTGATGATCCAAGAGACATCTCCCTGATGATTATAAGTAAATTATCTTTTCCAGCTCACTCTGGAAGGATGTTAACATGTAAAGAAAAATGAACTTTGAGGTTAACATTAAACTTCCTTTTCCAGCTCACTCTGGAAGGGATCTTCACATGCAAGGAATAGCAGAACATGATATTTGGCTTGTTCATTTTGACGTTTCAGCAACATCTCTGTCTTTCTTACATTGACGATCTTTGAACTTTCGCAGCTGTTCCAATTGAGAGGGATACAAAAGAATGTAAACAGTTGTTAGGGGAAATTTTTAAAGTTTTAATTGGATCGGTTATCTGCTGGACCCCACAAGAGGAGAATGTGCTGCAATTTTTTTATGGTGATCACCAAAAATGTCAAAGATCAGGACTGCAGAAGAGAGCGATTGCATCCCACTTCTTTGTGCGATTTTGCCGCTGCTTAGTGCTTGCTGGACCAAACCGCAGGATTTGGTGCTGGATTCTTGGATGATGAGCATTAGAAATGCAAAGAGTGGGAATTAGGATGGTCATTGCGTATTGTGGACAGCTATGCTGCATCCCTTGTGAATGAAACTAAGCTATCATTTCTCCTAAGAGTCAAAATTCTTGATGCAAGTTGGCCTGTGACTGTGCTTTCTTCATGGATCATCCAAGTGGTTTTTTAATAAGCATTTGGACTTCGGTGGGTATTGCTTCATCCTCACTCTCTTGTGGTGGGTTCTGATGCTTTCTTGGGTGGTTTAGACAAGGAACAACTTTTTTGGGTGGTTTCCTAATCTTAAATAGAAGACAAATCTCTTTTGTCGTCTGCTAGTTGTACGTGAGAAAAGAGAATGCAGTTTCAGTCGGGGAACTATCAGTTACAATCAATGAAATGCTAGCCCTGCGATGGCATCTCTTCAGACGTCCGATGCGATATCATCTTTTTGAAATTGCTCTTTTCGGTGTCCCGTAACCTGGCAAGTGTTGTGATGATCGATCAGTATCGTAGGCAGAAGCATGCGCCATGCTTCAAGTATATCAAATCCGAGTTAAGGAGCTAAATAACTGTGGATCATGGCTGTTGGTGATGAAAGAAATACCTTCTCAACAACTTAAATCTCATGAAGAAAGACTACGCTCTCTCAATCTCGAAAGAGAGCATTTTAGGTTGCTTGATGCTAGATGAAGAGTACATAATATTCTAGACTGACGATTGTCTTGTTGTCTCCTGTTCCTTTGAGTCGGTTAAGCTTGGAAATCTGCATTGTTGTGAACCGCGAAACAGGACTGCGATTTCGACGGTTTAAGACCTTTAGATATGCCCCCTGTTGCTATTTGTTTACGCAAAGCAGCTTCAGATTCGTGCAGAAGAAATTTATACCTTCTTTTTTATGTTTTAAACTTTGAGATAAGCCCTTGTTGCTACCAAAGAGTCAAATGTGTGGTGGTTCTGCGTTTTGCCTTGGTTTGGGAGGACTGAATGTTGTTGGTCAATTCGGCAGTTTTCAGTTTCCTATCGCTTTCTAGGTCACCAAACAACCTCCCGGGCTTCGAATTCTTGCAGCGAATAATCAAGCCCCCTCAAGATTCTCGATCGATTCGCCTTCTTTTACGGGAGGAAAGACGGGAACGAGTCAATCGAACGCAACGAAAACGAAGCGTCTCGCGTTCCCCCCGTTACATCAATAAGCCGTGTTCTCTCCCCTACCCCGCGAAACTAAACGGAAACATCGAAATCTAGAGTCCACACAAAGTTAGGTGGGATTGATGACCCGGAATCTGATTTCGATTTCTCAAACTTACAAGGACATGGAGACGGAGATTGATAGCGATCGCTCGAGGTGGGGTCGAGAATTCCTTTTTAATCGAACCGGACTTTTCTCGTCCGCGACTTCCGCTAAGACATTCGTAGGAAGACGCTAGCGGGAAGCCTGTACACGTCCGGACCCCGAACACGGGGGCCCCAACGGATCCGGGCAATTCTTTCGGGCGAGAACGTATATGGGTCGGGCGGGTGGGAGGAACGGGTCAAGGGTCAAATACGGAATTCGAAGATGCGCGCGTGTGGGTCGACGGGAAATCATGTCGCGAATTGGCATCGCTAGCTCGCATTGAGAGACGACACGAAAAGAAGAAGAATGAAAAAAAAGGAATGAGGAATGAGTCCGAGCCCTCGTTGGGAAATGGGAAAACAACAACGGGGGTCAAACGTAGGGAGCTATTAGCATTTCGCAATCAAAGAGGGGAGCTCCCCCCACGTGCGACCTCCCCCCAAAACCCACGTAGTACCGACACCGACACTAACATGTGACACGACACGACATATCAACACTTCATTTCTCAAAAAATAGAGAGTTTCGACACGTTATATATTAAATGAATATATTATACATAATAAATTATTATTTTTATGATTATTTCAATTAAATTAATTTGATTCGGATCTACAAATAAATAAATAATAATAAAAAGAGTGTAGGGCGAGTGTCGGTGTCCGACAAATCCGACGCATGTCCGACACGATACAGAGGCCCCCGGAGAGTGTCCGTGCTTCCTACAGCCCCAAACATCATAAATTAATTACGTTACTTTCAAGCCAAGTTCACACCCAGACACTCACGTGATCGTGCTGCGTGTGTGTATATATACATTTGTTAAATGAGAAATACAAAATTCATCCCGCGAAAGTTTGTGGCAATTCATCTAGAATCAAACATGAAATAGAGATGAGTGACGTATGGAAGAGGAAAGTCGGTAAAACAAATGTAATCGGCTTCCTTTATTTCGCGGAAAATAAATGATTTTGTGATTTCTTTTTTTAAAAGGATCGCCCGTATAGCTTGAAATAATCAATGGGCGAAAAATATTTTCATTGTCGGCAACAATTTATGTTTAAACATTCTCGTGGACGATCAAAATAATTTCCATCCGTTCTTTTTTGCAAGTGATGCATGCGATCATTTTTAGAAAAATATTTCCTAAATCATTCATTCCGGTCTAATGTACAACGTTGTCCTTAAATTTTTAATCCTTTTGATGCAATCTTCGATATCCTAAGATTCTTCAACGTAGACCCCGAACTTTCCAGGATGTGCAATCTAGTCCCTCGGCTTTCCAACAAAGCCAAAATCAAATCGTTCGAGCCCATCCACAAGTCTCCTTAATTCCACCATTTACACATCGGATTTGGAACAATCGAACGCTCTCTCCGCATCCCACAGTGGGAACAAGATGGGAAAGTTGGCCTATAATCAGCGCCGCGATTGTCGGTCTTTCCTCCTCTTTCCCTCCGTTCATTTGATTTTGTCGGGGGTGGTCGCGGCATGTTCTCTGTAAGTTTCTTTTCTGTTTCGTTGCGTTCCAAGAAACTTACGGAAAACAAAACAATCTTGCGACGAAAACTCCCGGCAGTGGTCGTGCCTGCCTTTAATGTCGACCCATTTTCATCTCTAGACTCTTGGACGACTTTTCGTCTTTCCGGTTTGGTGTTTGTCAAGCATTAGGGTTAATACCACAAAAAATCTCAAAAATTGATACATTCATGATAAATTTATTCCGAACTATTTTTTTGACAATCAAAAACCCCAAACCGATATACCCGTAATAAATTTACCCATCGTCAAATTGAATTAGTACCATGAAAAATCATAAATTGATAAACTTATGTTAAAATCCCAAATCGGTACACCCGTATATACTCGTCAACCACCACGTGTCATCCAACTCCGCAATTTAACGATAAAAGTATAGGTGTACCAGTTTGGAGTTTTTCATGATATTAATTCTAAGCATTACCCTTTCTTCTCTTATCGTGAGAGATGCGATAGGAGCAATTTGGACATTTCACGTGCCCATATCCTATGTACATATTTATTTATTTATTTCTAATGGTGGCAAGTTCCATTGTGGTTATAATTAGTAAAAAGGGGGAAACTTCGATTGGGCTTCCCTTAGGGTATGTTTATTTCATGGAAAACATAACGGTTTTGAAAAATATTTCCGGAAAATCATTTTCCAAGAAGATAGTTAGTTTTCCTTTGTTTGGTGATATGTGATCGAAAATACTTTCTAGTATTTGCTTCTCATTTGGAAAATGTTTGGAAAATGATTTTGAATCTCATGACTTTATCTCAAGCCAAAAAAAAAATTCGAATTTTTCAGTATTTTTATTTTTAAAAATAAGAAAGAAAGAAAATAATCAAATATTAAAAAAATAAAGGGAAGCAATTTCGGAAAGTGCTTTCACCTTTTTAGATTAGAGAATTCACTTCCCTAATTTTATACACGAATGTTTTCCCTGACCGGAAAGTGTTTTTCTATTGACTAATCATTTTCTGTGAAGTCTGGAAAACGGATCATCAGACAACGCTTTTCCTGAAACAAACTCACCCTTAGTTCTGTTTTTTGGGTCACCTGCTATGTAAAAATAGGTTAGACGATATGTCAGCGTCCTCTAGCTTTTAGCCATTATCGAAGCCTGCATAGTGTGGGAAAGGTTAAATTTTGCTAATGTTGGGATCTAATTCGGGCACACGAATTAGACACACATAACATGATCACGCGAATGCCCTAGGTGTGAACTCGGCATGAAAATAACATAATTAACGATGCCCAGGGGGGCGGTGGGGGCGCACACGGAGGGCCTCCTTCTTTGATTGTGAAATGCCGATAGTTCATTCATATTTGTTAACGATACGAGCAATCGTTTTTTAGGAGAATATTCTTAGGCATCCGTCCGTTTCTCGAAAAATGAATAATATAGGAGAACACTTTCCTAAAAAAATAGTTTGTACGCTTTTAAAAACGAATGGACGAAAAATATTTTCAGAAGATACCATCGATTATATTTTAAAAAAATATTTTTCAAATCATTCGTCTTCCGCGAAAAAACAGACGGAGCCTTAGCGGCTTTTCCTTCCACTAATTCCTCTTTGTACATTATCTTAAGATAATTCCATGAGCACGGGCGTATGTATCGTTCAGCGCTCGCGGGACGACGAGATTGTCACGCTCTTTGGAAAGTTAATCAGTGCAGTGCCGACTATCCCTTTATGTCATTGGAGGAAAATATAATTTGCTAATTTGGTTACCAGAAAATTAAAAAAAGGAAAAGACAGAGTGTTACTAACTTCACACTTGAAATCATTTCTCACGTGATACGCTTGATTAAAAACAGCTATCGACCTTTTAAATGCGAGACAATTCGAGATGAATCAATATTCACACTCCCGGCGTAAAAATTGTTGGAACTGCCGCGACTTGTAAATCGGCGCGAGAAAACCATATCGAGATGAAAAGAGCAGGGTCTTATCGAATGTCGAATATAAATTTGTCCATTTGGAGAATTTTACTGCATGCTCAATCAATTAATATACTAATTTAAGGGCCGAGAATAATTGTGCAAAAGGCAATAATGACATAAACAGTCCCTGAATTTTGATCTAATGTGTAATACGTCAATGTAGTCCATAAACTTTTAATTCGTTTCATGTATTCCCTAAACTTTAGTTTAATGTTCAATGTGGTCCCTAAATTTTTGCTTTGTTCGATGTGGTTTGTGCACTTTTGATACATATCCAATGCAGTCCTCCTATTAATTCAAGTTCAGGGACGGCATTAAACATGTTCATACAATTCGGGAGCTAAAATTGAATGCGTGCCAAAAATTCAGGGATCACATTGAACAAAGTAAAAGTTCGGGGATCGTGTTCAATACGAAGAGCTGAAATTCAGGGATCAAAGCTACGTATCGGATCAAAGTCGAGGGACTGGCTCGTGTCATTTTCCCCCTTTTGCAGGTCAAATAAATATCCGTGCGCGGACGTGGAACGTTACTCCTCCGATTCGTGTCCGGGATATTTCTGCTGTCCTCGGTTTTCAGGCCGGCCGGCCGACCCAGTTTCGTAATTTCACGACCCTCCGCCGCTCGCACGACCCCCACCCCTCTCTCTCTCTCTCTCTCTCTCTCTCTCTCTCTACGTTCACTTTAACACTAGCAACCAACGTCATCGCCATAGAAATTTCAACACCCTCTCTCTCTCTCTCTCTCTTTCGCTCTCGCAGGACAGCTTGATCGACCTCGGAGATCGCCGCCGGAGTTGTGCTGAGACCGAAACCATGGCCGCGACCACGACCACGTCCGGTATCGGCGGAGGCGGCGGAGGGGCGGGCGCCGCCGCCGCCGCCGGAGGTGGGGGCGGGGGCGGGGGCGGAGGGGGAGGGGGAGGCGGGGCGGAGGACCGCGTGATGGCGACCGCGCAGCAGATTCTGAAGAGCCTCAACACTCCCAAGGAAGTCCGCGAGGACATGCTCCTCATCTTCTCCAGCTTCGACAATCGCCTCTCCAAGATCACCGACTTGATCCACACTTCGTCGGCCCTGGAGGACCGGTTCGACTCGGCGGAGAAGGTGATCCTCCGCTACGACTCCAATTCCAACTCTCTCGCCTGGGAGGACTCGCCGGAGGAGGCCGGCGAGTACTTGTCCGCGCTCGACGAGATTCTGCAGCTGTGCGAGAACTTGACCGTCGAAGACGATAAGGACTTTGTTGACCGTGCCGATTCCGCGATCCAGATCGCCATGTCGCGATTGGAGGACGAGTTCCGACACATACTGATCCGCAACACGGTGCCTCTGGATGCTGATCGGCTCTACGGATCCATCCGTAGGGTTTCGCTCTCCTTCGTCTCCAACGAAGGTGTTATTGGTGATGAATTCGAGAGTTTCGGTGAGGTCGATAATGACAGCAGCGGTTGTTTTCACGAGCGAGGCGCGAGCATAGGTGATGATTTGTTTGTGGACTTGATTAATCCGGATGCTGTGGTGGAGTTGAGGGAGATCGCTGATAGGATGATTAGGTCCGGGTATGAGAAGGAGTGTTGCCAGGCTTATACTAGCGTGAGGCGAGAGGCGTTGGATGAGTGTTTGGTGATCTTAGGAGTTGAGAAGTTAAGCATCGAGGACGTGCAGAAGGTTGAGTGGAAGGATTTGGATGAGAAGATGAAGAAGTGGATACAGGCTGTGAAGATTGCGGTAAGAGTCTTGTTAACTGGCGAAAAGAGGCTTTGTGATCAGATTTTTAATGGCTCTGATTCCATTAAGGAGATTTGCTTTAACGAGACTGCAAAGTGGTCTATGATGCAATTGTTGAATTTTGGAGAGGCGGTTTCGATTGGCAACAGGTCATCAGAGAAGCTCTTTAGGATTCTCGATATGTATGATGCTCTTGCAGATGCCTTGCCGAATTTGCACGCAATGGTTACTGATGAGTTTGTGTGTTCTGAGGCCAAAGGCGTATTATCTGGATTGGGAGAGGCTGCAAGAGCCACTTTTTCGGAGTTTGAGAAAGCAGTGCAGGGTGAAACCTCGAGGAAACCGATGCAAAATGGGGAGATTCACCCCATAACTCGATATGTGATGAATTATCTTAAGTTACTCGTGGTTTACATTGAAACTCTGGATTCTCTTCTGGAGAGCGATGAGGATGAGCTTCATGGTTCAGAAAGAGTTGATGGGGACAAGCTGCAAACTGAGAGGGTGTCTCCGGTTACTCGGCATTTCCAGTCGCTGATTTCCACTCTGGAGTCGAACCTTGAGGAGAAATCAAGACTTTATGAGGATGCTGCCATTCAGTACATATTCTTGATGAATAATATCTGGTACGTAGTGCAGAAAGTGAAGGATTCTGAGCTCGGGAAACTTTTGGGTGACCATTGGGTTCGGAAGCGCCGTGGGCTGACCCGCCAATATGCCACAATTTATCTAAGGGCCTCTTGGAGCAAGTCGCTATCTTTCTTGAAGGATGAGGGCATTGGCGGCAGCTCAAATAATGCTTCTAAGGTGGCATTGAAGGATAGGTTTAAGAACTTCAATGCATGTTTCGAGGAAATTTACAGGATTCAGACGGCTTGGAAGGTCCCAGATCCTCAGCTCCGAGAAGAGCTCCGCATATCTATATCTGAGAAGGTGATCCCAGCCTATCGTTCCTTTGTGGGACGGTTTGGGAGTCAGCTCGAGAGCGGGAGGAATGCTGGGAAGTATATCAAGTATACGCCGGAAGATTTGGAGAATTACTTGCTGGACTTGTTTGAAGGATCGCCAGGAGTGCTGCATCATTTGAGAAGAAAAAGTTCGTCGTAGGAGTATACAATACTTGTGTAACAGGTGAGGATGCTGCTCTTATAAAGAAGATTAAAGCGGAAATGTACCCGTCTGTGGTAGCATGATGCATTGGATGTTTAATTTTGGTTTTTAACATTATAAACAACAGCTTTTGGTTGAGATGTTTCCCTTTTACTTGATGTACATGTATAATAGAACATAGCTCGACACCTTTTGTGTACATTATTATATGAATTCGTACTTAGCATTCAACTAGTCAAGATATCATGGACTTCTTGCTACATGACAGTTTAGCCCCTTTGCTTTTTCTGATGCTGCAGTTCTCCTGGCTCCTCCTTCCCTGTTTCTCATCATTTTAAGTTTGCAAGAGTTAAGGTCTTGATGATTTCATGCTATATCTTGTTTATGGTATATTCAATTGAAAGTTAAGTTCATTTTGTGCGAGATGGTTTACTAAGTACCTCTATGTGGAAGCTCCTTTTCCCTTGGCTGGCTTTGCCATAGGTGTCATGTACTATGATCAATTCTCATCATCTTTATGATCTCTGCTAGCAAACGGGGTTTTCTCTCCTCCTCATCTTTCATCTGCATTTGTGACCCCATATTATAGTTAAGAGCCAAAATGTGTCGTTGGAGTACTCTAGGAGTCAATCTTGCATTTCTGTTTGAGGGGGGCGGGGGGAGGTGTTGTTGAAATTATAACGTTATTGGAATAAAGTTTTTGTGCGAAGGTGTTAAAAGTGGACCCTACTTGGGGGCTGAAGGATGATCAAGGATATTTTGATCTTAGAATTTGATGGCCAATGTTAATAACGAAGATCATTCGGCTATGTGCTTATTCTGATAGGAGCATTTACATCTGAAGAACCTGCAATCCTTATGACAAATTCATCGGGATCACTCGAGATTCTATTACTCTGCATTAGCATGGACATGATGTGTGTTAATTCATCTATAGACGGGATAAAATTTGGTAGTTGGAGCTTTGAAAGTTCCTTTAACTAATAGGAGTAAAAGAGTGAGGTTGATTCAGTAAGGAATAGCTCGGCTTGGAGCTGAAAGTATTACTGGACCCATTGGGTATGTCAAGGCCATCATGTTCAGATTTTGAGATGATGAATGATAATAAAAGCATGACACTGCTAGCTAAAGTCAGACTTTCTCAAATAGGTTATGGAGTTGCTTTTGCCCTGTGAGTGATATCATATTGTTGTCATGGTCCTTAGTAATGGTGCATGATGATTATATATGCTTTTCCATCCTTGTTGAAATAGAGGAGGGCACTTATATCTTGTTGGATCATTAATTTTTCTCTTCATATGTCTTATACCGACTGACCTTTTGGTCTGTTTGGAGATCAATCTTTGTCTCTGTAAATTGAAATAATAATTTGGTTTTCATATCATAATATCTAATTGTAAAGAGGAAGCATGGAGCTTGCTGACTTGTTTCAGTGGTCAGTGCTCATGCATCTACTCCTGAAGACCGCTAATTTTGGAAAGGAGGATGCAGGTCCTTTTTCTTGTACCTATTTCCTCATCTCAAACCTAGAAAAGAAGTGTTTTTCCATTAGTCTTTGCCAGGTAAAATAATTTTGGATGTATGTAAATTGTAAATACTAAATGCCTTAGTAATATTCAAATTTTTTTTTTAATTTCCAAATTGAGGATCTGATTTACGTTAAGTGGAAATTCTGTTATGATGTATGATTTGTATGATGTTGTCAGAATTATGTAGTGTTCATAGTATATTCAATAAATTCTTGATAGAATTTTTACCATATTTCGTGTGCCTCGTCAACCTTCATGCTCTGTTAGATGCCAAGGACAATAAAGCAAGGCTGATGAATGAACAGGTTTCTTTTGGTGTCTGTTTGGTGTCTTGATGAATATGAAATCGGCAGTACCATATTGTCTAGTGCTGCCAGGGTACTTGGAATGTCATATTTAATAGGAGTTCTTGCACATTTTTTCATGCAAGTATTATGTATCTTTACTTGAGGCATAGTCACTGATAACACTGCTGTTAATGGTTTAGGATATGTTGTAATGTCGAAACTCTCTGATTGTGCGTGTTGCTAGTTTTACTCAACCTTTGGAGATCTATGGAGTCTTAAACAGGAAGGAATTTATCAACCTTACGAAATGTACTTTTTGTTTGTTTGAGAATTATCAGAATTGAACTGATTAAGCAAATAGTGGGGAGTTTCTTTAGCTTAAACTCCTGCTGATTGCGATGGCGGTGGCATTACCTCAAGAGTCCCAGACTCCCAGACAACCGATACTGTTTGGTTTTCCTTGTATGAGAACATTTGTCCTAGCTAAAGATCTTTTCTATTTTTGGTAACTTAAACATCATATTCCTTCGCTTGAGGATCGTTTTTCTTCTCTTCATTGCTGGTTGGTGAAGAAATTCTGTGAAATTCATCCTTTTGTTGTGCTGATCATTTATTTAAAAGGAAAATCCATTGATGTTCGATTAAAGTTGCCGTTTGATTCTGTTTATGTTTTGGTGGTTCCTTACTGGACATCGTGATTGTCCATTAAAGATATAACCCGTCAGCAATTTCCTGCCTCTCGATTATTGTTGCAGGCGCCTGAATTGTTGCTTTTTGCTGGGGAAGGTAAACAATATGCTTGGTTGAAATCTCTCGGTGGTTATCTTGTTCTCAGTTAAAATGAAGGGAAAGCCAGTGGATTTGGTCATTTGGCTTCGATGTTTGGTGAATTTCTGTTTGTGTCAGGTTTTAATTTGCTTATTAGTATCTGTTGGATTTACTTGATGTGTTTTGGATGTTGGTAAAAGGTTCATGTCGCGTCGTGCAGGTAGTTTTTTAATTTTTTTATTCTAGGCAATGGAAATCCAATAAATGTAGATTATCCTTGGTCTTATTAGCTTGTTAGCGAATTGACCTCCCTCTCCCTCTCCCTCTCCACGCGCTAGCAGCCACCGGCCAGCACAGGTCTAAGTACCGTGGACGTTTTGGAATGGATTCTCCATAGATTGATATCTTTCTTGTTGCAATCAAATTACAAAGATCTAAGCAATCAGAGCACGGGATCCGCTTGACCACCGATCTGAATCTCACGGTAGTAGAGTAGTTAATTTTAACTTGTGCTCGGCACGTGTACTCTAGGCGAGGTCCCCACCCCTAGGCGATTCCCTGCATGTGTTATGGTGATGGCGCAGTGGTTGATCACATCCAAAGAGAATCCCCAACTTGATCGAACAGACATTGGCCTCGAAGATCAATGAATATATGAGATTCGTAACACATTGGAGGAATAATGCTTGATCAATTGATGTGCTATGTAACGCTGCGGAAGCTGGTGCTTTAGTCCTTGGCCGCAAACTCGAGCAACCCGACAAACTTTTACGGTCAAGTTTGGTGGAAAGGATCCAAGAGATACGCCCCTTTAATTGATACGACCAGGAGATAGTTTGCAAGGCGTGCCATTAAGGGCAATGAGACATGTACATATCCGCTGGCTCGCGCAATCTCAAGCACAACATCTACTTAATTCACTAAAGCCGAACAGTAAGGGAAATGAACCAGCATGTCCTAGGAAGAGATGGAAAAGCTATTTATTTGGCAATATAAGCAACTTTGCCCACAGTTCTCACGGCCGGCAAACTACGAACAGAGTCACATTTTCTTGAGGAGGAAAACTGATTATGCCTGCCTATTTACAAACACAATTATTCATTAGCCAAAAAACCACCGCATACGACATAGTGAAGTGGCATCCAACAGAAACGGAAAAGATGTCAGTCGACTAGGAGATGGTCACTAAGGTTGATGAGAAAGCCTCATCAGACCCTGCTGTTCTGAGGAAGAGGTAGAACTCCGTCGAAGAAGTCACCAAAATAGCCACGCGGCTCGTGGACTAGTTTCGAAATGATATCTCTCAGAGTGATAACACCTTGTAGGTTCTCGCCATCGTCTACAACGTATATCCTCTGAATTTTGTGGGAGTCAAGCATCAAAATTAGCTCCTTGATAGTCTGATTGCTTTTGCATGTTATCATGCTGCCCAACATTGGGGAGGCCTCTTGATGCTTCTCCAAATAGTTTCTGGCAGCGGTCAGGAAGTCTTTTGCCGTAACTGATCTGAAAAAATTGTAAGAAACAAAAGATAAGCCAATGCATTGTAATAAACGAGGCAGACTTAATGGATAAACAAAAGGGTTTGTATATAAAACGAGAAGGCTATGCCATTAGGAAGCTGGAAGCATGTTAAGATGAATGAAACTGCCACCAACCTGTAGTCATGGTAGATCCTTGGTGAAGTCAGAAGGAATTGGATATCTCGTATGCTTATGTTGCCCACTGCCTTTTTACCACTGTTGTCAACAACAGGAATCCCTCCAATTCTTCTTTTCCTCATTAGCTTAAATGCCTGCATCACTGGCTCATGCTCATACACCTGGAGCAGTGAGAGAGCAATCAGTATATATCAGATGAAAGACTGTGTTTAGCTATTGCCATTTTGCTTCGAAACCTTGGACTAGAAACTGATGGAAAAAGCCATATTACTGGGCCTGGGGTACCGAATCTTCAACAAAATTCCACATTATTCTCTGTCATGTTTGCTTATTCTAGTGTCCAACATGTTCCAAGAAGATATTGATTGTATGCTGGGAAATGCACACAAGATTCATATACCCAGAGATCACCTAGACAGACATAATGATAACAAACAACCCGTGGCGAAGTGCTCTTCTGCAAAGCTTAAAAGGATGGAATGTGCATGAAAAGACCCCGGTAGTAACATTATCTAGTATCATTTCACCATTGAGGACGCTTTCTCTCACAAAAAAAGTGCATTCAAACATTTAAAAAGTTCTCAAATTTTGAAAAGAGCACTTTGTCCATCAGATCCTTCTTATGGTTACTTTCATCTTCCTGGAATGACTCAGACATTCAATGGGAACGAGATGTGAGGATAATATTTAAGGGGAGAAAGCTTCTATAATTGGCCGCACCTTGACTAATTGATCAGGAGTCACGAGGGGGAGCCCGAGTTCAGATAGCCTTTTAGTTCCCCAGCTTTCGAACCAATGAAGGCCAGTGCATTCAGCTAACATGTGAATGACTGCAGACTGAGTAATGACATTATCAATCTTTCCCTCACCCAAGTCAACCACAGGAATACTCTTCATTTTGTACTTTGATAGCAACAAGAGCATAGTCAAAAAGGAATCCGACTTCTGCAGAGCAAGAAAAGGGGCCCAGCGAAATGACCCTGAAATATCTTGCACCTGTATAGACAGAATTTACTGGAATGAGAACTTTTTCAGGTGTACAACATTACAAAGAAGAAGAAGAAAAAAAGAAACTACACATCAAACAGAAGATTTAGCCATTGATGTCAGACATACAACCTTAGTATTGTTATAGATTTCAGAGGTTGTGAGATCCTCAAAAAAGCTTCCAGAAGTTTCAGCCGCAGGTTCAGGACCTAAGTTTCCAAGCCCTGAAGCAGAAGTTACTCCATTAGCTGCCAAAGCAAAAGCAGTTCCTGATCTGGGACTCCTGGGAGATGGAGGTTCTGACTGCAATATGAAGAATTAGATAACTCAACCAGAGGCCCCTTCGGTCAACAAGCAGAATGCGCTTAATTAGGTCGGTTACATCTACATCTGCAATTACAGAGCAACGTAAAATGAGAGTACTCTTGTCATTTTCCCGACTTACACTGATAGGTGTCTCCTAATATCAGCCATTCCTAGTTCAGCTATTTAATTTCGTAAGAGGGTTGATACGTGGCCTAAAACCACTAAGAAAGCGCATCAAACTTATTATCTCCTCATTTTCTTAAAAATTTTAAAACTTTCTATTATTCTCTCCTCGCTTTCTCGAATCTAGATAATTTGCAACTATTAGCATATATCCGCTGCGAGATTAAAACATCGGCTAAATTCTGTTTTGTTAAAAGACAGCAATTCCAATAGTTTGAAGTGGCAAAGCGAGCACAAGTTTCAAAGCCTCCATTAGGCAACTCTTAGCTAGTAGACATAGGTAAGAAATTCTGCTTATTTCCTATTTGAGCGGTTAATTGCTTTAGGCTGGCTCACCTGATGTAGAATCCAAACAACGATTCCTGCGAACTCAACAATGCCAAGGTATCTATCCATCCAGCTGGCATCTTCAGGCGCATCAACACTCACCACAGGAGCGCTAAGGATTTTGTGCTGGGACAATATTTGAACTGCTTCAGCAAGGCTGGCATCTGATCGTATCTCAATGACTGCACACAAGGGGCACGTACATCCTTTAGAGTTCACAGCTTCAGCCAATGAACCAGTATAGAAAGACATCTTGCTCTCGATATGCCATATTTGAAAGAAACGAAAAACATGAGTCTATACTTGGCAGATCACTGTTGAACCGTCGAATTACTTTATTTGAAAACTGTACGTAATTATCGATAGGAACCGCTTCCTCGCCAACAGTGAACAACAGCATCTTCCAATTACACTCCGATTGAGCTACGACGCTCAAAGTTGCTCTCTGTTCCCCCTTTAATTCTTTCTTTAGGAAATTAGTTACACAGAAGATACATGCTAATGATACAATAATACCTGAGCAGTAACAAGCATCATCCTAATCTCTTGAGCAACTGTCCACTTAGATTAGGCTACTAACGATCCTCAATCCCTCGTCTACGGCATCGTCAGATAAGACCGCGGGCATAATCAAAATGGAGGAACCATCCGGAAGCTGCCGCGGGCGAGCAAAATCAAAGCTAACGCGCGTTCGAAACAAATCCGTCGCCGGCAGCTCCCTCGGGCGGCGGCGAAACCGCATCCCCGCCGATCACACCGCGCGCGCGAGATCGGTATAAGACCGTAGAGGAAAGACGACGCCGACCGGTACCTTGAGAGGAAGGAGCGGGAGGGAAAGCGGAGACGGGGACGCTCTCGAAGCAGGCGTTGAGCTTCTCCGTCGGGGTGAGCTGCGCCTCCTGGACGTCCCACAGGTCCTCCACCTTCATCCCCAGCCGAGCCTCCGGGCTCCTCGGGCTCTCCTGCACCGTCCGTACCTCCTGCATCGTCGCCATCGTCGAACAAAACCTCGAGCTCTCTCTCTCTATCTCTAACTGGAACTGCAAGCAATTCTCGTCAAGTTTGATGAGAAGTTCCGAACGAGCGCAATCATTGATGGCGAGACATATATAGCGGCCCTCGAAGAGGAGAAGATAACGACGGAAATGGGGGCAGGCCACCGTGCGTCCCCCACTCGCACGGGGACGAGGGGAGCGCCCCCGGGGGGCACGCTCGGCCGTCGATGCCGCGCGCGGGGACACGTGGGAGGATCCTGACGGAGGAGCGGGGGGTCAAGGGCCGGGGGGCAAAAGCGGGAAAGCGGGGGGTTGTCCGGGGTGCGCTTATCCGGTTTTAACTGTGGGCCACGGAGGGCGGGGCGGCTGCTGACTCTGCGTGCGGGGGGCAGAGAGTGATCTTCGCGCTTCGTCCTGGACCGGAGGATGGCGACGAGGGGGGGTGCAGCTGACTAGGTTCGGTTCGTGACGTGACGTGACGTGACGTGACGTGGTTCGGAGCGGCACTTTTGTTTTGTGAACCAATCATCGGTCGGGTTGCACTTTAATATATAATGCCAAGACCTTGCTGACTCTCGCTTGGGTCTCGAGGGTGGATAAGATATCCATTAAATGCTATGCGATGATGCCCCTGTTTAATCGAGATACAAGACAAAATTTTGTAAAGCGGACTTAATTTTAAGTAAAAATCTGAATAGGAGCGGGCGAGTTCGGCTTCCGCACAAATTCAATAGATCAGGTCGAATTCCCATGTTACTTAACTTGACCCAAACCACAAGAGATGGATGTTCTCTTTTTCACCCGAAACCAAAATCCGGGTCGGGTCGGGTTTTTCGAAAGGGAAAAAAAAAAAAATTGGGTGGAGCTTGTCTGCAAGGTGACATCCAGCAATGGTGTTTTTTTTTTTCAGTGACTTTGCATCCCTCAATAATTTGTTCCTACCGAGGCAATCTTCGTCCATTGTTGCGTTCCCCTTTTTTGGGGCTAGCGTTTTTCTTTGTAATTTCCTCTCATGTGTTGCTGTTGTGTTAACTGTTCCTGGTCACTCTCTGTCTCTCGTCACTCCACAAGCCCACAAAAGAAATTCCGTCTTTTCTTGCAACCCCCTCAAATTTCTGCATGAGTGCTTTTCCTTTTTACCTTGATACTTTCAAGGTCTTTTTTTCTTCCATCGCTGATAACATCTCTCTTCTTCACTCACACATTCTCTCTCTCTCTCTCTGGATTTGTGACAGCCTTAGCTGTTTTGATCTGAATCCAAGGCTCGGTCGAGCTCCACTAGAGGCAAGGGCTGGGTCGAGCTCCACCGGAGGCGAGTCTTAGATCTCCGCATGTTGTCGTCGCCGGAAAAAGGAGGCGAGTCTTCGATCTCCGCGTGTTGTCGTCGCCGGAAAAAGGGAGAGAGATTACCGTAGCTAAGGCTTGGTTAGTGAGACAAAATGGAAAGAGAGATAGAGTGGGGTTTCGCGATTAGAGACAGAAAATGGCATGTGATGAACTCTGGAAAGGGAAAGCTTTTTGGGTATGGGAAGCAAATGAATCAAAATGTGTTTCGGTTCGATTTGGGTACCCGATCCGAACCGAAATACTAAGATACTTGGTTTTTTTTTATATATTACCCGACCCAAATTAAAAAGACCTGAAATTTTTGGGTCAAATCGGGCTAGACCGAGTAATTTTGACACCCATGCTATCTAGAACTTGGAAGTTACTTGTTAGAACATGTTATTGATTTTTTGAAATCCAGAACTTACTATGCATACCTTGAAACCTATAACTTACCCTGTCATAGGTTCTGAGATCGGTTCTGGGGTCTACCAAAGTTTCGCATGTATTATTAATTGAACAATTACTGTTAAACATCACATTTTATGATCATCACTTACTGCTACAATCTACTTACCATAATTTATATTTAGGCACACGAAAAATATAAAATATTAACAAAGTAAAAATCTCAATCATAAAATGAAAGCTCAGACTAGTGGTTTCGAATTATACATTCATCATCAGACATCATAAAATACTGCAGGATTACACGAAAATACAGACAAAAAAAAAACACAAAAACTTGTTTTAAGTCCCACTTACCTAGAACCTGAAACTTACCTACCCGTCGAAATAGGTTCTCCAATTTTTTGAACTTGGAATTGGACAAGTTTCCACCCGTCTGGTTCTCAAATTCCAGGTTCTACCTTAGAAATTTACTCGTCTCTAAGTCTGAAGTGGCCATGAAGGTTTCAAATAAGGGCATGACCTCTCTAATGACTAAATATTCTGATTGGTTAAAGGCATTTTCGTTGGCAATTTTAACATAAATTAGATTAAAGCTTAAGAAAGCTAAAAAATTTTGAAAAAGGGAAAAAAATGCAAGTGAAGCTTTCTCGCTTATGGCCATTGCCCCATTACCGGTGGGGCACCGGCGAGCGCTAGCTGGGCCTCGCTAGAACCCTCCCCCAAATCTAGACGAGGGTTACCAATCCCTACCAGCAATGGTGTGGCAGTCACAGGCGGAGGGTGTGACGCCCCAGAACGTCACGCACGACACGTGTCCTTTCCAATAATTACTTATAATTATTAAACACATAGAAGCATATTAAAGCATTTACAAAATTCCCATACAAGTTTAATAAAATACATATGCATTTTTTTATATACAGTATCACTAGTTATACAATACAACATTCAGCCCAAAAAAAACAAAATACATAATTCATGGGAACGATCAGGGTCACCTACCTACAACATTATACTTCTACGCCCAAAAGCCTATTTGTACACTGTCGGACTATCGGCCAAGGGTTCATAACTTCACCTGACGACGAGCCATCATCGCCAAAACCTGGAGAGCCGTCGAAGCCTCTAAGCGATCCAATTAACTCGCCCTCGATATTATCATACCAAACGATGTAACAATGGAGTATATACTTTAGTAACATCACGTCGACCCATATAACGAAAGTACACATAGTATAAACTACTGGTGATCCGAGTACAATAATATCTTCATAACTACAAACAAATAACATGGGAGCTCTACAACTTGACAGTGGCAAGGGATCTATCATATATATCCGAAAAATAAGGAGTGACTCGAGACCCGGTAATTAAAATATCTAAGTCTAACGTAGAAGATTCGCTCACCACTCAACCCGGTATCAACAATAATTGTGAGTTCAAAGCAGTGCAAAAATACATTAATAATAATACTACCTTTCAAATCATGATACATTATTGAAACAATAATGACATTGCATAAAATCAATCACTCATGTATAAGCAGATGACATATTAAATATTATAAATATCACATAACATCTCATCGATTCACGCATATAAATTCATATTCGTCATTGGCCAAGACCATCTCGATTTACGTGGTATTTCGACTAATGAGGCATCGTCACCACCAACTCATGGGGAATGGAAACATACATATCCATTCGGCACGTCTCTTAACTTATTCATCACGGGTGTCCTCTACATTAATGAGAATAAATACACCACCGTACATCCGCATGATGTTGGCATTTCTTAGCATCATACCATGGTTACACAAGCCATGTCATACCACGACTACACAAGTCATGTCATCTCAACCTTGCAGAGGACTGTCTCATACGGTAAAACATTTGGCTGACTCCAAAATCTCATATACATACTCGTACAAGGGAATTCGCTTGGTGGCAAATAGGCCGTCACAATTGTCTTAATCACTTAACATCACAGACATACATAATTAATTACAACACAAAACATGTCATGTATTTTCATAATTACAATTGCAAACAACAACATGTCAATCTATTGACATTTCACGTAATGTACAAGACAATCAATTAATTATGCACCTTTCAACATAAAACATTTCCTTTTCTTTTCACCAAACCAATATCATTTAGAAGAGAACTTTTACAAGTTCTATAACATTAAACATTACTACTCCACAATTTGGTATCTCATCTAATTTTCATTTATTTATTATAAAGCCCCTTGATTAAGCTCACTTTTACCACATATAATAGAGTTTATTTCTATAATTACTAATTCTTAGAATTAGAATATTATCCTAGTAAATCGCTCACTTTATAATTTTACCCCTAATTTTCGATTTTTATTCCACCAAGCCATGATAATTAAATTAAAAACTAAATGCTATTAATATGTTATTTAAAACACACAAGCATTTTATTTATATTATAGACACCACATATTTTACAAAATTTTCAAAACTGCCCACATTTAATTAATTATTACTTTGCATTGTGAGACATATGTTATAATTAAGCAATTATTTCTAAAAAATAACTTAACCACTTATCAAAAATGAGGTTCGACATGCTGTGAACAGTTCCCAGAACTTCCAGTTTTTACAGATTCGCCCCCTCAACTTGGTGAAATTACCAATTTGCCCCTAAATCTTACAAACTCAAATTTTTTTTCAACTGGTTTGATTTCCTTTAATTAATATTACTTAATAACCCTCTAATTAACACTAACAATCACAAAATAACACTGTTCACGCCCCTCTTCAATTCTGTAAATTCGAAATTCTCCCTTACCTTGACAAGAAAATTACCAAAATGCCCTTTTTATGCCTAGTTTTACCATTTTCAGACTTTTCCTACTCAAAATGGAACAAAACCGTTTAGTAATCTCTCAAGGACCACATAAACATGTGAAAAGCTTTTTACTTCAAGCTCAACAATCGCCATAGCTTAACATACGACTGTTGAAACTTGCTCATACATAGAAAAAGATCCAAACTAAATAAACAAACAATCAATCAATCAATCAAGCTAAAGAGTACTAAATAAATCATTCTAGCTTAGTCCTTAGAGTTTTCACTTACCCAAAGTGAAATCTTGAACAAAGCAAGCCTCTAACCACCTTGAAATCAAAATAGATACTAAAATAAATTAACAAGCCTTATTCTTTAGAAAACAACAAAGCTTATTTAATAAAGAAAAAGGAAAGGAAAGTTTAACAATATACCTTGTCAAGAAACTAGATTGAAGGCGAGCTTGAACTTTGATGTTTTATTTTTTTTGAAAGAGAGTGGAAAAGAGAAAGATTTGCAACTTGAATAAGAAGAAGGGAGTGATGTCCACGCCTAGACGAAGAAGAGGTGCTTTTTAGGCTCTTGTCTTCCAAAATTTTGCCGCAATGAAGAGTATTTTGGGGTTATATTAAATGGCTTGGATTAAAAACAATAATAACCAATAACTAGAGTTACAATTAGATAATAACTTACTATTTTAAAAAATGTAATATGTCATGCATAAGGTGATAAGCTAAGGTTCAATGCATTTCAATTAGGCGTGTGGCAAAAAAAATAGGGTGAGAATTAAGACATTTGTCCATGATAATATAGTGACAAATGGTATAGTTTAATTGAAAAGAGGGAGATATTAGGTTATTTTGGGTATATACTATACATTGCGGTGAATAAACAGAGAAATCGGCATTCGTTTGGAATGCCGGTATCATAAAATTATTTTGAAATCCCTAAAATTATTAATAAAAGTACAGAACAAAAGTGACACATTAACTTAATAAAATTTTTAATGTTTGAAAATCATTTGATATGTATTTTGGAACGTATCGGTCCTCGTTGATAATTACTAAACTAATTTTATTACCTTAATGACTCTCACTACTCAATATCTTAAATATCATAAACTACAAAGAAAATTTCGGATGTCACAGAGGGTCTAGGTTTTTTCTTTTTTAAGATTTAGCCTTTTTTTTCTTATTTTAATTTGTCTTTTTTATGGAATTTTTTTATAGATTTTTTTAACCTAATTTTATTAAGATTTTGTGTAAATGACAAAAATGCCGTTGATCAATCAGTGAAGTTAAGCCCTTCTTTAAGGTTACCACGGTCACTTCATGCCCTTATTGATAAAATGAGGTATTTTATATCTTTATTTGAAATTTTCCCTAGGAAAAACGACATAAAAAAATGATCAATAAACTTTGCTCTAATGTGCCGTCATCAAGGACTTTTAATTTGTTAAATGTGATTTTCGAACTATTAGTGAATGTTTAATATAGTCTTTCATTTTGCTCAAATGAAAAATGATCCATGAACTTTGACGTGGATTATCAAAGTTTAGGTATCATTCGTGTCATTTTCTCTAGAAAATACGACCAACTATAAAATATGGATTTATTTTGTAAAATACGGCCAGCCGTGGCTGGCGAGGCTTGGTCCCGCCGGCTAGTGGAGAGGTTGAGGCTCGTCGCAGTTGGCGAGGATGAGGCCGGCGGGACTAAGCCCTCGCCGGCGTTGGGCAAAGTCGAGTCTCGCTAGCCACGGCGAGGACGAACCTCGCTAGCCACGGCGAGGACGAACCTCGCCAGGGGCAGGTGAGGCTGACCTCGCCCAACGTCGGTGAAGTCGAGCCTCGCCGGTCAGAGGTTGAAGGTGAAAGGGAAAAAAAAAATCAAAAATTCGAAAAAATAAAAAAATAATTATTAACGGTAATATTAGATGGAAAAGTTGACGGTAGTAAATTTGGGACAAAAGTAAAGGTTTGGGGTTTTTTATGAGATAAAAAAAAATTTAGAATATAATTGGGATAAATGTTAAAGTTTAAGGTTTTTTTTTTTGTATTATACCCTATTTTTAAAGCCTGGTCCGACCCGGGAGCCCACACAAAAGCCAACATGTACAGGCCCGAATCGGAGACCCGACCCGTGATGGCCCGAATTTCAATTTTCAGCAGCACCCGGATCGCTTATAATCGCCAAACCCTAGCTACGACTATCTCTCAGCAGGCGGAGGAGCGGAGCATCGAGGACAGAGCATCGAACAACAATGGTGAGTACGCGTCGAAATCCGACGAATTCAGCTCCCGACGCTTCCGCATGTGTGATCGAACGAGGTTTCTGTTGATCTTTGTTTCTGTCCGTCTCTCCGGATGCCACGAAATCTCACGGTCGGTGCTGTGCCGATTCTCTTTTTCAGGTGAAGTACTCGAGAGAGCCGGACCATTCCACCAAGTGTAAGTACATGGCTTCCGTGTTGTGTTTCGTGATTCGCTTGCTGCGTTAGTCGACGACAGGCAAAAATCCCATCTTTCCTCGTATTGTGGAATGACCCTGCAAGGGCTGTTTAGTCAATCAAAATCAGTCGGTATCGAATCAGGGTTTGTGCTTCCTCTTCGATTTGTGGCGGGGATGGCTTTAGTGTATGACGGGCTATCGCGGATAATTATGTGGATAGTGACTAGATTCAGGCTGAATTGGTACTTGAGTAGACGTGGTCGCGCAATTCAGGTTAAAGCTATTGTAGAGTCGAACTTTCTCTTGATATTGTATGTGTGGTCATCTGCAGCTTGCAAGGCAAGGGGCTCTGATCTCCGGGTTCATTTCAAGGTACGGTTAGGTACTGTGAAATTTCAGCTTGTGATGGTTAGGCAACAGTTATGTGTTGCTTCTATCATAGTCTTGATGAATGGGATGCGTGATGTTGATTGCACTGCCGGAGCCCGTTGAATCATTGTAGAGGAAACCTAATTTATCTGCTGTCCATGTTCATTCTTAGAGAACAATTATCTGAACGCATTGAACATTGGCAGACACTTTCTAAACCATGAAAACTCTGCCAGAATAGCAAGATTTCCATGTTGACTTATTAGTCGCCTTTGATAGACTTCTGCATCCCACTCTATCCCATGGTTTTGTTTCACAAAATTCTCAACCACGATGTGAAGAATACCTAATGTCAGTCTACTTGGTAGAGAAGCTGTCACTTCTTAGTTTTTAGTTTCCTTTTGGTAAAAGCAAGAAAAGAGGATATAGAATTTATTGGGTTAGACATAGACTCCCTTGTTTTGTAGTTTCTATATACAAAAGCAGTGACCGGACGGCAAGAGAATGCATTTTCCATTTCCTTTTTCAATTGAAATGAAATGAAGGCGAAACCCTGTGGAGAGTATCTTGTTTTGGATAATTCTAGGTAACATCAAGTAATAGAAGTACATAGATGTATGACGTGAAAGCTGGAGATAAGGAAGATAAACATTCCAGGGAAGTTGGAAAACTTAAAAACAACTATTGTTTTCAGGAAATCGTCAGTGAAAATAAATAGAGGCAGATTCCTCTTAGTTCAAATGGAAATTTTATTTTCTTTTTCACTTATTTGGAGCAAATGCCCTGTTGTCATTTTTGAGTGCTCAATTGCTCTTCATTGCTGTCTTGTTAATTTCTCTCTATCTTAGTGTTTTTTATTGTATCTTCTACCTGACAGTTGCTTGACGTCTATTGCTTTCTGTTAGAATACTCGGGAGACTGCCCATGCTATTAGGAAATTGCCCTTGACGAAGGCTAAAAGATATTTGGAGGATGTTTTGGCTCACAAGCAAGCCATTCCGTTCCGGCGCTTCTGTAGGGGTGTTGGACGGACTGCACAGGCTAAAAACCGTCATTCTAATGGCCAGGGGCGCTGGCCTGTCAAATCTGCAAAGTTCATTTTGGATTTGCTCAAGAACGCTGAGAGTAACGCAGAAGTATGCATTATCTTACTAGGACGCGTAAGAGGTTGAACTTTTGTACTTGTCACTGATGACTGGCTGTTATGTTGTGAGTTTCCAGGTGAAAGGTTTGGATGTGGATACGCTATACATATCTCACATACAGGTTAATCAAGCTCAAAAGCAAAGGCGTCGGACATACCGAGCTCATGGGAGAATTAATCGTAAGTCATCATCTGGTTGAGTTATGTTTTACCTTTGGTAAAATTTCTCTAGATTCATGGGTATGCTGTTTTTGGCAGCTTATATGTCATCTCCATGCCACATTGAGCTGATTTTGTCTGAAAAGGAAGAACCTGTCATGAAAGAGGTAATTTCCTTCATGTGTTAATGTAAGCTAGAAATTGAAGATATTTTGATGCCTTTTCATGTCGCCCCTAGTATTATGGGCTTATCTTGCTTTTTGGCTCAATTTACTTCAGATGACAGCCTGTTGAGATTGGTTGAGTTGTTTGTCTCTAAAAGCAATATACATCAACTGATCTAATCTTTGTTGATTTTGTAGCCTGAGACCCAGCTTGCTCCTAGGAAATCAAAGAGCGCTCTGCGTAGTGCGGCTTCCTCTTGAAAGTTGGTGCATCAGGGTGGTTCAGATTTCACTGAAGTGTTCTTTAGCTAAATTCCATCCTCGGGATGAAGGGAACAGTTTTGCTCTACTCTTTGTTAAGTGAGAATGTGCGATTTGGAGTATTTAGATTGATTTCATGGCATTCTTACTGGTATCTTTCAGGGAACTCAGGTCATGATCAACTCAGAAAGTTTTTGGTTTTTATTTTGTCAGTGGAAACTTGATTTTCAGTTGCATTTATATGGGTGCTCTTGTGCGAAAGCATTGAAAGTTCATGCGTCAGTTGTTATTTTTGCAAACTGCTCCTTGTAATTGGGGGTTTTCACTCTTAAGCCCCCCTGCTATCTGCTTTAGAAGAGATGCGTGCATCTTAGACGCTGCATGCATAAGGATCGGTGCTGGTAGTTCAGCTGTAGATTTGACAAAATTCAGATGGCTGGATGTTATTCTGTGGACGCAAGTGCGAGTCAATCCAAGTGTTTCTGGACAACCAAACCTCTACTTTTTGTTAGTGAGAGCAGTCAGCTCGTCAGAATTTGATCATCTCTCGAAGGTGGTTCGTTTGTAGGATCTCGTCGGAATATCTATCCAGGAAAAGAAAGTTAAAGAGTCTTGTCAAAATCCCCATCTCTTCGAGCGAAGCCTTTGCAATCAAATTGATCATCGAAGATCTGTATTTCATGCCTTGCTCGTGTGGGCTGTAATGCGATGCCTAAAGGTATTGTACAGACTACTAGAGTTAGAAAACGATAGCAGTCTGAATTGTTCCGATTAGGAATCGAGATCTGTAACCAGAGCCGTGATCGTGTCTAATGTCTATCATTCGATGGTTGGACCCTGAATTCTTTTCAAAGAAGACAAATTTGTAATTGAACCCCGAGTGCTCTGCCTTTTTCTGGCTAAAGGAAAGGGAAACTCGGCCTTCATCTAAAGTATCAGGGAAAGTCACCAGAGGCCACCTTTTCCGTCGCCCCACGACAGTCCTTGCATAAATCGAGAAAGGCCAAAATGGTTGTTGGCCCAGCATGATTAGTCGAAGGCAGGTCGTTTAGCCATCATCAGACGGGTCACCGGAGACGTGTTATTCAACGTTCGTGCATGCTTGACACCTTTGAACCGCGACCGCAAAGCGCTCGTAATGTCGCGCTTCAGGATCACCCCCCTTTTGGAGCCATTTTCGTGGCTCGCTTATTGACTAAGAAGTCCAAAGTATAAAGCCGGTGAAATCGCCTCTTTTCCCCCCTTTGGAACAAGCACACCGAGATGGCATTCAAATTTGACGTATACTTCATTTGCAAGTAGTTAGGGAAAAGTGTCAAAAAAGTCTTAAACCTTTATTATTTGTGTCAATTTAGTCATAAACCTTTTTTTAATGTCAATTCAATCTTAAACCGTTTGCATTAATGTCAATTTAGTCCTAAATATTTTTTTTTTGTCAATTCAATCCTAAATCTTTTATTTTTGTGTCAATTCAGTGTTTCCGATCAATTTCCCCCTTCCTCCTTCCTCTAGTCAGTCTCTGGACCGATGACCGGCTAGAGGCCGGCGAGGGCGAAGGCAAGTGAGGATGGACCTTACTAGATCTGGCGAGACCGTGCTTTGCCCAGCGGCTAGTGAGGCTTGACCTTGCCAAATCTAGTAAGGTCGGGTTTCGCCGGAGGCCACAAGGTCGAGGGCTCGAGCCTCGCTCGCTTAGCATGAGGCCGCCCTCGCGGCCATCTAGCGAGGGCGAGCCTCGTCGGCCTATGGCCTCTAGCCAGTCGCCGGTCCAGCGACTAACTAGAGGAAAGAGGGAGGAGAAGAAAAAAAAAGAACAAAATAAATAAAATATTAAAATATTATAAAAGTTGTCCACGTCAGCAAAATCCGGTAAATATAAAAGGTTTATGACTAAATTAGCATAAAAAAAGTTTATGACTAGATTGGCACCAATGCAAAATATTTAGGACCGAATTGGCATAAAAAAAAGTTTATGACTAAATTGACACTAATGCAAAAGGTTGAAGATTTTTTTGACACATTTTCCGGAGTAGTTACTACTTGCGGAGGAAGGAGCTTTTTTGCCTCGACTAGCTTTTGCACGCAAATATTAACATTGATTACAAAAACGCGATAAACCCAGGGTGATCTTATCGATTTGGATTGGACAAGTTGAGATTATTGGTCCAACTTACTAGGTTATTTTACCGTACGAACGAAAGCTTTAGCAAGTATTTACTGGTAGTTAGTTACTACTTGTGGAGGAAGGAGCTTTTTGCCTCGCCCGGCATTTGCACGCGAATATTAATGTTGATTACGAAAAAGAAAGAAAAAAGACGAACCCGGGATGATACCATCAATTTGGGTTGGACAAGTTGAAATTATTGGTCCGACTTGTTAGGTTACGCCACCGGCCAAAGGACGGCCTCGAGCGGGAACAGATCTGTGCCTATTTAGTAAAGTACTAGTGGTGAAGTATGGTGCGAATGACTATAGGTGTACCTATGCGGGACACTGATTTACGTGACATTGGCTCGCGAACTGAGATGAGAATTGCTTGCGTTACGAGGCTCACCATTTGGACTCTCGAAAGAGGCAACTTTTGAGTTCAAGCCTTTGGATGACAAAAAGGAAAAGTTTCAAGCCTTTGAACTCGATTCCTTCCTACTCTTTTTAAATCGGGCACCTTCACTTTTAGTTCAATGCCAATGTTGGGGAAAATTACCCAATCGGTCCTAAATTTATTATACGAATATTAATTCAGCCCTAAACTTTTCAATTTTGCATGTTTAATCTTAAACCTTTGCGCGAAATTCCAATATATTCATTTCGGTTAATTTTTGCGAGGAATGACTGACGTGGCGGTCCAATTATCGTCGATTGTCCTAATGGATCAACCTTTGGGATAAGAAAAAAAGAAGGGGGATATCTTGGGCTATGTTTGGGAAATAATATTGAAGGGGAAACTGTCTAATCGGTTCTGAATCGATTGTACCGATACCAATTCAGTCCTAAAATTTTCGAATTTCGCCAATTTAATCGTAAGACTTTACGCTGAATTCCAAGGCAGCCTTTCCGGTCAGTTTTCGCTGGAAATCTCGAACGTGACGGTCTAGTCATCGCCTGGCCGACTTACACGACACACCGTCACATCCACTATTTTCAACGAAAACTGACCGGAAGGACTATGTTGGAATTCATTGCAAAGTTTTACACGATCAAATCGGCATAATTCGAAAAGCTCAAGACCGAATCGACATCTGTACAATAGATTTGGAATTTATCCGATCGATTTCCCCCGTCGATATTATCTCCGGACATTGCGCGAGAGATCCCCATTTTTTTCCCTTTTTTTTTTTTGTCTAATGCAAAAGGTTGGTCCATCCTTCCGAGCCCGCGCAACTTGCCATCTCCTTCTCTTGCAATCCCCACTTCGGGCAAGGAAGGGAAGGCACGAGAGGAATGGAGTTCCGTTTCAGTATTTCCACTACGTCGCGCGTTCAAAACCCCCCCTTGAATATTCCAATTCACGTTCCCCTTTGGGAAGTGAATCGCTTTCGAACCTCGGGATTTACCGACCGATGATCAAAGCCTTATTTACCGCACCCGACGCACGATATCTCCTTCGTCTCTTGGTACGTCGTCGGTTCAAAGCCACCAAATCGCTTTCTCGTTTTCGAATTCCCGTCTCGACGACTCGTCGTTTATAGTCACCCACCCCGTCTTTTGTCGTTTTAGCCATCTTTCCCCGGGAAGCCGTGGATCGATCGACGTCGTTTCTAAGCACCCGTGTGAACGCATTGTCGTGCCAGGGACCCAACACCAAACGCTCGCGCCCCATCCACGTAGACAAACCACAAAGGCACAGGCGACATGTCGAACAAGCGAAAGGTTTTGTCTTCTCGCTTTTTTTTTTTTCAAATACAAAATCCTGCTGCCCGCTGAATTATTTGTTTAGGTCGATGTATGCGGGAAACATCTCGCATCCCCTGATATAGCGACTGCATAGCAAAACCATTTTGTATAGCGATTATACCGTCCGTATAATTAGCTTCGCGTCATATATTCGTTGCATAAATGGAGATGTCTCTTCTAAATTCTTAAATCTGGTAATTACTTATTGGTTGATAAATAATCAAGGGCTTTCCTTTGATACTTGATGGTTAGTTAAGAGTTAACCTCGTCAAAGGAAAATGAGTTTTCGCTATTATGAAGGCCTCTGTGGCTTGTCCTTGTCTCATGCCTACATGCCTCGTATCATCAATTCTTCCTGTATCTTTATCTTCTCTGGGAAGAGAAAATGCCCTTTGAAAGTTTTACATATTGATAATCTCAATATTGGGATGACGATCGAGATGAACCTTTTTAAGGACATACTTAGATCCTTATAAAATTCCAAATAAGGGCATGAAATTGACTTTATTCCAAATAAGGTCATCATTTCTTAAATAAGGAAGTGGACCTCATTTCAAATAATAACCTGAATTACCCTATTGCCGGTGGGGCAACGGCCATGGTTGACGACCCTCTCTCAATTATGGCGAGGGCTGGCAACAGCTGCCGAGGCACCGGCCATGGTCGTTGCCCCACTGGCGATGGGGCGGCAACCACGGGTGGCACCAGCCCTCCCCTTGTATTTTTTTTTTTTCATTCTTATTTCAAAAGAACTTTTGACTTTCTTAATATTTAATCTAATTTAACTAAAATTTAGGTTAAGATTGTTTTCGGACAAAAATGCCCTTGACTAATAGGAATATTTAGCCGGCCGGCAATGTCAACCCTGATTGTTTTCTTTGGTATGTCCTATTTTTAACTCTCTCTCTCTCTCTCTCTCGTGATACTTTCAAATTGTAAACAGCAGTGTGCTTCCACGATCAAATCATCATGGTCGCTCGCTGCTTCAACATTAATCATCAACTTGCCATCCTACTTTCCCCCTCAACCATGTACCAGAGCTCAATAAGATGTATGCATTGGCTTCTTGAATGAGCTGCACAACTCTAATATTAACACCTCCCCCCGATCTCTTTATCAGCAACGTTGCATGCTTATTGCCATATCATGCCCTTATTGGATAACCCCCTTTTCAAAACGAGATCCACCTTATTTGGAATTTCCCCCTCGCCGTGCACAGTAATAATTAATTATCAGAAGAAAAAGAGAGAAGGAAAATTAGGAAAAAGGAGATGTATTAAAACGCGCAACAGCGGGAAGAGCCGAGAAGAGGCCCGTAAGAGCGCCCTCTCCGCCCCCCTGCACACAACTATCTCGGGGGCGCATACCCGGGGAAGAGGGTTTGCGCGGAATCGAACAAAAGAGCGCTAACGTGCGCACGCGACCTCGGACCAACCAAACCAACGGGTCTAACCTGCGCCGCGTCTCGCGGTCCCTACAAAATTTCGATGCTCCCCCCTCGTCCCCGACCCACCCTCGTACCAAACCAACCAGACACCATTCTTCGATATTTTTAATCCCCTGGCGTCGCCCTTTTTCACGAGACGAGAATAATACAACCTCTCTCTCTCCCTATAAAACCCCCCACGCCTCGACATTAGCATTACAATTTCATTGCATTTCGCTCAAACCCATCTCTCTCTCTCTCTCTCGCTCTTCTCGCTCTCGCAGTGCACGAGACCAGAAACGCCACACTTGCACAGACCAGGAAGGCAGGCAGGCAGGCCGGGGAGAAGAAACCCAGAAGAAACCAGGGCAAGAAGAGGCCGGAAGATATATAATAAAAAAAAAGAAAAACAGCAAGGAAGGAGTGAGGGGAGACGGAGAACCATGGTGTCAACGAGGCGCAGTGGATCTCTCTCGGGCAATAATGGGAAGCGATCTTCTTCCTCGGAAGACAAGTCGCCGTC
Source organism: Syzygium aromaticum (assembly GCA_024500025.1). Taxonomy (NCBI): domain Eukaryota; kingdom Viridiplantae; phylum Streptophyta; class Magnoliopsida; order Myrtales; family Myrtaceae; genus Syzygium; species Syzygium aromaticum. The sequence continues at coordinate 29,336,690 of CM044895.1, read as the reverse complement.
GCCGAAGCGCCAGAAGGTGACCCGAAAGAACGGACCAACCATCGATTGGCGATTTCGTCCCTAATCTCTTCTTCTCGCCGTTTTCCCTACTTCTGCGTGGATGTTCTTTTCCTTCTTTTGTTTTCTCTTCACCAAGATTGTCTTTTTCGCGTCGCGGAGTGTGGATTTTTTGGTGGGTTTCGAGCCCCCACCCATCTGATTCGTTTTTCCTCGCCTTGTTTGTGCTTTGTGGTTTCAGGAGGACAGCAGCGGTGCGTCGGACAGACCGATGCCGGCGGCGGATAATTCGAAGGAGCTGTGCTCGCCGGCGGCGGCGACTGATCCGGCGGAATGTGCCGATGGGGATGCGGCTGTCGCCGGGGACGATTGCGTCAGCGCCGCCAAGGGAGAGGCGGCGCCGGCCGACGCCGTGGCGGCGCCGATCCCTGAGGGTAAGCCGTTTTGCGTTCTTGATCGGCTCTATGCATCTGATTGGGTCAAAAAGCTCGTCTTTTTATGCTTCACGTATGGGGTCTTGTGGGTTTTTACTGGCAGGTACTTCGCCACTTGGGGTGGATAAGCATCGGAGTTCTTTCACTTCTTGGAATTTATACCAAAAACAGAGTCCGAGCTTTGAGTCTTCTGCGCCGTGGTGTCGGCTTTTGCCCCAATCGGGTCAGGTAATTGGAGCTCGAGATTGAATGCAGTTTTGACTAGTTTGGTTTCTTGCAATTGGGTTTTTTTATATATTTCTCGTGGTTTAACGTGTGTTTTCGTGGACTGCAGAATTCAAAGGTTCCTATTAGCTCCCCTACTTTCACAATTGGTTCTAGCAGACACTGTAACTTCCCATTGAAGGACCAGACAATAAGTGGTGTTCTTTGCAAGATAAAGCACACTCAGGTATCATTCGCTTGCCGGTCTTGAGTCGTGGGGAACTACAGTTCTCTTTTATGTTTAGGGAAGTGCCAGTTCCTTGAATAGTACAGGAGGGTCTCTCGTTTAAATAGCGGGCCAAGTTTCAGTTATTCGCTCTATTGGGTTAACTTAGTTCTATGTGGAGATGAAGCCTGTAAAATGCACATGCAGTATCATTACTCACTATCTGTGGACTTGACCAGCAAGAAGGCGCTGCTGTGGCCATACTAGAGAGCACGGGTAGCAAGGGATTGGTTCAAGTAAATGGAAATGCTGTCAAGAAGAACTCCAGTTGCACGCTTAGCTCGGGGGATGAGATCGTGTTTGGCATGCTGGGGAACCATGCTTATGTATCCTTATCTTTCATTTCACGCTTGTCTAAATCTTTTGGTTCTGGTGTTCTGGTTCCGAAACTCTGTCATCTCCATGGTTACTGCATTATGAGTTCCCAGAAGTTGTGAAGAAGTCTCATGGTCTTTTGAAGGAGAAAGTAAAATATAACTCTGAAGAACGAGAGGAACTCAGCAACTTTGCAAGTAAAAGTATCAATAAATAGCCGAAAGGTGGAAGCAGAAAAAATGAGGAGGAAGGATGGAAATCAAGAGAAGAGGAAGTGTGTATACAGAGAGAGAGAGAGAGAGAGAGAGAGAGAGAGGTTAAAGAAAAGTAAAAAGTAAAATTGCTGTGAGGTAGGAGAAAGATATGGAGAGGGAGGGAGAGGTGAGCGCGAACTTGAGGAAAAAAGGAGAGAATGAGGGCAAGATCAGAGTGAAGTTGGGTAAATGGAGTCTATTGAAGTGTTGTGTTTATCAATGAGGTTGAGGTTATTGCAATCTACTTGAAGTATGAAGTGAATAAAAAGTTCAAGCTTTCAGTAGACATCCAGAATAGTGCCAACGAAGACAAGAGATAATGTAATTAAAGTACACGATCAACACTTTTCAAGCCTTCTCATTTTGGACACATGGACTTCCCTTTGACTTGATTTCGGACCTAAAATCATCCCTTGCCACTGACTTCGAGGACTTCTAAATGTGGGGAAAAGAATCATCCCTTGACATTCTCTTGGAGAATTTCTGTTGGACATTAAATCATCACCTTATCGTGGAATTGGAGGATTTCTTGGAAAGTAACTTCTGGTGGTATATTGCATGTTATGTGCTACTGTCCACACTCTTTTTATAATTATTTGTCATGCATTTTTTATGCATGGGATTTCCTTAATCTCTCTCTATCCAGATATTCCAGCTAATGGTATCTGATCTCACGGTTAAGGGCGCAGAGATGAAAAGCATGGGAAAATTCTTTCAACTTGAGCGGAGATCAGGGGATCCTTCGGCTATGACTGGGGCTAGCATATTGGCATCCATTTCAAACCTGAAGCCAGATTTATCACGATGGAAGACGCCTGGCTCGGCTCCCATTAAAATCTATCAAGGACCTGAAGTCCCTGCTCATTCTGCAATTAATGATGGGATGGACATTGATGATGGCCTGGAAGGCAATTCGGCGCCGGATGTTGCAAGTGAGAAAGCAGCAGAAGATGGAGCAACGGACAAGAGTCTTCCTGTCGACAGCAGCCAGGACGCTGGCATAGAGGCAGGCAATGTAAAAATCTCTGGGGTGAATCATTTGCTAAGGCCTTCCTTGAGCATGTTTGCTCTATCAACTAGTTGTAAACTGAAATTGAGCAAAGTATGTGTTAACAGGTATTGGAAGAATCGAGCGAGAGGACAAGGGATTCACAACCAGCATCGACATCAGGCATGTCTTTACGTTGTGCAGTATTCAAGCAAGAGGTTCATGCAGGAATCCTTGATGGCAGTGAGATAGATGTTTCATTCGATAACTTTCCATACTACTTAAGGTGGGTTCTTTTACTAGTAGTTCTCGATGGTAAGAGACATGAGCATGTCTATGTGATTTTGGGAATGGCGATATCTTTGGAACTTGTCTGGCTGTTACTGGATGGAATTGTTGGTTGCAGCGATAATTTTTGGTGATCAACATTAGTCTGCATCCTGAGTTTGAACTTGAATGATTACAAGTTGTTCGTTTGACAATTTCAGTTTCCAATATATGCCCAAAACAATGTTATGAATGTGTCATTTACGGGTTGAGAGAGAGAGAGAGAGAGAGAGAGAGAGAGAGAGAGTACTCTAGCTGGGTCACCTGGGAGAAAATAATTTGACCGTAAAGTGTTTCTTAGTGGGAAAAGGCTTAGAGAGAGAGAGAGAGAGAGAGAGAGTACTCTAGCTGGGTCACCTGGGAGAAAATAATTTGACCGTAAAGTGTTTCTTAGTGGGAAAAGGCTTAGTTTAAGTGTCGTTGCTCATTTTTTTTTAGGTGCAACTCTGATTAAGAGGAGCTGGCGCTCTTGATGCTATTGGCCTATTGATAGTGCTCTTGGGATTATCTTTGCAAATTAATTTGCCTCTTGTTTTTTTATTAATCTTTGCTACTAGACCTGCTTCTTGTTTTAAAGCACAAGGAGGAAGATAATGCCTTCACTTGCGACGTGATGTTGTCTGATGGCATCTTATTTTGCTATAAATAGATCTAACAATAGCATCTCATGAATGGTAGAGACCTACTTTGCCCTTGTGGTTGATTTGCATTTGATCTGCTTGCTATGCTGACCTGTCAACATTTAGAGAGTCATGGTCAGTTTGCTTTGTCCTGATATGGTTGATCATGAATTAAAAACTTTGTGGTGCATTTTTTGGCAGTGAGAACACCAAGAATGTGTTAATTGCCGCTTCATTTATACATTTGAAGCACAGAGAACACGCTAAATATGCCTCGGAACTTCCAACGGTGAACCCAAGGATTTTGCTTTCAGGCCCTGCTGGTGTGTTAGTTTCTTTTCTTCCTCTAGTGTGAACACGAATATTTTCTTATTTGAGCAATCTTCTCCTTTTGAGCTAATTTGAATTTCTAAATTGTCAATATTTTAATTGTAGGGTCTGAGATTTATCAGGAGATGTTGGCAAAGGCACTTGCAAATCACTTTGGTGCCAAATTGCTGATATTTGACTGCCATTCGTTTTTGGGTGTAAGTATTTTGCTTGTGCTTTATTTCAATGTTTTAACTTTATCCCCTATTAGTTTTCGTGAACACTGCCCTCTTCTGTGTACTTGAGAGAGTGGGAGGGAGGGAGAGAGATATTATTTAAACAATCTCCAATCTTGGCTACATAGGTTGAGGTCAATTATGTCACTGGATGTTCGACCAAAAAAAAAATAAAAATTATGTCACTGGATGATTATGAATTTGTTGTAGGGTTTATCTTCCAAGGAAGCAGAGCTATTAAAGGAAGGACTTAATGTTGACAAATCCTGCAACTGCACAAAACAAAACCCTCTTCCAGCTGACTTGGTCAAGGCAATTACTTTGCCAATTGGTGATGGCAATGCACCTAGCTCTTCAAATGCTCCCTCTCCTTTTGTCCCAGATTCACAGCAGAAGGGCGAGAATGATAATGTAGCTTCATCCTCTGGTGCATCCAAGAGTAATTCGTTTAAATTAGGTATGCTACTTGAATTGATTATCGACAGATATCTTTTGTCTTTCATTCTAATTTTCCTTAATATGTAGTTCGTATTAATGCATTTTACTTAACACGATGATTTAAAACATATAGGCGACAGGGTAAGGTTTGTTGGGTCAGCTTCTGGTTCCTTGTACCCATCCTCCTCGCCATCAAGGTACTTCTGTTATTGGCTACCCATGTTTTTGTTTCTTAATTTCATGAAGATACCTTTATCAACATGTTTGTTTTGTCAACTCTCTCTACTGTCTGTTTTTGCCCCCTCTTGGCTAAGGATTATTTAAAAGCCTTTCTAGATTGGAATGTGAAATATGTCAGAAATGGGAAAACTTTGTAGAACTTGTGTCATGTATTGACTTTCATGTTGCTATCTGGAAACACCAATGAGAAGGGCTGAGATGCTAAATCTGAAATGAGAAGCAATAGGCTGGCCGGTAGAGTCCTGAGTGCATCTCTTATTATAGCAAATGAATTGTTTCTTTAGGACAAGGAATTGCTTGCTGTTAGGATAATACCAAAGGGCGGATATTATATAGTGTATTGATAGTCATCCTTGTGTTTTCTATAGAAGTATATTTTTAAGTGGGGAAGTAATGTGATGCTGCTTATCTCTAGCTTGTCAGGTAGTTTTGCGTGGTTGGGTGTGTAGCTTGTTTCGGTTCTGGAAATGTGCATGGAGATACTGCAGAAGTTGTTACCACTGCTTTATATTGGTTGAGTAACATCTTGCGCTCCTTCCATGTGTATAATGACTTTTTTTTTCTTTGTCTGCTTGTTCTGAGTAGCTCATTTCTGTTTTTGTATTTTCACAATACCAGCAATATTACTGAAATCTCTGTGCATAAGGTTCAGTTCTTATCAGCATTGACTTTTCTATGTTTCTGATATGCATTTCGTCTTTCTAGTTTTCCTTGCCATGGATCGGTTATTTGATTATGTTCTTTTGTGTTGTTTTTCTTGTATAACTTTGACAGGGGCCCAGCTTCTGGGAAATGTGGAAAGGTAGTGTTACTTTTCGAGGATAATCCTCTCTCCAAAATTGGTGTGAGATTTGATAAATCTGTCCCTGAAGGAGTTGACCTTGGGAATTCTTGTGAGGAAGGTCATGGGTTCTTCTGTAATGGTATAGTTTCTCTCTTAAGTTTTTCTTCCGCTCAAAATCATCGGGCTATTTTATCTTCTCTAACCCTCTTCCTTTCATCGTTTGTTTGGTCCAGCTGCTGATCTTCGGTTGGAAAACTCCTGTAGTGAAGATTTGGACAAGCTACTAATTGACACATTGTTCGAGGTGGTTTCTCCTTTTCCCATTTTTGAAATTGTTAATAGTTGATAACTAGTATCTCTTTAGTTTTTTATTTGTGTGTCCTTTCTGGTGGCAGGCTGTCTCCAGTGAGAGCAGAAATTCTTCTTTCATTTTGTTTGTGAAAGATGCTGAGAAGTCTATTGCTGGGAACTCAGAAGCATTCCCTACATTTAAAAGCAGAATTGAAAAGCTTCCCAATAATGTTGTTGTCATCGGTTCACATACCCATACTGACAACCGCAAGGAGAAGGTAACTTTTATCTGGTTTTGAGAAATAATTCTTCTTGTTGTTTATTAGGTGATTCGTCAGTGTCGCTTGTTAATTTTGAGCGTGCTTAGTTGGATCTGATGCTTCCCGTGGCTTTATAATAATTGGCTTTGGTTGTCATTTTTGCAATCTCCCTATCTGACAGTTTAGTCATTAGATGAGATATATGTTTAAATTCTTGTTCAAGTTGTAGTCGTGTAGAGGATCATCAGTTTTGTCTCCTCCTCCTCGTTGATTTAATATCTGGAACAGAAGATGATATAGTTTGTTCAGTTTGTTGCGCTTTATTCCCTCAGCCCTTTGCTGGAGGATAATTCTTTTTTTTAAGCTAGCCTGGAATTTGCACAAAAGTATGTACCATCTTCTGGTAGTGTTTGACGTGTTTTCTGGTGGCAGTCACATCCTGGTGGTCTTCTTTTCACAAAGTTTGGGAGCAATCAGACTGCTCTTCTTGATTTGGCTTTTCCGGTAATGATTTTCGTTCTTCACCTTTTTGTACTGTCGTACCTGTTTTAATTCTGTGGGATTTAGGGCACTTATTCATTGTCTTACCTGGGGATGTTGGCATCTATAGGTTCGCATAATATGCTTGTAGATTGGCTAGACTGTCAATCCGAGCATGGTCTTCCTCAAAGTGATGAACAGTTGCTAAGTTACTTTTTTTGAGCCATAATGTATTAGTATGAAGATACACCATTTCAGCTTTAACTTTTGTACTACTTGCTGACGTGCTATGATTTCAGCTTTAACTTTCGTACTTATGTGTACTGGGTCATGACTTGCTGACGTGCTATAAGATGTTTATGGAGACGCTTTAACATCCGGGCATTTGATTTTAAATATCATTCGATCCTGTGGCTGAGACAGACATAATAATCAAATGTGAAGACAGACAATATGACCATTCTGAATTTTATATGTAAGGTGAAGAGATTAAAACAGACAAGTTGATAAAATATTTTCTAAAATATGGATAATAATTATTATGTGGACTTGGTTTTTCTGGTGGCCTGCATCAACTCTTGCTTGACACATTTGTTTTGGGGAATTGAAGTATGTTTTTCCATGGATGGCAGATGTTTGTACTCCTCGTCTGACTTGCATGTTCATTCCACCATGCTTGAATTCTGTTCTCCATTGTATACCTTCAGCCTAACATTATTTCATATGACTTGTCGGACAAGGTGTATTTTTTTTTGTATGGTTCTCTTCTGTCAAATAAAGAAGACACAAATAAAAATTGTGGTTATGATGCTGACCTCATTTAATGGTCTCAGGATAGTTTTGGAAGGCTTCATGACAGAGGAAAAGAAGTTCCAAAGGTGACAAAACTTCTTACAAAGCTCTTCCCCAATAAAGTTACAATCCACATGCCACAGGTATGACTTCTCTCCGGTGGAGCTTGGATACTCACGTGCAATTGCTTCAGTTAACGTGAGTCTTGGAACTGCAACTACTGATTGCAGGATGAAGTGCTTCTTGCATCTTGGAAGCATCAGTTGGATCGAGATTCTGAGACCCTAAAGATCAAAGGGAATTTGAATAATTTGCGAACTGTGAGCAATTTTCACTCCTATATTTTAAGATCATGGAGCATCTTGTGCCTGGTTTTCTCATAGTTGGTTAATGAAATGAAATTCTAAGGGCGTTCCTTTTCTTTTTAATGGGCATTTTCTGATAAATTGAAAGTATTTCCAATCACGGCCATGTGTACAGCATACATGCCCTGTAACAATTTTTGCCCATAGTACACCAGTTTCCGAGAATGTTGAAGAGGTTAAGCATGAGGACAATCTTTCGATTTGTTGGCATTTTTAAGTTCGGCAGTCTTATGCAGCGGAGGAGACAATGTCAGTTTCTTATCCTTATGTTCAGGTTCTTGGTCGGTGTGGAATGGAATGTGAAGGACTTGATACGATATGCATCAAGGACCAAACACTTACCACTGAGAGTATGTACATTACCATTGATCCATTTAAGTGAGGTTGCTCACCATGTTTCCTTAACATGGTGTTAAAATTTAATTTTATATTGGCAGGCGCAGAAAAGGTCATTGGATGGGCTCTAAGCCATCATTTAATGCAGAATCCTGAATCTAATGCTGATTCAGGGCTTGTTCTGTCCAGCGAGAGGTAAGGAATTGTTCCTTTCTCTGTCAGGATGCATGTTTTATCGGCTGCAATCTTTGGGTTAAAATTAACAAAACCATTTTGAAATGTTTGGCAGCATCCAGTATGGCATTGGGATCTTGCAGGCTATTCAGAACGAGTCTAAGAGCTTGAAAAAGTCGCTCAAGGTTATCATATTTATTTGGCTACTAAATTTTGTGTAGCAGGAATACCTGTGTTAAGAATCACAAATTGTCTAACTGTGGGTCAGTTTTTTTTCTGTACAGGATGTTGTAACTGAAAACGAATTTGAGAAACGGCTTCTTGCTGATGTTATTCCCCCCAGTGACATAGGAGTCACATTTGATGACATCGGAGCTCTTGAAAATGTCAAAGATACATTGAAGGAGCTAGTCATGCTTCCTCTACAGAGGCCTGAACTTTTCTGCAAAGGGCAATTAACCAAGGTTCTGCTTTTCTCTATGAGCACTCAATTTGCTCCACTTGAAGTTTGGTCGTAATAACGGATTAATTGATTCTTGCACATACTTTTTTGGAGCTTCGGCATTACTTGTCATTTGTAATTGTGTTCTGTTAATGACTATGATATGTCCACGTGTATTGGCCATGATATATGTACTGACTTTCCTGGTTTAATCTTGTCTTTTTTTTTATAGAAATTTATAGGTGTTCTGTTCTGAGGCTACTATACAGTGTGCAGAAACTTTCTGGTTTTCTATTTTCTGAGGCTATAAAGCCAGTACAAATATGTAGAAAAGTTGATCTGCTGGCAAGAAGTTCTTTGATGCAGGATTCATCATGGATAATAGACAGTTGAGGTAGCTAGGCACCTGATAAACAATCAGCTAGCAATGTGACGTTCAGTATGTATTCATGTGGCAACCATCCATCCTGATTGGCTGCCCTGCCTGGTGCAGCCGCAGTCCAGCCCACCCGTGCCGCAGCTCACCCTGCATTACTTAGGCTTTCTTTGTTTTCTTTTCTTTTAGACTAATTAAGTTATCTCTCATCGTTTGTACTCCTATTATTATTACTAGTTGATCACTCATCTCAAGAATGCCTATCGGCTTAAACTTTTGTTCAATATTAGAAAATTTGGCAACACAGGTTTTTTGTAGATTTATACTGTTATAACTAAGTTAACCGTCTCGAGAAGGATAACCTTTAAGCTGAATTTTGAGTTGAGATAATCTTGATCAAGATCTTTCGTTGTGCTAGATTTATCTTTTTGTGAATAGCAAAAACAGGGCAAAATGGTAGAGATGGTGCATGTGGTGGAGATGGGACAGGGTGTTGATGATGATCCTGGCCTCGCTGAACCCTCCAAAGAACTTAGTGTGCTTTAAGTGGCTTTCCTCAGCCAAAAGAAGCTGAGTGTTCTTCAAAAAATGCTGGTGTCATTGTTCCAAAAAGAGCTAATAGAGGCTCATTTCATGTAGTAGGTACACAGGCACACCTAAGAATGCGGCCGTGTCGAAATATGAGAAGACATGAAAAGGAGACCAGTGTGGAAATACGAGTAGACTTGAAACAACACTGGCCATGTGTCAAAGAATTATCTGAAGTAAAAAAATTCAGACGGTTTAGGCTTCTTGAAAGAACAAAAAGCAGAAATTGATTTAATGAGCTGCCTGTAAAAGTGGTTCTGGTTTTTCTCTATTTTTTTTTTATAGTAATTGTCTCAAGTTCATGCTTGAAAACCTTTCTGTCTGATGTCATAAGCAGTCTTTTAAGTGCCTCTGTAATACAAGTTATTTGTGCAATGTTTTCATGGTGGAGATTGCTCTTAGTCTCACTGTTACCTTTCTTGTCCAGCCTTGCAAGGGCATTCTTCTGTTTGGTCCCCCTGGAACAGGCAAGACTATGCTTGCAAAGGCTGTGGCTACTGAAGCTGGTGCAAATTTCATCAACATTTCCATGTCGAGTATCACATCCAAGGTCAATATTGGGGCTGATCTCTTGTGATCATTTGAAATTTGCGGAGATTTAATGTTGTACTGCTGTATGCTCCAATTCTTCTTTTCTTTGCAGTGGTTTGGTGAAGGCGAGAAGTATGTGAAAGCTGTTTTCTCACTTGCCAGTAAAATTTCCCCGAGTGTTGTATTTGTTGACGAAGTCAGTTTCTCTATTCTTTCTTTTTGTTAGTTTAGGTTCCTAGTTGTTGTACTCTTCATAGTGTTTTGGTGGTTACCTAGGTTGATAGTATGTTGGGCCGGAGGGAGAACCCAGGGGAGCACGAGGCCATGCGCAAGATGAAAAATGAATTTATGGTCAACTGGGATGGCTTACGGACTAAAGATACAGAACGGGTACTGGTACTTGCAGCCACAAACAGACCTTTCGACCTGGATGAGGCAGTCATCCGTAGGCTGCCTCGCCGGTGAGTGTTTACCGTGACTTTTTTTCATGGACATATGTATTGCAATTCTTACTTTCCTTCACATCTTCTTTCCTTTCTGAGTGGACCTTCATATATCCCAAAAGCAGATGCTAAGGTTCGTCTTTACTACAGATTGATGGTAAATCTTCCAGATGTTCCAAATAGAGCAAAAATTTTGAAAGTTATACTGGCAAAGGAAGACTTATCTGCTGATGTCGACTTGGACGGAATTGCAAGCATGACAGATGGTTACTCAGGAAGTGACCTAAAGGTGACACCTTAGAATCTCAACTCACACTGTTCGCTAGTGGAGAATTCACTCTTACCTATTACTGTCTTATTACAGAATTTATGTGTAACTGCGGCGCACAGGCCAATTAAAGAGATATTGGAAAAGGAGAAAAAGGTCCATTTCTTCACGTAATTTGATATGGCTACTTTACTCGTACTTTGATTATGGCTGATACTATTTGCAACTCATGGCAGGAACGCGCTGCAGCTCTAGCAGAAGGCAAACCTGCTCCAGCTTTGAGAGGGAGCGCTGATATACGGTCTCTCAATATGGAAGATTTCAAATATGCACATGAACGGGTAAAACTATTTGAAAATGGCATATCTGAGATGTGGCACTTTTTTCTCACCATAGCGTGATAGTCCACAAACCTAGAGCTATTTTACAACTTAGTTGCGGTTCATTTTCCTTATTGTTGGTGAAGCTTCAATTGATTTCGTATCTGTGTTGTTAACATGGAAACAGGTATGTGCGAGCGTATCATCCGAGTCTGTTAACATGACCGAGCTTCTGCAGTGGAATGAACTCTACGGTGAAGGTGGTTCGAGAAGAAAGAAGGCACTCAGTTATTTCATGTGAAGTATTATTGTTCACTAATTTACAATTGCAATTTTTGACCTGCTGCTCGTCCTCCTAGAAGCTGCTACGAAAGTAATCCATTTTGTTTTTGTAACCTGGGAAGCCCCTTGTTTTAGTTTCTCCTTGTAATGTTTTCTTGCCAAGTTTTTTTTTTTTTTTTCCTTTTTTCTTGGATTGTTGGTATAAAAGAGAGAGAGAGGAAAGCCTCCAATAGCTTTTAATTTGGCTCCGCATCATATCTGTCCTCTTTTGCTTTCTTTGCTGCTCTTAGGATTTACTGATTCTCATATAAATTGAACTTTTGTTCATCTCTTTTAGGTGAAGTCCTTACTGTCATTATGTTAATAGTGTTCAGATAAGATCTCTCCCTCTGTCCCTCTCTCGCGCACGCGCGGACACTCTCACACATAGAAGCACACCTGCGCTTGCGCACTTGAAACAATAGAAATGTGCGTTTATTTTGTGGAAGAAAACAGGAATCATCACATATTATGATCTTGAAAATCAAATCACTATGGCTCCTTCCGCCTGGCCTGCTCGGTATTCTATTCAAACTTTAAGGTGATTATGAACTTTTTTGGAAAATGCGAAGGACTTTAAGTTGAAAGAGTCTTTCAAATTGTAAATTGTGTTTGGTAAGTTATAACTTGGAAAGTCTATTGCAAAGCAATTTTAGATGAAGTAGTGTTTGGAAAAATTATTTTTGTAAAGTACGTTTTTATTTTTTAATAAAGAAAAATTCAAGCTTTTTGCTAGAGTCAACGAAGGGTAGGCGGTCACTGACGACCTAGATTTGGCGTCGGCGGCCATTGTATGAGATCGTTCAGCAACCCCCACCGACCACCGACGAGGGTTGCGAAACCCAAGCAAGCGACCCTCGAAGGTCGTCTAGGTAGCATGACCTCAGCCAACCCTCACTTGAATCACTCGGTACCTCTCCAAGGTTGCGTGAGTTTCCGGTGAGGGCCGTTTAGGTTGCATGACCTCAGGTGGCCCTTGCTTGGGTTGTGTGGCCCCTTGCGGCGGTTGTGCGACCCTAGGTGATAGTCACTAGGTTGTGCAACCATGCCGGCCCCCCTCTGGCTCGTTGTCGTCCCCTCGTAGCCATGCTAGCCGAGCTAAGCGAAGAAGATGATGAACAATGATAAACGAGGCCAAAATCTAAAAATAGATGAGAGTAATTTTGGAAGAAATTTTTTTTACTTACCCGGGAGTCTTGCATGCCAAGAAAGCTGAAGGTAGCCCAGGACCTGCCTTGGGCTTTCAGTCTTCACAATGCTGACTTTTGCTGAATGGGGTTTTTAAAATTGTTCCCAAACACTCAATTTTAGCTCAAAGGCTTTGGACGTCCAAAGTGGCCTAGGAAAGCCATTCACAAATGCACCAACAGCCGTCAGAATCTTACATTCCAAAATCCTCTCTCAACTTGGTTGCCTTCTCTTCTCCTTCCATTTAGTTCAACCAGAATCGATCAACCGATTTAATTGAATCAGCAAATTTCCCTTCCCGCCAAACTCAGTCGTTGCCTTAATTCCTTAGCTATGGAAGATGTTGGAGTTCAGAGGCAAAAGAAAACAGAACGGTCTTTGTCAAAGTGAGCTTAAGAAGAAAAGGAAGAGGGTTTCCAATTATTGTTGCGCCAATCATATACAAATGATTAGCCTCCCACAAGTAGTATGAGTAATCCTCCGTATGTTAGCAAAAAGGAGACTTGGAGTAAACATGCTAGGTTTACATGTAAAAGAAAGTAAGATTTGGTTGGTGTATTAATTCATACGAGGGGATGGACAGAAGAAAAACCATGGAGGGGCTCTAGAAATTTCCATGGCTACCATCCTAAAAGATTGGATGTTTTGTAATCATTAAATGTTCGGGAATTTTAAACCTATGCTTAAGTCACGAGAAAGGACAGAGAAATTGCCTCGTCCACAGTGTTCGTCGAATCTATCGAGCTCGTTCACAATTCAATGCATGCCATGCAACACAGCAACACAGCTACGGAAGCTAAATGAGGCACATATACAAACAAAAACCGCAGGCAAGCATATTGGGCAACCTTATAGTAACACCATCATGGTTCACGCACCTGCATATACTTGGAGAGACAATAAGATTCACATTATTAGTCTCTAATCCCCAATTTCAACTGATTAGAAAGACATTTCTCAAAAGACGGTTAATGTCCTGAGCACTACAACTAGTACAATACAAGTCTTTTGGCACGGTTGTGGTTACATCTTTCACTAACAGGGAACACCCCAAAACTTACAGCCTCTATGGAATTGGGAACAAAAACCCAAGCTCCCGTTTTAGTACAATGAGAAGTCAAGCTTCCACGGAATGTCCAGGAAACCACGGAAGTCCTGGCTGAATGCATTGTTTCGAGTCAGGAACTGGGACAATTGGTCCGAGGAAAATACGCCACAAGTCAAGTATGATTGTCACCAGCATGGCTGCACCCAAAGCATCGACGGCTACTCTTGGCAGGTCCCAAGGACTGCCTGGCTTCTCATCAATCCTGCAGGCACAAGTTTATTTTCAGCTGACGAATGTTGCATGAACTCCAATGATTGACCAAGTACAAAACGTATGACTAGAAAAGACAAAGCTATGACTTCCATATCCTCTTCCATATCCTCCAATTTTTCCACTTCAAATCAAAAGAAAAGAGGGAAAAAAGGGTGCAATTGCAGTTTTCTAATGAGTAGGAGCATTATTCCTTTTAATTTGGATATATGAAACATAATGTATGAAAAACAACCACATAATTGAATACATGCCAGAGAACACGAAGAAAATGGTGTGTACAATGCAAATCAACCTTGCTAGAATTTATGGCTCGTTAACCAGATAATGTTTTCATCTGTTTAGATGATTGCATCAACATTTTTATATTGCCTTCATTCTGGCATATGGTTTCACTATTATGAAAACGCAATGCTGATCATTGGAGCTATTTATCAATGAAATCACTGTCCAAATCAATAAACTACAGGCCGTGCATTTATACAAGCTGGAACCTATTACAATTTAAATTCATTCTAGGACAAGTACATCCATATCACTCTTCACATGATTGTGCAGCTGTGATGTGCACATGTTACTGCTGAATCATGCATTTTTTGAAACAGAAAGGATAAGAACCCATAAAATAGGTGTTGGGCACATAAAAGTTCTCACCTCAGAAACATTGGGAAGCTCACAATGAAGTATATGGCATAAAACAAGGACCCCACTTTATACATGGATGCCCGGTCTACAAATTCATAATAAGGAAACTGCAAACATTGAACGAAATGAATTAGGTTTGCATAATCCCTGCATATCACATTACTTTTTAAGTAATTGTAATTAACTAAATGAAATAGCGACAATTGCAATGTATAATGTCTTGGGTTTGTTTCACAGCAAAGACCTGCCTGGCACAAAAGAAGAACAGATTTCACAAGAAATGCTCCATGCAAAGTCGAGAGCTTGCAGAAAAAAGGTGACGTCATATGGCAGGCAGAAAGATGTCAAACTGTCATTCTCATTACTGAAAATACAGAAACATGCTGAGGAATATAAGTTGGAGAAGAAAAGAATCAGCATTCACTGGGGATATTACAAAACAGATAACAATTGATATTCTTAATCTAACGAAATTTCATTTCAAGGTTGACTGAATATGCCTTGTCGAATTAACTGATTCTTTTCATGATAAGGCTGTGGATAAAGGAGAATGGCCAGAATAAGCAATCTTGGAGACAATGCATTGACAAACATGAACCACTCCAGTTCAAAAAGGCAATAAAATCAGCATGCCATCTATATAAAGAAAAGTTGGATATAATTATAATGGATAGTAGAACAATTGGTCTGGACATACATTAGAAATAGCTACAGTCTCCAGATATGCTATGAAATAGGAAAGAGCCAGAGTCCATGCTGCCTCAGTAACCCACTGGATTTTTTCAGGCAAGTCAGCAATAGCATGCCTTAGCCTGCGGAGGGTCATGTTTGACGTAACATGGTAAAATAAAAAGCAAACATGAGTCAGGAGGAAAGTAGTATGCGGTACCTGCACAAAAAAGTTAACCAGACTGCATGATAAGAAACAGACAGATGATTAAGAAAAGTGTAACTAGTCAATGTCTCAAATTTATGGCTCACATTATTCATTTTCCACGATGGAAATGTATAAGAAGCTCCCAAAACTGTGAAGAAGTAGTGCGTCCAAAAGTAATTCCCAACGTAACTGAAGATTATTATCCAGAGACTTGCCTGCCAAAGCATGATTAAGTGTTAGGGCGGAAGAGCAGCTCTTCTTTGAGATCCTAATATCTAGCTATATAATGTCCACACAAAGGCCAGCTTCATAACGTAGTGGATGAGTAAAACGTCACATATACAGTCTTCTTTAACTCAGAAAGGAGAGATACACAGCCTTCAGGGAACTTGCTTTAATGTGCTTTAATGCCACTTCTAAGTTGATGCTCCAGTTTTCATGTAATTCAGATTGTTTAATTAGACCATCGTCACTGAACACCACATTGGCAGGGATATAAAGCAAAGGCACTTAAAATTGCTCAAATGTTCTGTTAAATTGTAACAGCAGATACAAATTTTAAAGCCCCAGCTCTTTACAGAATCAAACTTGTCAGCTTTTCTTAAGTATATCATGAGTCACAGGACCCACAGCAGTGCAATCTACCCCTAAACAATTCAGGTTCAACGTGATCTCTATAATTGCAAATCCAAATTTCTATCTGAACAGTGATCCAATATTACTTCCAACAGACCAACTCACATATTGTTCCTAGGCACAAAGTAGAAGTAGCTTGCAGACTGTGCACATCATGCACGAATCAATAAGGCAACATGTGAGTTTTAGACACTTCATCACCAAAATGTGTGATCCGACAGCAGTATACCCTATAATTGATGATACTGAGTGTAAATGTAGATGAGCAATATATATCGTGGAAGTAGCTTCTAGAGCATTAAGAATATGGACAATTATACCCCAAAAAGCACTTGCCTTGACCCAATAGCGATCCTTCCAGCACAAACTGCTATCCGCCTGCCCAAGTACGTAAATTTGAGGACATTTCATATCAAAAGGGAGTTCTAGCACCTCAGGATCATATCTAATACTATTAAGAAAGAGAATTAGTTTCCAGAAGACCAGAAGTATTCTCAGTAGACACGACTATGATGAGCAAATTAATTTTTTTCTTTCTTGAAATAAGCAAATTCCAGTTTAACACCTTGATTGTAGTCTTAAAACTGAGAACACAATCAGAGTTCCAAGCACCAGCTTACACAGTTTTCAGGGGAACCACAGGATTGAGTATACATGAAAATCCATACTAATGTTTAGGGGATGATTTCATTCCAGTGACATGTAAGTCCATTAAGCAAGTCAACAAACATACCTGCCCAACAAATACCATTGGCATAAGGAAAGCAGGAACCGCTGACACCAACCCCAGAAGCAAGTACTCTAACTCGGTAAAATTCTGTCATTCAATGCAAGGGGAAAAACACACAGATAATTAGATTCAGTTTATGCTCTTCACTCAAGCGTGTGCATTTTCTCATTTATGCGCCACATAGGTCGTAGCATGGGAACATTTAAAAGTATCTATTCAGCTAGAAATGGCTGAACAAATATGGAAATTTCTACCTGGAGGATATGTGAAATGCAATATAAGAGCTGCAATGTATCACTCTAACGATTCTTAATTACTTTAACAGTCAGTTTGGATGGAGTGATTAGAAGGGAAGAGAAGAATATAAAATGATCATGGGTTTGGATGGATGGGGAAGATGGATGGAGAAGGATTAGTGCAGCCAGTTTTATGTAGTTTCTAAATCCCTCCTAACATATATATGAAGGGATCCAGAGGGATTTGAACAACATACATACTGGATCCAAACAACATTTTAGCTTGAACTTTTTATTTCATTTTGCATACGTTTCTGTTCTTTTCCCTCATGAGCGTCCAAACAACATTTTAGCTCAAACTTTTTATTTCATTTCTTTTCTTTTCTCTGGTAACTATCCAAATTCTTTCCATTCCCTCCTAATCACTCCATCCAAACTGAGTGTAGAAGTGGATGAATTCACCGCAAACTCGCCTTCGTGACTTCCATCACCCTCCAACCCCCAACCGCCCCCCCAAAAAAAAAGAAAAAGAAAAGAGAGACAAAGACGAAGGTAATGATGGAAAGGTCTCTTGCAAAGCTGATGCATTATCATCTCTCTCCTCCGTCGACACAAACGTGAAGGAGAGAATACATAGATGATTACCCATTTCTAGAACGAAATGAGATGCTCGATTCGCTCCTTAACTAATGTAAAAACACCAGCCTTTGTTTTTGCCAGTTCTGTCAATGTACGAAACTTTTTTTCTTCTTTCCCCTCGTCCAGAAAAGAAGTTAATAAGCTCAGCTTTAGACCGAAAGTAAAGCGACAACACTTGCGGCGAAATGCGAAAGTCCTAATGCCTCCTGGAAAACTGGACTCCCGACCATGAACCAAATAACCCACTCCACTCTAGTAAACCAAAACCCCCCTTTTCAACCAAAACCCACAACAGCAAAATGCAATCGAACACGGGATTCGGGCAAGAAAAAAGGTAAAAAAAAATCCAAACTTGGTCGAGAAGAATCGAGACGGACCTCGTAGAGCTTGTAAGGAACGACGATGCCGAGCGAGAGGGTGAGCCAGAACGGGGTGTAGAGGAGGAAGAAGAGCTCGCCCCATCTCTTGCTGGGGTTCGGAGCGAGCCACGAGCTCGAGCTCGGCGGCGGAGGAGGGGAAGGAGCCGATTTCGCACCGCCTGCGCATTCGGAGCGAAACGAAGAAGCGCAGACCACCTTAGCGTTTGAGGGAATGGCCCGAAAGAGACGAAGAAGGGATTTACCGGACATTGCAAAGCGCCGGAATCTTCGGGAGGAGCGAGGTCTCGCCGTCAGCAGTAGTAGTGTCAGAGACTGGAAGAGGGACTTTGGGTGGGCGAAGGTTGTCTTTCTTGATGCCGGGGGGGAGTGCCAGCCAGAGGAGCCAGCCCCCGTTGTTGTCGAATCTTTTGTCGTGCTATTTAAAAATGGAACGTAAAGACAAACATGACAAAAGGGTGAAAATTAATATCATAAAAAACTTCAAATTTATTCATTTATAATAAATTTACTTTGCTAATTATCGTTAAATTTTACCGTTAAATTTTTGAATTGGATAACAAGTGTTAATTTATGACTGTACCAATTTTGGGGTTTTACCACTTGATTTATGGTATTAATCCAATTTAACGAAAATAAATTTATTATAAGTGTATCAGTTTGGAATTTTTGATGATCAAAAAATCAGTTTTGAGTATAATTGTCATGGGTGTACCAGTTTGGGATAAATTTATCTTTGCGTACCGATTAAGAGATTTTTGTGTTACTAATCAAAAGATAAAGAGATGTGCTCTTTTTTTTTTTTGGGTAAAGGAGATGTGCTCCTTTTTGATATTTGACTTTCGAAATATTGAATATGCATGCGATGAGAAGATCGGGAAATATTAGTAAATTTTTCGTATTTTGTGATATTTGTTGCAATGTTAAAACAATTTAATATATCATATGGCTTTTCAATGGCAAAAAAGAAAATTGTCCTATAAATAGTAGCCCCGCCGGCCTTGGGCGAGCTCAAGTCTGTGATGAGGCTCAAGCTTGCTGATGGCCAGTTGCCAACCAAGGATGAAAGAAAAAAGAAAGAAAATGAAGAAAAAGAAAAAAAGAAAAATGATACAGGCTTGGTTTGAGCAAACTTTCTTGGCCCTTGAGTCACGAGGCAGGCAATCGTCCCTCGTATTGAAGTTGTCATGGATCCGTCAAAATCTACTTTCCGAACTTAAATTTAAATTTCAACCAAAAAAAAACTTGAATTTAAATCTCTCTAAATTAGTTCACGTCGTCAAAATCTCTCTCGGCACACGTGAGTGTACTATTAAAGAATAAGAAGGATTTGAGAGTACAAATTATAGTTAGAGCCTAAAAGCAAGAGTGTGTTGTATTGGAGATTTTTACGATCTTTTGAGAGATCGATCCACCATCTTAAAAATGCAATACTCCGATGTCTATTATCATACTCCCTATACATTTCTTCCACAAATATTTCTAAAGTTTTTTAATCATCAATCAAGATTTATTTTTTGCGATTCAATGATCATCCCAATTCTTAGGAATCGGTTTTTTCGAGGATTGTAGAAATGCTTGGGCTCAAGGAGATAACAGTGAAGTTGACTCATGATCATCGAATGCGTGTTTAGAGCGTGAATGATAACCATTCTCTTCCCGGTCCTATTTCTAACTAGTTCTCTAGACGAGTTCTTGAGCAAAAAGTAGCTTTTGATGGCGATACAAAATTTCTGTTTTCAGAATATAAATTCGTTTGATAAGTTACTCTTAAATTTCTGCTCCGAGCGGGCGGCGAGTGGCGGCAGGCGAAGGCGAGCAATAAAAGGAAGTTATTATTTTTGTTTCTATTCCAAAAATTAAAAAGTAAAAATAAAATCAATTTCTCATATCAATTCCAAACTTATATCTTGGCTAAAAATTTATCCTAAAATAAAAAAAAAATGAAATTATGTTGTCAAATAGATTACTGTTTCATCTGTTCCGGAAAATAAAAGGATAAAAAAATAATAATAATCATCATTCGCCACTATAAATTCCCAAGTTTGTCACGGGAGTTCAAGCATATCACTTTTGATTTTGTCATCGTGTCTGGCGACTGGGCTTAAGCATGTGCCGTGAAATTATACAAAGCAGAGTAGCGGATCAAAAGAGAATGGGAAAATTCAAATTAGGGACCCTAAGTGGGGTTAAATTCTCAAAAAAGGGCAAAAAGTGAACATTGTGTCAAATAAGGGTTTAAAGTGTTCAATCAGTCTCAAATAAAGACTCGAAGTGCTTAAAAAGTCTCAAATAAGAACCTGGGTCCCTGGCTAGCCAAAATACCAGCTGGGCCGGTGAGAAAGTTACTATTTCGTCACCAAAACAGTAACTTTTAAATTTTTTTTATTATTTTTTTCTGTTTTTCCTTTTATGTTTTTTTTCTTTTCCTTTTCATTTTCTTTTTTTTTTCTTTTCTTCCTCCGCCGACCATAGCCGAGGTCGGCAGAGGTCGCCGCCCTCAGGCGAGGCCGCCCTCGCTGGCATTGAGCGAGGGCCAACCTCGCCGGCGTTGGGCGAGGGCTAGCCTCGCCGACGTCGGGCGAGACCGGCCTTGCCAGTTGCAGGCGAGGTCGAGCCTCGCTGGCGTCGGGTGAGGCTGACCTTGCCAGTTGCCAGTGGGGTCGGCCTCGCTTGACGCCGGTGAGGCCAGCGGAGGTGGCCAGCGGAGGAAGAAAAGGGAAAAAAAAAAAGAAAAAGAAAAGGAAAAGAAAAAAAACATAAAAGGAAAAACAAAAAGGAAATAATAAAAAAATTAAAAAGTTACTGTTCCGGTGACGGAACAGTAACTTTCTCGTCGGCCCGGCGGGTATTTTGGCCAGCCAGGGACCCAGGTCTTTATTTGAGACTTTTTAAGCACTTCGGGTCCTTATTTAAAACTAATTGAGCACTTCAAATTTTTATTTAATACAATATTTATTTTGAGCTTCATTTTGAGAATTTGACTCTACTTGATATCCTTAATTTAAATTTTCCCAAAGAGAATGGTACCTACGAAAGAACCCTAGTGGTTAAAGAGCACGTGCGCCGCTTGTCGCCACCCTGCGAATCTGTAACTCCGCAGCAGGAAATTCCGTCTCGGACAAAGGAAGCGCGACAAAGCTGCCCAAAGAAACCAAACACGCGCCCGCCTAAAACGCCGGCAAAACCCCCTCAAAGCCCTCCGCTGAACGCGACGCTATCTCCTTCCTTCCTCCTCTCTCCGCCTTCCCGTTTGGAAAGGCAGCTTCTTTTCGACACATTTCCGAGGAATCGATCGCCCAATTCTGCAGTTGTAGGATCCGATTCCCAGCCGGGACGAGCGCTTTACCCAGATCAGTCCATCCGATTCTTCGAATCTCAGAAGGGGCGAGAGTTTGCAGACATGGCTCAGTGGCACGCGGCAATGCCCTACTCTGGCAACAGCGCCACGGTCTGTGCATCGGACAAAGGTATAATCTTTTCCTTTTCATTTGCCGTTTCTGTTGATACCCAGTTGCTGAAGATCCTTGCTGCATGTGAAAGTTCGAATCTTTTGCTTCGTGGACATGCATTAGCTGAGCAAAAAGATCGAAGCTTTAGCTGTGCTTAATTCCCTCTTGACTCGTAGATTGAGTTATTGATTTTGACGCAAGTTTTTGTGATGGCCCGCCCGACTGGCTATGAGCAGAGTAGATTCTTAAAAAGAGAGCGAAAGAAATGCAATTTTTTGACCAACGAAATTTGTTCTTTGCTTTTGGCTGACCAAATTCCTTTTGCGTGTCTGATTGAACTTCCAGCGACACTTCTTATTCACGACAAGATAAGCTGCCTGAAAAGTTCATTTGCATCGCAAAAGGTATGGCCTTTATCATTTATAGTCTATTCCATGGACTCTGTCTTTCTTCATGAAGGGAATGCCGATTTCCTTCCACGAGCAATGCTTCTTCTGAAGCAAAATAGTTGGGCTGATGAGATCGTTATAAACTTTTTTACCACAGTTTGGCGCTCGGTTGAGTTGCTTCCATGGATATCCGATTGGTTGGTCCCATGGCGGTATTACTGCTGAATCTCGTGCTAGAAAAGGTGAGGTTTGTTTTCCCTAGCCTTTTTGACATGTGCATACAAACAAAAGGTGAGGGTTTTTACATTTTACCAAATCGATACTTGGTTATGTGCTCTCATCCTCTGTCAGTTTAGTTGTGTGGAACACGTGTGAAAAACAAGGGAAGTTAGTTCCACCAAAGTATTACTATTCTGTTTAAACGAAATAAGTTGGTTTAGGAGAGTTGATTATTGATTTTGCTGCAAAGCCTTTTTGCCAGAATCCGATGGCCTGCATCTTTTGATGTTTGCTCTGCAATCTAATGGGTGTTGACTCTTGACTGCAGGAATTCAAGCAGTTTTGCCAAGTGATGCAGAAAAGGGTGGCGGTAAGCGTGGAAAGTTGAACAAAGTGGTTCTGGCCTACAGTGGCGGCTTAGATACCTCGGTTATTGTTCCATGGCTGAGGTAATTCTCTCTTCTCCGCTCAGTCTGTGCATATGCAACATGCTGTATTCCCATCCATAATAATTTGAAATATGTGATGTACATTACAAGAAAAATAATTTTAGATTCAGTTTGCATCAAAATGTTCCTCAAGACTTGTTCTAATGCTTTCTTGACACATTGAGAAAGGTATGATAGTCCAGTTAGCCCTTCCTTTTTTCTGAGATTTGGTTAGAGTAGAGGGGGCAGTGAAATCTATCTTTTTCTAAGCAAGATTTAATAGGGGAATAAATTTCATGGATACCAAAATGTACATTATTAACACTATTTTAATTTCACAAGTTTTTATAGGATCATGGTTTTATGTGCACTTCACAGGCTTTCCGCTTGAAATTTGAATTACATGACTTGCAGGGAGAACTATGGCTGTGAGGTTGTATGCTTCACTGCTGATGTTGGCCAAGTATGTTCTTTAACGCATCATTGAATTATTTCAAAGAAGATATAGTTTCACGAAAAAAGTTTGTGTTCCATATGACCATCATTTGGATCGATTTTTCCCATGTTTCTTTTTCAAACCTGGAGATTTTTGTGCTTGATTTGTAGGGTTTGACGGAGCTTGAAGGTTTGGAAGAAAAGGCGAAGGCTAGTGGTGCATGTCAGCTGGTGGTGAAGGACCTGAAGGAAGAATTTGTGAAGGATTACGTTTATCCTTGCCTGCGAGCTGGTGCTATATATGAGAGAAAGTATTTGTTGGGGACCTCTATGGCCCGACCAGTCATTGCTAAGGTTATGATTTTTTAACTGTTTTCAAGAAGGTGGAAAGACTGTTATATGTATTTCCCCTTTCCCCTCATTGCGTTTGAGAGTAAAATGGTGGGGGTGATGTCTCGCCACTCCACTCAAGCATATGGTTCATTAAGTTTCTCAGAAAGCAATTTTCATAATTTTATGTCTTTATAGATTCATCCTTTGCTATTATAATCCTGTGTTAGGCTTTAGAATGCCCTCCGCTAGTTTTCCAAAGTTCTGTAGTGGATTTGAAATGTTTACATCTACTCCTTCATAAGTTTAATCTTCACTGACCGTGTTCCTACCAGAAATTTTCTAAAGATCCAAGTTAATTACATTGGCGCTATTTAAGTTAAGCCTGTTTATGGAAAAATGGAAGGATTAAATACTGTACCTTACGACAGGTAATCAAGAAGATACCGAGTGAGCACTATGTTGGTGAAAGAATGCTGGACTTTCCTTGTTAAGAAACTTTGATTAACCTGTGAATAAGTTGTTTGAATGTTCCTTCACTTTTCATCAGAAGAGTAATGGTTTATGCTGTATTTATATTTTCAATTACTTTATATTTCTGATGGCATCACAAACAGGGTAATGTTTGTGGTCCAGGTGCATTGCTTTTCTATATTCCTTGTAGAGGTGTATTTTTTGTGCATTTAATTTAAGACATTAAGGTTATGAAAATTCTGTCTATAAATTTTCCAATCAACACCAACGTGCAAGTGGGCATAGCTTTTGTCATGGAGATTATCTGTTTTAAGCACTGTTTTCTTCTAGTCCCTTCCTACTCCAAACTAATCTTTTTATCTCGGTAAGATTTTTCTATGTATTGATACATTTATTATTTAACAGGCCATGGTAGATGTTGCAAAAGAAGTTGGAGCAGATGCTGTATCCCATGGATGTACTGGAAAGGGAAATGATCAGGTTTCTATTAAGAGTTAACATAAATTTTGTGGGCGTGTGTATGAGAGAGAGATCTAGCTACAATATCACGTGACCATTTGAAATCTTTTGCATAGGTTCGGTTTGAGCTGACTTTCTTTGCCTTGAACCCTGAGCTGAATGTTGTGGCCCCTTGGAGGGAATGGGACATTACAGGGAGAGAAGATGCGATCGAGTATGCTAAGAAGCATAATGTGCCAGTTCCTGTGACAAAGAAGTCCATCTACAGCAGGGACAGAAACTTGTGGCACTTGAGCCATGAGGTATTCATCACTCGTATTTCAAAAGTCATTATGTATTTGTTAATTATTTTGGTGAATGATAGTTTGAGGTGGCATTGCTCTTGAAGCTGTGTTTTTTGGTTCTTGGTGTGCCCTTTCTGAGATGTTGAATCACTTTCTTACTGAAGGGAGATATTCTGGAAGACCCTGCAAATGAGCCAAAGAAGGACATGTACATGATGACCGTTGACCCTGAAGATGCTCCTAATCGACCCGAGTGAGTCTTCTAATCTGAATCGCTGTGACGTTTCTTTCTTTCAAAATGAATTGATCACTTAATAGATTGTGATGACCTGCATTTTTTAGGTATGTTGAAATTGGGATTGTGTCAGGGCTCCCAGTTTCCATCGACGGCAAGAGGCTCTCTCCTGCATCTTTGCTTTCCAAGCTAAATGAGATCGGGGGGAGGCATGGTATTGGTCGCGCCGACTTGGTTGAGAACCGACTAGTCGGGATGAAAAGCCGCGGGGTCTATGAAACTCCTGGTGGGTCCATCCTTTTCACTGCCGTGCGCGAGCTAGAGTCTTTGACCCTGGATCGGGAATCCGTGCAACTCAAGGATTCTCTGGCCCTCAAGTATGCAGAGCTGGTGTATGCGGGTCGATGGTTTGATCCTCTTCGCGAGTCGATGGACTCCTTCATGGAGAAGATCACGGAGACTACGACCGGTTCAGTCGTCCTCAAGCTATACAAAGGATCTGTCGCGGTTGCTAGTCGACAAAGCCCCTTCAGCCTTTACAGGCAAGATATTTCGTCATTCGAGAGTAGCCAAATATACGATCAAGCTGATGCTGCTGGATTTATCCGGCTTTATGGTCTTCCGATTAGGGTGCGAGCAATGCTTAACAAAGATATTTGATTGGCTTTTACAGCTACTGATGACTTGTTTATCTTGGCTGTGATGTTGGATAGGCTTCGTTAAATGTTTGGCCTTTAATTTAGAATTGTTGAGATTTTGGTCTTGGATTTAGTGTATGTGGTAGCATGTGGGATGATTATTAACTTCTGAGTAAACTGTTTACAAATTGCTTCACTCTCTCTCTCTCTCCTGGCACAGTACATTTTATATTCCTTGGAAAGGAGAGTGACATGAGATTACAAAGACGTCTGCTGTTATTTTTGAAGCAGCTTGATCAGGAGATTGCCTATTCCTTGGTAGAAAATTTAGAAGAGACTACTAACGGATCCGGGGTTATAAATGGGAGAGAAAGTAAACATTTCGAGTCGGTTTGTTTGATGAAGTACCATGTTCGGGAAATCGATTTGGCACTTTCAAGTGGTGGGATGTTGGAAAATTAATCGATAGACGAAAAGAACAGGTCAAAAAGTTGAAGTAGGGAAATGATCTCCCCTTCTGGCTGTGCGCTCAAGTGAGAAGAATACGTTCCCTTATGTTTATTTCCAACCTTTCGTTATTCTTTTTTTCTTTGTTTTGCCTGATATCTCTCATTTGTTCTCTCATAAATCTTGTCTACAATCTTCTGAAAATAACTCGTCAATTCTAATGTTCTTCTACATTTCCAAAAAACACCACTATAGATGATTTCATAATTCTTTCCTAATTTGTTTGTAATTTTTGTGATTTTGCTGGGTTTCACAATAAAAAAGGAAGATATCGATTTTGGTTTGTTACTAATTACAGGTCATTTTCTAACGACACAAGTTGCCCTTAGTGGATGCAATTATTATCAAGCACAATAAAACCAATTTTTTTAAACTTGTTTTCACCACAAACAAACGCCAAAAGATGGTTTACTTTCTCTAAAATTTAATTGTTTGAAAAAAAAAAATTCTGCGATAAGAAACTTTGAATGAAACAAACGATTCCTTTGTTACACCTAAACTTCTATTGATTCTTCTTACTATTAATTAAGAGATCGATGACTGCCGGTACGTGGAATGTGAACACATAAAATTGAGATATCACACGATTATCCAATCGAGATTATAGTTGAAATGATGAAGAGCCCTGCATTCTTTTATGATTCGAGAAAGCATAGGAGATTTTTTCATTGAGAATGCAAGTCATAGCTCTCGTGCCAGGTGATTTTAGGAAGAGAGATTAAAGACGAAGCCATTAATCGTGCATATCATGTGTGACAATGAAAAGATGATTAAACTCGCGGCCAAGTATTTGGGCTTAATTGTGTGGTCCATTGGATCTGAAAACTTAGAATCAGTTAACACTACTGAAACAAGAAAAAGAAGAAGCTGAATCCCACATCTTCATGAACAACGAAGAAATGCAATGGTTGGGCCAGCTTCTACGTTTCCAATTGTGCATATTATCCACCATTCATGTAGGCTATTGAATGGATTCCACATCCTCATATCACGTCACATTCAAAATTTGACTCCAGCATAAACCTGGATTTCACCCCGCTTCAACAATGGGAAAAGCGATGATAGCTTAGGAATGCAGAACTTGCTTTGCCGTATTATGTAGAGTCACTTGCACAGCCAAAAATTACAGGTCAAAAGTATATTCAGGCTATCTAGTTTCTCATCTCTCCAATCCCATTTCACAACGAGGAGAAAAGAGAACGTTGCCCGTCTCCTATAGCGCGACACGGGAAAAGCAAAACTGACTTCAAAATTAGAAAAATCGGCAGACAGCAAAGAACACACAACAGAAACTGAATTCCCCAGTAATGTTTCCAATTTGAGGGAGATGATTGATCAGGAATTAGCGGTATATATTGGGCGGGCTTTACCTAATTTTTAGCTCATCGGACTTTACCCACTCGGGAGTTCTTGGAGGTCTTTGTTCTTAAATGTGGATTTTGGCTACAGAGTATGGCTTTGTCCATCTCGAACTTAGACCCGATAAGCATAAAGCCTTGTCGCTATTTAAAGCCCGAGTCGATTTGGTGTCGGGCCGCCCATTAATCAATTTTGGTTGGGATTGAGCAACTCGTTTTCGGGAAGAAAAAAAAAAAAAACAGAGCAAGAAGATCCACACGCAAATGCCTAATAGTTTATGAAACATTTTCATCATGTGCATTTGGTATTAGCACTTAGTTCACTTTTGAACTTGATGCTGTCTATTGCTCGTCCAAAAAAATTTGACAAAACTGTACTTTTGTGATTTGTAACTCGTGAAAAAGAAAAAATTATGTTATTCATGGTTGAATTTTATATGTACAGTGAAACTTGCCCGGAATTCACTTGTGATCATTACTTAGGCTTAAGGTTGGTGTTAGTGCGACCAGTAAAAACGAGTAATTGTAAGTAAGAGAGGGCTGAGGAGTGGGGGGTGGACTGCTGGACAGGACTGGAAAATCTAAACTCTTGTTTAAGGGGAGAGAGAGAGGGGAAGGAAAAGCTAATATTGGAGCTTGCCAATATATACAAAGAGAGTTGTGAATTTTGAGTTCAGATAAAATGTTTAATGGATAATTATAGTGTCTTAACTGATATGGTAAAAAAAAAATACAGATATCGCTACATGGCAACTGGTGGGAGTGACAAGTAGAAAAAATGCGAAACTGCCCGTCTTCGTTTTTCTTCTTCCAAGTTCCAATTCGTTACTTCAACAAAAATCGGAAAAAAACGAATTCTTTTATGCGAATGAATCCGTACCAGATCCCTGGTGAATGAAAAGGTTCGTGTTGCTTTTACCCTTTCCTGTACAGGAAAAAAAAACACTGATTTTCTACTATGATATAAAATGTAATTGTAACGGAAAGTGCACTACTATATCGTATTATCTCATTATGTATTATTATGTATAGGGTTAATATCATGAAAAACTTCAAATTTATATATTTATGACAATTTTACCATAAACTAATTTTTTTATTACCAAAAATCCCAAACTAATACATCCGTGACAAATTTACCTTTCGTTAATTTCTGTCAAATTTCTGAATTGGATGATATACGATAGTTGACATGTATACCAATTTAGAGTTTTATCTTTCTGTTTGTTATAGGTTTACTAATTTGTGATTTTTTGTGGTATTAATGTAATTTAACTGAGGGCAAATTTGTCGCAAGTGTATCGGTTTAGAGTTTTTGGTGATCAAAAAATTAATTTGAGACTTTGAGCTTTTTTGTGCTATTAACTCTTTGTATAAACCCATATCACATTTAGGCCAGTGCCTTAGACTGGTCCAGGAGCTAAAAAGCCCATAGGCCGATGCATAATCACCACTATTGATGCACAAAATCAGCTGCAGCTGATCGGATTAGCAATTGAATTTCTATAGATCCTTCCTACTTTTTATTAGAAGAGGTTGATGATACCCGAGATCCATGGATTTTGTTTGTTTGGTCGGTGAATTGGGTTTATTCTGTCAACTTTTCGCGGGAGGAAAACATCAGGACTTCCATTCACAATGCGAAAACCAACATTATCATGTGATCATGTGAACAATAATGCATTTCAAACGATCCAAAAGTGAAAGTACGCTTTAAGTGCTCTGTGTTAAAAGTAACACGTGCAATTCATTGCGCCGACAAAGAGCCCGCGTTCTACTACAATCCTATAAAATACATAGCAGATTATTTGCACCGGCAATCGCGGATGCATTATCATCTGGGGTAACTAAAAGAGAGAAAAAAGAGTAAAACTCGCGACCAAAACAGGGGACTTTCAAGTATTTGGGCTTTTCTCGACCCGAAAGAAATCATTTGGGCTTTCACTGCAAATAATTTTGGGCCCAAATCCACAAGGGGGCGACGGAGGTTGGCCCAATAGAGGCGTATCTCCGATGCGGGATAAAACCGTCAATACACTGGCGCGCGCTGGTCGCCACGTAACAGTCGAAACGGGGAATAAATAAACGCTCGTCCGCCCGCGTCTCCGGCAAAAACCATAAACCCTAGTAGTTTCTTCCTCGCTCCGTCTCTCTCTCTCTCTCTCTCGCCCATTTTCCTCCCACCGTCGCTCGGAGCTCCGCCGGAGAGAGCGAGCCCCTCGCCTCGCCCCCATGGCGCTCTACCTGCTCTACGAGTCCGCCTCCGGCTACTCCCTCTTCGAAGCTCACGGCCTCGACGAAATCGGCCAGAACACGGAGGCCGTCCGGAGCTCCGTCGCCGACCTGAACCGGTTCGGGAAGGTGGTCAGGCTCGCCGCCTTCAGCCCCTTCGAGTCTGCGCTCGATGCCCTCAACCAGTGCAACTCCGTGTCCGAAGGTAAAGGGAGAAGGCCTCGCATGGGCTAGTCAATGTGGGTTCGTGTCTACGGTCGTTTGTACTTATTTCTCGGGCTCTCGTTTGACATGCTTGGCTTTCTTCGACTGGCCGGTTTATAGTGTGTTTCCGCTGTCAATTGGTACATGAGAATAACTTTTCGGCCAGGTGGTTTGTCGGCCGGGGTAAACTTAAAATATGCGATATTGGCCGTACGAACAGATTGTTAGTGCCCCGTTAATCCTATTTTGGATGATCGAATCTGTTTCCTGGTCTTGTCATGTTTCTTCATATTGATGGTGGACAATGGCGAAGGGATCATACGGGCGATGTCAAACTCTAGGTAGCATGGTAATTGGTTGACTATTAACTGGTGATATGACGGGCTTGTATTCGCTTTTCCCCTTTAATTGCGTCTCAGGGCTAATGACTGATGAGTTGAGGAACTTCTTGGAGCTTAATCTACCAAAGGTCAAGGATGGTAAGAAGCCCAAGTTTAGTTTAGGACTTGCGGAGCCTAAGATAGGATCTCACATCTCTGAGGAGACGAAAATCCCCTGCCAAAGTAACGAGTTCGTTCTCGAGCTTCTCCGCGGTGTCCGGCTTCATTTTGACAGATTTATCAAGGACTTGAAGGTTTGGTCTTTCTCTGTTTTCCTCCGCTGAGCTCGTTTTTGCAGTGTTTTTTTAGTCTCTCCTGGCAAATGATGTAATGTCTTCCATTCTTGATGAAATGCTTCTGGGTCCTTTTTCATCTCTGTAGCATGGCGACCTGGAAAAAGCACAACTTGGTCTAGGGCACAGTTATAGTAGGGCAAAGGTCAAATTCAATGTCAACAGAGTCGACAATATGGTTATACAGGCAATCTTTCTTTTGGACACTCTCGACAAGGATGTCAACTCGTTCTCCATGAGAGTAAGGTCTGTCGCTTGTATTGCTCATCTTGATTGCTTGCAATTGGCAGCAAAAAACGCCTGTTATTTTACGGTTTTAATGTTGTCCGCAATATGAAGATTTTTGAGAAGTCTTTCTTTGTTGAAGTTTTGTCGTACTTCCTGCATCCTCTTGAAAGTTTTTTTTTTTCTTTTTTTTTTGTTAATTACCTTCTTCCAGAGAATGGTATTCATGGCATTTTCCAGAACTGGTGAAGATTGTTAACGACAATTATCTATATGCCAAAGTTGCTAAGTTTATAGAGGAGAGGTCAAAGTTGTCTGATGACAAAATCCCTGGTTTAACGGACATAGTTGGGGACGAAGACAAAGCGAAGGAAATTGTAGAAGCTGCCAAGGCATCCATGGGTAGATTCCTCGTACGCCCTTTCTACTTGCGTAGCCTTCATTGGGTTTTTGTTTACTTCATGTCTATGATTCCTGCAGGACAGGAGCTGTCACCAATTGACTTAATTAACGTCCAGCAGTTTGCACAGAGGGTTATGGACCTCTCCGAATACAGGAAGAAGCTTTACGACTATCTTGTAACAAAGATGAATGACATTGCTCCCAATCTTGCCTCTTTGATTGGTGAAGTTGTCGGTGCTCGTTTGATTTCTCATGCAGGTAGTCTGACTAACTTGGCTAAGTGCCCTTCTTCAACCCTTCAGATACTCGGTGCAGAAAAAGCTCTATTCAGGTTCGTTTGTTGTCTAAAGATTTCTGTCCACTTATCTTTCGTCTGGAGCTGGATCACTGAATTACCTCGATATTTCTTTGTTTACTCTCAAGTTCTAATAGTATCTAGTGTAAACAGCGGGAAGCTCTGCTATCAAGTGGAGCTTTCACAATGATTTTGTGGAAAAAAAATCTCGCTATCATGATTTTGATCCATTTTCTGACTTCCATATCTTTATTCAGGGCATTGAAGACTAGAGGAAACACACCGAAGTATGGTCTCATTTTCCATTCTTCTTTCATTGGCCGTGCATCTGCACGTAATAAGGGCCGCATGGCTCGCTATCTGGCAAATAAATGTTCAATGGCTTCCAGGATCGACTGCTTTTCTGGTGAAATTCTATTTCTTTTTGGCACTTTCTGCCAATTCACTTCCGCTTGCCCGTACAACAGGTTTTGATGAATTTGCATGATGAATATGTAGAGAGAGGAACGACTGCTTTTGGTGAGAAACTTCGTGAACAAGTGGAGGAGCGACTTGACTTCTATGACAAGGGAGTTGCCCCTCGTAAGAATATTGATGTGATGAAAGCCGCCCTGGAGAGTACTCAAAACAAAGGTACCTTTTGGAGTATGCAAGTTTTTTAGTAGCAACAAGGAAAAGTGAGAAGAAAAAGTAATCCAAACATTGACCATCGAAAAAAAGTAACCGACTCATTTTGTATCTTAAATGACTTTCTTCTTGCCACAATCTGAGATGTGATTAATTTGTTTGGTTTTAAATTGTTTTGAAGTAAAATTGGTCAATGTCCGGAGAAATGCTTTCCCTTGCATTGTAACTCTGATTCTCTAGATCCCACCACCACGACCAAAAAAAAGTTGACACAGATATGCTCATGCCTCCTGTTGCTTTTTGTAGATGTGGAGATGGAAACTGAGGAAGCGCCCTCTGAAGTTTCAACCAAAAAAACCAAGAAAAAGAAATCGAAGTCTGCTGCAGCAGAGCATGACGAGACTATGGCGGAGCCTGTTGCAAATGGGGAAGCTACTGAGGAACCTAAATCAGAGAAAAAGAAGAAAAAGGAGAAGCGGAAATTGGAAAATGAGCTGGAGGAAGCTGCAGCAGATGGGAAATCTAATGGAACGAATGGCGTTGATGCCAACCAGGATGGGACAACCAAAAAGAAGAAGAAGAAGAGCAAAGCTGAAGAAGGTGCGGATTTGCTGGCTGCAAGTGATATGAAGAAGAAAAAGAAGAAAAAGTCGAAAAGCGAGGATGAGTGACGTTTCAAGGGCGTTTCCGGGGATATGATTCACGGTCATAATGACCGACTGCTGTGAAGTGGTAGTAGCGCTAGCAAGTCGGCTGCGTTTTGAATTGTTTTTGTTGGAACCTCTGTATCTAAGGAACTTGGTTATCGAAATTTGTCTTCTTTTCAATCATGTGATGATGCGAGGTATTGTGGCATTCATTATTTCGTATATGGCAGTACTAGTTCTACTTTTTGATACCTAATTCATGAGGTGTAGTTGGCTTGGTACGCAACGAGTGCTCTTCCCAAGCCAACGCATGAGCTCTGAATCCAGAGCAGCGAGCAATGGCATTCACGGTATCATTTTTACTTGCCCAGGTTCATGGAGTTCCTTTCTATCCCCTGCTTGTTGTCCATGCTGTAGAACATTGATGCTGAGAACATTATTTTCCGCGGACGAGTTCATAGAGAGGTGGAACCGTACGGTAGTCCGAGCTCCCAATTTCTTCTCTATACTTTATTCTAATCAATAATATTGTTCTTGAATTTTTAATTTATTTAATATGATCTCTAAATTTTTTATTTATGTTTAATGTCCTTGATTTTTATAAAATTGATCAATATTATCCTTGAATATGATTGATGGAAGGACAAAATTAGATTTTTTCGTATAATTTAGGGAACATGTACCAAAAATAATATATTGATTAGGTACGATATTATATATTAAGTTAAAATTTAGAAATCATACCGAATAAATACATAAGAAGCCAAAGTTCAGGCTCATTTGTGTTTTTTTTCCAAGGTGGCGCAGTGGGTTTTCCGTTGAGACGTGGTTCGGTATGGTTGGTGGCTTTTTGGGAGAGGGGGTTCTTAGATTCCTGCCGTTTTTTATTCCGGCTTTTTCTACGACTCTCCATGACAGGAAAGAATCTCTCTTTATTGTCTCTAGCTACTCCCTCCCTCCCTCCCTCCCCCCCTCTCTCTCTCTCTCTCTCTCTCTCTCTCTGTGTGCTCGCGCTTTCTTCTTCGAGACACGCAGAAAAACCCGAAGCGCCGCGCGCGAGAAGCGACTGCGAGGATGGCGGGCACGAGTGCGGTGAACCTGGAAGATGTGCCGTCGGTCGATCTCATGAGCGAGCTCCTCCGTCGCATGAAGTGCTCCGCGAAGCCCGACAAGCGCGTCATCCTCATCGGTAGTTCGCTTTCATCCCTGCCTCGCTCTCTCGTAACAAGTGTTTGTTTGTTTATTCATTCTTTCGTTGGATCACGTCTCTGTCTCGCGAGTTAAGGTCGTATCTGCGGAATTTAAGTGGCGCTCGAAGGCCCAATGCCGTCAAAATTCACGAGTCACTGGCGAATGTGTGGGTTTTGGTTGGGTTTTAGTAACTAGGGGCTCTGTTGGCTCGCTGAGAAAATGCAAGGATAGAGAAGAAGCATCATGCGGTGGCCTACTTTGAATGAACTCGATAAGTTCGGCCGTGGTTTCGCACGTTTCACTGGACATTCGTCGTGTCGCCGGCTTCCTAATCATTCGATGTTAGGGTCTCGTTTGAGTGCAATGTCATGTTCTTTTGAAGTCAAACTTGGTAAGCGGAAAGGAGGAAAGGAGTTATGTGCTTCATTGTCTTATGGGCTGAAGTCACTTCTGTATTTGTAGTACTCATGAGTGTGATTCTATCGGATTGGGCTTCGGCAGACATATTCTACACAGAAAACTTGTCCTCAATTACGGTCAATTCATGGGAATGATTGTTCAAGGGTTCTTGCCTCTCTACTGAAATAAAACAGAGGTCATTGGAAAATTGATGTGCTCGAAACACTTTCTTGGCCATATCAGTTCCGTTCTTTCATGCAAGATGTTCCTACAAAACTCTTGCCAATATCGTGTTAAAGCTTTAACATACTCGGAATCAATGTCAAGCGTATCTGAATATAGCATTATTGTAAGGCTTTTTGGGGGAGAAAAGAAGGTTTGTTATTGTCCACTAGCTGAAATGTATCTTGATTGAACTCACACTTCATATACCTTGTTTTTTTCTTTTAATTTTTACCAATCTAAAAGGGACCTTTTAATTTTAGAGTTTCTCTACAAAAATCGCCCTTCACATTTAGAAAGATCATATCAGGCATAGCGGGTATTTCTGTTTCTACTAAAGAGTCAGGCCTTCAGATTTAGTCATAATATGATAATGTTGATTGGTGCTCGCTGGTTCCTCATGTTTGTTAAGCTTCCTCTCTTCTTGTCATGTTGATTGAATGTATACCTAGAGCTTTTGAGATTTAAGCCCCATAAATTTCTTCACATGCCTGCATTCGTGAAACTTCATAAATTGTGTATATTTGTTTACTTCTCTGTATACACTCTTCTATTTTCAAAGACAACGCCTTGTCTTTATATATCTCTATGACAGCTTCTGAGATTCGCTATTGAGATAGCCAGTAGGCACTAACAAAAAAGAAAAAGAAATAGATGTACTGAAGCGCAAGTTATAAGTGTCAGGCCTTTGTTTATTAATCTCAAATGTTGTTCTTCTTAGATGTTGAAAGTCTCTTGTTTCATTGGTGCTGAAGCTCATCTTAGTGGTTGTCAGTGTGCAAGCTATTGTCTAGGTATTAATATAGATAGGCTTTGGCATATGGTTCCTTTGAGAAAATGCAGGCCCTCCTGGATCTGGAAAAGGTACCCAATCACCGATCATCAAGGATGAATACTGCTTGTGCCACTTGGCTACTGGTGATATGTTAAGAGCTGCTGTTGCTGCAAAGACCGCTCTTGGTCTCAAGGCCAAAGAAGCTATGGACAAGGTATGACTTCTTTTACATTATTTTTGGCCTCTCCACTTGGAGTCCTCTTTTTGTTTCTATCATGTCTTACGGTATGTAGTTAGGTGTGCAAAACTGCTTTCCAGGGAGAACTCGTTTCTGATGACTTGGTTGTTGGCATTATAGACGAAGCAATGAAAAAACCTTGATGCCACAAAGGTTTCATTCTTGATGGATTTCCAAGAACCGTCATGCAAGCGCAGAAGGTTATGTATTAGTACTTTGGTTTATCAAATATGTTGTCTTTTGTACGTCAACATCTGCATTGTCTCATTTTTCTCACAGGCTGCTCTGTTTTTTCTTTGACAGCTTGATAAGATGCTAGAAAAGCAAGGTGCCAAAATTGATAAAGTTCTGAATTTTGCAATTGATGATGCAATCTTGGAGGAGAGGATAACTGGTCGGTGGATCCATCCTTCCAGTGGCAGGACCTACCATACAAAATTTGCTCCTCCGAAGGTTCCGGGGGTTGACGATGTAAGCATTTTGAATGCACATTTTTCTTTCCTCGGTTTAAAAGGTTTAGGAAACTGTAAGTTCTCGTGCAAGATGGCCTACTTTACATTAAGAGAGGGTCCTTTTCCTTTTTCAGTTGTTTTGCTTTGATTATCAAACTGTTTGTTAAAGTTGATCTGTTTTTAACTCTGGCCGCGTCTCATTACTTGTTTATTCTGTTGAAGGTTACCGGAGAACCTTTGATTCAGTGCAAGGATGATACTACAGCTGTTCTCAAATCTCGACTTGAGGCATTCCATAAGCAAACTGAACCAGTACCTACAAGTTTTCCTTCTAGTGCCTTCTTCAATTTCATGTGTTAGACGTTGGATGAATTATGAGACAACCCATTTCACAAGCTCGCATTCATTGCTTATTTCCTCCTTCCTGCTTGTTTATGCCGATCATGTTTCTCTTTTAGTTTAGTTAGCTGTCTAATTGGTGCACTTTGGATACAGGTGTTTGACTACTACTCCAAAAAGGGAATAGTTGCAAATCTTCATGCTGAAAAACCTCCTAAGGATGTGACGGCCGAGGTTGAGAAGGTTTTGTCTTCTTGAAGATGGTGCTCCCACCTGAGAATTCCAACAATTATGCTGAATTTTACAGGATGAACCTTTGAGTTGCTGGTTCCATTGTTGTATAATTGAATGTGGCGGCTGTTGTCAAATTGTTGAGGGATTTTTCTTATGATCCTGAAATAAAGTTCAGTACAGAATTACTCGTCTTTGGTCGTTTCTTCTGTAAATGCCAGATTGGATAAACACCGATGGCAATAAAATAGGCCTTGATTTACTTGATTATGCCTTCCTTCCCTTGCAATATAGACTCCATACTTCACGAACTCTTCCGATTTTCCGTCTTTTCCTGGTCTTTATGATTCGAGTTAATTAATGTTCAGTTTTTGGGCCTGGGATAGGTTATGGATGAAGAGAGAATCACAAGTTTGGCTAGTGAATCAATTGAGAGCTTCTTGAATCGTGAGACCCCTTTTTGTGAAATACCACTGTTGACTTTGAGATGAATATATTAGGTAATGGCGGTCTAGCTTGTTATCTGAATATGTACTCGCCAAACTGATGAATGTGTAGTATTCTTACTCATTCTGAGATTTTTGGGGTCATCCCTTGGAATATATGATCATTAATTCGGATTGAATTGCCTATAATTTCGGCCGATTCCCTCTAAAGATCATCTCATCTGTGCAGTCCCAATGCCACATTATACATTCAGACTCCATGAGGGCAATCAGTTACAGTGGCAATGGTGAATTATTGAAACTCTTCAAATTATTATAGTACTAGTCTGACAAATGACAATCCTCAAAGGTAACGTGTACTTCCAAAGAGGATATCACTCTGATAAACAGTAGTACAGCTCACTATATGATAAGAAGAAAAAAACAGAATATTCAGACTAAGGCGACAACAGTTGAGAGCAACCAGTTAAGGTTGGTCATTGGTTATCTTGGAGAAAAGCCTTGTACCACTTGGCAGATGCTTTAGGAATGCGTTTGAGGTTGTCCTTATAGTCAGTGTAGTAGAGCCCAAACCTCGGTACGAAGCCTGACGCCCATTCCCAGTTGTCAGCGAGTGACCAGTGAATGTATCCTCGCACATTCACCCCGTTCCTGCATTGCCCAAATTGATCAGTTTGATAAGTTGTTACCGGGT
The DNA here is from genome assembly GCA_024500025.1 of Syzygium aromaticum. Taxonomy (NCBI): domain Eukaryota; kingdom Viridiplantae; phylum Streptophyta; class Magnoliopsida; order Myrtales; family Myrtaceae; genus Syzygium; species Syzygium aromaticum. The sequence continues at coordinate 29,299,125 of CM044895.1, read as the reverse complement.
GTAGGTTTCGGGCAGAGCTAAATTAAGAGTTTAATCTAGTCGCCATTGTAAAAGTGGATCAAGCCACGACTTGCCACACATATGCAATCACGAATAACCGATACCTAGGTGTGAATGCGAAGAAATATTCCTCTCACCCTCTTTTGACACGTGTAGCAAATCCCACACACGGTTAAGAAGATGCTGCATTGCAGTGGCAGATGACTGAAGTAGCGACGATCGCAAATGTGATGGAGTTGAGGACTTACTTCATCGCTATAAGGAGACGTGCGAGATGCTGCTTCAAGCAATCAATCCTGTGAGGATCATTCAGCGCATTGGCCAGTGGACGGCCCTCTACCTTTGCTTCACTGACACCTGTAATAAAACATGTTTCCCGAGTAAAATGTGTTACTTCTATATGGGAGGTCCAAATATATAATCTGGATGATATATCACTAGAAAAGCGACTCCTACCGTTCTCAGTAATGTAAATCTTTGGGTTTTGGTACTTCCGCTTTATATAGTCCAAAATTTGCACCAGACCATCTGGATACCTATATATCCACGCAATCCCTTCAGCCTGAAAATGAAGATTCCTTGATTCTGGTAATAAGGTTCAGCTGTCATGTGCCGCAATGAGGTTGTAAAAGCATATGTACCTTTGCACCAATTGGTATGCCATTCTTGGTTGCTGAAAATCAGAGAAGTGGGTTAAAAATGGTGGATTATCATACCTACTCGTCCAAATACATCTTTCATGATCTTGGCATGGTAAAGATATGGCTCGTCTTACCAGATTCCTTCACTAACGAGTCGGTAGAGTAGCTAGTTGGCACTTTGCGTTCATCTTCTGGGACGTTTTGAGCATAGGTCGATGAATAGTAATTGATACCGATGAAGTCGAAAGACCCCTTCATCAGCTTCTTCTCCTCTGCAGTGAAAGTGGGTAATCTGTCTTTCACCAAGCTTCTCATTATGCTTGGATAATCTCCATTCACCAACGGATCAATGAACCTATTGAGAAAAAATGGCTTTTTGTTGAGCTTCTCCGAAAATGAACTATTGATTGGGGAAATGAACTAGCATAAAATTCATGTGGCATCTATTTTCTGAAAGGCCGCTGGTTGTTCAACTTATATCTAAGTAGTACGGTCAACATGGATGCCCAGAAAAGGACAAAAAGAAGTAGAAAAAACGTTACGCATTCCCCCTTATTCAAAAGGAATTGATAGAAATGAAATAATATATCCCCTAGCTAGCAAGAGCAGAAGTAGTGGTAACTCTGTATCGATTCAATTTGCAAAGGCAATTCATCAGGCAATAGTAAGGGCCTTTTGTGTTCTCCCTGATACGGGTAGAAAAAATTGATACACAACCCATCCTCTATTGAGTAATGCCCGAGTGGCAGCATCAATAAATGACTCGACCGAGACTAGAAGGATGGACTCTCCTGTCGACAGAGGCGAGCTTCAAATTTAGTGCCCTTCGATGAGTGACTTGTAACATCTCTGAAATATGTCATTTGAATGCCAAGAGATGATTTTGGTTATGTGACTTAAGCAAGGCTAATGTGGAAAACTATGACTAGATAGGTAACTGAAACGATGTCTTATAACCAAGTATATGCACTTATAAATGTACGAACAATGTCATTAGACATCCGAAATCTCATTCGTTGTAGCTATATAAGAAGAAGGTATGTAAATCTGATCACGTCCACACATGGAGATGGAAAGTTCACTCACCAACCCAAAGCAAAGTCGATAGCTCTTTCTGATGCCGCTTTGTCATCTAAGCTATCAGAGTATGGCACACAATTTTTTCCCACTAGGGTAATTCCAATTTCTCCTTTTTGGTCAGCCTGCAGTAGTATATAACCGTCGGGTAAATAGATTTCTGCGAGAACAGAAACACACAAGTCCAACATTTGCGCAGAGTGTTGATTGCACAAAATGAAGGCAAAAACCCAGCATTAATTTGAACTGGTGCTTAATGGCATGCATAAGGGAACTCAAATCGTGCGTTGACTCACCTTAAATTTTTCTCTGTAGAGCTTAACAGCAGTTGCATGTGCAAGCAAATGAGTGTGGCTCACGATGTAAGGCTCTGTAGAAGAGTTACCGGCTCGACAATGTGAACACCGACCCGGTGCAGCTACTCCAAGGTCATGCCCAAAGAGCGCAGTAACTAGTGGCTCATTCATGGTAATCCAGTTCTTTACCCTATCTCCATATGTCCTGAAGCAGATCTCGCAATAGTCCCTAAAATCGTTCCTGCATATCCAAGGAAACACCAAACCAAAACTTGTGCTTCATTGTCAAGAACTAATCCTCAAACCATTTAATCTACAGAGTAGCTCGTGCTTACAATATGGAACGGCTCAAGAATCCGGCAGACTTGTCCTGCAAGGCTTGAGGGCAGTCATTGTGCATCAATGTGACAAAAGGTTTGATGCCTGCAAGTAATCAATGAGTAAGAATAGGACAAAACAACTTCCCAATACAACGGTATCTCTCGGTGTCATCGTCATTGTCTTACCAGACGCTACCAGTTCATTTATCAAATTGTTGTAATAATCAATACCCTGTCGGTTTATTCCACCACTGACTGATCCTCCTGCATGGGAATTTAGAGTGGCAAGCAGACCAGACCAGCATTAGAGTCTCTTCATCGGCTAATGCTTGATATCTTTACATGCAATAAACAGACGGTTGAAAGATCAAATGATACCAGTGCGGTACTTACGAGGAAGAATTCTGCTCCAGGAGATGGAGAACCGGTACGTGTTTACCCCGAGTTCCTTCAAGATTCTTACATCTTCCTGTACACATGATGATAAATTTATCATATGCAGGGAGTGATTTATCTCAGGTTGTACAATGAACTATGTTGTTGTCTATGGTTAAAAAAAAAGATGGAATTTGACTCGCCTTGTAACAATTATATGAGTCTATGGCAACCGATGAATTACTCCGATCATCGATGTTGCCTGGGTTTGTGAAATTCAGGGAACAAGATAAGGAAAAACTAAAACAAGTTGGTATGTTTAGCTATAATCAGAAAGCTGCATACATATTGTTCGAAAATCAAATTGTAAGGCATATAGAAATATAATAATAAAACAATAAATAGTTGAAGTCAAGAAAGAAAGAAAGAAAGAAAGAACCTGGAGTGGCAGCATACTGATCCCACACGCTTGGTCCCTTACCTCCTGCTGCAGATCCTTCGATCTGTATAATAACAATTTGTGGTGCTTGTTATGCAGGAAAAACGAAAAAGCCCCACCTGTTCTGCTGTTTAGGCCATAATAAATCATGTAATTGATCAACATGAACTCACATTTTCTAGACATGTATATGTAAGATTGAACAAATACTGATATACAAGTCTTCATACATTTATCACGTTGAAATGGATATTCACCTGCTGTGCAGAAGTGGCAACTCCAAACAAGAAATCATTTGGGAAGTCTGACCTCTTGACAGTTGGTTCTTCTATCACTGCACAAAGACATAACCTTAATATCTTCGAAAGATTTAGAACATCGTTGAACTACAGGTTAGAATATTCTTTCGCAAGATACTAAAAGAAAAGATGGAAGTTGTTTCCAAAAGGATTGAGGACTAAAGGAGGACGTTTAGACCATTCTTTCTCCTGTATTGTGATTAATAAACATGAACATGCGTTTGGGTCAATCATAAAAGTAAGCCATGCAATGTTACATCCAGATAATCTACTCATAGATTATCCTCTAAATTTATGTACCAGATATGTCCCATGCTAGATTTCATAAAGAAATGCACTCAAAGAAAAGGAAAAAGAGAGACCAAAGGCAACCAACCATCGGCCACCCCCGTTGACGACGCCAACGAGATCAAAACAAGCAAAACGACCAAGTAGAATGCGAGTAAAAGGGTCATTGTTGGCAATGGCCACAAAGATGGCATGATCAATGATACATTTGAAAAGAGAGATTGGGGTGGGTGAAGAACTAAATACCAGAAAGCAATCTCCTTTTAATAGTAAGAACGAGAAACGGCAATAACCAACTTCAAACACAACGCTCCTAAAATGGTAAAAGCTCGTTCATCCGACAACTATTGAAATTGAATCATACCCTTTCATCTCAAACGGACTCTTCAAATCAAATTCCTGTTACTCCCTCTCCCAATCCAACTCTCCAGTAGCCTTCTAATTTCCACTCCGGATATAGATGATTTAATCCATTTTCTTTAATCTAACAATAGGGCCTCGCATAGCAAAAACATTCACCAAGGAAACCCATTGACGACATAAAAAAATTTGTAAGAACTATGTATTATTTGAACCGAAAAAAGCTTTTTTTGATTTGTAGCAAAAAACATCGTTGAACTGCTGGTTAGAATATATATTCTTGCACAAGATACTAAAAGAAAAGATCAAGTAGTTTCCGAAAGGATTAAGGACATAATGAGGACGTTTAGACCATTCTTTCTCCTGTATTGCTATTAATAAACATAAACATGCGTTTGGGTCAATCACAAAGGTAAGCCATGCATTATACATGCAGAAAATCTACTCAGCGATTATCCTCTAAACTTGAGTATCTGATATGTCCCATGTTGGGAAAATATTGTACGGGGAAGAAATGGAATCGAAATTTAATCGGACTTTGAGGCGTGTAATCACTTTCTTTTAGGATCAATTTGCCCCACAAAGTTGCTACAGGCTTCTGGCAAATTCCCTTCAGAATACAACAAAGTCACGTGAGATTTTTTGGATAGCAATTCCAGAAAATCTCCTTAAACTCTCAAAAGAAACAATTAGAGAGAAGGCTGTGTTTTTTCTTGAAGAAAACCGGTCAATAGAAAAAATGCTCTCTAAAATATATATATACGACAAGTGAACCACACCTTTTGGTATCTAACATGTCGAATCGGACACACTTGTTCATGTCCGAAAATTGAACTTCGAACATGACTCTTCGTTTGTGATAACCGTCGTTCTAACATGACCATTCACGTTCGGAACTTGCAATTCGGACACACCTTTTCGTGTCCTAAAACAGACGGTTTTTTTCTTTTCTTTTCGAACGGTCACAAATGAAAATTATGTCCGACCAGTCACAAGCTAAAATGAGTAAAAATAAATAAATTAAAAAATAATTTCGAAAATGAAAATAATAATTGAATTGTTGATTAAGGCTAATTTTGGTCCACGGCGCAAAGTGCTAAGTGCGTCTAATAAACGCGCAATTACTCGCGCACCCGCACGCGGGTATAGTGGGGTCTAGCCCACTAAACCATTTTCTTATTTCAAAGTAGTATAATCCACTTTTCACTGATAAAGTGACCAAAACATTCCTTTCTTTCCTATGTGGGATAAGGAAAGTGCCTTAAATATTTGTTTTACAAACAAACATATCCAACATCCCATGCTAGAATTCATAAAGAGACGCACTCAAAAGAAAAGGAGAAAGAGAGACCAAAGGCAACCAACCATCGGCCGCCTCCAAAACAAGCGAAACGAGGAAGTAGAAAGCGAGTAGAAGGGCCACTGTTGTTGATGGTGATGAAGACGGCATGATCAATGAAGCATTTGAAAAGAGAAAGTTGGGGCCGGTGAGTTGCTGAATGCCCCAGGGCAATCTCCTTTTGAAGGTAGGAACGAGAAGAGGGCAATAACCAACTTCAAACCCAACGCTCCTAACATGGCAAAAGCTCGTTCATCTTACAACTCTACTCGAATCGTACCCTTACATCTCAAACAGACTCTCCAAACCAAATACTGTTACTCCCTCTCCCAACCCAACTCTCTAGTAGCCTTATGATATCCAATCCGAATGTAGATGGCTGCATAGCAAAAGCATTCTCGAAGGAAACCCAGTTATGACATAAAAAATTTGTAAGAACTACGTATTATTTAAACCGAAAAAAGCTTTGTTTTTTTTTTTTTTTTTGATAACCCAGGGAACCCCCGCACGGCCGACAGCTGGGGAGTAAACCCTGGAGGCGACACGTGCTAGCCACTACACATGTGCCACCGGTTAAGTCACCCTGCGGCGCCCGGGATTCGAACACTCAACCTTTTGCGAGAGGAAGAGTTCGCGCTCCAGCAGCGCCACCCAGGCGGGTGGTGAAAAAGCTTTGTTTGATATGTAGCAAAAGTAAAAAAAGTAATTTTCTTTTTGTTCACCGGCCAATATATGTGAATTTACCTGTTAATATTTATATGTTGGAAGGTCTCACGTGTTTCGAGTTTTGAACAAAGTTAAATGTGTATATCGCAAAATTCAGATTAAAAAAAAACTAAAAAGATAAAAGTCAATCCAAACGGACTCTAAATTATTTTGTTTCGGCTTGTAAACATGAGATATGGAACACTGAAACGAAAAATGAATCATTTGTAGACCTTGTTGGGCCTATGAATCTGCTGCATTATGAAAATGAATAATTTGCCAAAAGCTTCACATTAATGAAGGCGGAGTTGATGGGGAAATTTTCACTATTCATCTAGCATCTTAAAATTCACAGTAAGTGACATGTTAGATTAATTGCGAATGAATGCCATCGAGGATTGACGAAACTCGCTCGATTATTGATAATGGAGATTTAGTGCGGCATAGCGGCTTTAAGCCGAAATTATTTGAACACATCGAAATATAACCAAGTTTAAGTATGTTTATTAGATTATCCGATAGTATAAAGTAAGCGAAGCCTCGACTTTATAGGAAATAACGAAGAAATGAAGGCTTCGTTTGTATAGCAAAATATAAATGAATCGGAAAATATTTTCCTGAAAATGATTGATCATATCGCTTGTCACAAGAATGAATAGACGAAAAATTATTTTTACTATTCACGAAAATATTTAGACATAAATTATTTTCGATAAATAATTTTTTTTTTATGAGTCAATTATTTGAAGCGATAATTTTTGCAAAAGTGCGTTTTAAATACGGATCCGAAGTTACGGGAGGGAGGGGATCTGCAGTCAGACCAGCAAAGTCAAAGAAAGAGAAACAGGGGAGAGAGGCCTTCCTTCGAGATTTCAAGCGCGAATGTTGCACAACTGGTGACAAATTGAAGGTTGTTGATGCGGAATCTGTGATTAAGCCTCATATCGTAAGAATATCTTCTCTGAGGTAATGCTCAGCAAGTGCCATCCTCTTCCGAACTCTGTTCTTTTTTGTGGATTTCATGGAGCCCTTGTAGATTTTGTGCCAAATTTTGGTTTCTTTTTGGCTGCTGTGATTTGATGGTTGCATTTGGGATTTTAAGGTGTAAAAGGCGAAGCTTGGATTGGGCAAGATGATTTGAACCCTAATTTCATTGAGCTTGGTTTCAAAGGGGTTTTTGTAAGATGGGCTAAAGTAGTGATCTTGCTGTCGAGCGGGTCGAATTTTTGGTTGATTATTTGGACGGATGATTTTGGTTTAGGTTGTCCAGCTTCAAGGGTAAAATTTTGTGCTTCGTTTTCCGTAAGACTTGAAATGAGTTAGTAAGTCATATCACTAAGTGGTCTGATGCTGTAACTGTTGGTGAGTTTTTTTTTTTTGTAAGCTTGATGTGCTAAAAATGAAGGAAAATTATGAACAGAAAAGAAAAGAGAAGAAAAGCTGGGCAGCACCTGGACCAACTTGGTCGCGAACTTTGAGTGCTGGAAATAGACTTCTGAATCTTCATTTTGAATGGAAAATGCACTCAACTTTCACCCCTATAAGTTGTCGAAGTAATTTGGTGATTAGGGCTCAAGGTAGTGAGTTTTGAGTCGAGAAGTCTGAAGAATTAAAATGATATGCAGTCTGTCCAAAGTGGGACTGAGGGGTGTATGTGTGGATTTGGTACTTAATCCATGAAAGAAAGAGAGACTAAATTTAAGTATCTAAATGTAGTTAAGAAAGAAAGAAGTTATTGGTTGACGATGGATGATTAAAATGGTGATTTTAGGTGAGTTGGATTAAGGGAATATTTGCTGGGCCGTCTTGAAATCAAATTCTTGGACCTTGTGTGAGTTAACTCTCTTGGTGCGAAATTGTTTGATCCCCCTAGCACTGCAGTGATTGAGTGTTCGAGTTAAATGTTACTATGGTGAATTGTGTCTCTCTTCAAGTGAATGTGCGCTACATGTAATATATGATCAGTGAGTATATCGCATTACATGTGTTTGATGAATTGTGGCGATATGACTATGGCTGATGGTATATGCTCATGTGGATTGATGCGAATCACATTGTGTGCTAATTGGTCTATGTGGGTTTTAGCTATTACCTCGTTGTCGTTCTTATTTGCCACTCTCACGAGCGAGGTCGTTAAAACGACTTTCTATGTGATTTAATGGGAACCTGTGTCATATGTTATATGACTGGACTTCAGTCCTTTATATCAACACCTGTTGATCGTGGAATCTAAGAAGTCGTGGCTAAGTGGATAAGTGCCACTCTTTCGAGGAATCCTTCATCAATGGTTGTGAATGACTGATTTTTTCTCAATTTTTCGACCTTGGTTCTGTAGGAGCAAGTCAAAAAGATTGAGGAATAGAACCATCTGATTTGATTCGTTCTAAATAGTCATGAGAGCAATACTCTGCTCTCAGGATGAGTCTCTAGCCAGACCCTAAAATTTTCTATACGAACCCACTTTTGTGTGCTTCATTTGATTAACGTGTTGTTTGTGGCATTCATGTGAAACTCGTTTCATCTGCATGTTTGATACATGTGTACCTTGTGTCAATTGTGAAGGTGACTACTTATATCAAGTTATCTCTTTCAGACCTTGAAATTTCACTGATTGAAGTGGTGCTGCTCACCCCTTATTTAACATTTTCAGTTTTAGCTGAGAGGGTGTCTTCGTCACTTCTGGAGAGTTTACTGGGAAATTCTCAGGCACTAGAAGTCTAAGTGGATTTAGTTGGAGTTAGAGTTGATCAACAAATGCTTAGCATGTCCCCTTGCCAATTTATGCATAGAATTGATTTATCGTCTACATGGGCCAATAGTCCCTGTTTTGTCGTACAAATATCACTAGTTCCATCATGGCCAACAGTGAGCCTCCATGTTCACGTCCTGTAAATATGTTAAAGTTACGTTATTGATCAGCCGATTGTGTGCCTCCCAGGCTTTTCTATTGTTGAGACTCGTACATCGGCCAAGTTTGACCCAAGCCTTGGGTCTGTTTTTGAAATGGCCTGCTGTGTGCCTATTATATATGCATGCTATGAGAAAAATTAGGATTTTCCTTTACAGGTTGATTGATATATCAGCTATGTAGGGGGGATTCTGTCCGCTTTTCAATAAAATTATACTTTTATGCATTCGCTCCGCGGGTTTATAGTAGCCCCTTGGCATTTGCACATAGCGTTATCATGGGGTTTTGGGTGTTACAGCTCAACTCAACAATGCGCAGGGAAGGCTAGAGAATCGACATTTTTTGAACAATTAACTTGTCCCCGCCTCGCCCTCTCTCTCTTTATCTTGTGGGCCAGTATCTATGCTTGCCCTTAGTCCTTGCTAGTTATTGCCCTTGTAAGAGGTTAGATTGTTCATGATATTGCTGTCTGTCTGGTGGGGCCATTGTTGTAGCTTTTATTTGAACTTCGTCGAGAATGTAGTGGGTTTTTTGCACACTCAGGATGCCATAGTTCTACCTAGTATAAGCACCCAGTGAGCAATAGATGGTGATTTGCGCAGAACAGACTGCTTCTAGATCTATGGCTATCTCCTGTCATTCAGAAATTTAACCTATTTCTTGCAAGAAAACTGTTCCACGATTTGTGGTTGACCATTCTCCAAGTTTGCGTGAGATTTACCCCTACATATTATTGGGAGGCAAGCTTCTGATATATCCAGTGTGAGTTTTCTGCAGGAATTACCTGCTATAAATGGCTTCTTTCCGAGCTTTCTTGAACAGTCCTGTTGGCCCCAAAACTACTCATTTCTGGGGACCAGTTGCAAACTGGGGATTTGTCGCTGCTGTATGCTTCTGCTCCATAATTTCTATTTCCACATGCGGTCACGTCACTAGTGAAACATCCTAAAGCCTGGATTTTCAGCTATTTCACTAATGTTTAACTTATTTGTTGCTTCCAATAGGGATTGGTTGACACGCAGAAACCACCAGAGATGATATCTGGCAACATGACGGCAGGTTAACAATTTCTACTCCAAAAAAAGTAATCAATGTTATTATCTTCTTATCATGTCCAGCCAGACTCTGTGTTCACCTTTGTGTCTTGATTGCAGCCATGTGTATATATTCTGCACTGTTTATGAGGTTTGCGTGGATGGTGCAGCCGCGGAACTACCTACTTCTTGCATGCCATGTCTCAAATGAATCTGTCCAGCTCTATCAACTATCACGTTGGGCAAGGGCTCAGGGGTAAGTTCCTATTGCAACACTGGTTTAATACACTCTCCACCTGTCACCTCAAGTATGCACATATAGATCTGTTTAGCTCATTAGATTTGATTTGTATCATTTGATTTTAGTTGCGTCGTGGCTTTGACTGGGAGGTGCATAAACAGGTAAACATTGCATGACTTGCTCTTTTCTTTGTTATAGGTACTTGTCCCAAAAGAAAGACAAAGCCTCATCGCAATAATATGTTACCGGGTCTTTCATTCCCCATTTCGTTGTTCTTATGGCGATTTCGTTACTGAGAAGCTTGCTTTCATGCTATCTAAACAGTAATTGGCTGGTCTTTAGTGATTGCAACTTGATATGCATATTTTTGCGTTGTAATTGACGATTTACTTTCAGCAAGTGATGCTTGCATGGAAACTTGATCCCTTGTTGGACTTGGATGCACAATAATATGACTCGAACTGTCGCATTGCCCTGAAAAATTGCAATATGGCTGTGCATTAAGCATGGTATTGGTCGGCATGGTTCAGGAGGACAGGTATGATTATAGGTATCGTCGCATAGGACTGCCATGTCTACTGTGGTCTAAGTGGAGATCAGATATCAGGATTTATGAAAGTGTTGTGCATGATAATCCATCGGTCGAAGATTAATGGGATAAGTGCACTGAAAGTCCTAAAACTTGTCATGAAGGTGCAATTGAGTCCTAAAATTTTTAAGAAAATGCAATCAAGTCTTAAAACTTATCACAGAAGTGCGATTGAGTCCTAAAACTTTCAAAAAGTGTAATCAAGTCCTAAAATTTATTACGAAGACGCAATCGAGTCTTATAACTTTAAAAAAGTGCAATCCATGGAAGGATTTAATTATATCAATTTGACAATGTTTAGGATCTGATAGCATTTGTTTTAAGGTGTAAGGATTTAATTGTACTTTTGTGATAAGTTTTAGGACTTGATTGCATTTTTTGAAAATTTTAGAATTCAATTGCATTTTCGCAATAAACTTTGAGACTTTTAATGCACTTATCCTCTGATTAATTGTTTGTGAGGAGATGGGAGAGGAAGCAGTACGTGTGATTTCATGGTGGAAACTTTCCTCTTAGCAATTTTAGTTTGGTGGTTGGCTGGGTTATATCTCGTTCCTATCATAATTGGTGGGCTTGGAGATGATTAAACAATGCATACTCATGTTCCGCGAGAGGTGAACAAAGTTATTTAATGTATATCTATTAACAGGAGATCAAATAAGTCGATTCTCGTGGTCCCATATTCATGTCGGTCTAGTCATCTTGCTCTCTATGTTTAGTTCAAGCGCCGGTTTCATCGTAGCAGGATGTGGGCGGTGCTATTGCATCAGGATTCAAGTAATCCTGTGGATCGGTGAGCATTGAGCAGTGCCTGTATTTTCGCGGGTTTATACCTCTAATGCACTTGAATTGGATTCTGGAGGTGATTTGGAACTGATTAAACGAATCGGGCTGACGAAACTTCGTGTCAAGAGCAAATCTGTTCGATTGGGTTTAGGTCTGATCCCAATCTTAAGTTAAAGAACGTTCTCTTGTTCCCTATTCGAATAAAATTTGATGTATCGAGTATGGGGTGCGAAATCTTCACCCATCAATTCTTGTTTAATCTGAGCAAGTGATTATGTAAGTGCATTGATGTAAGGCAAATAATTCGGATACGCGTATCGTTGGTTTCGATTGAGGTAAGTCAAATCAAAACCAAATTAATCGAGCAATCAATTTACTAAACTGAAGATAGCATTCGATTCGATTTGGGTTATTGGTTTTAAGTTGGGAAAATATCACAAAAAACCTCAAATTATGCCACTTGTTATAAATTTACTCTAAATTTTTTTTGTGACACGAAAAATCTCAAATTATACTACTTGTGACATATTTACCTTATAATACTTTTGCTAAATGGTATTTTCGTCTTTTTCCATTTTCTATTTTTTTTTCCTTTTTTTTTTCTTCTCTCTTCCCTCCGCCGGCTTTGGCGGAAGGAAGCCGGCGAGGGCAGGCAAGGGCAGCCCTTGCTGGACTCTGGCGAGGGTGACCCTCGCCCGACGTCAGCAAGGGTCTCCCTTGCCAGATTCGACGAGGGCAACCCTCGCCCAAACCCAACCCCAACGAGGGCTGTCCTCGCTAGCTTTCCTCCACCATGGCCGATGGAGGGAAGAGAGAAGAAAGAAAAAAAAAAAGAAAAAAGAAAACGAAAAAAGGAAAAAGATGAAAATGCCCTTGAGAAATGTATTGTGGGATAAATGTATCATAAGTGATATAGTTTGGGGTTTTTCATGTTGCAAAAAAAAAATTAGAGTAAATTTATCACAAGTGACATAGTTTGGAGTTTTTGGTAATATTTTCCCTTTTAAGTTATTGATCTAAAGCTTTAATTGAACTCCTCGTTTCCTTACGTTGTATATTGATCCTATGCACATTGGGGGCACTACTAGAGGAGCTGTTGAGTAAACTATAGAAGGTAGGGGGTGAGCGATTTCAGATTCCTTACAGGTTTCACATTGAACCCGGAACCTACCTTCGGGTGCAGGTTTTCCATTTTTTGAGACATGGAACCTATCAGTCGGAACTTGGAACTTGGAATCTACCTTATCATAGGTTTCAGGTAGGTTCTAAGGTCTAACAAGTTCTTCTTCTTTAATTTAATTTTTAGTTAAATAAAACGAAAATAAATGCAACGAAAATTAACAAGCTTGTCATTTATCAAAGAAAATACAAAAGATTAGTTTTCTTGACATTCCAGTTCAAACAAATACAATCAAAATAATAAGTCATCGCATGAATCGATACTAGGGGCAAGCGGTTTCATATTCCGTACAGATTCCACTTGGAACCTAGAACATACCCATGAGAACTTGGAACCTACTCTATTACAGGTTCCAAGGTCTACTTAGATTTCACTTGTATTATTAATTGACAATTGCAGTGAACTATCACCTTTAATGAGTATCACTTGCTATTAGGATTCACCGACCACAACTTATATTTAGATACACGAAAAATATAAAACATTAAAAAGTTATAAAATGAAAGTTTAGATTAGTGGTTCTAAATTATGCACTCATCATCTAACGTTATGAAACACCGCAGTATCACGTGAAGACATAGACCAAGAAAAAATACAAAAAATTTGTTTGGGTTTTAGGTTCTACCTACCTAAAACTTGGAACCTATTTGTCAAAACAGATTTCTCAATTTTTGAAATCTGAAACTTACCTGCATATCTTGAAACTTGGAACCTATAAATTCTCAGTGGTCATGTTCTTAAGTTTCATGTTTTATCTTAGAACCATGCTCACCCTTAAAAGAAGGTCGTGCTTCACGTCGATGAGGAGTCTGTCTAGCAGAGTAAGAAGAAACATTCTCCATATCCTCCGAACCTAATAGTCGTCTCGATTGTACACAATCGAGACGACTATTAGGAAATTAGTCCGTCGTCGTCTTCATTATCATCATCTTCTTCTTCTTCACCTTCATTTTTTCACGATGGCTGAAGCTAGTCACCACGCTGAAGGAGTCGATCCCACCAATGGCTTCTGCGCCAAGACCAAGACCTTCCGCAGCCTCAGGCCAACCCTCCCTCTCCCTCCTCCTTCCCTCCCCGTTTCGGTCACCGACTTCCTCCTCTCCATCCTCCCCTCCTCCTCCTCCTCCTCCTCCTCCGCCTTCCTCGTCGACGCCGCCACCGACCGCCGGGTCACCCCCCCGTGCTTCATCTCGCGATGCCGCGCTCTCTCTTCCTTCCTCGCGACCCGCTTCCCTTCCCTCTCCAAGAACGACGTCGCCCTCGTCCTCCCGCCTCCTTCCCTCCACGTCCCCGTCGTCTACTTCACTCTCCTCTCTCTCGGCATCGTCGTGTCCCCCGCGAACCCCCTGAGCTCCGCCTCCGAGATCCGCCACCTGGTCGGGCTCAGCAAGCCCGTCGTCGCTTTCGCCGCCTCCCAAGCAGCTCGGAAGCTGCCGACGCTCAGGCATGGCACCATCCTCATCGACTCGCCCGAGTTCGAGTCCGTTTTCACCCGGGACGGCCCGAAGGAAACCGATCCCATTTTCCGCAATGTCAACCGGGTCGCACAGGCGGACCCCGCGACGATTCTCTACTCTTCGGGCACGACGGGCCGGGTCAAGGGCGTACTCATGACCCACCGAAACATGATCGCAGGGATCGCCAGCCCTCGCCCAGCCGAGGCCGGCCCGAAGTCCGTTTTGCTGTTTCCGCTTCCCCTGTTCCACGTGTACGGGTTCATGGCGATATTGAGAGCGTTTCGGATGGGGCGACGATGGTTTTGATGGGTAAGTTTGAGCTCGAGGCCATGCTGAAGGCCGTGGAGAAGTATGGAGTCGACACGTTGCCGGTGTCGCCGCCGGTCGTCCTCGCGCTGGTGAAGGCCGAGGTTACTGGGAAGTATGACCTCAGCTCGCTCCACACCGTCGTGTGTGGCGGAGCGCCGCTTGGGAAGGAGGTTTCTGAGCGGTTCCATCAGAAATTCCCGAACTTGGAGCTGGTGCAGGTAAAATGCTAGTAGTCTAAAGATGGCCGATTCTCAAATAGAACTAAAAACCAGCCCGAAATAACGGCCGGCTTTGGACATCGTTTATCATCCCTACAGAACACGATCCTTTTGTTTTCCTCTGTTTCATTTTATGTCAAGGTGATAGTGGTTAGTTTTTGCATGTTTAATCCGTTTCAATCCAGTCGAAAGGTAAACTTTCTTAAGCCGAAGTTCGTGAAATCTACGAGAAATTACTGGTGCTTATAATGATCAGGTAAAAACCGAACTAAAGTCTTAAGCCCCAAATCGTTTACCACTGGACCAATTACTTAAATGCCAAAATGCTTGGGCATGATTTCTTTATTAGTAGGACATTCTCACTACACGACGCTATTGCTTCCACTGGCGGCTAGTTTTTTCCTAGGATGAGCACTGTGTCTGCTTATGGACAACTGATTGTGTTATATGACATCAATTTCATGTTGCCCGACAACGTTGTCTAGGAGTTAGGCACATTCTTGAATCAGAAACACTAAATCAAGGATCAATCGGAAGGTGCATTACGTACAAATGTACACTCTGAAACTTAACTTTGTACTAGTAAGCTTACCCCGGTAGGTATTGCGTGCGTACCACGACAGTGCCGTACTGCAACTTTGGAAGACGACACGGAAGAGTTGGAGAACCGAGAATATGAGGAAGCAAATACTGCACATAGTTTTGAGTTGATGGATGCGAAAGATCAATAGATGTAAATGACTGATGGCTTTGTCAACTGTGAAATGCCCTAATAAATTTTTCAGGGTTATTCAATGACAGAGAGCCTATTAGGAAGTAGGATGATGGGGCCTGATGAGACCAAGCAATACGGCTCTGTGGGTCGCCTCTCCGAGGATATGGAAGCCAAAATAATGGATCCTTTTGCTGGAGAAGCTCTACCTCCCGGCTGCAAAGGCGAATTGTGGCTGCGTGGCCCAGCCATCATGAAAGGTCAATAGTAATACCACAATCTCTCATCCTGGATTGCTTTCCTTTGGAATCTGTGAAGAAAACCTGTCTGGTGTCCCATTGCACTTTTTGTTTGAGCACATCAAGTTATGAAATGCCCGTCTTTCTATTGAAATACTGACTTGCTTACAAAAAAATGCCGTGCAAAATTCGATATCCTGGTTTCTTCAGACATCGACAGTTACTATGCTGCTTCCTGCACAAGGATTCCTTATTTCACTGCTTGAAAACTCCTCTCTGAGCTTCAAGTATCACTTTCAAAACTCGGATGTTGTTCTGAATTTTTTTTTGATTCCATGTAGGTTATGTTGGAGATGACAAGGCAACGGCTGAGACATTGGATCCTGACGGTTGGCTAAAAACTGGCGATCTTTGTTACTTTGACTCAGAGGGGTTCCTCTACATTGTGGATAGGCTAAAGGAATTGATAAAATACAAAGCGTATCAGGTAGCTGCGGTCATAAGGAATCTTTTGCTGATGAAATCTGATGCTTCGCATTTTTCCTTAATCAGATTTTGTTATCTCATTCTCATCCCATCCTGCAGGTCCCGCCTGCTGAATTGGAGCATGTACTTCAATCTCATCCTCAAATTGCGGAAGCTGCAGTGATACCGTAAGCTCCAGTGATTCTGTTATGACCTTCATAGAAGCGTTGAGTTTGTCTGAGCCAAAGTTTCTCTGTCTTATTTTTATTCACCATTCACTGATCTTTAGATTACTTGGAGGACATGCAAAGTATTGGTGAGTCGATGTTCAAAAGGTTGAGAGTAATCCTACCATTGTGCGAAACGATGATTGCCAGAAGATGTCTTATTGTGTCTACGTTTACTTTTGAAGCAAATATTTATCTGCTTAAAATGTACTTGTCAAACTTTGGTGTGTTGTGAGATCCATAAATGTGCTTTCTTTTCGGCTAAGTGGCTCATTGCACAAATAACCAATGAGACTAATCCAAGTGTATTGCTTGGAATCAGGTATCCTGATGAAGAGGCAGGGCAGGTTCCAATGGCTTTTGTGGTGAGGAAGCCTGGTGCATATGTTGCAGAATCTGAAATCATGGAGTTCATTGCTGAACAGGTATGGTCATCCTGGATTCATCTGTTTTAGAAGACGCTTCTTCAATTTTTAGATTTTCCTGGGGAAGGAGAGGAGTTGATGTCTTGAAGATGTCAAACGCTGACGCATCTATTCATTGGCAGTGAGAACAACTAGGACTATTTTTCTGGATTTCATAGTGGACGCTATTTGATTCCCAATCACTGACTTGTTTGGCAACTGGTATTGTTAAGAGCATGCGGGAGATCGGTTGAGTACCCCGATCAGGAAATCGAGTTTTAATATCTCCTAAGAAAGCTTCTGCTCCAACTCTAGTTCTACTCCATGCTACCAATGTTTTTTTCTTCCTCCCCTTTAACCCAAAGTTTGTCACATAACTTCTCGGCGGGCAGTAAATGCTCTACTAGATCCATCCAACAAGATTGACTTGGTCTTTCGTACTACCTTTGTTCGACTTGCTAAAGCTTACTCAGATAACATTGCTCGATCAGATGATTTGTTCCATTTGAATAGCACATGTTGGTGTTCAGCCCGGTCCGAAACTATAGACAACTCTACTCTTTTCTTTGATTACATGAAACTCAATTTGCAGGTCGCTCCATACAAGAAGATAAGGCGTGTTGCTTTTATCAGTAGCATCCCCAAGAATCCCGCAGGAAAAATCTTGAGAAGGGAGCTCGTCAGTCGTGCTTTATCTGCTGGTTCAGCAAAACTGTAAAATCTTTGACCGGGAAAAGAAGTCTAAATTTTTTTTAAAATTAAACAGGCCATAATTATCAGTTCTCCTCTGTATTTGGCAATTTGCTGCTCCACGGTATGTATGTCGTCCTTGTTTTTGGAAGTGATTGACCATTCCTTACTGAAGACCAACATGAACCTGCGAATTGTCTGCTCCCGACTGAATTTTATGCCGGTTCTTTAGGGAAGCCGTGGTTGTTAATACTTGCCTAAAGTGGTCGAGTTCGATTCCCCATCTGAGTTTTTCGATTAGATGCGAAGATTGACCCTATTATTGCGTTTTCTCATTGTTTTTGGATGAAATATGGCATTATCATCACCTCTGTGTTTGGTGCTCCGATCATTGTTTTTGGATGAAAAATTCATAAGGTATGAATGCATACAAAACCTATCTTTCAGTCGCTTTATATAGATTAGCTACAAGACTTACATGGAGCACTATCGTTGAATTTTTCTCCCTTGATCCAATGTCTGAAATGCATCAAAGGAAGGATTTAATAATTGAACAATATCGAACGTATTAAAATTGATATAAAAAAATTAATAAATTTAACGATGTGATATGCAGAGTTGTTTTATTACATAGGTCGTGCTAAATGTCAATATCCACCTAGCTGTTATTTCACAATATATAGTCAAGTTGCTAGGCTCATCAATTAAAATTTTTTCATAATAAATACTATAGTCGTTAGGCACATCAATTGGTATATGCACAACTTCCTGCCTAGAAGCTCCTGCCCTTCGCTTCGACTCTCTCTCTCGGCAAGTTGTTGGGTCTTTCTTTCCCCGTTTCATTTGTCTTGTGGCGATTTCTTCGCTGGAGTTCCTGAGAAGTTTGCTTTCATGCTATCGAAACCGTAATTGGCAGGTCTTGAGTGATTGCGACTCGATTTGTATATTTTCGCGTTGTGATTGGCGATTTTTTCTTTCAGCTGGTGATGCTTGCATGGAAATTTAACCTCCTGCTGGACTTGGATGCACAATAATATTGCCTTGAGCCGTTGCATTGCCCTGAAAAATTGCGGCATGGTTGTGCACCAAGCATGGTTTTTGTCGGCATGGTTCAGGAGGGCAGGTATCATAATAGGTATATCGTCACATGGGACTACCCTGTCTGTTGTGGTTTAAAGTGGAGATCAGATATTAGCATCTGCGGAAGTGGTGTGCATGATAATCGATCCGTCAGAGATTGATCGCTTGCGGGGAGACGTGACAGGAAGCAGTTCCTGTGGTTTCATGGTGTAAACTTTCCCCTAGCAATTATAGTTTGGTGGTTGGCTGTGTTATCTGGTCCTGTCATTATTGGTGAGCTTAGAGATGATTGAATAATGCATTCTTATTTTAATTGACATTAATTAACAGGAAATCAGATAAATCGATTCTCGTGGCCCCACGTTGATGTCAGTCTGGCGGTGCGCTGTATCATGAACAAGCTTTTTCCTGTACTGGGTACAAGTGGCAACGTTTGATCTCTTGACTATCTTATCTATTCTACCTAACAGGAGACACTATATTGTACCATTACTTATGTTAAAACGGTTTGCCCCAGATCTATAATTTGATGTCATGTCACTTCACGGCTTTATGTTTTTTCGGTTCCTCTCGTTATAAAATTGGGAATAAGTGCAATAAAAATTTTAAAATTTATCACGAAAATACAATTAAAAGTTTTATGATCTAATTGCACTTTCGTGGTAAATTTTAGGACTTTCAATATACTTATCAATATAAAATTGAATCGAAAACTTTGATAGCTCTCCATAATTTACTCCTCTTTATACCGTAGGTTATTAAAAGCCCATAGATGTCAAAGTGGTGGGTGGATCTTGGAATATGTTTGACCACTCGAAGGGATGAGATTTGCTTTTACTCTAGCGATACAAATACTATGATTAGCTCAGCGGATCTCTTACGATATTCGAGATCCGTTTGTTTTGCAGAAAATAAACGATTTAGAAAATATTTTTCTAAAAATGATTGATTATATCACTTGAAATAATTAGCTAGTAAAATTTTTTTTTCATTGTTGATAATAATTTATGCCTAATTTTTTTCATGGACGATGAAAATATTTTTCATTGCAAAAAATGAATCTTTCAGCGGTAAAAAAAGACATCCGGTTGAGATATGATGTGATAAAGCAATTGCCTAAATATGGAATTATGTCCATTAATTATATGAAGTTAGAAGTGAATTCGACCGATCCTCTAATTATACATCGAGGGGAATGAGACTTAAGCTAGTTGAGGAAAATCAAAAGTGATGATAACCCAGCTTATGTGATTGGCGATCCTATAAATTAGATTCATATGGGTAATAACAAGTTGCTTGTTGATCTAGTGATGCATTATTAAAATAGTGCAAGATTGCAATGAAAGAGTAGTTGAGCTAATCTCTTAATAAATTCCATAGCCATTATTGGTGATGTATTAAATTGAAGAATATACTCACTTATATAAGTGTGGAGTGGGGCCGCTCTATGAGAATTTTGAAAATCTCTAAAGCACTTATGAATAATTAGGCATGTGCATGGCCTATTGTCACACAACCATGTTGAACAACAAATTTGTTTTACATATCACATCGTTTTGTTTCTGTTCCCTCGATTACTTTGTGCAGAGCAAAAACGAACATCTATTGTATCCTGAAATTATAGCCACTAGAGTATGACATATCTAATTTTGTATTTCGAGGGACAGAATAATCCTTAAGACAGCGTTTGCATGCCTCGAATATTTATTCTTTTTTTTCGTCTTTTTTAATAAATTTTCCTACACTCCAAACCTAATAGTCCTCTTGATTGTTTAATCGAACGTCTATGATTGAGGCAATATCCTTTTCTTTCCCTATTGCTTTTGGCTAAAAAATTGCCAGGCCCATAATCTGAAACGTTGTGCTTCACGTGGATCCAATCTTTAGACCATTAAAGAAAGAAGCAGCGTGTTATAATGTGCAGAAGATATGAAATTTTTCTAACGTGAAGAGGTGTCCTTGGCCTAAAATGCCCTACGAACATTAGTTTCAAACAGTACCCTCGAGCTTCATAATCGATGTCAAAGGGCATTATCTCAGATGGAGCCCATCTGAGGTATTTTTCCCTAATTATGATCTTTGACTTTTACTCATGACTTGGTGATGACTTTGAACTCCACGCAAAGGAAAATTTTTTTTTTTTTCTGAATTTTCATCTTTTTACCCAATCTCCTTTCACTTCCCATGACATGACAGGATTCACCATCCAGACCCAAAGGAGAAAATCCCCCCGGGATAGGCGGATTGTGCGGAGGATAACATGTCGACGTGCGAAGGCTTGCGATCGCTTTCAATGCCAGGTGTTGTTGGGGAGAGCGCATGAACAACACCCGTCAGCTTCTCTGCCATGAACAGTGTAAGCGCAAGGAAAGTGTAATTAATTGTTGGTAATTTTTTTCATATGTAATGTCATCTCGTGCTCTTGAGGTTTGACAAAAAGGAAAAATAGTGAGTGTTCGTCGTCGTCCCCATCGTCTTCTTCTTCTTCTTCTTCATCTTTTCACGATGGCTGAAGCTAGTCACCACGCTAAAGAACTCGATCCCACCAATGGCTTCTGCGCCAAAACCAAGACCTTCCGCAGCCTCAGGCCCTCCGTCCCTCTCCCTCCTCCTTCCCTCCCCGTTTCGGTCGCCGACTTCCTCCTCTCCATCCTCCCCTCCTCCTCCTCCTCCTCCTCCTCTTCCGCCTTCCTCGTCGACGCCGCTACCGACCGCCGGGTCACCTACCCGTGCTTCATCTCGCGATGCCGCGCTCTCTCTTCCTTCCTCGCGACCCGCTTCCCTTCCCTCTCCAAGAACGACGTCGCCCTCGTCCTCCCGCCTCCTTCCCTTGACGTCCCCGTCATCTACTTCACTCTCCTCTCTCTCGGCATCGTCGTGTCCCCCGCGAACCCCCTGAGCTCCGCCTCCGAGATCCGCCACCTGGTCGGGCTCAGCAAGCCCGTCGTCGCTTTCGCCGCCTCCCAAGCAGCTCGGAAGCTGCCGACGCTCAGGCATGGCACCATCCTCATCGACTCGCCCGAGTTCGAGTCCGTTTTCACCCGGGACGGCCCGAAGGAAACCGATCCCATTCTCCGCAATGTCAACCGGGTCGCACAGGCGGACCCCGCGACGATTCTCTACTCTTCGGGCACGACGGGCCGGGTCAAGGGCGTACTCATGACCCACCGAAACATGATCGCAGGGATCCCGGGCTCTCGCCCAGCCGAGGCCGGCCCGAAGTCCGTCTTGCTGATTCCGCTCCCCCTGTTCCACGTGTACGGGTTCATGGAGACATTGAGAGCGTTTGGGATTGGGGCGACGGCGGTTTTGATGGGGAAGTTCCAGCTCGAGGCCATGCTGAAGGCCGTGGAGAAGTATGGAGTCCACACGTTGCCGGTGTCGCCGCCCGTCGTGCTGACGCTGGTGAAGTCGGAGCTGATCGGGAAGTATGACCTCAGCTCGCTCCGCACCGTCGTGTGTGGCGGAGCGCCGCTTGGGAAGGAGGTTTCCGAGCGGTTCCAGCAGAAATTCCCTAACGTGGAGCTGGTGCAGGTAAAATGCTAGTAGTGCTGAAGATATTAAAACTAACATTAGCTTTCATATTTTGTAATTTGTTTGGCCAGAAAGATAATTAACCCCTTAATTTTAATCCCGAAAAAGAAATGGCCGATTCACCGATAAAACTGAAAATCGACCTGAAATAACTGCCGGCTTTGGACATCGTTGGTAATCCGTACAGAACACGATCCTTTTGTTTTCCTCTGTTTCGTGCCATGTCAAGATGACCGCGGTTAGCTTTTTGCATATCGAATAAATCCGTTTCAATCCAGTCGAAAGATAAACTTCTTATTCTGAAATAATATGTCAATCAAGATATACACAATCAAAAGGAGTTAAACACGCAATACCAATACATGTGGGATGTGTAATAAATTACTGGTATTTCTAATGATGAGGTAAAGGCCAAACTAAAGTCTTAAGCCCCAAATCGTTTATTACTGGACCAATTACTTACATGCCGAAATGCTCGGGCATGAATTCTTTATTCATTTAAGGACATTTTTACGACACGATACTAATGCTTCCATAGGCTGCTAGTTTTTCCTAAGATGCTAACGAGTTTTGAGCACTGCGTCTGCTTAAGGATAATTATTTGTATGATATGAGCTCAATTTCAAATTACCCGACGACGGAGTCTAGGAGTTAAGACACATTGTTGCATCAGAAATCCTAAATCAATGAATCAATCAAAAGGCGCATTACCTACATAGATTGCACTCTGAATCTCAATTAGGTACCAGTAAGCTTACCCCGGTAGGTACTGCATGCATACCATGACAATCCCGTACAGCAATTTTGGACGATGATGACGCGGAAGAGTTGGAGAATATTAGGAAGTAGATACCGCACATAGTTTTGAGTTGATGGATGCGAAAGATCAATAGATGTAAACGACTAGTGGCTTTGTCAACTGTGACATGTCTGAATGAATCTTTCAGGGTTATGCATTGACAGAGAGCCTATTAGGAAGTAGGATGATGGGGCCTGATGAGACCAAGCAATACGGCTCCGTGGGTCGCCTCTCCGAGAATACGGAAGCCAAGATAGTTGATCCTGTTACTGGAGAAGCTCTACCTCCTGGCTGCAAAGGCGAATTGTGGCTGCGTGGCCCAGCCATCATGAAAGGTCAATAGTAATACCACAATCTCTCATCCTGGATTGCTTTCCTCCTGGAATCTGTGAAGAAAACCTGTCTGGAGTTCTGTTGCACATTTTGTTCGTGCACATCAAATTAGGAAATGCCTGTCTTTCTATTGAATTACTGACTTGCTTACTGCGTGGTTTCTTGACATCGACAATTACTATGCTGCCTACATAAGGATTCCTCTTTTCACTGCTTGAAAACCCCTCTTTGAGCTTCATGTATCACTTGCGAAACTCGGATGTTGTGCTGAATCTTTCCTGATTCCATGTAGGTTATGTTGGAGATGACAAGTCGACGGCTGAGACATTGGACCCTGATGGTTGGCTAAAAACTGGCGATCTTTGTTACTTTGACTCGGAGGGGTTCCTTTACATTGTAGATAGGCTGAAGGAATTAATAAAATACAAGGCGTATCAGGTAGCTGCTGTCATATGGAATCTTTTCCTGATGAAATCTGATGCTTCCCATTTTTCCTTAATCAGATTTTGTTATCTTATTCTCATCCCATCCTACAGGTCCCACCTGCTGAATTGGAGCATTTACTTCAATCTCATCCTCAAATTGCGGATGCCGCGGTGATACCGTACGCTCCGGTGCTTGTGTTATGACCTTCATAAATGAATCGTGTTTGCATGAGCCAAAGTTTGTCTATCTTAATTTTGTTCACCATTCACTGATCTTTTTATTATTTGGAGGACACGCAAAGTACGGTGAGTCAATGTTTAAAAAGGTCCAGTGTGTCCTACCATTGTGCGAGATGATGATTGGCAGAAGATGTCCTATTGTGATCCGCATTTACTTTTGAAGCCAATCTTTGTCTGCTTAGAATGTACTTGTCAAACTTTGGTGTGTTGTGAAATCCATAAATGTGCTTTCTTTTCGGCTAAGTGGCTCATTGTGTAAATAACCAACGAGACTAATCCAAATCTACTGCATGGCATCAGGTATCCTGATGAAGAGGCAGGGCAGGTTCCAATGGCTTTTGTGGTGAGGAAGCCCGGTGCATATGTTGCAGAATCTGAAATCATGGATTTCATTGCTGAACAGGTATGGTCCTCCTGGCTTCATCTGTTTTGGAAGACGCTTCTTCAGTTTCTAAATTTGCCCGGGGAATTAGAGGAGTTGATGTTCTGCGGATGTTAAATGAAAATGCTGAGGCATCTATTCATCGGCAGTGAGAACAACCAGGACTCTATTTTTCTCTACATAGGGGGCACTATTTGATTCCCAATCACTGACTTGCTGGGCACCTGGTTCTTCACAGCATGTGGGGCGATTGGTTGAGTACCTCAATAAGGAAATTGAGTTTTATTATCTCCTAAGAAAGCTTCTGCTCCAACTCTAGCTCTATTCCATGCTGCTAATGTTTTTGTTTTTCCTCCACTTTAACCCAAATTTGTCACATTACTTTTCGGCGTGTGGTCAATGCTACTAGATCTACCAACAAAATTGATGTGTTCTTTCATACTATACCCTTGTTTCACTTGCTAAAGCTTACATAGGTAACATAGCTCGATCGGATGACTTGTCCCATATGAATAGCACAATCAAATTTGCTGGGTGTTCAGCCCTGTCCGGACCCATAGACAGCTCCACTCTTTTCTCTGATTACATGAAACTGGATTTGCAGGTTGCTCCATACAAGAAGATAAGGCGTGTCGCTTTTATCAGTAGCATCCCCAAGAATCCCTCAGGAAAGATCTTGAGAAGGGAGCTCATCAGTCATGCTTTATCTGCTGGTTCAGCTAAATTGTAAAATCTTTGACCAGGTGAAGAAGTCCCATTTGTTTAAGATAAACAGGCCGTTATTATCAGTTCTCCTCTGTATTTGGCAATTTGCTGCTCCATGGTGTGTATATAGCACTTAGTTTTTGGAAGTGATTGACCATGCCTTACCGAAGACAAACATAAACCCGGTTCAATGTGTCATCCCGACTGAATCTTGTACCAGTTCATTAGGGAAGCCGTGCTTGTTAATACTGTTCTAAAGTGGTTGAGTTCGATTCCCCACTAGAGTCCTTCAGTTAGATGCGACAGATGAGCCTATACTCTTGTGTTTTCTGTTTTGTCATTGTTTTTGGATGAAATATGCCATTATCATCACCTCTGTGTTTGGTGCTCCGTGGGATGCAGAACGGTTGTTGGAAATGATTGATCATTCCTAACAGAAGACATATTATGTATCCGCAATACAGGGCAGCCTCTTGTGAATGTGTACATTCTGTTTAAGCGTCTAGTCTCTATTGCCCGCGTCTCTAGTTTGCTTATTCCCTTGTGTCGAATTGCAATGTTGATCTAGGGAAACTAATATGGCGATTTTGTGGTGAGGGAGATGTTCATAAAGGTGACTTGGCTTTCAAATCACATGTATATAAAGAGCATATAGGTCTTTTCATCAAGAAGCGTGGGATATTTCAACAACACCTATGACTGGATTTAATACTAGTTATTGGTTTTACTTACCTAAAGTGGTTGAGTTTGATTCACTAATCGAGTAGCTTTAGATGCAAAGGTTGGTGATATTGTGTTTTCAAGTTAAACGGTAACCTTTCGGTATGGTCGTGGTACTGCTGTCGATGACTTGAAGAATTTTTAATAATATTTTAATATTTTTTGAATATATTTTTAAAATTTTCTTTTCTTTTCCTTTCTTCTTCCACTGGCAACCAACTGGAGGGCAGGGTCGGCGAGCCTCGCCAGCGACGGCGATGGCAAGCTTTGCCGGATCTGGTGAGGTCGAACCTTACTCATGGCTGGCGAGGCTCAATCCTCGCCAACCTAACGCGGGGCCGCCCTCATGGCCATTCAACCTTGCCGGATGGATGCGAGGGCCGCCTTGCGCTGGGCTGGTGAGGGTTGAGCCCCGACCACATTAGATCCGGCAAGGTCGTGCCTTGTGCAGCCGTTGATAGAGGCCGCGACCTCACAGCCACTGGCGAGGGCGAGCCTCACCAGTGGCTGGCGGGGCTCGCTGACCCTGGCCTCCAGCAGCTTGCCGGATCGGCAACCGACTGGAAGAAGAAGAAAAAAAAAAAGAAAAGAAACAAAGAAAAAAAATTAAAAAAATTCGAAAATATATTAAAATATTATTAAAAGTTGTCAACATCATCGCTGGCGGTGCCACGTAAGCCGGCCAACGTCCACGTCAATAAAATCCGATCAAAATTAACTGGAACGACTGGATTGGCACAAAAATAAAATGTGTAAGACTAAATTGACATAAAAAAAAATATTTAGAACTAAATTGACACAAATGTAATAGCTTTAGGACTTTTCTGATACTTTTCACGCTGGCCTCGACCACCTCTGGCCAGGTATCAAATCCTTCTACTTCAAAGAAATAGAGGAAATGATAGGTTCAACTTTGAGTTATCGTATCAAGGGAATGAAGATGCGCTTAGTAAATCTGTTCGCATTGCCACGGTCGAGGGTTGCTGAGAGCGTCTTCCTTCTTGGACAGCCATTTTCAGCTCGTTGCTGCACGAGGCCTGCGAGCGGATCATCGACCCGATCTACGGCTCGGTCGAGCTGCTCTGGTCGGGCAATTGGGCCCAGTGCCAGTCGGTCGTCGAGGCGGTGCTCCAGGGCTCCTCCCAGTTCTTGCAATCCCCTTCACTCGACTCCACGGGGCCCCACCATGAGCCCTGCGATGTCCGCCAAGCCTGGAAGACGTTCAGCTCCGGACACCTCCACAAGATCAGGACTGGGACCCGGTTCAAGCGGTCATCGAATCGGGCCAAGCGGAAGACGGAACCTGACGAGCTGTTCGGCGGTGAAGGGAGCAAGTTGAGCTACCCTGGGCCCATCCACAGGGAGACGAGCCACAGCTCGTGGGTGATGCCTACGGCAGCAGTGGTGGCTAGTCGGGGCACCGTGGAGGCCGAGAGGATCTTCTTCGAGGAGTCCATGGAGGCTACATTGGCAAACCTAGGCAAGCCGAACCGGATGCTGAAATTCGACCGGCCGGTGGAGGAGAGTCCAGAGAGTCAACTCCATTTGGAGCTGAGTCTGGGCATCAAACCGCCGTCACATCCGAGGGAGCTCGAGTTCAGCCGACATTGATCTAAGTGGTGGGCTGTGAGACGAGAGACGAGCAGTTTTGAGGCCCAGGTTGATGCCGGAGCACTCCTTGAAGGCCATTAATTAAGTTACCTTGAAACTAGTAAAACTTGGAGACCCACAACCACACTATATATGTTTCTCATATTATTTAGGGAGTCCTTATTTAATTATAGTTGTTTTTTTTTAGTAAAACTAGTTTTGTCTTTTTGTCTTTCCAATGAGCCATAGTAATTACTCATGCTTGGAGGGTTATTCCATGCTCATCTATATAAGTATGCTATGATGAATGAAAAGGCACGACTTGATCGATTCATAAACTATTTGAGCCTTTGGCCTGAGAACAGAAAGTTTTTCTTGTTTTGCTCTTTATCCCTAGGTGGATTCCTATGAGTGACGAGTATTACTCTTGTCTTTCAGGTTAATAACCTATGGTTGACGAGCAACCTATCCCTTAAATTCTCAATTGTGTTACCTCATACTTCTCTATATTTTCTTCGATATCGAATTGGTATTAGAGCAAGGTTCAATGGCTGGTCGTCATCAACATGGACCAAATGTCGAGTCTTCTACAGCTTGAGAAACAGACCTACAAGACGTGGGGTGGATGATTTAAGGAGACAAGTGCAGCAACTATAGGAGTGTTTGCAACACTTTGAACTTCTGGAACATGATGATTCGTATCATAATTCAGATGATGCTCTCTTCAATGAAGAGGATGTTAACTCCTTTGCTGGTACTCGAAGTCATGCTTCAAGTGAGGAAGGACATCCTCGACGTCAGTATGGAATTTAGCAAAATTCTTATGTAAAGGTTGGTATTCCTGAATTCGAAGAGAATATGGAATCCAAAGAACTTATGAATTGGCTGCATGCTGTAGAAAGAGTTTTTGACTAAAAAGAAATTCCAAATGATCAAAAGGTGAAGCTAGTCTCCATCAAGCTCAAAATGGTGGAGCATTTGAAGAAACAAATAGAAAGAATGAAGAAAGAATTGAAGAAAAAGTTCTTACCGATAAACTATTCTCAAAATTCCTTCCTCCAGTTTCACAATTTCTAACAAAAGGAGCTATTCGTGGAAGAATATGTAACAGAATTTGATCACCTCATGATGCTTTGTGATGTTTCTGAGCCAGAGGAGTAAACTGTTGCTCGTTACATCGATGGACTTTGATCAGAAATCAGTAATGTTATCCGACTTCAACCTTATTGGACTTCTAATGAAGTCTATCAACTTGCACTTAAGGTGGAACGACAACTAAAATAAGCATGTGGTAATAGCTCTCGGTCTTTGAACAAAGAAGGCTATTTCAAAGGGGAGAGTATCTCTACTTCTAATACCAAGGCAACCGTTTCAGAGTCACTTCAAAAGAATGATGGAGAACCAAAAGTGTTTCCAGTGCCATATTGCCTCCGATTGTCCAAATCATAAGATTGTCTCTCTTGTAGAATAAGAGCCTGAAGAAGACAATCATGAAAACTCCCCTAGTTCCAATGAAGGGTCGGAGGAGGAAGATGAAGTTACCTATAGAGATAAAGGAGAGTCTTCGTTGGGTCTTGTATGATACTCCTAGTGAAGACGGTGCTTGGCTTCGCAATAACATCTTTGATACTATATGCACTTCTCATGGAAAGGTGTGCGATGTTAACATTGACGAAGGAAGTTGCGAACGTAATGGCTAGCGAAATGGTGGAAAAAGTAGCACCTCAAGACAGAGAATCGTTGGTGACATAGCTCACACATCGGTTCTGGTACAATACTTCACTGCAAATCAAGTTTCCTAATCAAGGTCTCCCAAGAATTAAAGAATGGCTCTGGAATTTTAGCGTCACAACTGTACCTTTAGAGCTACTTTTTCTCCTTTGTCCATGGACGAAACAAGTCTGGTCGAATCCTTCACTGCAAATCAAGTTTCCCAATCAAGGTCTCCCAAGAATTGAAGAGTGGCTCTGGAATTTTAGCATCACAACTATACCTTTTGAGCTACTTGCGACTGTCCTTTGGCTTATTTGGAAGTCAAGGAACAATTTCATATTCCGAAGACTGAAATCAAAACCAAATTAGCTGGTGAATTCAGCTCAGTTGAAGCAAAATGAAGCACGAGGAGGCAATCTAGGAAAAGGAAAAGCTGTTGAAGGCCAACACTTACCTCAAATTTGGCGAAATCCCCAACAGGGAGTTATGAAGATCAATATTGATGCTTCCTTTATTGAAGGTTCAACGTCAGGGGTAGTAGCTGCTGTGATGTGAGATAGCTATGGAAGAATGGTAGATGGTTTTGCAAAAATAGTGAGGGTCGACTCTGCAGCTTGAGCCGAGGTCAGTGCTTTTCTAGAAACGCTAGTCTTCTTCTCTGAACGGGCAAAGGATTGCCTTCTACTAGAGTCAGATAATTTAGACTTGGTTAAAGCTGTCACATGTGTAGATTATTTCAAGTGGGATATACATGTGCTTATTTTGAAAGCCAAAGATCTGTTGGATAATTTTACTGATATTAAGTTGACATTTTGTAATAGAGAGTCAAACAAAGTGGCACACTGGATAGCGAAAGCTTAAAGAAAAAATGTTTTGCCACAGAATTGGAAACTCTACCCCCCTTCCGATCTTTGGAGTCTACTTTGAGTCGATGCTTTGCCGTTGTACTCGCAAGCTAAGTCGTGAGAATTGTATGAATATGATTCTTCTAATAAAAAAACAAAAAAGACAGAGAATCATTTACAGCCTTACAAGCTCTCTTGGCGTCGCAAAAGGAATGAGGTAACTGTTGATAAAAGATGTCTTGTTCAATTCTACATTGGAAAAAAATATAATGATGAAATATGATGTAATGTTGTTCCCATGATGCTTGCCATTTGCTTATTGGGAGGCCTTGGCAAATTTGATAAAAAATCCAAGCATGATAGGTTCAAGAATACTTACATTTTTAAGAAAGATGGAGTCAAAATCAGATTGGTCCTTCCAAACTAGAGAGAACCCTAAACCATCTAATGGGAAGGGAAATAATTTACTCTCAACATTTGAAGTTGATTGTGATGCTTTTAATATGGCAATTCGTGCGGTTCTTAGCCAATTGCATTCTTTGGTTTTGCGTATCTTTTTTCATCTCATTTTCTTTCAAATAACACCACTACCTTTTATTTATATTTTTTTAAAATCAATTTTTTAATTCTTTTTTCATTTTACCTTTTCTTTCTCTTTTTTTTCTTCTTTCTCGACTGGTCGTCAACCACATCGATGGCCAACAATCGGCCATAAGCGAGGTTGAGCCTTGCCCGAGATCTCTAGAACCTCATCGACATTTGACAACCCCAAGCCCCACTTAGCTCACCTATGACCAGCGATAGGCCAAGGAAGAAAAAGACAAAGAAAAATAAAATTAACTAAAAAATAAATTAAAAATTCGGATTTTTTTGGTAATTCTTCCTAGAATATCAAATCGGATATGAAATGACAAAGCAATTTCTGGTTCATTTTCATGTCCCAATTGAACAATGGAAAATATTACCATTTTCTTTAAAAACATCTCTCCGAAAAACAATTTCCAAAAACTTCACATTTTCCGTACAATGGGAACCAAAGAGTGAATTTTCCATGATGAGTTCAACAGTTTTTAAGCTTTCGCAAAATAGTTTGCTCGACACGCATGGTACGGTTAGCTTGTCTTTGTATTTGCATGGCGTTTTTGGAGTCTGCCTCGTGTTTTGAGATTACGAGAGGCTATTTCTAGCCTATAATTTTTATGGGCTTTGGGTAGCCATCCATTCATACGCTAACGGATGACGGTTTTTTTTTTTTCCGGCTCTGTCGAGGTGAGGTTACTTGTTAAGGGACAACCAAGAAAGTCTACCTTATGATTAGGCAAATATATCCGCGCAACTGAATATTGTTCAGACACTTGCATTATAATTAAAAATGAAAGGAAGAAAATGGGGGTGAGAGAATGGATTGGATCGGGACGAATAGAAATGGCTCTAGCTTGTTAGGAAGCTTCGGTAATTCGGCCTTTGCTCCTCAACCTCCAATGAGTATGACTCCATGGCCTTAAAGAACATCGACCAAAAGGCCCAGATTCGGCCTCCAACTGGGCCCATGAACATAAACGAGCCTGGCTGTGGCCCCTTAAAGCTCAATACGTAGGTCTGATGCCAGATATGGGCCGATGCAACTGCCTGTCAATGGCCATTGCCATTTCTAGCCTGTGATGAGACTAGAGATGGGTAGTAACTTCATCAGTAGCTTGAGATGCAAACAATTAGGAAGAGTTCCAGGTGTTAACACAGACAACTCTCACAATCATCCATCAAAAGCTGCTGCTCCAACCATAGTCACGCCATCTCCAACAGGAACTACCTATGATTCTTTACAAGGAAAGATCCAACTCATATTACCAATTCACTTTTCCAGCCAACCAATTATCACCCTAAAATAAAAATTTTCCAAGGAAAAAGCAATGAGCGTGCAATGCGGGTTAGACATAACTGTTGCTTCCGGATACAAAACCACGTAGACAGCCTCAACTATCTGACACCAACACGCTTAACTCACCAAATTCAACAAAGCATATTAGGCAAGTCTACCTCAGTTCTGCACTGCTTGGCGACAACATGTGATTTACATCTCTCCTTGATCTCTGTCTGGGAAAAATAACCAGAAAAACTACTAGTAATGGAATTTAACAGCTCTCCTGGTTATCTGTTGTGTGTAGTATGACACAAACATTGCTAGGAAACAAGTAACGAGACCAATGAAAAAAAAATGAAGTTGAGATTGAAGCACTCGCCTCGCACTATGGCAGTAGCACCAGCTCCATAAGATGCCCTTCTTAAACATATACATCTGTCAATACAACCCAGTAGACTTAACATGAAGAGAATTCATCATATGCAAGAAAACTGTTTGTGCTAAATTGACAAATTCCTGTGGAGCAGAACAGACAGGTGAATTGGAATATTCACATGGAGGTGATCCTGTATGGCTGTTGTTCTGGAAAGGTTGATCTAGCGAAAGTCAGCTGTCATTCTAGAACAATACAGACAGATGAATAAAAGATCTATTCAAAGAATTTTGTAGCAGCAATGACATACGGCAGAAACATCTTCTAACCAATAAACTTATTGAAGCAAGCATTGCCAAAAGAATTAAAGACTAAGACCCCCTGATAAACGCAGGTTCGAGAAAAGAAGCACGCCATCCAACTAGTGCTGTCAAAGATGAAACTGCTCCATCAATTGCAGGCCAATTGACTACCTTCATCACAGCAATAAAAAGAATATTGTAAACCACACCCAAAAGAAACTAACGGTATAACAAGAAGACATCCCAAAAATAAGCTTTCCACTCTTTCAGAGGCATTAAATTGAAGAATCCCTGCACTCCCAAAGCCACCATCCAGTAGATCTTCTAGAAGCATAAGTACAAAAAGAGCCCCCTTCAAAAGATAAATACAAGACGAGGGATGTTACAAATTGACTAAAAGGAGAGAGAGGCATTTTCAACTAGAGCACTTAGGACTTCAATCCTTTTTTTCAGAATTTGGACGGTTCCAACAACAGGTAAAACGGCAAAGCAGTAAAACGACTGGAGCTTCCATGAGGCAAATTTTAAATTTAAGGTAAAGAGGTACGAGAACAGGCATGGAGATATAAAGAAAAAGTAACTCCACATCTTAATAGGAAGAAGTCAACTCAAAGATAGAAGAGACCCTCTCCGTCAGTTGATGCCACGAAGGAAAAAATGCTGACATATCATCATTCAATACAAAGCCTCATAACTTAGTTTGTCTTACAACTAACAAGGAATGGAATTTCAGGGCTTCTGCTCCTCCCTAAGAAATCTAAATGGTCATCTCAACTTCTGTTAGATGGATTAACCAATACCGAGCGAAGAAACTAAATGCAACCCGCCTTCTCACAACAACAGAAGCATGAGTTTATACAAAAGGAATCGAAAACCTTTGTCAGATCATTGCATATTCAATACCTTAAGGGATTTAATTCTCATAGGCATGAATACCTAGTATCGCTTGCATCTCTTCATCTGTTAGTAAGCTCAAGTACTAGACATAATGTCAAGAAATCATGTTGCGAACATCATTTATCAGAAAAAAAGACAGTTGCATCAGAACTTAATTTGACTATTACTTTTGCATATTTACACAAGTTTGAACCTGTCAAGGTTCAATCAAAAGAAAAGACAAGAAAAAGTTGGGAACCAACTTGCACACCTTGCAAACTCAAGGGAGGTGTGAAGATGTAATAGTAGTAAATTGTTCGACCGGAGCAGTTTCCCACTGTTACTACCATCAACGATTCCTCTAGGTTCCTGCCAAGGACAGAAAATGCAATCATGCATCCCTGCAGTTACTGTTCCTGCAGCGAGATAATCTTTCTGGATGCCTAAAAATCAAAGCAGGAGGTTTAAAAAGACATCCATCACAAACAAATCAAATTGTTCCAGGGAGCAATGGCAGGTTAAATTCTTCGTCCAAAAATCCAATCTGGCCGCAGGCAATCATCTAACAACAGTATGCAGAGGGGGAAATGTCGGCATGAAATCCTTAGAAGTAGGCAGTGGAACTTCACAAAACCAATCATGTTCAAGGGCTTCATCTGCTGTTATTCTCTGCATGTGGAAAAAAGATATTGATAAATACGGACAGCAACGGTGTACTTGTAAGTTGTAAAGCACAAGCTTCACGAGAAATACCATCTCTGGGTCATATGTCAAAAACCTGTTCAGCAAGTCAAACCCCGATTCGGAAAGAACAGTAGTTCCAGTAAAAGATGCAGCTGGAAACTTCTTTCGCAACAAATTACACCTGAAGAGTACACATCATATTCAAACAATGAGATAACATGCTGTCTTAAAAAGAGCCACAGCCAAGCACTAGATAGAATACCGTGACTACAGAACACTTACGGTTGTTTAACAAAGTTTGCTTTTGAACCAGGCAATTCAGAGAATCCAGGCCATATTTTCTCACTGGGTGTGCCAAGAGTCCTGAAAATCTGCAAAGCACAGTTCTGAAATAAGAAGCTGAACAAAGAGTTTGACAAAAAAAGATAAAGGACCTATTACGCCTAAGTTTCTACCTTGTCAAGCTGATTGACTTCACTATTTCCCTTGAATAGCGGTTCACTGGCCAACATTTCAGCCATAATACACCCTATTGACCACATATCAATTGCTGTTGAGTACTGTTTTGCTCCCAATAAAAGTTCGGGTGCCCTGCACATCAGAAAATACTGCCAAAGCTCAACCACAATTGTATACTGCAAAGTTCAGAAGTACCAACGTGTTCTGCATGAAAAAAGAAAAGAAAAGGCAACTACAATGTACAAAAAGGAACCATAACATGACTAAGCCATCTCTATCTCTATGTACCCAAGTAGAGTCCCAAGAAGATAAAGCTTAAAATAAACAAGTGCAGGATTCCCTAGGCCGGGATATTGGAAATTACAATCTTTAAAGCAAATGGAAATTTGCAAGAAGAGCACTAAATTAAGTGATGTGGAATAATAGATGTTCATGAATTCCTAAGTATTATTAACCACTAATCGGTAAGATGCTACTCGGTTCTTGTCATCCTCAAGAAGTAAGAATGGCCCAATTTCCCACACATGTTGCGTGTTTTTATTATTAGAAAAGGCATGCGGCTCACCTGTACCACATGGTAACAACCAGAGGAGTATATGGCTTCAATGGGCTCCCATACTGTCTTGACAACCCAAAGTCGCATATTTTTAGCTCTCCCTTGTTGTTTAAAAGAAGATTCGATGTCTTAAAATCCCGATGAAGCACCCAATTATCATGGAGATACTTGACACCCTCCAATAGCTGAAGCATCAGGCATTTGACTTCACTTGTACTGAAAGGACGCTTCCTTGTTTCCATCAGCCCCTTGAGATCGTGTTCCATGTACTCCATGACCATAAATATACTATCAGCATCACCCATAACGACTTCTTTAACATCTACAACAGAAGGGTGATTTAAAGACAGTAAAATGTTTATCTCTCTCAATGATGTTAGGGGAAAACCGCCGTCAGAGTCCTGTTTGTTCATCTTCACCTTCTTCAATGCCACTATTTCCCCTGTTTTCTTATCCCTTGCACGGTAGACAACACCATAAGTGCCTTCATTGATCTTGTTCAGTCTTTCATATTCGAAGACACTTCTGCAAGAATCAAGCATGTTTATACTTCGTCTTGCAGGCAACGAGGACGCTTCAAACACTTGATGCTCTCTATTGCTCTCACCATCGGTGTCATCCTGGTTGTTGTCTGCATTGCTAAGATAAGTGTGGTCAACATCCATGACGACAGCTTCACCACCATCTTCAGATTCACCCACACTTGCTCTACCAGCCAGCCCAATCTCATCAGATCCAGAGGACCTGGTCCGATGAGCCGAGCCTCCTGGAAGAAACTCCCCACTCTCTGGACTTGACCTCTTTGTGACCGATGCTCTATTATCCAGAGTCATTTCTTCATCGTCGGATGCACAGATAAGTCTCGGTGAATCACTATCGGATGCCCATCGTGACATTGAGATGTTTCTCTCATGAACAAATTCTCCATCCTCGACCATACTGTCATCTTGATCACCACCCTCACTTTGCTCCTCATGCAATGTCAGAGCCTTGCGTTCAGACCCATTCATAGATATAGATTGATCACCCATAGGAAGATCAGATCCATGTACCTGATCCATTGAGATAGAGGAGTTCAAAACACAGCCACCTGACTCATCATTCGATGACATTGTAGATGGAGCCATGGGAGGGCTTAAAATAGTGCTAGCTGAAACCACTCTGTTCTTGGACGATATCCTGATTTCCCTGTCCTCGACGTCCCATAAAATCGGGGAGAACTTCCTCTTCTTCTCAGGGGGAGGCTGGACACCATCTCGGTACAATTTGGCACCACTCTGCACCTCAATAAGCTGATTCTCCTTATATCGATTCTTGGACTCCATCTTGTGCCCATCATTCCGCTTAGCCGCATGGCCACGGTGCTGGCTAAATTCGCTGCGACAAGTTGCACGGATGGAATCGCGACCATCCCTTCTGGAGGAAGAGTAACAATCCAATCTGCTAGAGACACGGGATTTCCCTGTTGCCATATTGTTTGCAACCACAACCCCCTTTATCAAAAACCCACAGCGACGTCTCAACACACAAAAAATAACCCACGATCCCCCAAAACGACAGCAAAAATGAAATAATTGAACGGATCACCCTTTCAAAAACCAATCATAAAAATCACCCAATTCTACGACAGGAACCTAACCAATAGCCCGACCCACTTTTCCTTTTTTTTTTTTTTTTGCCTTTTCCCTCCGGTCAACAGCAGATCATCTAGGAACCTAGTTGCAATCTAAAAGTATATGAGACAGAACACGAAACGGAAGCTGCAGATCGGACGTCAATCGGCAACGGAGAGACAGCCGGGAACCGATCCGGACAGATCAGGAACGAAACCGGAAGGGAAATCAGAAAAAAACCTAGACGCGAAGACA
This sequence comes from Syzygium aromaticum, assembly GCA_024500025.1. Lineage (NCBI taxonomy): Eukaryota > Viridiplantae > Streptophyta > Magnoliopsida > Myrtales > Myrtaceae > Syzygium > Syzygium aromaticum. Next base: position 29,262,182 of record CM044895.1, on the reverse strand, counting down.
CGAGGCTTTCCGACCGTCACTCCTTCGAAATCCGCAGGTACTGAAGGCCTTACCGGAGGATGAAGAGAGAGAGAGAGACACGCAGGAGACGCGCAGGAGAGGCGTCGCAACGATGAGGATCGGTACCGATCACAACCGCAGGATGCTTCGAGGGGACGGTGAAACCCTAAGAGAATCTTCGTCGACTCAACGCGTTCAATGTTGCTTCCTCCGATGGACGGCACTGCTTTTATTGTCCCGTGTCGGGTCAAGGTCGGTGGCTCCTCCTATTTGTCCTCTTTCGTTTTGCTCCCCAAATAATGTGATATTCCCGTTTTTGACCCCGCGGCGAAGGTGAGATCATGGGCTTGGGCCTTTGTTTATTTCTGCCGTGCTGGGGCTTATGGGCCTTAACTGGCATAATGGGCCAGACCAATATGAATTAACATCCATCTATATTGCGAACTGTGCATTCCTTGGGTGGATGGGCCGAATAAACAAGATCGGTACTCGGTAGGCCCAGTATTATTTCCCCTTCACGAATTAACATCCATCTATTTTTCGAAATGTGCATGTTGCTGCAAAAACACGAAGCGGATGGGATCCATTGCGCTAAAAATCGGATGAGTTATCGCAACTTGTAATGGGGGCAATCGGTTCTAGGGTGGTCGGTCATTTCCCACCTTGGAACTTAGGATAGGATTGGGCAGGGTCGGTTCCCTATTTGTGGAACGGGGAACCGGCCCACCATGATTGGTCCCGGAACCGGTAAATTTTTTCTAACAAGAGGGAGTTTCCCAATATTAAAAGAAAAAAATATTTTATTAATAAGAGTTCACTTTAAGAGAAAAAATTATGAAATCTTGGCCAGTCTACTGATCCGGTCGGTTTCTTATGTGAAACAGGAAATCGGACTAGTTATTTTCGATTTCAAATTTTTGAAAACTGAAACATAGACCAGTCTTCTCGATACCATATAGAACCGCCCTGTTCGACCTAGTTCAATTCGGTTCCCGAGTTAGATCAAAATCAATGTACCCCCTTAGTTTGTATCACGTTTTGTGAGGTTGATAACTTTCAATGTTTCTCTAAGGTTAGCCGCGAAGAAATTTGGGAAATTTCCGAGTCTGACTCCCCATAGGACAAATTGAACCTAAGAGCTCTGCTAGATCAAAATCATTGTACTCAAAGTTCGACCGTGGTTCTTCCGTCGGGACAGCGCAGATTGGTCACTGCACAAAAAGATGGGATGAATGTTTGTATTATCTCTTGAAATCGAATCGGTGGGTGCGAAAACTAGGGCGACGTCCTGGAGCAGTGATGGACATCGAACGGCTCGTTGCATGCCACGTGTCGGCTCCCCATCCTTGCACCATGTCCAAAGAACGTGCACCTCCCAAGGCATGCACAAACTTGAAGACATCCGCCCTTATCATCTCATCTCCTCCCCACTTCCAATTACGCAATGCAGTTTGGTAATTGTCCGGGAGGATTTCTACCTCTTTAAGAAGTAAATAGAAAGAAAAAGAACAATCAAACTTTGCCAGCGAAAATCAAGCTGATGATGAGCTCCTCCTGCCTGGCACGACTATACAATTAGGTGACTTGAGGTCAAGCGCACTGAAGATCAAGAAAATTGATCAATCCAGAGTGTTGCTTGACTTAATTTTACGTCCCGACTCTATTGGATTAAAGTGAAAAAAAGAGAACGCACACGAAACTAATTTTACTGCTTTGTGGTGTGTGAAGATGTTAGGCTTAATTTGACCTTTGGGTAAATATGACTTACTTTATTATGACACGTGTCGGGACAGTAGAGTGATTGTAACTAAATTACACCCTTAAAAAGGGCATTTGTTTTTCATAAGAATGACCAGCATACAATTCTCATGTCCACTCAGAATATCCAAAATCGAGTAAAGACCCAGTCACACAAACTATGAGCTTCGACCAAAAACAAACAAAAACTATCAGCAAGATGCTACATTGAGATGGCATATGGGAGCAATTTGAACCTTCTTATGTTTCAAATTGCTTAGGAATACGTGAATGATATTAGCAATTAGGGATGTGCAAAAGAATCAGAAACAGCTTAAAACCAAACCGGATCAGCCCATAATCGGTTTGGTTCCCAATTGTATTTTTTTGGAACCGATAGGTACTAGTTCGGTTTCCAGTTCTATGTGTGGAACCGCCTACCTAGACCGGACCTGTAATATATATAATTTGTAAGAAAATTTTCTAACCCAAAAAAAGAAAAAAATTTAGATAAAATGAAAACCCTAAAATCCCTAATTGAAACTCAATGCCCATCAACCGAGTGTTCGTCTCGTCTCATTCTCATCTTGTTTGAGTTGTCTCTCTTTTCTCACTCATGGCTTTGACTCTCCAGCTTAACACTCATCGACTCACGGCTACGTTTTCGACCGTTCATCGCCTCCCTCTCTTACTCTCGATTACTTCCATTTGCATGAAACTTGGTGGAACCGGTTTCATGGACCTGCCCGGGATTTGGACTGGACTGGACCAACAATTCTGTTCCAGGGTGAATCCATAGAACCAAAAGGTGATTCTCGGTTCCAATTTTTCGAAACTGATTCTTAGTGAGCGGTTTCCAGTTTCAAGGTGAGAACCGTCCATCTGGACTATGCTCACCCTCATTAGTAATTAGGTTTAAAGAGAAAATGATTTTGGTGTTTTGTAAAAAAAGAAAATAACTCCAAATATAGACCATAACGATAACGCAGGCTGTACCTATCCACTAGCATCCTAGTGTTTTGTTACTATATAATTCAGACCGCCCCCTAGCACCTCTAGTCCTCACATCAACATTCAAAACTTGCCAAGTTGCATCATCACTCCAGGAACATATGATGGATCGCGGGTCATTCACATACCGATCGCCAGCGAACAACAGGGCCAACACCGAGTCCGGGTACAACGTCCCTGAGGGGGTGGACATCAGAGGGCGTTACGATGCCCAGTTCGCCAAGATCCTCACCAAGGATGCCCTGCGGTTCGTCGCCGATCTGCAGAGGGAGTTCCAGGGCCCCATCAGGTACGCCATGGAGTGCCGCCGCGATGCTGAGCGATTCTACAACGAGGGCGCCCGGGTTTGACCCCGCCACCAGGTACGTGAGGGAAGGCAAGTGGACATGTGCGCCAGTCCCGCCGGTTGTGGCCGACCGGAGGGTAGAGATCACTGGCCCCATCGAGCGCAAGATGGTCATCAACGCGCTCAACTCCGGCACCGAAGTTTTCATGGTGAGCGAATTCTATATCTTCATGTCCATTCCATGAGAACAAAACACCGACATTTCCAACTCATTTAGGAGTATCTTGATGAACTTACTGATGCTAGAGTTCAAGTCTGAAGTCGATTATGATCACGATAACGACATGTTTCGTCCGTATAAGTAGGCGGACTTTGAAGATGCGCTATCCTCGAGCTGGGAGAACCTGATGAGAGGGCAAGCGAACCTGAAGGATGCGGTGGATGGGACCATAACGTTCCACGACAAGGACCGAAACAGGGTCTACAAGCTCAATGACCAGATTGCCAAGCTCTTTGTCAGGCCCCGAGGTTGGCACCTGCCCGAGTCTCACATCCTCATCGACGGCGAGCCTGCGACTGGTTGCCTCGTCGACTTTGGCCTCTACTTCTTCCACAACTATGCTGCGTTCAGGAAAACGCACGATGCAGGTTTCGGGCCCTTCTTCTATCTCCCTAAGACGGAGCATTCCAGGTATATAACTAGGAATCTTTGCATGACGGGTTGTTCTGACATATCGATCGTCCTGACGAACAATGAAAGGGACCGTTGGATGATTTCAGATTTGGTGATCTTTTAGTCAGTTTAAAAATAAGTTTCTTTATCAGATTTGATGATCTTTTGGTATATTAAGGTATATTAACTTTATTTAAAAGTCAGTCAACTGATAAAGAACGTTTAGATATTACCGTAGTTTGCTAGGCCAGAGTGCCTCCTGAACTTTTCCATGAATATTAGCTGAAGGCATTATCGCATCGGGATCCGCAGGGAAGCCGAGATATGGAACTGCGTCTTTGAGGGGGCGGAGAAGATGGCAGGTATCGAGAGAGGGAGCATAAGGGCAACAGTGTTGATAGAGACGCTACCCGCAGTGTTCCAGATGGACGAGATACTGTACGAGCTGAGGGACCACTCGGCCGGCTTGAACTGCGGAAGATGGGACTACATTTTTAGCTATGTCAAGAACTTCCAGGCTCATCCTGATCGCCTCCTGCCTGACAGAGTTCTGGTGGGGATGACCCAGCACTTCATGAGGTCTTACGCCGATCTCCTCATCCGGACTTGCCATCAGCGCGGTGTTCATGCCATGGGAGGCATGGTATGGAATTTTTTGAGTACTGAAGTAGAGTGGAGCCTTTGGCCATCGGTCTAACCAAAATTTGTCGTCCTAATTTTTTGACAGGCAGCTCAAATCCCGGTTAGAGATGATCCGGCGGCCAATGAGGTGGCACTGGATCGAGTAAGGAAGGACAAACTCAGAGAAGTCAGGGTCGGGCACGACGGGACATGGGCCGCGCACCCAGGGTTAATCCTGGTGTATATGGAAGTCTTCATGAATCACATGGGCAACGCGCCGCACCAGATCCAATCTGTCAAGAGAGAGGTTGCGGCCAACATAACTGAGGAAGACCTCCTCCAGAGGCCAAGAGGAGTCCGGACTTTGGAAGGCCTCTAGCTCAACACTAGGGTCGGAATCCAATACCTGGCGGCCTGGCTCACAGGAACAGGGTCGGTACCCCTCTACAATCTCATGGAGGATGCCACAATTGCCGAGATCAGCCAAGTCCAGGACTGGCAGTGGCTGAAGTACGGCGTGGAGCTGGATGGAGACGGGATTGGAGTGAGAGTGAGCTTGGACTTGTTTGGAAGGATGGTGGAGGAAGAGATGGCCAGGATTGAGAGAGAGGTTGGGAAGGACAAGTTCAAGAAGGGATTGTACAAGGAGGCTGGCAAGATGTTCGCGAGGCAATGCACTGCGCCGGTGCTGGACGATTTCCTGACGCTCGACGCCTACAATCACATCGTCCTGCATCATCCTAGGGGGTCCTCCAGACTCTGAGAACCTGCTTCTCTCTTATGAATGGCCAAGGGACATTTATTGTTTTGTCTTTACCAATTTCAACTGCTGCTATGTATGAATAAATTGCCTGTATGACTACCACCGGTCATTCTGTTTCTGCAAAATTGAGATGATTTTTCTATGATATGGTAGAATAATTGTACAAGATAGACCAATGGTTCGCGTGAAATTAAGCAGTATTCTCCCTTTGCATGCAAGGAACATGCTCATTTGAATTACACTTGGCCGCTTTTTGTACCTAAAAGAGTGAAGAAAGTGATCTTTGATGGGCTCTTCCTGCTTTTTGTGCTTATAAGTCAGCTATAGGCCCGAGGTGGCCCATCTTAAAACAACAAAGTGTACCTCGTCAAACAGGAAGTCTACAGGGGAGAAAAGGAAATTCCACGAGATATCACCAATAATTTGGAAAAATTGTCCAAAAAGCCCGAGACTGGTGAGGTCGCCCCTTGCCGGTTGTTTCCTTTGGCCGGTCGCCGGCCATCGCCCAAGCCCGGTGACCACTTGGAGGAAGAAGAAGGGAGGAAAAAAAAAAGAAAAAGAAAGAAAAATAAAATAAAATAAAAATTCGGGAAAAAATATTTAAAAAATCATTAAAAATTGTTCTGCCGGCATCGGTCGGCCGTGTCCATGTCAGTAATTTACAACCAAAATTTGTCAGATAGCCTAAATTGGCAAAATATAAAAAGGATTATGACTCAATTGACAAAATTAAAAAGTTTATGATTGAATTGACAAAAGTACAATAAGTTTAAGACTTTTTGGACAATTTTGCCCTAATAGTTAACTTCGTTTTCATGCACGTTGACATATTATTAACAAATACGATCACTTGATTATACATATTAATATGAATCCTTTCTTCTAAATTAATATTCCTTACACTCTAAATCATTTGATAGACAAGAACATCTAAAATTCTCTCCGACTCATGAACCATAAAATTGTAAGCAATTCGTCAACGTTTTTGAGTTATTATTAGTCGAGATTCATCATCTTCTCCAACCTTTGTACTCGAATTAAAAAAATGAGTCCTTACGATGCGGCATCCGCGGATTTAGGGGTTACCCTAAACGTAGGTCTTACTCAATATATTTTGAAACAAAGAAGATGATCCAAACCGGTGGTTGTGCCTCTTTTTCGTTGCCCTAGAGTAGAGAGACAACGTTTCAACCGGCTTCATGGCAAAATATCATTATCTCAAAGTTAACACAAATCTAATCCCTGTCCGGTCGACCTTCGCTTATATATATATATTTAAATTTCGAAAGTGCTAGAGTAGTTGGTACCCATGCGGACACATGGCGCTGTTCGGAGCGTATTTGTCAACTTAGTTAAACGTCAAAATTACCGATGTTGTCCTTTACTTTACGACTCATGATTCTTTCGTTCGATGTGCTTTACAACCATTGGCTGACACAGCAAAAATCATGGCAGTAGATCTGATTTCCTTCCAAAGACAGCAGCGACAAAATCTACAGGATTTGCGGGGAGCGTTGTACTTTGGTGACTTTTGTTCCTCTTTAGGGCAATTTAATAATCAACGCCTTTAGGTGAAAGATCGCACATTATCTGCAACTTTTGGCCAGACACATGGTCTTGGCAAGCATTTTTCAGTAACTATCAAATGAATCAATGATAGGTCCTAACTCCCACAATTAGAGCTGTCTTTACCCATTTCTTTCATGACTTGTTCATGATAAATGTATGTGAACCGTTCACATCGCGTGTCTCTCTAGATTTTATTGATTAACACCAATAAAGTATGCTTATACTTAAACTTCCAAAGACCATGAGATATGTGGTCATATATATATATATATATATATATATATATATATATATAATGCTCTTGTAATTGGAGGTGAAGAAGCAACTAGTGATCCATTAGGGTTTTGCGAGTTTCACGCATGATGTGTTTCTTAGGAAAATAATAATATGTTTGAGAGGTGCACACTAAGAGTCAAGACATGACATACAGTTATCTCTTTTCAATAGACGTTTGGTCACGTAATTGGGTCAAGTTGGACCAACCAAATTCCAGGAGCTGTCATTCCTGTAAAGAATATAGGTTCTTTCCCTCCAACACGAAACCGGAGAGTCAATCCTGGTCTTCTCTTCTGGTGTGAAATGTAATGAGCATGTACTATAGAGAAAAAGACGTAAGACTCCATCCACAAGATTTTGATTATAACAGTGTTAAAGCATAAAATTCATCTCCAACGATATAACTCCATCTAAGTGGCAGATTAGATTTCTTCACACGAATTGGTCCAAGGCATAGATGATTATCTTCACCGAGACCAGGGACAAACGCAACGGAAGTTTCCTTCTTTGTCACTTCATCCGTGACTTATCTATACTAAATTAATCCACATGATAAATTATGTATGCATATCATTATCATACCATTTGTAATATAATGTATGGTTATTGAAAATCGATTGAATTTTAATGAGGATGACATTAGATGCATTTTTACGTTATAACTTTTGCTTATGCAGGAAGCTGCCTGATCAACTCAATTTGCCACGCAAAAAAATTATTCATGTTCTAACAAAACAAGAGTGATCTGCCTTGTGACATTACCTCCACGGATTTCTGTCTCTCTCCTCAGGGGAAACATCCTACCTTCGTACCGACCATTTCGGTTCTGCTCTGGTGAACGGCCACACTGGAATAGCACCGCTTGACAAAGATAGGCTAAGGACGGATGTATGGAACCACGAAGATTTTGCGCAGACCATTTTGTCTTCTTTCGTTCTTGCCATTGACAGACAAATAGCAAGAGCTTGAACGAAGGACGGTTTAGGTCCTTGTCATCGTCGACAAAATGAGTGCTGCCTATATCTCAATAATTTACTCGGGGCACATGGCGCAGGAATAGAGGCGCCATCTCAAACTTCTAGATAAACGTTGAAAGGTGTTTTTGTCGGCAAGCCTCATGATTCAAGAAAGGTGTTTGATCGGATGCAAGATCATAACGTGAAGAGCGATAATCACGGGATATCGGCAGACTGAAGAGAGTGAGGAGTATCGAACTCTTTTCGGGAAAAAGGTCCAGTGAGGCCAAACCATTTCGCATTTGCTAGTGTTCTCAAGGCATGTGGCAGTACTTGTGATGTACATATGGGGATATAAATACACGCTAGCTATAAATTCGGGCTTTGCTGGTGATACTTGCGTGGGTGGTTATCTTATTAGCATGTATTCTCGGTTGGGCCACATGGAAGATGCTCAGAGTGCTTAAGAATCTTTGCATTTGCGGAGATAGTCATTCTGCAATCAAGTATATCTCCATGGCAATTAGAAGATCTATAGTCGTAGGGATGTAAACTGGTTCCACCATTTATGGACGGAACATGCTTATGCAATGACTACCGGGGATGATGCTTCTTAAATTGTCTCATTCATTGTGTAAATTGAATCTCCACTTTTATTTTTTATTTTTCCCCGTTATTCTTATGTTACTTGAACCGGGATTCCATTATGCCCTAGCAAGCCCAACAATGTAAATATCACGTCCTGAAATGTATATGGATTGTGTACTCCTACTGTCAAAATACCAAGCAGAAGACCTCAAATGGATCTCGCAAACTTTCAGCAAATATGATTCATGGAATCCAAAACAGTCACGCTTTTGCCTTTGGGATTTTCCTGGAGCGGGCAGTTTTCGAACACTAGATGTTGATGTTCTGTTCTATTCCAGAGCATTCCTAGTATAGTCCTGATGCCCTATATTTCGTTCATTGGCTGAATATTCCGTATGATTATTGTTTTGGAAAGTTTGCTTGTAATGCCTCCAACTTTTGGTTAGTCTACATTTTCGGATGTGGCGATTTCTTTTGCTTTTATATATTCAAGTTCAACCATGCGAGTATATGCCATTTGTTGCTACAACATTTACCAGACTGTTGCAGAGTGGCTAAATTTAGGAAATTGGTGATTGAGAAGAAACAAGAGCAACTTTTGTGAGAGAACAACGGTTTGAAACCGAGAAGCATGATCCTTGAGTGGTTCATGCAGTGATCGAGCATTTACAGGTATTGCATCTACTTGCCAGGGAGGAAAATGTTGTCCGTCAACATGGGGCAGGGTATCATCCTGATGTACATCTAAGCTCCATGTTGTTCCTTTGCAAGGCTCCTCCTATACAGAATTACACTTGTCGGTTTTTAATGAACAAACGACTGCATCTAATTTAAAGGTTTTCGACTGGAATGCGCACTGTAACTGTTCTGTTATTTCCGGCAATGTGTTTTATCAGTGGTAGTGATCATGACTTTCTTTTTTGTTGGCGTAGAGTTTAGATTTTCTTTTTTTTTCTTAACTAGCTCCTTTATTAGTCACTGAACTTATAATTCAAGAGACACTCTTTTGACAAATTCCTTAAAAAACAGTTTGTATCGATAGTAGGCGTTGACACTTGAATTTTTACAGACTAATTTTTTTTTTTCGGATACAGAAGAATTGAATATGCATTTTTTTATAAAAAGAATGTTAATAAATAAATGTAGAATGGAGAATAAAAATACAACAAACAATTAAAAAAAAAAACAAATAACGATCAATGAAAGATCCATCTATGGAGTCCGGCCACATTCATTCCATTTGACCTTAACGCAATCCAGCCCATCACCTGAAACTGGTGAAATCCAATCCCGTTAAGCCCATCAAGCACAGTAGCTTAGACGACGACGACAATCCACCATCTCCAACTCGAAATACCGTGTGGAACACGTGGAAAGCCATGTAGAGTTCTTGAGGTCATTTGCGGGATTAAATGATCAAGAAATATTCAGGATCATTCTCGTGTTTCCTAACATTGTTAGCGCGAGCAAGGAGAGGAAATTGCGTCCCAGAATTAGTTTCCTCCAAGAATGTGGACTGAACTCAAGTTATTTTTCTGTAGATTCTTGAATCGTGATTTTAATGTATTTGAGAGTCGAAAAAATATAAGAAATCATTGCAGACAAGAATAAATCGTCAAACTTATCTATCAAGTCACGAAATTATTGTTCCATTCAAATAAACAAAATCAATGGACTTATATAAAATGGATTTATGGTATTGCGTCAAAACCGATGTATTATGTCATGACATGAAGAATAAGTTTTGAGGCAAGCTAGTTTTTATTTTCGACCTTATTCCTCAAAACCATGCATGAATTTTCATATGGTCGTGACTCGTGTGGCGAGGAAAGAAGATGGAGAAGAAGAAGGGAGGAGGAAAAAAACGAAGAGGAAAATAAGAGGAGAGAGAGAGAGAGAGAGAGAGAGAGAGAGAGAGAGAGAGATGGATTTGTTTGTTGACTTGACGGGATGTGGAATCAATAATCACGAAAGAGAATGGAAGAAACTTTTGAATTTTCAATGGGTGTAAATTACCAAGATGTACTATATCTGTTGGTCATGAATTGGATGACTTATAGTGACTCCAAAGTCTCCCATCTTTTAGTCAATAGACAATGTTAAAAGAGTTTTTCGGAATGTATCAATTAGGATTTTTTTTAATTTATCTTTCAAGAGTGAGAAAAATGATGGGTATTGTGCATTGGGCCGCCCATGATGGGCTAACCCAGTCCACAAAAGAGAATAACAGCATTTGGCAGTTATTCTCTGAAGACAAAAAGACAAAAAGTGAGAATTGTAGAATGGACGTGTGTGTGTGCTGTGTGTGCAAAGAACAAAACATCAGAAACTCTCATTCTCACAAAAGGACAAAAAGAAAAGGGATTTTGTTCAAAATTATTCTCTCTCAAGGCTGCAGTGGAAATATTTAATCTGTAAAAAAAAGAGGTATGTTCGTTCTTGTAACATATTTCGTACGATCGGTGATTCAAGTGTAGAATGGGCTCGTTTTTCCGCATTTTAGTATTATATTTAGGAATTCGTTTCCTTCATTGGTATCAGAGTATGTGTTCTTGTTTTCTGATCTTTTGATATGTTCATAAAATGGATTTTTTGGCCGGAATTCGTGAAACGACACCAACGAACGCTCGGGTATGAAAAACCGACACCCGGCCATACTATTCGAAGTGGTTTCTCGATTTCCGTGCGTCAAAATTTATTTTTGAAAGTGTAGGGTTGTAGTACTCGTCGAGATGAGTAAAACGACGGGTGACACGCCGCCGGGGGACGCCGCACGTGCCCCCACGCGCCGCCGCAAACGGCGGCTCCGTCGGCAGGTGCGTCGCACGTGCGCAGCGGTTGCCGCGCACACGTGCGATGCACGCACCACGTGAGCGCGTGCGTGACGTGGCTGACGTCAGCCACGCCGATTCGACCCGACCCGAATTTTTTGACCGGACCCGACCCGTTTTTTTTACCCATCCGACCTGTTGACCCGACCCGTTGACCTGACCCGGTCATCCGTTGACCGTTGACCACCGTTGACCGGCGTTAACCGGCGAGAAAAAAAAAAAAAAACCTGAAGGTGGGGCAGAATGTGTTTCTTGCATGTATCATGTTTTATTAATAATAGTCATTCGATTTTTTTTTTTCTGCATTTGTTGCAGGAAACATGGTAAGAAGATATCGAATTCCTATTATGGCTAGGACGCCTGAACAAAAAGAAAGACTTGCAATATTGAGAGCTGGATTAGTTGCTTTTCGATGGGAAAATGATGATTTGGTTAATCACGTGGTCAAGGTCAATAAGATGATACATGACATCATCTGGAAAGGTTATTGTATGCTGGACTTTGAAAAGATGAATGCTCTAATTAACACCTTTCCATCTGAATGGAAAAATGTGTTGCATCGTCTGTGGGAGGTCAATGTGGTCCTAGACTACAAGAAACTTGCTGTGGCTTTTGTGAGAGAGCATTATAGGATTAATGCAACAAAGACTTCGACCCTAGGGATGAATATGACTTGGCGTAGATTGAATGCACCATGGAGAAAGCCTAAGGGATACCCGACAGTCTTTTCTTGGTTGCCAAAGAAGAAGATTGATTTTTCTGAGGATTTTTATGAATCTTTCCCTGTCTATAGGAAATTGATAGACGATTGATTTTTTTTTTATTGTGTTATTTTAGTTTGGTTTTAGATATCCTAGGTGGATTTCTTTTTATGTTGGTATTTTTGTTCCTTTCCTTTGATGGATTTGTTCCTCATGTAAATAGTTTTAATGAGTAGATATCGAAGGATCCTTTTAATGTTATGAATAGTTTATGGTGCTATTATTTTATAACATTTGTCTTATTAATATCATGTGGTTGAGTGGGAGTTCTAAAAGTTTTTAGTAACTTTAAAGAACGTAAATTTTACCTTAATGATTATATTAACGATAATTTCACATAAGAATTTTAGATGATGATTGGGAACATAGTGAATTTTCGAATCTAAAAAATTATGTGAAATTACTCTTTAATATATTCAGTTTGTGTAAAATTGAAGCATAAATGAGTGGCATTAATAATTCGTGCTAAATGTCTGAAATGTTCAGATACCATGACTTCAGCCACTAAGAACATTGTAGCTAAACTGAACAAAGGAGAGAAATTGAACGGCGAAAATTATGAAATATGGAACATGAAAATCCAATATATGTTAGAAGAACAAGAAGCACTAGAAGCTCTTAACCAACTCATGGAAGAACCTGAGGATGGGAACACTGCACAGCATAAGCGAGACAAAGATGCATTTGTTGCATGGAAGAAGAAGAACTCGATTACTCGCATCACGTTGCTGAGTAGCATGGAGAATGATATCATGCGAGAGTTCAGGCGGTTTGAGAATGCCAAGGAAATGTGGGAAGTATTGGCAGCAAGATTTGGTCATACATCGGTGACCAATCTGAGACAGCTCATTATCAGGTTTGACTCGTACAAGAAACCTCATGGTCAGTCCATGAAACAACACTTAAGGAAGATGTCAAACATGATTATTGAGTTGAAGGATGCTGGACACATTCTAACTGATGAACAGCAAGTGCAAGCAGTGATCCATTCCTTGCCTCAAAACTGGGAGCACATGAAGGTGCACCTGACCCATAATAAAAACATCAAGATCTTTGAAGATGCCATGCTCCATCTTGAGTTAGAAGAGGATCGCCTCTTGGCGGCGAAACCAGAAACCGATATCTATTATGCTGGATCTAGCTCACATGGGGTTTCGGGCTCCAAGCGCAAGCACGTCGAACGGTTTATGAAGTGGAAAGGCAAAGGAACGAATTCTTCGGGCAAGAAACCAAAATTTAATCAACATGACAAAGGAAAGCGTTCTTTTGGTAAGAAGATGTCGAGGGTGAAATGCTACAACTGTAGTAAGAAAGGCCATTTCGCTTGCGATTGTGGCGAGCCAAAGAAGGTAAACTCCCATTATATTTTTGAGAACTTTGTCTATGTGTCAAGTTCTGTATTTTAACTGAATCTAATCCTTTGTGGACTGTAGATTCGGGAGCAACAGACCATGTAGCGAAGGGCAGAGATGCCTTCGTGGAGTTCCGACGGGTTCCGACTGGGACAAAATGGATCTATGTAGGGAACAACTTTAGAGTTGAAGTTAAAGGGGTTGGCACTTGCCAGTTGATGATGCGTGGTGGACGCACTTTGTTCCTACATGACGTATTATATACTTCGGAGATTTGTCGGAATTTGGTGTCTGTTTTAGTGTTGATTAAACTTGGTTTTAATTTGAATTTCCATAATGGTGGTGTTGATTTGTATTTGAATACAAACTTCTATGGTTGTGGATACTTTTTAGATGGTTTTATTGTTTTAAATGTTAACTGTGGTGATGTTAACGTTTATTATTCCCTATTTGCATCTTCCAATTCTTGTGAAAATGATGTGAATGTGTGGCATGCTAGACTTGGTTATGTTGGCCAACAACGAATACAAAGATTAGCCAAAGAGGGCTTATTAGGCAATATTGAAAAAGTTGATTTGCCCATTTGCCAGCATTGCCTAGCAGGAAAAACAACAAGAAAACCATTCGGAAAAAGTATAAAAGCTGAATTTCCTTTGCAACTAATTTATTTTGATATCTGTGGTCCAATTAATGTAAGAGTAAAGCATGTGGCTGTGTATTTCATCACATTTATAGATGATTATACTCGATTCGGATATGTCTATTTGATTTCCCATAAATCTGAAGTATTAAGTTGCTTCAAGAAATTTATGAATTTGGTAGAAAATCAATTAGATAAGAAAATAAAAACGTTTAGATCCAATCGAGGTCGAGAATATTTATCTGATGAGTTCAGAAATTTATGTGATGAAAAAGGAATAGAAAGATAGTTGTCTATTCCATATACTCCGCAACAAAATGGTGTTGCTGAGAGGAGAAATAGAACCCTATTGAAAATGGTTAGGTCTATGATGGCACAAGCCAAGTTACCTATCACCTTCTGGGGTGATGCTTTGTTAACTGCTACTTATATACTTAACTGTGTGCCTTCTAAATTAGTTGTTTCCACTCCATATGAGTTATGGACAGGAAGAAAACCCGATTTAAATTTTCTTAAGCCTTGGGGTTGTGCTGCCTATACTCACGAACCCTCTCATAAATATGGGAAACTGGGTCCCAGAGGTAAGAAGAATATTTTCATAAGATACTCAGAGCACTCAAAAGGGTATGTGTTTATAGGTGAGCAAGAAAGCGTGAGTATAACTGAATTTGAATCACGAGATGTCACATTCTTAGAGAATGAGTTTCCTAAAAAGGGCGAAATAGGTGATGACTACTTACTATTTGAAACCTTGGATCCTGATAATAAAATTGATGAAGTTCGACCAAGTGGGAGCAATGAGAATAATGAGGAATTAAATTCGACTCAATCTCAATTGCAACCATTTGATGAGATAATACCGTCATTATCTAATCTAAGTGGGAGCATAATGGGGAATAATATGCCACGTGTACAATTCCCAGTACGGCGAACAAGTCGCAAAAGTATTCCCCGACGACGTTTTGACATTGAAGGGGAAACTTTTATGGTCGCTCCACAAGATGAAGATGAGCCAAGAAATTTGAATGAGGCTCTAAGTTGCCCTAATAAGGATAAATGGATGAATGCAATGGAAGAAGAATTGGAGTCAATGAAGTCAAACCATGTTTGGGAACTGGTTGATCTTCCAAAAGGACGCAAAGCTGTTGGGAACAAATTGGTTCTCAAAATAAAGCGAAAAGCTGATGGCTCAATAGAAAGATATAAGGCTCGCCTCGTGGCGAGAGGGTATAATCAGCAGGAAGGAATTGATTATGAGGAAACTTTTTCTCCTGTAGTAAGATTTATCTCAATTCGCATTATTCTGGCAATAGTAGCGAGTATGGATCTTGAATTATATCAAATTGATGTAAAGACTGCCTTTCTAAATGGAGAATTAGAAGAAGAAATTTACATGGAGCAACCCGTTGACTTCATTGTGAAAGGCCAAGAACAAAAAGTATGTTGACTTTTAAGATCAATATATGGCCTTAAGCAGTCTTCAAGACAATGGTATACGCGTTTTCATAATACCATAGTGGCTTATGATTTTACAATGATTGATGAAAATTATTGCGTATATATCAAATGATCCAAATATCAATTTGTGATATTATCATTATATGTTGATGACATACTGATTGCTGGAAGTAATATGGAGTTGGTTAATACTGTTAAAAGTTGGTTATCGTCCAGTTTTGAAATGAAAGACATGGGTGAAGCTGCATATATTCTTGGAGTTAAGATTTCAAGGGATCGTTCCATGAGATTGTTGTCTCTTTCACAAGAGACTTATATCAACAAAGTTCTTGAACGATTTTGTATGCATGATTGTAAATCCATGGATACTCCTATTGCAAAAGGTGAATGATTGAGCCGTAGGTTGTGTCCTAAGACTCCACAAGAGAAGGACCAAATGAAACGTGTTCCCTATGCTAGTGCTGTTGGGAGTTTAATGTACGCTATGATGTGTACAAGACCTGACATATATTTTGCAGTTGGGATGGTAAGTAGATATCAATCCAATCCAGGTCAAGCACATTGGAAAGCCGTCAAAAGAATCATGAGGTATCTAAAGGGTACTGCTGATTATTCTCTGAGTTATCAAGGAAAGGATCTGCGACTTGAAGGCTACTCAGATGCTGACTGGGGAGGAGATTTAGACGAAAGGAAATCTACCTCAGGATTTGCATTCTTACTGAATAATGACGTCATATCTTGGAGCAGTAAAAAACAAACATGTATAGTATTATCCACCATGGAAGCCGAATTCGTGGCATTGTTAGCAGCAGTACAAGAAGGAGTTTGGCTTAAGAGATTTTTGGATCATTTAGGTGTTGTTGAACATGCTGCAAGCTTATTGTTAGTCAATTGTGATAGCCAAGCAGCGATAACATACACCAAGGATCCGAAATATCATGGCAAAACCAAACATATAGATACCAAGTACAATTTTGTTAAAAATATGGTAGCACGAAAAGATGTGAACTTGCAGTACATATCTATGCATAGAATGATAGCAGATCCTATGACGAAGCCAATTCCTAGAGATGTTTTTATTGGTCATGTAAAATCTCTAGGACTGCGTAGATGCTAATGTACTGAATAATGTATTTTTCCTGAATGTTCACATTTAAATGAAATTATTATTTCATTGTTAATGCCTGTGAATTTGTTCTTGATATTTATGCATCTTAATATTTAGTGTATTATGTCAGGTAAGTATGTCGGGCAGATAAGATTAACTCACTCACACGAGTAATCGCCTCTATTTGCTATGTGTTAAGTAGAGATGAAACAATTTTTAGGCTTATTATCTAGATGATAATCGAGAGCTCAAGCTTAAAATATAAATGTCGCCTTAGCTAAGTGCTAAGATGAGGACATAATATTTAATTTGTCCGAAAGTAAAATAATTTACATATTTTACTTTATCTGTCTTTGATACTAGATATGAGTTCTAACGGATTCTTTAGAAGAGTAAATACGTGAACTCAAGTTTGGTCATTAAGTATGTCTAAACTATCATTTGTACAGTATTGCATAAAAAGACATACGCTCCATAGAAAAGGAGTTAATACCATAATACGTATTTCATACTACGTATGCATGAGACGACCGATAAGTGGCAAAAGTTTTGATCTCAACTTTATGCCGTGTGAAACTCTTGAGATGATGAGTTCCTCATTTAGTGTCATCACGACTCTGACTTATTCTCAAAGTTTCTATTCAGTGTTCGTTATCTTAGAGTGTTGTCAATGGTTATGAACGATTCGATCTAATGGGACATTTCTAGAAAAGCGTGCTGGACAGAAATAAAGAGGTTTAAGAAAGAGCAAGATCAATTTATTGATGATATCACATCTTATTTTTTTGTATTCACAGGTCGACCAATTATGATTTTGAGTAAATTATAGTTGTGAATACAATATACGAGATACTAAAAAAGATCGGATGAAATATAAATGTGACTGATTGATTTAGGGTACTGCATACTATATCTACTTGAAAACGTAATACCCAATTTGAGCTGCTATGTATTCCTAATAAATGCATAACAACGAGCTCTCGAAGTATGCTGGTCGCATGGATTATTTGCTAGTATGAACATTGCCCACCATGTGCGAGTGGGAGATGATGGGTATTGTGCATTGGGCCGCCCATGATGGGCTAACCCAGCCCACAAAAGAGAATAACCGCATTTAGCAGTTATTCTCTGAAGACAAAAAGTGAGAATTGTAGAATGGACGTGTGTGTGTGCTATGTGCGCAAAGAACAAAACATCAGAAACTCTCATTCTCACAAAAGGACAAAAAGAAAAGGGATTTTGTTCAAGATTATTCTCTCTCAAGGCTGCAGTGGGAGCATTTAATCTGTAAAAAAAGATGTATGTTCGTTTTGGTAACATACTTCGTACGATCGGTGATTCAAGTGTAGAATGAGCTCGTTTTTCCGCATTTTAGTATTATATTCAGGAATTCGTTTCTTTCATAAAAAAAACCCCATTTGATTAAGGTAAGGCAATATTTCGGCCACTTGCTAAGAGGAACGTACATAAGTCCTGTCGTCTGTTCATTGTCGTTATTGTTGACCTTCTTGACGAGTGCCGTGGAGGACGCGCTAATATAATTCTATCAATGTTACACTCTTTTCTTAGCTAAAAATGTAAGGGCTCCATAAGACACGGCAAAAAGTCTTGTCACTATTTAAATCTAATACTGCGAAATCATGATTCTCGTGGACTTCCAAAAAGCAAGCTTGTCCATTCTCTCGTGAGCTTTCACAAAGGATGATTCTCGTGGACCGACTATTGCGTCAAATACAAGCTAACGTATTTATTTTTCACGAGAGAATGGCATTCTCTTAGCAAGTGTTATATATTCCACAAACCAATATTGCGAAAAAAATGGATTAACCCATTCATTTTGGATTGCAACGTGCCATTTTCAAAGCTATAATCTACATGTACTTCATATTTTAAAATAAGTAGGAAAAAAATAAACATGGATATAACATATCTGTAGATATATCTGATTATGTAATAAGATATAAATAAATGGTTATAACCATTTCCACAAATCGCCATTTTGGTCATGATAGAATGCCATTCACAAAGCAAACGTTTTTTGTACAAACGGGCCTTTAGCATGATGGCAAAACTGTGTTCCTTATTTTAACGTACTAGTACACGGACATTCAGCCCCCTTAATACATCTGGCATGTTGACAGTGTTGAGGAAAACTCCTAATGGATTTTGAAGCTGACAAAACTCTTCATTTGTAACTTGTGAATCTGACATACATTTCTTTTCAGGTTAATGTATTTTGGAAGTTTAGAAAAAATTATCAGACTTTACAAGTTTTCAGAACTAAAAGTTCAGACGCAGACGCTGAAGTTTTGCAGACGCGGACACTGAAATTCTTCAGACGCAGAAGTTATTCAGATACAGAAGTAATGAAGACGCAGAAGTTATGTAGCCATAGATGATGAAGTTTTTCAGATGCAAAAGCAAAATTTATTCAGAATGAAACATAACAGCTAGTGATCTGGTATGGATTTTACAGAAGGAAAGTTTTGATTGACTCAATCTCAGTCAAATTGATTGACAATCAAATATTATGACAAGAATGCATTACAACGGATAAAACTCTGCTTATGGAAACCAAGATTCTAATTGTATGGGCGATCAGAATTAGCGGGATTCAGAATCTGTCATCCAACGGCTACTCAATCCTTTCTATACAAATCTATCTAAGGTGAAGATTGGAAGATGATCCTCTGAAAGCTGTCCAATGGCTAGTTTGGAAGTGGAGGACTATTTAAGGAGATCAACGAGTAGCAGAAGAAGATGATAGAATCAATAATCAACAAGTCCAAAGTCTGAGCATACTCGAATCCTTTCTCTTGTCTTTCTTGTGCTGAATATTAAGATCTTGAGGGACATTTTGTAAGAGTGAGTGTGTGAGATAGAGAGTCCTATCAAATACAAGAGTGATATCACTCATAATTTGTATTTCCTCTTGATTACATAATGAAATCCAGCCAGTAGGCTGTCAACGTGGGAAAGTGAACGTAGGCTTGCTATAAGCCGAACCACTATAAAATTGTGTGCAGTTTTCTATCCCTTATCTCTCACTTTATATACTGCACATTAAGAGCATAGTTTATATAAACTGTTTTGAATCTTAATTGCATTCAGACTCAATTGTGGTTTTTCATTTCCGCTTAAATTTGCAAAAATTGTTTAGGATCACCTATTCATCCCCCCTCTAGGTGATCCCTGCTGGCCACATGAGACAGGACTGCATTCCTAGTTTTAATGTGCCGGCGCTCGCACAACTAGCCTCCCTAATTTCCTCTTGTTTCTTTTTTCTTTCCTAGAAGGAGAGAATACCTTTCATGTGTTTAACGTTCGAGAGATAATGAGATAGATAAAGCAATTTAACCTCTTACTCCGGGAGGAAGGATGTGATGCTTAAAGTAAAGGTGTACCCAAATTGCTATTGGAATTATGTCCCTTACTTCCAGTTTGGTTTCCTTCCTTTTTTTCCATATCTTATTTGTGTTTTACCATGACAAAAAGTTGTGTGTTGAGAAAGATGAACAGTGGGGAGAGAAAAAGGGGAAAATTGCCCCAAAAGTTATGAATCTATTGCTTTCTCGAAGGCCAGCAATAGGAGGAAGAAGAAGATGAAAACAAAAATAAAGAATTGAAAAGAAAAGAAAAGAAAAAGGAAAAAGAAAAAGAAATTATGAAATAATTAATAAAAAATTCGAAAATTTAATAAAATATTATTAAAAAATTATTTACATCAGTATCAGCAGTGCCACATCAGCAATTTTCAGCTAAAATCAACCGGATTGACTCAATTGGTAAAAGGTAAAAAATTTTAAAATTCAATTAGCAAAATTAAAATATTTAGAACTTAACTGGTAAAAGTATAATAAGTTTATGACTTTTTGGACAATTTTCTCAAGAGAAAGAGGGGGGAGGCTTCTTCCGTGGGACCCATCCGCACTACGTATCGACCGCCGAATGGCGCGGACCACGAGAATGATGCTTCGTGAAAGCTCACGAGAGAATGGACAAGTTTATATTGCCCCATGGGTTCACAAAAAACTGTTTGTGCCTTGACATGTTTCTGCCTCGAATAGTAGGATGATGGTGTGAACATTGTTATACTGCAGTGTAGCCTTGGCTTAGATTCTTTGCTGCAGTCATGCGAGGATTAGTGGTTGAACTGAATAGTTTGTCACACCCAGTAGATTTGATTTTAAACTGTGTTGTCTAAGGTTTGTCCATTTCCAGTGAGAATTTAGGTTTTTTAGTTGGGTATATTTTCATTAAGTGGTGTTTTAATGCTATAGTAAACTTAGCAGATAATGAAGGATCACCTAAGATGGTTTCACTTTTGTGTTTTACATTATAGTGCTATTGAGATGGAGGTATCTGGTAGAACTTAATTTAGGGTGATGGCTTCATGGGACTGGGGGCAATCTTATTCATGTACCATTTTTGGTGACGATGCCACTGACACATCTTACTATCTAAATGTGCTTCTTGGACGGGTTTCGTCATTCTTTTTCAGGAATAGGTTATTAAATAAGGTGCAGACTATGGATTTGTTGATCTTGGAAGTAAATTTTAGTACTTGTGGACGTGCTGTGAACTCTGGAGTTCTGGAGGGAAATTTTATTCAGAATTGTTTTAATCCTAATTAAGACTGTTATTTTCAAGTGGTAGAATGATTTTATTCCTGAGGCAGTTGTGCATTTGAATAAAAAGTCTTGAGAAAAGGCATGGCATAATTATGAGAGGATTTGAGACTCTTTGAACGGTTTTCTTGCCACAATTTTTGGGGCATGATGAAACTGTCTTCTGTCCATTTGTAAGTTTGGTATTGATTTTCAGTATAATGCATCCATCTGATAAATAATGTTACCATTAGCATAGATATATATGATGGAGTTTCCTCGAAAAGAGTTCGACAGTTCAGTAGTTTGGAAGTTTAGAGGGAAGGGGTTTAAGAATGAAATCCAAATAATAAGAACATAAGCTTAATTCATTGAAGTGGATTGACAATGTACTGCACAGAAGTGCCTTTCTCATCTGCCAAGTGAAATGTATTAGGTCTAATTGATCAACTGAATATATTTAATCTCTGCCATAATGAGGTCATTGGCAGACACTACTGCCAAGTACTACAATGCTCGAGTGCCTTGGGGTTTCCCAAAATGTAATATGTAGGGATTCTGTGGGGGCTTGTGCATGCCTCATCACCTGAATTGCGTATCTCCTGCTCACACAATTTGCCTATAAAAATAATTGTATCGTACATTTGGCAATAGGTATGTCCTCGGAGCTTTCCCTGACGTTATGCCCGGTGGAAGACTCTTGAAGGGCCTGTGAAGGGCTTAGAAAAGAAAAATTTCTGGTCTTTTTGGCTACTACTATGATCTAGTTTAACCAACACCTGTTCTCGCTTATTCTAACAACTGAAGGACAGGGGAGACTCACACTTTCGTGCCTATTCTATAGCTAACATTAGGTATTGGTTTGGGTTAGTGATGGATCTTCGATCTTCGTGCTAGGTTAATGGAAAGGGGTAAAAGAAGAAATGAATAGACAGAATTATTCCTTTATTAGTTCTTTATGATGCGATTGGATATGATGCTTCTGTCCATATGTCGTGTTCATATTTCTTAGAAGTGTTTTGCCTGATTGTTTAAACTCGAGATATTATAAAATATGAAAACCTATTCTGAACCAAAGATTTTCAGTGGTTTAAGTCAAGTTCTTAATTTTGTTTTTCTCGAAACTGTGAGTTTCGATGAGACAAGTCCAGGTTGGTTTCTTCACGAAGCATTGCAATACCAATAACTGAACCTTTCTTCCTTAAACCAATAGACCAAACCCAAAAGGAGATATTATTACTGATCGGCCCTCTTGCAATGTGATACCAAGCAACTCATTGGCTGCTAATGAGAAGCCTTCAAAAGTACTTGAGAATGCTCTACATATGAAAACAAAACACCACTCATCAGATAATCTACTTCCCATTATCCTTTCAATAGGATTGATACTTCTTTGAGTCCGGACAATATCTTATTAGCTTGGAATGAATTGTGCTAACTTCTTGAAATTTGCACTTAATTGAATTTTTGAGACTGAGCAAAAATTTGCCATGCCTTCTGAATTAGAGCTTTGTTTATAGGACTCACGATTGGACTGCAAAATCTGTACACAATAATGAATCTCCTTGTTCCTGTCAACGTCATCTGTCTTCTCTGGATAATAATTCTTGTGAAGACTGTAATTACTCAATCAAGTGATGATGCATTTTGAGCAACTTTGTTATATGCATGTCTTTTATTAATTTAAAAATGAGTTGAACTGCAAACTATGTTTTACTCTTTTTTGCAATGATACGTGCGATCATTTTTCCTGCCCTTTCCCAACATCCTCTTTCTTCAAACTCCTTATTCTGGTGGTGAAAATCGTCTATCAGCGTAAGAATGGTTGTTGGTCTGTTGCTGTGTTGCATGATTGTTGATTTACTGTACTGTTGTTTGGCTTTTCAAATTTGCTCATCTCAATGTTACTTCATTTGAGCTAATGTTAAAGAACTAATTCTTGATTGTAGAAGCGGCTTTCTTATTCTTCTGACAATTTTTCCGATATCATCTGGGATGGAACTATCTAATTATGTTGCTGGCATCATGTAGTTAATAGTGATCAATTTCAAGTAGTTGCAAGTTTTGACCGTGGATGCTGGTGGGATGTCAATTTGGTGTCTGATGATAGTCATTATTACCGAGAAAATGCTTGAGATATCATTAGCAAGTATCAAAAGAAGTCTGGAATTTACCTTAGATTGCACAACTATGTCCTAAAAAAGTTTTGCTTGAAAAATCCGTTGTTGGGCAGATTATTTTTCTTAACCCCTATTTGTGATTAATGTGTGATGTAATTATTCATCTTTCCAGGTGCAAGCAATTACAGTTCATGCCACAAATAACTACTTCGCAACAGCATCTCTCGATAATACATGGTGCTTTTGTGAGTTTTCAACTGGTTTATGTCTTACTCAGGTTTCAAAAGTCTCTCTCTCTCTCTCTCTCTCTCTCTCTCTCTCTCTCTCTCTCTAGGTGTGTGTGTGTGTGTGTGAGGGTGCGCGCACAATTTTACACGTACATCGACACAGAACTTGTATCAGTTGTATTATGTGTAATGGATGTTCAGGCAAAAAAACAATTACATATAATGATTGAGCAGAAAAAGTCAGACTCTTACAAAAACTGCATTTGCTTTGCACTTACAGTGCTTTTGCAACTCATATATACATATTAATACAGATATTATAGTTCAAAAAAAGCTGATGACATATGTTTACATCAGTTTACAGTATAATTTACTTTGAAAGAATGTTCCTTGTTTAATAGTCTAAGACAACTTTCCTTAACTTTTGAAATCCATTACCTGAGTAAATATGATATTCCAAGAACATTGTCTGAGGCATTACGATAGTTTCAGTGTCACTACAATATTTTTAGGTCATGATATTGAAGTGCTTTTGATTATGAATGGTTTAGGTTTGAAAATGACTATAATCATAAAATGGTTATATCATGGATAAATACCATTTCCACAATCAGATATACGTTATAAGACGTATCTTAACCAATTATAATCAGATATACCATTTGACTTGATTAATTTGCATAATAAGATATATCAGATATTATTTGCATAATAATTTGGTAATTATCACATATACGTTATATATCAGATATTATCTTGACCACAATAACCATTTAATTAAATTCAATATATCTGATTAATAATCATAATTACACAAAACTGTGTTCCTTTTTGGAAATGATATATATCCAAATTACATATATCTTATTTTAAATAATGATAATCATATATGGTGAATAATGGCACGCCATTATTAAGCTAAGACATTTTTAGAATGGTTATTTGTCACTTTAGCTCCGATTGGTTGAAAACCTAATATTGGTTTAAATTGCCTCATGGATAATGCCATTCTCGTGGACCCAAACGTATCTTATTTTTCACGAGAGAATGGCAATCGATAAGAAACCCATGTGGTTGTCTTGTCTTAGCTTTCACAAGTCTAGGTTTCTTGCTAGCTAAGGTAGCTTTAGCCTCTTCATAATCCTTGGCACATGTTTCCCATTCTTCCACATCGATTACAACCTCTTCGGAAACATATGGCTCTATACCTGGCATGCTTGGCACAATGTACTCTGGGATGTATGGCTCATCGAAATGAGTAGTAACACTTAAGGGCACATAGGGTTTGACGTCGATTGGTCGCTTAGCCTTCAACCACTTTATATATTCGTTGGATGCCAAAAAGAGCTTCATTTCTCATTCTAAATCTTCAGTCTATTGTACTATTTGCTTGGTTGATTTCTTCAAAGAATTCACGATCCCATCAACTCTTATTTGCAACTCTTTTCCTTCCTTTTCCGATAAGGGTTTTTGTGGTATCTCAAATGTGAATTCCTTAGGATGCCAAATAGGTGAAATTTGTTGAACCATTCCAAATTGTCATATAACTCTTTGTGGACAATAAGCAGTTCCATCGCTCAATCCAAGCAAAGGTACCAAATTGCCGTCTTGGGTAGTAATTTGAGCTTTTGCTGTCTTCGGCCATTGAATTCTCCATTGAAACTGGTTGGGAGTCAATGCTCTAACGAAGTTTGCCCACTCATGAAAAGAGTATTTTGGCATTTTGTCTTGGAGTTTCAAATATTTCTCAATAGAGTTGGTAGATGAGTCGATCTCTCGAATGTGCATGTAGCGTTCCCAAGGTCGAATATGGGAAATAAACCATACAGACAGTAACCCAGCTAAAGCTTGTGGTACACCATTTTGTTGCTTTTGGTATTTGTTTAATGAAATGATGGTCTTCACCAAGAGCATGTTGGAGAAGTCCCATTTTAGGCAAGCTTGCCTAGCAATTACTGTAACGAGAGGATTTAATCCAATCCTTGATACGGGGGATAAGATGAATCCAAAGAAGGCAAGAATGAAAACTCTCACGAAAGTATTTCTAGTTTCTTTTGGCAATTTGGAGTAATTGGCCACCAAGTAAGATAGAAGAAATCTCCCGGTATTTGACTTAATCAACTTTTCCACTTGAGGGGCCTTCAAGTTTAAGAATTCAGCTATAACACTTGTATGTTTTAATCCAATTGGGGGCTCAATGATTCTTGACTTGAAATCAATCCCAATGATTGCCTTATATTCTTCCAGTGTAGGTACTATCTCGTGCTTGCCTAATTGAAATGTGGCAATGGTAACTTCCCGGAAATAGGATAATGCTTGAATTAAACTCACTTTGTACCCCAGGTTGATGAGCTTGAATAAATACCTGAGCATTTCCCTCACGTATGCTTTATTATCTTTTATCATGTTTACCCACCATGCCAAAAGCTCATTCTTTGGAGTCGAAATGACTTGTATGTCTAGTTTCCTCATTTCGATTTAAAGCACGTAAAAAAAATTGATTATTATTCACTATGAATTACCGATTGATTTTAATGCCTCCATTTTAATTATATGTCCTTTTAAGGTAAGACGAAGGTAAAATACACTTGCATGTCCAGAAAGTAATGCAAATGTCATTTTGAGTTCGTTTAGACCTTAAGAGAGCATATACTTGAAATCATGGACAAATTCAATGTATAATGTAAATGCCTATTTTGTCATACTCTATTTAGACCATAAAGTTCTGAACTATGATCTACAACTTCGAATACATTACAATGAATGAATAAGCACTTGAATTACATGGAAAATCTATCATGGACCTATACATTTCATTTAAAAATGAAAGAATAGTCAAATGGAGTATGACACCCTAATCATGCATTCTAATATGAAAGGGCATTTAGACCAAGCATTGAATATCATTTAGGCATTTTTTTTGAAAATGTGCCAACTAACTTGCATAATTATAAAAGAATGGAATGAAACGATACTTGCTTACCAGGATATTTTTGTTTGGTTCTAGATATACCAATTACAAAGACAAGCGAATGCAATCAGTGAAATTTTGACACCTACAAGGTTAGGATATGCTAAAGGTTCTGCTCCCGGTAGAAGTGCTAAAAACCGGACCGAAATCGAAACTGAACTGATTTTCGGTTTCGGTTCGGATATTAAATGAAAAAAAAATTGCTTCGTTGAGGGTTCGATTTCGGTTCGGATCGGATTCGGTTTTCTTTTCCTTTTTCGTCCCTTCTCGTACACTCTGTCTTCCCTCACCCACTTCCTTTTTTTCTCTCTTTCCCTTTTCTGATCTATTCTCCCTCTTTTCACTCACTTTTCTCTCTCTCTACTCTTCTCTTTCTTCCTCTATCTATGCAACTCTCTCCTCTCTCTCGCTCTTCTCTCTCTCTCTCTCGCGCTTCTCCCATGGCTGGCTCTAGCGCGTTGCTCACTCTGGCCACAATGGCGGTCCTCCTCGTCGGCTTGGCGGTGGCACCGTCGCCAGCCCACACCCCGTCCAAGTCGGCCGCGCCCTCGGCGTCCCCGTCGCCTTCCCCGACCGCGGCAACCACCCCGCCGGCTTCCGCCCCGTCTCCCCACGACCCTGCCGCCTTCCCGCCGTCGCCCCCGTCCCCGCCGCCGTCTCCCACGTCCGAGGCCCCCGTGACGAGATTGGCGTCGCTGGCGCGGGACAAAAGGGGAGGATGTTGGAGCCGACCCACCGAAGCGGCCGCGCCAGGATCGGAGGCCAGCGACCGTATGTCGCCGTTGGCCGCCCCGATCACTATCCCGACGCCGGTGACCGCCTGCGCCTTGATTATCGCAGGATCAGCGCCGTATAGCCTGACCTTCCCGATCGTCGTTGACCCCAGGACCCTCGCCGTGGACTCCGAATCTGGACTCGATGAGCGAGAAGCTCCGGCACCCATTTCTCGCAAGACTCGACTCACTCGATAAATCGGACGAGATTCAGCTCAAAAGCTGCAAATTTCGCCACTCAACTAGTGAAGAATCTACCCAGAGAGTGAGAGGGGAATTGAACGTTGGACAGATCGTTACGGAGGAAGCGCAGAAAAAATGAAAAAGAGGAAAATCGAACCGATCCGAACCGAACTGCATTTTTCGGTTCGGATCAAATTGATTTATGTCGCCTTTCGGTTCGGAGCAAGCACACGTCTAAATGGTTCGGTTCAGTTCGGTTTTCCTAAAAGGCCGAACCGAACCGAACCGAACCGTTGACATCCCTAGCTCTCGATGCTCTTTCGACTCCTGTGGCCAATGCCATAATCAGTTTCTCTAGCGAACATAGTCTGCAAAATTAACCATGGAGACAATGTAGTTGGCAGCGTCGCTTGGGACCTGCTGTCTAGTCATCTTGCCCGGCCTCACCATAAAGGAAAAACGTAGAAGAAAAGGAATGGCAGCGATCACAAACCCGCTCACAGAGATCACTTGAGTGATGCCGGTGATCACCATCGAGACCGCTTGCAAGCCTTGCATCAACCGATCTCTCAACCCCAATAACGACCCCTACGAGGCTCGCAATCACACCTCTCTAATCGCAACCATAACCCTAGCCTTGTATATTTAAATCCAAAGCACATGGAAGGGAACTCCTCTGCATCTTCTAAAACTGTCTGATCAATGCTCCCTGTGATAATTACAATGTCCGATTCATGACCTATTTTTCCTTTCGATCGTTCCTCTTTTTCACTGTATTTTGTTCTTGTGTTGGTGTCTCTCTGCAAATTGAAAGCAAGAAAGAGAAGGAAAATGCGACATTTGCTTTTGCGTCAAGATTATGGTACTATTTCTTTTTTCTTTGATAAATATCATCTTGTTCTAAGTTCTTTTTTCGGTCGGCATCTCATTTTAAGTTGAAAATCATCAATTTTATTCTTTTTACTTTTATAATAATAAAAAATGTCAATTCAGCTTACCACGTGAGCACCGTTTGCCACGTAAGCTAGTTGGAGAAGATAATGGTGGCCATGTTTGTTCATCAAGAAAGAATACATGCTTTTTGACATATATAGAAAGTGAAATCATTTTTGTTTCTCGAATGTAAGAACGTGATTTTTTCTAGAGTTGGCCCAATCAGTTACGTGAGAACTTCAAATGACACTCCAACCCACCATGGTCACTGGACTCAACTCTCTTTGTTAACCACTTGCTCTGTCCAAGTCCACATAGGGTGATCAATGAAAGATACATATGAAAATGAAAAAGAAGTGCCGTGTCTCCTTCCACGCCATCGAGAATGAAGAAAGAAAGAACCAAAGACGTTAAGGTCGTCGCTGTCGGCTAACGATGACACGGCATCTACTAAGCTCTAAAAAGCACTGGCTATCAAAATAAGTGGTGGATGGTACAAATATCAAAACAATTACCAGCTATCTATGAAGTACACGGCATCTTTTTATTTATAACCTCTACTTATTACTATCTTGCGAAATCATGCAAATGAAAAGAATATTTTTAAGCTTTGAAATATTGAGAAAAAGTTCTAAATGATTTTGATCGTCAATATTAAAAAAGAATCGACAATCGTTGAATCAGCATAAAAGAAAACAGGGACAACAGGGAAAAATGAAGGTGTGGTTTCTTGAGAACAACACATTAACCTGTTGACTGCTAATTGTGTTTCTTGATTTCTGCAGCAGCACATGGCCAGTCCAATAAGTTGGGCTTAGTATTTGCTGCAAGAACTCATCAAAGAATCCCTTCATCCTCTAGCCATTCCAAGTCGAAGCTGAAGGTATTGAAACATCTTCCTCGATTACAATTCTCTTCAATGAATATTCAGTGTTCACTTGTTTTCGCGTCATGCTGATATGTTCACTTATACACTGGTGTTATCAGGACTGATTTTGGTCTGCATTGCCCTTCATCCATCTTGCAGACAAGTCAGCAGTGAAGTCAAGGAATCTCAGTCCCTCTTGCGTCCCACAGTGAAGCCACTCCCGGTATGCATGTCATTATATATCTACTTTTTTTCGTGTGCTATGAGAGCTTGTTTCACTTTCAACCTCTTTGTTTGAAAATTTGGCTGTATTGATTTTACCCTAAAAAGCCCAAAAGCGGAAAAAAAAAAACAAGGAAGAAGAAACAAAATGGGTGAAATTTTTCCGTCCAAAAGAATTATGTGGCAATTGACATAAACAAACGGTGCTTACATGTATGCTGATGTGTCTATTTTTTATCATTAAAAAAAGTAAAAAAATTGATTTTTTTCAAAGAGAACATAAAAAACAAAAAACTAGAAGCAGTGAGAGACTACTTGCTTTTCGATTTTGTCATACTTAGAAAGTAAAATCAATTTGATCCCTCGGATGTAAATACATGATTTCATTGTCTGGATTTGGCCCACCATTTATGTGAGAACTCCAAACAACTCTCCAACCCACAGTGACCACTGGGCCTCGACTCTCTTCATCAGCTACGTCCTATGTCCAAGTCGCAATTGAATGGTCAATAAAAGAAAATGAAGAAAGAAGGACGTTAAGGTCAGTCGCCGTCAACAAGTCAGAAACAACCGACTCCGTCACGGCTCGGGCTGAAAAATGTCTTAAGGGGGATGTCCCCCTTCATCACTTCTCTTCCCTCCCCTCTAATGATTCTCGACTAATCAACTTCTTAATTGCAACTTTGATGATGAAGTTGTGATTTTACGCTGCCTTGTTTTGTTTGTCTTTGTCCGACGGTCATTTGCAATAATTTATTTGGGCAAATGGGATAGAACCACGTGATGATTTCTATCCTCATCAGTTTCCACTAATATCATACATTTGTCAGTTAATGAATAGCTTAATTGCAAGTTGTTTGTTGATGAACAATGTGAATATGTTGTGAATTTCTCATATTTAAATGTAGCCATTTCAAAGAGATTCTCTTTTAATTTATGGGTGACACAGCATCTGCTAAGCTCTTAATAAGCACCAGCTATCAAAACAAGTGGCGGATGGTACTAACATCAAAACAAATATCTAAGACGTACACGGCATCTTTTCATTTATAACTTCTACTTGTTGCTTTCTTGGGAAATCATGAAAATGAAAAGAAATGTTTTAAGCTTTGAAATATTGAGAAAAAGTTCTAAATGATTTTGACCGTCAATATTAAAAAGATTCGACAATTGTTGAACCAGTATGAAAGAAAATAGGGACAACAAGAAAAAACAAATGCAAAAGATTTAGGCTTCTACTGCACATGGTAGACTAGTAACGTGTTGCTTGTCCACGTAAGATTATCTGCAAGTTCTCCACGTAAACCTGTAACGTGTTACTTGGGTGCACCGGGTGCAGTGAGCCATTGTGGAGCAACCAAGTTTTTTTCCCAAGTAACCGTACGTTCTAGGTTGCTCTCGCTGATATTGCTCAGTCTCTGTTTATTTACATCACTCTTGCTTCCGTACCACAATGAATAGCCCCCCACCGCATCTATAAGCTTTTAGAGCAAACCTCCAACGACTTCAATGGTCAAAATCTGGGAATCACATTCAACAAATTATAAATTTGAGAATTATATTGAAAATTAGGCTAAAGTTCAAGGATTAAATTGAACAAATTAGAAGTTTAAAAACTATATTGTACATTGGGTCAAAATTCAAGGACTATTTGTGTCATTATCCCATAAAAAAAAAGATTAACAAATTGAGTATAAACATTTTCTTTTTCATTTTCAAAGTTCTGTTTCACAATTGACAGAAAATTTAAGGCAGACCTATTTTGATTCTTAATAAAGATGTGAAATATTAAACACTTGGTCGACCATTAAGACTAGGTTGAAACTATCAAAATATAGTTGACTAAATTAAATTCTTATCCCCATTTGTCACGAATAGAAGTGATAATCTAAGATGATCCTCCCTTGTCTCCCGCTAAAAATGATCTCGGAGAAGATTAAAATTTACAAGTTGCGTATATTGGGCTCGGCCCAAAACCTAATAGGCCAACAAGTTATGTCTTAGTCTGAGTCCAAATTAGGTTTTAACTACAGATGATTCATGGGACCAAAGTGGCCCAAAACATGATTGTAATTTTAATAGTTCCATGTCTTGCTACGTTTGAGATGAGCGGGTTGTGGAAACTTATTGGAGAAAATGTCAACATTTCACCAAAGATTATGCTTTTCTCTTTTTGAATAGGAAACTTAGTCCGAGTCTTATTCATATTGCATGTTCTATTATGAATAGGAAAAAAGAATCTAGAATGTTATAATAGCGACGGAGGATTTTGTGGTGTTTTGTGTGAACTCCATCTTCACTAATGAGTAATTATACTAGGAAAAAAGGACAGAAAAGCAAGGATATGACTATACTACATAATTTTATCGATGAAATTTGGTTTATAGAACCTTTAGCTTCCGTTAAATCTTATTACTTAAAAAGGAAGGGATTTAAGGGAAGGGATCACACACCAAGCACTCAAAATGATAAGAGTGAAATTCATTTATAACTAGCATAAACTTCACATGAGTCCACGCGGTCAAATAAATGGTCTACAACCACGGCGGAAGGTCCTAATTACGAACCGTCCATTAGCTATATATTTTCAAACATAGAGTAACTAGTTAATAATTTGGTTTTTGTGCACACTAGTGTGAGAAAATGTGTTTGGCGATGAAGAAACTATTATAAAGGCCCTAACGTCTATGTTTTGTATTATACCAATCATTACATAAAAAAAGAAATAGTTGTCTCTTTCCAAATGTTTGTAAGCGAGAAAGAGGAATCTTATGGCGTGCTTATGTGAATTATTGCTTATTGATCAAAAGCTGTCCTTAGTAGATGGGAAGGGCTCGAGGAGAACGTCTTAGTTGAAGGGCGGTGACCGCACCACTCCATAATTGGAGAGAACCACAATAATGAATTCTGTCCTCATCATTCCCCTCTAACATCATACATTTCTTGACTAATCAATTCCTTAATTGCAAGTTGTTGATGAACAGTGATCACGTGAGCGCGTCCTTTAGCAACTTTGCTCTAGTAAAAAAATGGAGTCAGTAGCGCTCATTATAAAAATGGCCAACCAATTGCTTGCCCTTCAGCCACTAATAACTTTCCTATTGAAATTACAATCACCGAAATCCGCATCCCAATAAGCATGAAGAGCAAAGGATGAATTCCTTGAATACCACACTTCTAAAGATAGTGTGTCTTCAAAATATCTGAATACGTTTAAATGACGATCATTATATCAAACATTTTTTTTGGGTTGGACTTATATCAAACATTTGGTGTGCATAAATATAAAGAGAGTAGAGAAGAAAGATGCTCAACCGATTTATGGAGGTTAGGCCCAAACTGGTGCTTACTTTACTCATGAGACCGTTCTACTATACCCGAAGTCTCGTACAAGGGTCGGTTTAATAGAGACAATACTCCTCTGCAAATACGGTGTGCTCTTTTATAAATAATTTCTCTAACAAGTTTCATCTCACACGAAGTTCATTTGCAAAGTGAATACAAGAGAGAGTTTTTGTATTTTGATGTACACACATGCCCAAAACAATGGGTATACCCTATTATATGGAAAACAAACTCAACTACCCATTACTAACACTTCAAACAGCTAGTTTTTCAATCGTTGAGGATTCCGGATGTCCGTTAAAAATGGTCAGACACTTGCTGGATTGGGTGAGCAAAATATAAATTTGAATTGCAGAGCCAGGTATTCGGGTATTACTTGGCCGAGTACTGGACGGTATTTCAGATAGGGATAGGTCTTCTATAACCCTTACCGACCTCCTCAAACTTGTAGAGAACATATCCATGTAGTTTGTAACAATTACAAATATACAAAAGTGAGTTTTGGAATCATAAAAATTAACTTAGGGTTATCAGCGACAACTTGTTGATAAAAGGTGCAATTAGAGATCAGGTATGATTACCAAAAAATTATATATGCTAGTTAACTCTTTAGCAATCTAATCTTTTATATGAATCGAGGAAAATAAAATCTAGTATGTTAAAATAACCAGCGTGGGTTTTGTAGTGGC
This sequence comes from Syzygium aromaticum, assembly GCA_024500025.1. NCBI lineage: Eukaryota > Viridiplantae > Streptophyta > Magnoliopsida > Myrtales > Myrtaceae > Syzygium > Syzygium aromaticum. The sequence continues at coordinate 29,228,614 of CM044895.1, read as the reverse complement.
TTGTGTGAGCTTCATCTTCACTAATGAGTAATGATACTAGAAAAAAAATGATAAAATAGCGAGGATATGACCATACTACAAAATTCTGTTGATAAAATCAAGTTTTAGAACCTTTAGCTTCCTTTAAATCTTATTATATGAATTATCGACTTTCAAGCGTTCTTTTTGTTCGTGTTCATGTGTTTTTAGACTCAACGGAAGTGATCACATCAAACACTATGCGAAATTTATTTCTTGTGTAAAGAGACAAATTATTCAAAAAAAAAAAAAGAGCCAAATTAACTGAAGGAAGCTTCACATGATTCCACGCGGTCAAATAAAATAGGCTTGTTTTTTCAACAACAGTGGAAGATCCTATCAGCATGGCGTCCATTAGCTAGATGCTTTCAATAAATAAATTTATTCTATTGTGAACGTAAAGAAAATGTGTATGGCAATGGAGAAATTATTACTTAGGCCCTTCCGGTTATGTTTTTGTCTTGTACGAATTATAGTTTATAAAAAAGAAATATTAGCCTCTTTCCACACATTTGTACGCGAGAAAGGATAATCTATCTTAAGGCGTGCTCATGCTCACTGATGAAAGCTGGTCCTTATTTGATGGGAAGGGCTCGAGGAAAATGTCTTTTTTACGGGACCACACCACACCACTATTGTCACAGACCAAAGGTCATTAGAGAATTAATTATGCGAAGCACACTAGTCAAAAGTTGCCAGTAAAGAAGTTTTGTGTAGATCTATAACTATAGCATCATTTAAAAATTAGTTTTCACTGTACACCTTGCCCTCCTACTAGATCCAATACGTTAGTGGAAAAAACATGAAATAGAAAAGGAAGCGTGGTTCACATGTCTGTCCTCTTCATCGTTTCCGACAGTTGTTATAAACTAGTTCTCAACTAATCAATTTCGTAATTTGCAATTGCGTTCATAAAGTTGTGAATTTTGGTTGCCTTGTTCCGTTTGTCTATTTGTCCGATGGCAATTTGCAATTGTTCATTTTGGCAAGTTGGACAGAACCCCAGTTACTTCTCCGCTAATCAATTTGTTAATTGCAAGTTGTTTCTTATTGAATAATGAACATGCGTATTTGTGTTGCCCGAAGAGAGAGAGAGAGAGAGAGAGAGAGAGAGAGAGAGAGAGAGAGATTGACAATGCCAAGAGATGGTTTGTTGAGAATAACACGGGGTCCTGTTGGCTTCTAATTGTGTTTCTTGACTAGCTGCCAGTCCAATAAGTCGAGCCTAGTATTTGATCTAGGAACTGTTTTGACTACCTAGTGCACACTTGCCCTGTAGCAACCTTGCTCAAGTCAAAAAGTAGTGATCATTATAGAAGGGAAAAATGACACAAATAGTCTCTGAACTTTCGCCTAATATGCAATTTGATTTACGAACTTTTAATTTGTTCAATGTCATTTCTGAACTTTTGGTATATATTCAATATAGTTCAAGTACTATATTGAATATTTTCGTATAGTTCAGGGACTACATTGGACAAATTAAAAATTCAGGGACCAAATTACACATTGGGCCAAAATTCAAGAATCGTTTGTGTCATTATGCTTTATAGAAAAGGCCAACCAATTTTTGATCCAATCATCAATGGTGACTGTTCTTTAATATTCACCATAAAAGTGATTTTATGCTTGCAGTGAATCAAGAATCACAAACATATAAACGTACTTGTTTTCTGTCTAAGTGCATTGACAAAACGGAATGGTAGGTTTCTAAATCAGTGCATTTTGAGGAACGGGTTTCTACGTGAATTGCTCTTAGTGCATCTTTGATAAATGCAAAACAATTCTAATTTGGCCAATCATGAGCGCTTTTAGTTGCATCCGACTCGATCCATTAGTGAGGTTAGTGGGGTGCTTTTTGAGACCATATTTCTATCAATTGCTGAAGCTTGACCATAGCAATAATTGGGTTGAAAGTTTCTTTATGCTATCCAATTTGCCATCCTACCTGTTTCACTTGCAAAGATATTGTGATTTTTTCACTTGCTTATGCTTCATAACTCCTTTTTGATGCTTGATTAATCGTATCTTTATTGGCTGAATTGTCGTGGTCACTTTTGATTTGACATTTGAAAGATCTTTTGTACTTCAATGTGATCAAATATTATATGATTTGAAAACCCTGTATGTCTAATTTCTAATAGGTTGAGTTTCAGGCAATTTGGAGTCTTTAGGACAATATTCTGCCACGACACTAATTGCTGCTCAGGAAATCCGAGAACGAGTTTTTTAGTATTCTATATGTTTGTCGAGTCCTATGCATTGTACTTAGTTCCAAATTACATTGACTTCTGTTTTGCTCTGGATGATTTTCAAGACTTGAATCTGCGTTGTGCGCCTAATTTTCACATAAAATTTATGTTCCTTAACTACCATAAGCTAACCCAATGTGCATAGACCTATATAAGAATATGGCAAACTGTTGACACCTAAATTTTAGCACATCATTTAGTGGTTAATTGCATAGAAAATTAGGGATTAAATTTTAACCCCTAAATAAAAATATTAAAATTGCATAACATATAGTTTAGGTTCATTTAGATTAATTGCATTCCGCATCGGATCGGCGGTGACAAGTGAGCTTAAAATTTATCACGTGAATCGAGCTCGGGCATCGAACGAGACTCGGCTCACTCGAAAAGCATGAGCCGAAAATCACACGCAAAAGGGCTTCGTTGTTTTAATTTGAGCTTAAATTAGCCCATTATGCTTAATTAAAGAAAAGCCCAAATTAATTCAACCCACTTAGAATTAAATTAAAGCCTAAACCTAAGCCCGTTAGGACTAAAAAGCCCGGCTAATTGACCTAGGTTTTCATTATAAATACATGCTTATGGGGGTTTCAGAATTTTGGGGGAGAAGACAATTCCTGAGAGCAAGAGTGAAACACGTGAACAAGAAGGGGGGACTCTATTAATTTTCAAGAAGACAAAGGAGAGAGAGAGAGGTCACGGCTAAGGACTACACAGCCAAAAATCCTTGGTGACTGTGACCTCCCCTGCCGCTGGCCATCTTTGCTGTTTCAAGATCGGCCATCGACGATTACCGTTGCTGCTGTTGCTTCTCACCCGACGACCTGCTTTCCTGTCCTATCCACACCGTGTAGTTTATTTCCAACAAATCAAGTGGCTTCGTGGGATTTCCGATGGTGTCCTCCAGTGAAGACCTCGTGGGTTCTCGGTAACCACCAAGGTGTTGACCTCGCAAGGGAGAGACGTTCACTGACACACCCTTGGGGATTTATACCTCGTGTGACTCAATACTTAAACCCCAATAAGAAGTTTTTCTCTCGCGATTACTTTGACCACACTAAATTCCTATTGCTATTCTGTTTTATTGGTTCCAGAAGCAGAGGACTTCAGGTTTCTCTTTGGTTGCAGATTTTCAATCGGTCTTGCTCGGGAATTGCCTCGAAACAACCACGTCCTGCCTCCGAGTGATATTGGCATTATCTCGATCGCGCACAGCACCCTTTGATTTTGCGAGCAGCCCAAGCCGAGTTGCTGGCTACGATTCAGTTGAGCCTCATTGCCGGCTTGTTATCCAATCCATTAGCGTGCCCCCCCGCGCAAGACCGAAACCGCCGCCGCCGTCGTCCTCTTGGCCGCACTCACCGTTAGCCGCCGGTCATCCGATCCGCAATTCCGATCCACTGCAAATTCAAATTAGGAAAGAAATCTGCAAATCAGGTAATTATCCTATCCCAATTTGATTTGAATATTTTGTTGCCTATTTTGTGCTTATTGATATCTAATTTTGTATATTTGAACAATAGGCATTATTCCAATTAGGATTTTATTTCTTTTTTTGAAATCTTGGATATCTATTACTTTTCAAACTTGGATAAATTTAGAATTTTCAAAATCTTTTGAATATATCCAAGATATTTAAGATATCGAGAATTTTTCAAGATGTGATCGATTAGGAAAATTTCCTAATCCGCAACCGCACACGTGAAAATAAATCTATCTATCAGGCTTTAGATAGAGTTATTTCCATAGCGGGTATTTCGAATTTTAGGATCGATCTGTCAGGCTTCAGATCGAAACTTAATTCGAAAGATTTGGCGGTTATATATTTTTTTACTTGATTTTAATTTCGAATTTTGATTTAAAAAAAATACTAAAAGATCACTCTAGAATAGGTTAATTTCTTTAGTTTAAAATTGCGTGTCTAGATAATTAGCATTTTTAATTCCGAATTTTATTAAAAAAAATACAAAAAAAATAAATAATATGCCCGTCATTAGAAATAGGTCACGTCGTCGCATGACATATAATTTGCATGTTAAGTTGTACTAATCGCATGTCAATTTTTGCACGTCATTACATATATGTTAGTTTTCATTTAAATAAGCGAAAATAAAAATTTCTGCATCTTTAAACTCTAAGTCGGGATTTATCAAAATTGCCAAATTGGGTATTTTTCTTGAAATTGGTACCGAAAGGGCGTTAGGGAATCTAGCGTAACCAAGTCCCCGAATTCATAATTTCTGGTTCGTAGAAATAAAATAGTACTCCCGCTATTTTATTTAGGTTTCTAATCAACCTACCTTAAATGATTAGTGGCGACTCCCATTGAAAATATTTGCATGCTCATAATTGGACCTAAGTTGCGATTTGGTAGAGTTTGGGAGAACTCGAGCTAGGTTAGTTAATTTAATTGATCTAGTAATCCATTAGCCTAAGATCGAAAACACGATTTTTTTAGGTCGCGACAGCTTGGCGACTCCGCTGGGGACAAACTTGAATTTTTTTGAAAATTTATGGAGGACTTAGGCCAAAAAAGAATTTTCAAACAAAAATCACTCGATTTGGCAAAATTTAATTGAATTCTCATTTTTATGTGTTACATGTTTTTGCAGGATGGGAGTTATAAGGGGAGTAGTGATTGGCTAACCCTTTGTTTTGCAGGTTTGGTGGAGTGAAATTTAATTTAATTTTCGTACTATTGAAGTGTTGGTTGCATATAATTGTTGTGCATGATTTACAGTATTTGCACTACATCACACACAACCTGTGACCGGACCTGGGTCACACCCATAGTTTTAAGATGGTATTTAGGTGGTTCTTTAACCTTGGCGGTAAGCCTTCGCTAAAGGTTATCCCATTTGAATCCCGAAAATTTTTCCAAAAAATGGCTCAAGGGTCGTCCTCATGCACGTGAGGCTACAACGCATAGGGGTTACCCTTGTCGACCGAACCAAGCCGAAGTGATTGGACTCGACTAGTCATGACTATTGTATGCAAGGTTGCGACTAGTCATGACGATTGTACGCGAGGCTGCGACGCGTCGTTTCGTTCATCATTTCACTTTGCAAAAGCCATTAGGATAGATAGATTAAGATTTAAACTCACGATTCATGTGCATGTCTATGTTATTGACATTTTCTCCCCAAAGACGGTAATTTCTCGAGCTTTATCTTTGATTTTCTTCATCTTATTTTGAGTCGGTCCATGATTTAGGTTGAGTCATTTGGCACGTGGTCTATATAAGAATGGGTCGCCTCGATATCCGTTTCGTGCCTACTCCGAAGCTGGAGCTCAAGAAGTTATGGAGCCAGTTGAAGCCAGATGGTCAGCAGTACGTTCTCAAACGCATTGGATTCATGCTGCCAATCCTAGACATAGATGTTCAGAGCGGGATCATGCAGGCATTCGCTCATTTTTGGTGCCCCGAGACAACCACATTTGTGTTGGGAGGTAAGTTTGAGCTCACACCGACTCTGGAAGAATACAGTATTGCCATTGGAAAATCGATTGAGTTAGATATAGTCGAACCACCCATTAAGGTAGATCCTGTGGTAGTGCTTGCTGAATTTTTGAATTTGACTAAAAAGAAAATTGAAAAAGTGCTAAGGGGTAATTGTCAAGCATGCCCATTATCTTTTCTTATTGAATGTTTTGAAAATAACTCTGTCCTCATGAGATCTAAAATTTTTATCTTAGCTTTTTTTGGACTCATCATTTTTCCATTCCGTCAAAATGCTATTGATCCTGTCATAGCTTGGACGGTAAAACTAATATGTGGCGGAGTTAGTTTTATAAACACAATTCTAGCAGAGACTTTCATATCTCTGACACGATTCAAGAAAGGAAAAGATAGAACTTTTCGAGCCCCGATTGAGCTTTTACAAATCTGGCTTTTCTCACACTTTTCTCAATTTGGGGAAGATATGACTGTATTTGAAATGGGCATGACTGATAACCCTATTTTAAGGTTCAAACAAATACAAGATCAAACTAAGAGTTTGCACTATACGCAATGGGTCCATTTGTTCAAGGATCCAAACTCTAAGATTTTCCTTTGGCAAGCTGTGTGGTTTCGGGAGATTGAGGCTCGGCTATACCATGGCGATCAGAAGCCCGTACCTTTGATGGGCATTTATGGGGCAACCTGCTATCAGCCCCTTCGGGTTACACGTCAATTCCGAGTTCTGCAGGATATCCCACCTTCGCTCATGCCCAATGAATTTCAAGTCCAGTTCGAGAAAGGCGAGTCCTACAGAGTCGAGCTTAGGTGTCATTCTGAGGCTTGGCAGAATTGTTCCACTCAGAAGCTGATTTGGCCCGCAGATGAGCTCACTGGAAGAATGAAGCGTTACTTTGCCACGGACCGGTATGTTCAGTATCATACCATCCCTGCTGAGATACTCCCGAAGATCCCGGTCATGACAGTACGGCATACCCTTCAGACTCAAATCAAAATCAGCGAAGAAAAGGCGATGAAGGCCCAGGATAAGGCAGATGCTCTGGCTGAAGAGAATGCACGATTACGGCGTGCCTTGAAGGCCCATTCGTCTATAGATCATGTAGCCTCTAAAAAGAGGAAGACCATTTGATTTCTTGTTTGGTTTAGGGAGTTTTTCTTTTTAGGAGGAAATGTTAGCTTGCTATTAACGTTTTCTGGTAATAGATGTCGAGACATTTTCCATTCTGAGCAATTCAATGAAAAACGTTAAGTTATAATTTGTAAATTTTGGAATTAGTCCAAGTTTTTGTTGAATGAAGCAATTTGGAATTTTAGGATTTACTGGACGAATTGGTCTTTTGAAAGAAATTTCATCTTGAGGATCTAAGGGATGTCATGGACCGACTCGTTATTCTTACTTGTTGTATTCATTCAATCGTTACTTTTGCAGGTAATTTGCCACGGATCCCCCTCATCCTCATAATACTCGATCGGTGACCAAAAGAAGGATGGCCAATCAAGCCGAGATTGCAGCCATGATTGACGAAAAGCTGAAAGAACACATGAATACAATCAATGAGCAGATCACGGCTGCTATGTCCAAAATGATGAGTGATCTCATGGCCAAGCAACAACAGATCAATGCTATCTCTCAATCGGAGATTCCGCCTCCAACTCGTCAAGGTCTCCGCCTCGACAAAGCTCCTGCAGTGAATACTAATCCAACCTTTCAACTGGACGATGTCATTTTGACTGACACTAGTGCGTCTCCGGCGGCCGATGTTCTTCATCCACCCCCCAATGATGAAAATGCTAAATTGCTGGCTAAGCTCGACCAGAGATTACGTGAAGTAGAGGGAACTCAAAGTTTTCCGCCTGTTGATTTGTCTATTTTTACTCGGGTCCAAGTGCCCGATAAATTCAAATTGCCAGCCTTCGAGAAGTATGATGGCACCTCGAACCCAATTCAGCACATCGAGATGTACCAGGGGCTCATGAACAGATACGTTTCTAATGGACCTTTAATGATTCAAACCTTTCAAGCAAGCTTGAAAGATGCTGCAATGAGGTGGTATACCAACCACCAGATCAACCGGAAAGACTCGTGGGAAGAAGTGGCAAATCTTTTCGTCAAACACTTCAAGTTCAATCTCGATGTCACTATTACAAGAGAAGACCTGGAAAGAGCTGAGCAGAAAAAGGGCGAAACTCTAAAGGAGTATGCCACTCGCTGGAGGAACATGGCGGGACAGATCATGCCCGAACCCTCAGAACGTGACTTAATGAAGTTGTTTGTGTCCACTCTACCGCAGCCAGTTCGTTCACGAATGTTAGTGACGGCCGTCCAATCTTTTAGCCAGCTGATAGCCATGGGTGAGGAGATTAAGTCTGGGCTCAAGAAAGGATGGTACAGTGAATCAGGTTCATCAGGCAAGAGATTTGCTAGTAAGAAAGACAAAGAGCATGCCCCTGAAGTCAACATGACTTATGTACAGAAGATGCCAGCGCAGGCCCCGAAACTACAATTTACCACCAAGCAGCCGACCTCTTATGTGCAGCAAGGCCGGCAGGACCCACGCCCGCAGCGCAAAACTCGCCAATTTACTCCACTTCCTGGAACGTTATCTCAGGTACTAGCAGTGCTAAGGAAGAAGAATTTGCTGAGTTCGGAGCCACAAAGATCTAACGCTGCCGGCTTTGCACGATACGATCCGTCGAAGAAATGCGATTACCATAGAGGTGAGGTGGGACATTCGACAGACGACTGCCAAGTACTCAAACATCGAGTACAGGATCTACTTGAGACTGGAGCGTTTGCACTACAGCCAGCCGGTAAGCCCAATGTGCAGAACAATCCACTTCCTGATCATTCGAGCAGTGCAAATGTTGTCCTTGGCCCGGCGGTCAAGCGAGTTCAAGACTTTAGGGTCCCTTTTGAAGATATGTTCGACGCTTTAGTCCGAGCTGGCTATGTTTTGACCGGTGAAATGGTATCATTCGGTGAAATAGAAAAGAAGGTGGATGAGTTGGTAAGAGAGGGAATGATTGGGATGGTTGATGAATTCGGGGTAGTGGCTACTATATCTCAGGTCATCATTGACTGGAATGAAGAACTCGCAATGCTAACCGATGAACAAGTTAAGTTGGATCCTGAGCTAATTGACATGCCCTCTCTTGAAGATGCCTCTGATGATGACCTCGGGATTGTTATACCCGATGCTTCTGAAGCATTGGTGATGGCATCACCTCAGCCCTACGCTTATGAAAGTGACAAGATGGTTCCATGGTCATACAATGTTGATCTGATAACAAGATCGGGGCGAACTTATGCTGATAATCCACCTGTCAAGCTAGTGGTTGAGAAAGAAGCGAAGGAATTCCTAGCTGTGATTAAGGCTAGTGAATATAGTGTGGTTGATCAGCTGAGAAAGTTGCCTGCACAAGTCTCGTTGTTGGAACTTCTTCAGACATCAGAGAAGCATCGGGGTGCTCTTATGAAAGTTTTGAGTGAGGTTCATGTGCCCGAAACTATTGAAGAAAATAAGCTAGAGGGGTTTGTCGGGACGATCCTCCTCAAGGATCAAGTAGCATTTTCTGATGAGGAAATCCCAGTTGAAGGACGTGGTCATAATAAAGCGCTTCATATATCAGTGAAGTACAAGGAGACTCACATGGCTAGGGTGCTTGTTGATAACGGGTCAGCTTTGAATTTATGCCCGTTGGCTACTTTAAAAAAGCTAGGCATTAAGCCATCTACCATGCAAGCAGCTAAGACTTCTGTTCGAGCCTTTGATGGAGCAAAGAAGGATGTGATAGGCCAGATTAACTTAGAGCTGCAAATCGGACCTTCGGTGTTCGATATTCTTTTTCAAGTGCTGGATATCCCTTCTGCTTTCAATTTTTTGTTAGGGCGGCCATGGATCCACAATGCAGGTGCAGTGCCCTCCAGTTTGCATCAGAAGATCAAGTTTGTCGCTGAGGCAAAGTTGGTTACAATTTATGGAGAAGAAGATCACCGAATCTTCAACGCGACATCGGTCCCATACATGGAGCCCGATCATGTTGAGGAGGATAGCTATCATTCATTTGAGATAGTTCAAGTTGTTCAAGCTTCCTCTGATATGCCGTTGCCGGCTCCAGAAGTTTCTAATGCAGCTATCATGGTGGCCAAGGTCATGGTCGGTAATGGTTTTAAGCCAGGTCTAGGTCTTGGGAAGGAAAGTCAAGGCATTCGTGCCCCGATTGAGACAAATGGACAATCCCACAAAGCTGGTTTGGGATATCATGGGTCGGGAAGCCGCGAACAAGACCTCGGTTGTTGCAGAGGCCAAAGAGGAGTAGGTCAAAGTCCCTTACCACCTCCTATTGACCACATCTTTCGCTCAACTGGAGTAGTGGGGGGATATGAGCATTTAAAGCCGAGCCCTACTGAGGATGATCTTGGGCTTATCTTTCCTAAGTCGCCACCAGCCCTAACTGACTCTCCTAAGAAGCATGGTAAAGCGATTTTAGTCAGTTTGTCTGATGATTCTGAAGATGATCAGCCACCTTGTATTTTCAAGAAGCCGGAGTCGAGGGTGGTGGACTTTGACTTTAATGACGATATACCCTACCTCACTGGTTGGTTTGCTGAGACCTCCATTGGTGCAATCACTGAAGGACCACTTGAAGGGATGGGCGCTGGCCCTCAAGAGTAATTATTTCTAGTTTTCGTATCTCCCCTGCGTGGGAATCTTTATTGTTTTCGATTTTCATTTCAATTCATGTTGCCCTTAGGTTTTTCAATCCAATAAGATGTAATTCATTGATTCGATATCAATAAAATTACAGAAGTTTTTATTATTTTGAATCTTGTTGAAGTACCCCAAACCAACCCGATGACGATAACCAACGATTGGAAAAATTTGTCATCTACGGTAAGAACTGAGGGTTGGGCTTCTCAAGAATTCTTGTTTCGAGATCTTCAAAAGCAAAATGAATTTCAAAAAGCAATGATCAATTTTCGAAAATTGCATGTGGTTAAGCCCTGTCTTGTCTTTTTGATCCATTTCCTTTATGTTTCAGGATTAATCTCGAGGCATGCAAAGGGACGGGAATCATGGATCCTCATATATGTGATGCAAATCAATCTGATGACTTAGACGATTCTGATCCGAATGATGAAGAAATACAACGGAACTTGGAAACCCATGAGAAATCCAAGCCTCTAACTGTTGAAGAAACCGTGGTGATCAATCTTGGCGACACGGAGAATCCTAGAGAAGTGAAGATTGGGGCATGCCTCCCTAAAGATGTGGCTAAACGCATGACTCAATTGTTGAAGGATTATCAAGACATCTTTGCCTGGTCTTATACTGACATGCCGGGTCTCGATCGATCGATCGTCGAACATTGTCTACCGACTGATCCTTCGGTTGAGCCCGTGAAGCAAAGGCCGCGAAGAGCTAAGCCAGAACTGGCAAAGAAGATCAAGGAAGAGGTCATGAAGCTTCTTGACGTGGGATTTATTGAGACTACCCAATATTTAGAATGGGTCGCTAATATAGTCCCAGTGTTGAAGAAAGATGGACGGGTTTGAGTTTGTGTTGACTACCGAGATCTGAGCAAAGCTAGCCCTAAAGATGATTTTCCACTCCCACACATTGATGTGCTTGTGGACAGCACAGCCGGGTTCGAATTATTTTCCTTCATGGATGGTTTCTCAGGTTATAATCAGATCTTGATGAACGAGGATGATAAGTTGAAGACAGCATTTACCACTCCATGGGGGACATTTCACTACAAGGTGATGCCTTTTGGTCTCAAAAATGCTGGAGCAACTTACCAACGGGCAATGGTCACGTTATTCCACGACATGATGCATAATGAGATTGAAATCTACGTTGATGACATGATTGCAAAAACTCGGCGTGGAGAAGATCATATAGAAACCTTAATGAAATTATTCAACAGGCTTCGCAAGTTCAAATTGCGCCTTAATCCGGAAAAATGTGTGTTCGGGGCAGCCTCTGGCAAACTACTCGGCTTCATTGTCAGTAACAAAGGGATTGAGATTGACCCGTCAAAAGTGAAGGCCATTTGTGAAATAAAATCTCCCTCTTCGGTGAAGGAAGTTCGTAGCTTAATGGGTAGGCTAAACTATATAGCCAGATTTATTTCTCAACTATCTGAGACAGTAAAGCCTTTCTTTAAACTTCTCAAGAAGAATGCGCTGGTTAGATGGGATGAAGAATGTGAACAGGCATTTGACAAGCTTAAGCACTACTTGATGAATCCGCCGGTGCTTGTTCCGCCGACACCGGAGCAACCTCTGACACTGTACCTTACAATCCACAGTGAATCCTTAGGCGCTATGCTTGCTCAAAAAAGTGAAGAGGATGGAAAAGAGCGTGCAATTTATTATTTGAGTAAGAAGTTTACCGCCTCTGAAATGAACTATTCTGAAATAGAAAGAACGTGCGCCGCATTGGTTTGGGTGCTACACAGGTTGAGGCAATACACCTTGCATTATCAGATATTGCTTGTAACAGAATGTGATCCCATCAAATATTTGCTCAATCAACCCGCTTTGGTTGGAAAATTGGCAAAATGGCAGATTCTCATCTCAGAATTCAATGTTCAATTCTTGTCTCAAAAATCAGTCAAAGGACGAGTAATTGCTGATGTCCTGGCCGAAAATCCTGGGAAAAATGAGGATCTGGGTTCGTTAGAGGATAGAGTCATGCCAATTGATGAGTATGTATGGACCATGTATTTTGATGGGGCCGTAAACTTATCAGGATCAGGTATCGGGGCCGTTTTAATATCCCCAGGCGGTCAACATTATCCAGTGGCTGCAAAATTGATATTTCCTTGCACGAACAATATCGCTGAATATGAAGCATGCATCATCGGGTTACAAGCCGCTATCGAAATGGGAGTAGCTCGACTTAAGGTGTTCGGGGATTCAACCCTCATTATTCTTCAGACCGTTGGTAAGTGGCAAACTAGGAATGCTAAGTTGCAGCCCTATCACGCCTATTTAGAGGAGTTAATGGAAGAGTTTGAAGACATTTCGTTCGAATACTTGTCGAGGACTCAAAACCATTTTGCCGATACTTTGGCTACTTTATCGGCAATGCTACGAGTGACAAGTGGGTTAGAAGTTGAACCTTTAAAGATAGAGGTTTTACAGAAACCAGCTTATTGCATGGCCACGACAGAAGAGAGTGACGGCAAGCCGTGGTATCATGATATCAAGGCATATCTTCAAACACAGGAATTTCCTGACAAAAGTACCGTATCTGACCAGAAGTATATTAGGAAAATGGCGTCGAAGTTCTTCTTGAGTGGAGAATGTCTATACAAGCGATCCTATGATTCGGTCTTATTAAGGTGTGTTGATTCAACTGAGGCTGTTCATTTGATGTTAGAAGTACATGAGGGAGTATGCGGTCCCCACATGAATGGTCATATGCTAGCAAGGAAGATAATGAGGATGGGTTATTACTGGCTCACTTTAGAGAGTGATTGCATTCAACATGTCCGAAGTTGTCACAAATGCCAGATCCATGGTGACAAGATTAATACTCCCCCGAATGAATTGCATCAGATGTCTGAACCATGGCCATTCTCTATGTGGGGCATTGATGTGATTGGCCCAATCAATCCTAAAGCGTCAAACGGACATCGGTTTATCCTGGTCGCTATCGATTATTTTTCGAAGTGGATTGAAGCTATGTCCTATACGTCAGTGACGGCACGGAATGTGGTGAAGTTCATTCGTCGAGACATCATTGCTCGATATGGTGCACCTGAGACCATAATTACTGACAATGGGTCGAATCTGAATAATAAATTGGTGGATGATCTGTTCAAGGAGTTCAAGATCAAGCATCTGAATTCCTCTCCATATCGTCCGCAGATGAACGGAGCGGTCGAAGCAGCCAACAAGAATATCAAGAAAATTTTGGCTAAAACAGCTGAGAATTATCGTGATTGGCATGAGAGATTACCATTTGCACTTATGGCATATCGAACTTCTATCCGGACATCTACAGGGGCAACTCCATATTCTCTTGTGTACGGTATGGAAGCAGTCTTACCTGTTGAGGTTGAAATTCCTTCGTTACGTATTCTTTCACAGGTACAATTGTCAGAAGCAGATTGGATCCAGCAGAGATTAGACCAGTTGAACCTGATTGATGAGACAAGGCTTAGAGCTATATGTCATGGCCAGTGCTACCAACAACGAGTTGCTAAATCTTTCAACAAGAAAGTCAAACCTCGACGTTTTCAGGTAGGCGACCTTGTCCTACGGAAATTATTGCCGATAGTTCCTCTTGCAGAAGGAAAATTTGCTCCAAATTATGGCGGCCCGTACATTGTGAAGAAAGTCCTTCCAGGAGGTGCTTTGATTTTGGCCGAGATGGATGGTCGTGTTTTTTCCAGTCCAGTTAATTCTGATTCTGTGAAGAAGTATTACACTTGATTTGTACTCATTCTGACTTTGTCTCAGATAGAATTTCATGAATCAATTGATTTTCTTGTTATGTTACTAAGCTTCGTTTGAGGAAGGCTTTTGATCTGGCAATCTATTTCTGTCCTAATGAGGCGATCATATTATATGAGAGACTTCAAGATGACGAAAGGCAAGCCATTTCCATACACGTCCTGAATAATAATCCCCAGTGCGAGTTGAGTGAAAATTCCGTGCTGACAAGGTAAAGGATTATCTCACGAAAAGTATGACGACCAAAATGATGAGAGGCATTCATTTCCTCTATCTAAACACTACAGGTTATCATTTGCTTAACCCTTTGAACGGAGTTTCATTTGTTACCCCTGTCAGGAACAACCCCCATACTGGGGCAATTTCTTAGAAAGTTCAAAATGGTTAGAATTTTCTTGCTTTCACTTGCATCAATCTTCAAGTATATTTACTGCATGCAAATTCTGTGTTAGCTTGAGTGCTTTAGATATGACGAAGAGCATTTCTTTCGCTATCCTACACACTTTATCCGTTGCTTGGCCCATTTGAGCCTACAATTTCATTTCATAAGAACCCAATTGATGATCATCCCTCACACTGGGGCAAGGTAAAAACCATTGCTATCTGCACAGCATATTCGGAGCGCCAATGAAGACCCTGAGGATCCAAATGTTAGTCATTCAGTCAAAACAAGCCAAAGTGTGGCTGGCCAATGTATGCATTATAGACAGTATGTGTCAAAGGTCAAAAAAAAAAAAAAAAAAAAAAAAAAAACTAGGGGGCATGAAAAAGCAGTGTGCCTGGTAAAAGCAAGGCCAATGTCAGTAAAAAATGATGAGAGAAAGAAAGGCTTTGGTGAAAACTGAGTTAATATGCAAGAGCATTCTTAAAGGAAAAGACCATTTGAAGGTTCATTTGTGGAGCAATTGCTAGAGATAGATCAATGGTACCAGTAGCATGATTGGATGATCACCAATTTCCATGTTCATAATACCCCCTTTGATGGAAATAGGCCATTCATTTCAAGCCTACCCGAATCTACATTACAACCCTTACCGAAGTCTCTTCAGAATAGGGCACTTGAGTTAACGTGGAATTTCAAATGCTTATAAATGTTGCTCGAAGAAGTGCGAGCAAGATTTTTCTATTTCATTTTTTGCAGCATTCCTGACTTGTAAACCCGGAGCAACTGGTGATATCATTCTTTCAATAGCCTCGACTCGAAGAGTCCCTTTTGCTAAGCCATTGACCAAGCTTGCATTTCAGTCCTTATAAAGACCTCTCAGATTGGCCAAGTCATACTGATTTTGAGAATATCCGAACCCTTGTCAAGCACGATGAAAAGAGTTTGAGTGATTCTTATACCCACATCAAAGGTCGGGTCAAAAGCCTTTCATTGAGAGTGAGTGGAAAGTCCTTTCTGATCAAAGGTCTCTCATTTAATGTGATCAAATTGTCAAAAGGACGAAATGATTGTTCTTATTGATAAATTCCCCAGTGAAGCTTAGTAATGCTAATGTGATCAAATTGTCAGGAGGACGAAATTGTTGTTCTTATTGATAAATTCCTCAGTGAAGCTTGGTAATGCAAGCAGATTCTTGAAAAATGTTTTCTTTGCCCCTGCGCATGTGCTAGTTTAACCTTTTCTCAGGTAAAAAACAGGTGCATTGCAATTGGCTCTCCCATAACATAAGAAGAATTCAGGTACGTCTACTAATTATTCTTCATTGTTTCTCCCTCCGGAATAGGAGAAATTATCTCTTTCATATGTTTATCAAATGGAATAGGTGACATATCTCTGGGTGCTGCTAAGTGGAGTACGAAGCACACCCCATCTCTTGGTGTTGCCAAGTGGAGTACACGGCACACCCCATTTTATGTTGCCAAGTGGAGTACGCGGTAGCATAACACCCCATTTCATGTTCGCCAAGTGGAGTACGCGGCGGCATAGTTTCTCATTTTGTGTTGTTCAGTGAAATAGACAACACACCCCATTTAAATGTTTGCCCAGTAGAACAGGCAGCATAGTTTCTCATTTCGTGTTCACCCAGTGGAATAGGTGGCACAACTAACCTCATGTTCACCCATTGGAAGAGGTGACATGATCCTTTTCGTGATTGCCCAGTGGTATAGGCAACACGTCCTCATTCTTTCTTCATATCATGCGCTATTTCGCATCTGTAGGAAACTACGGGTAACAGATAGGCAATCCAGTACCTTGAAAACCTTACTTCCAGTGGACGAGAAGTTTGGAGATCAAGGGAGCTCACAGCATTATAAAGCTTTCCCTCATTTGGACGCTTTTTGTGCGATCCGTATGTAAGGCTCTTTCACCGAAGTGAGAAGCCTTAGCATATGTTCCTTATTATTTGCATATCACGCATCATTGCATCAAAAAAAAAAAAAAAATCATTCATCATTTTGCATAGTTTAAATTTAGGTCTCAGTCTTTGAGCGAAACCTCCACGAGCCTCCACTCAAAGAGGGGCAGCTGTTGACACCTAAATTTTAGCACATCATTTAGTGGTTAATTGCATAGAAAATTAGGGATTAAATTTTAACCCCTAAATAAAAATATTAAAATTGCATAACATATAGTTTAGGTTCATTTAGATTAATTGCATTCCGCATCGGATCGGCGGTGACAAGTGAGCTTAAAATTTATCACGTGAATCGAGCTCGGGCATCGAACGAGACTCGGCTCACTCGAAAAGCATGAGCCGAAAATCACACGCAAAAGGGCTTCGTTGTTTTAATTTGAGCTTAAATTAGCCCATTATGCTTAATTAAAGAAAAGCCCAAATTAATTCAACCCACTTAGAATTAAATTAAAGCCTAAACCTAAGCCCGTTAGGACTAAAAAGCCCGGCTAATTGACCTAGGTTTTCATTATAAATACATGCTTATGGGGGTTTCAGAATTTTGGGGGAGAAGACAATTCCTGAGAGCAAGAGTGAAACACGTGAACAAGAAGGGGGGACTCTATTAATTTTCAAGAAGACAAAGGAGAGAGAGAGAGGTCACGGCTAAGGACTACACAGCCAAAAATCCTTGGTGACTGTGACCTCCCCTGCCGCTGGCCATCTTTGCTGTTTCAAGATCGGCCATCGACGATTACCGTTGCTGCTGTTGCTTCTCACCCGACGACCTGCTTTCCTGTCCTATCCACACCGTGTAGTTTATTTCCAACAAATCAAGTGGCTTCGTGGGATTTCCGATGGTGTCCTCCAGTGAAGACCTCGTGGGTTCTCGGTAACCACCAAGGTGTTGACCTCGCAAGGGAGAGACGTTCACTGACACACCCTTGGGGATTTATACCTCGTGTGACTCAATACTTAAACCCCAATAAGAAGTTTTTCTCTCGCGATTACTTTGACCACACTAAATTCCTATTGCTATTCTGTTTTATTGGTTCCAGAAGCAGAGGACTTCAGGTTTCTCTTTGGTTGCAGATTTTCAATCGGTCTTGCTCGGGAATTGCCTCGAAACAACCACGTCCTGCCTCCGAGTGATATTGGCATTATCTCGATCGCGCACAGCACCCTTTGATTTTGCGAGCAGCCCAAGCCGAGTTGCTGGCTACGATTCAGTTGAGCCTCATTGCCGGCTTGTTATCCAATCCATTAGCGTGCCCCCCCGCGCAAGACCGAAACCGCCGCCGCCGTCGTCCTCTTGGCCGCACTCACCGTTAGCCGCCGGTCATCCGATCCGCAATTCCGATCCACTGCAAATTCAAATTAGGAAAGAAATCTGCAAATCAGGTAATTATCCTATCCCAATTTGATTTGAATATTTTGTTGCCTATTTTGTGCTTATTGATATCTAATTTTGTATATTTGAACAATAGGCATTATTCCAATTAGGATTTTATTTCTTTTTTTGAAATCTTGGATATCTATTACTTTTCAAACTTGGATAAATTTAGAATTTTCAAAATCTTTTGAATATATCCAAGATATTTAAGATATCGAGAATTTTTCAAGATGTGATCGATTAGGAAAATTTCCTAATCCGCAACCGCACACGTGAAAATAAATCTATCTATCAGGCTTTAGATAGAGTTATTTCCATAGCGGGTATTTCGAATTTTAGGATCGATCTGTCAGGCTTCAGATCGAAACTTAATTCGAAAGATTTGGCGGTTATATATTTTTTTACTTGATTTTAATTTCGAATTTTGATTTAAAAAAAATACTAAAAGATCACTCTAGAATAGGTTAATTTCTTTAGTTTAAAATTGCGTGTCTAGATAATTAGCATTTTTAATTCCGAATTTTATTAAAAAAAATACAAAAAAAATAAATAATATGCCCGTCATTAGAAATAGGTCACGTCGTCGCATGACATATAATTTGCATGTTAAGTTGTACTAATCGCATGTCAATTTTTGCACGTCATTACATATATGTTAGTTTTCATTTAAATAAGCGAAAATAAAAATTTCTGCATCTTTAAACTCTAAGTCGGGATTTATCAAAATTGCCAAATTGGGTATTTTTCTTGAAATTGGTACCGAAAGGGCGTTAGGGAATCTAGCGTAACCAAGTCCCCGAATTCATAATTTCTGGTTCGTAGAAATAAAATAGTACTCCCGCTATTTTATTTAGGTTTCTAATCAACCTACCTTAAATGATTAGTGGCGACTCCCATTGAAAATATTTGCATGCTCATAATTGGACCTAAGTTGCGATTTGGTAGAGTTTGGGAGAACTCGAGCTAGGTTAGTTAATTTAATTGATCTAGTAATCCATTAGCCTAAGATCGAAAACACGATTTTTTTAGGTCGCGACACAAACTTGCATCACTCGTCATGTTTTGAACTTTTTGGTTTGTCTGTGGTCTTTCTTTCCCCATACTAGAAAGCAAATTTCCGGCCACAAAAAAAAAATATGAAATGACTATACCACATGCAGATTGTTCAGTAAACACAACTGGATGAGTTTATACACACATCAAAGTACTACTTATATTATATGTACTTTGGAGTACAGTACCATGCACTGAGGAAAGCTCTTAAATCATGACACGCTTAACAAGCAGCTAAACATCCTTTTCCTTTGATGCTTCTAAAGGATCATTATTTTCACACCACCTAATACTTTAGCACACGCAGTACATCACCATCCGAAATATATCGATTCGCCATTTTAAGCTCATCTTTCACGCCTTGAGAAGGTAGGTGTCAACACTCTCGAGCAGTCCACGCGTGAACTCCATGTACGTATCAAGATCGGGAACAATGGCAATTCGCTTCTCATAAGTCAAAACTGCCTTTGCCGCGCAATGTCTGCCCCTCGGAGAGAACTGGAAGACCATCTTCAGGCTCTCGTAAGGAATCAGAGCCAATCCGTCCAAACAATTGAATGTGATGGACTTTGTCTGATCGTCGAAAGCTACCTCAATCTTCGTCCCACTTTCGATGTCACCTGAGGTATGTACTGCAGTTCAGTTGAGCGAATGACTACCTAAAAATCCTTAAATTCACGTATGACTCCAGTTCAGTCAGACTTCACTTTATGCTCAGGCATGAAAAATTTACCACAAGCTTAATACAGGCGCATCCTCTCACCACCGGCTTAGACTTTCAGATCGGAAATCAGTAGAGACTATACATCGAAACAACGCATCCAACGTGAGTGATCATTAATCGAAGCTTTGTTCTGAGGTCCCCAGACCAAAGCTCATGGAACAACACTGAAGTGTCGAGATCTTCCACGAGTTAAAGGATTCGAGCTTGACTTGACCTTACATGTTAGCTTTAACTTCTCAACTCATGACGATTAATTAACAGCGAATTTGATTGAAAAGAGAAGAAATCAGAGTAGCGATGGAACGATCAATCACAAGACAGAAAAATAGGGGGATAGATAAAACATGGGACGTGGGATTCAAATTGGCATATACAAGTGACAAAAATTCAGGACCCTACCAGGAAGATAAGTCCAGAGCCTTACTGAGTCCACAGACTCCCAATCTATGCCCTTAACTATATCAGGGGCGATTTCTGGAAAGAGCCGGGATTTTTTCCGGAAGATCTCGTAGACCTTCTCAGCTGGAGAATTCAACTCCATCTGGACAGTCTTCGATTGAACCATGTTCTCTGCTTCTGCTCTTGGAAAAAGAAAGGTTAAGAAGCTGTGTTGAGAAGTGTATGTTGTAGCTAGACAGGACGAATGAGCGATATAACACTGAAGGCAATTTATAGAAATGCTTAGGGCTTTGGATGTGTATGGACCTTCGCCACTTTAGACGATTTCACTTTTCTCAGATCACGACATGTTATTCGAAAAGAAAAAAGGGCTCTTCCGTGGTCCCCCGGGATATTGTTTGTTGAGTCTTGATATATGTCGTAAATGATGCACAATTATTCCAATAGAAAGTGTTGTGACATGGTAAGCAGGGAAATTATCAAAAAAGTCTGAAATCCATTACAATTGGGCAAATTTAGTCCTAAATATTTTTTTTCCAACTCAATCATAATTTTTTTGGGCAAAAGGATACTATAAGTGCCATAAGTTGTGTACGGAGATCACTTTGGTGCCATAACTTTTTTTCGGATCACTTTGATGTCAAGTGGGAAGAAAAGAGATCACTTTAGTGACTCCGGCCAAAATTCCGGCCAAAAAGCTGATTTCCGGCAAGCCATGTCAGCATTGGATATTAATAAAAAAAAAGAGCCACGTCAGATTTCCGACGGCCATGTCAGCATTAGCACTAAAGTGATCGTTTTTCAAAAAAGTTGGCCCTTACCAAAAAAAAAAAAAAAAGTGATCCGAAAAAAAGTTATGGCACCAAAGTAATCTCCGTACACAACTTATGGCACTTGTAGTACTCTTTTACCAATTTTTTTGTATTTGTGTCAATTCAATCATTCTGACCAATTTTGGTCAGCTGACGCCGGCGAGCGTCCATGACAGTGCCAGCCGGCCAAAATCGGTTGGATTGACTAAATTGATATAAATGCAAAATGTCTAAAACTGAATTGGCAAAAAAAAAAAAGTTTTAGGACTGAAATGGCACAATTGCAATAGGTTTAGAACTTTTTCAGTAATTCTCCCCATGGAAAGCACATGAAACAAGTTTCATTTATATAAGTGGTACGTTCATTTGTTTTCCCTTATGATCAGAAGGAATCCCACCTTAGATCCGTATGCATGTGTGAAATATCGCGAATTATGAAATGCATTGTCGCTCAAAGTGAGTTGTGGCAATTTGTAGTAGCAGCAAAATGTGCGTCGTTACGATCACCATCATAGCCCTCTTTCCGAGCATTATCTTCTATTTATTTCGAGGATATACCCAGGGCCACAAAAAAGGAAGCTTTTGGTAAGGATGAGAGGAATAATCGGAGGATCGAATTGCCCAACTGCAATAATACACGGAATCAAATCCCGGCCGTGTGGTTACTAATGAAACGGATTCTATATGATCCTTCCCCTTGAAAAAATAGCGACAAGAACCGAGGTGCTTTGGTCGTGGATCAAATAACTGAAGTGGTATACGTCGAGGGAAGCTATAGAATAAGATGATCTCTGCTGCTAATGAGGTGCTTTGGTCATGGACAAACGATGAATAAGATGATGTGTTTTGTCTGTCGCAAATTGGTGACGGCATCTCACCATCCTTTTTTCCTTAAGTACTTATTCGATGACTAAACTGTTATAATATCAATTATGTGATCCCACATTCAGTTTATTATTCCCACATTCAATTAATTTCATTAACGTTTATTGTCCACGTTAAGTTGCGTGATAACTGTCCATTATATTGTGACCGCCCAAAATACACGACTTCTCAATGGAAGAAGTCGTATGAAGGGATGCGAATGGATACAAAAGGGTCTTCTAAGCCAAATCCTCTCATAATAAAAAAAAAAAAACACACCATCGATGTTGAAAGGGCAATTGGCTAGAGAGATACCCTTCACCGACCGTTCAACGCTCGATGATTCAGATTATCAATCGAACTTCATCAATGTCGAGAGATTAATAAAGGATTTTTCAAGTTTCCGCATTAGATTCTGATTGCGCATGAGTTTTGTTCGTCCATGCAAAATCGGGATATTCAGTCTTTTTAGCATTTCTAACATAACAAGTCGGAGTATCGCAATAACTCTGATTAATGATCACGTTCTAAACATAAAAATTTGCTTGAACTTAGATTAACTATCAAGACCTTGTATATATTTTGTCTATACCTATAAAATGCATCCATAGATCACCATATGTTAAGCCCAAACAAAGACATATAGACCCTAGCTTCATCGTTTGATCTTATTTTTTCCCTTTACTTCTCATGCTGCAGAATCCATATGAGCATCCATGTCTTTGGTGACGGTGGTAAGCACATCCATGTACTTATCGGCGCCAGAACGCCGGAGTCGGCTTCTCCTCCTCAATCATCACTGTTGCAAGACAGCTGTTCTATCTTCGGAGTGAGCTTCCAGATCGCCCGATACACCTTCTACAGTATGAAGACATCGCCTTCCAGGCCGTGAAGGCTCACCTTCATGTTCGCATCGTCTAAGTCCACGTTCTCCTTCAACACCTCCGACTTCCCTTCTGATAATCTCACTAGAATTGATTAGTTCACGCTGGATTAACACTATGATTAGGCAAAGCATCGACGAAAGGACAAAGAATAATATTTAATTGCAATCGATGTATCATGTCGGCAAAGTAATTCTTTCGGCTTTGCTTCAGACATGAGGAAAATATTAAAGAGTGTAATTTTGAGCACTTTGCCCCGTGTAGCCCACTCAAAATAATTAATGAACAGTATGTTTGTCGCGACCTAAAAAAAATTTCATTTTTCGGGCTAATGGATTATTAAGACTAATCTTAACTCGGGCCCTCCCAAGCCCTACCAATTCGCAACTTAGGATTTAAGTCTTTAACATGCAAATATTTTTATGCTTGGAGTCGCCACTAATCAATTTACGGTAGGTCGATTAGAAACCTAAATAAAACATAGAGAGATATGTTTTATTCCTACGAACCAGAGATTCTAAGCTTGGGGACTTGATTACGCTAGATCTAGTCTAACGCCCTTTCGGTACCTTTTCTTTTCAAAAATATTTTGGCATGTAGTTTGGATCCATTTCAACTTAATTACTAACATGTGAGGTGTTCATGCGGGTGCGCAAACCACCAATTTAACACTCAATAATTAAATATTAAATTGCAAGATTGGAAGAATTACTTACCTCGAAGCAACGCAAACATCTGTATAGTTAGCTAGAAAATCACATTAACATCCTAATATGATTTCTAATTAACAAGCAATTCACTCAATTTCTCTTTTGATTTTCACTTATTTAAATGAAATCTAATCTATATGCAATGACGTGCAAAAATGACATGCAAGTAATGCAACCTAGCATGCAAACTATATGTCATGCGACGACGTGACCTAATTCTGATAACCGGTAAATGATTTTTTTTTTTTGATTTTTTCTAATGAAATTCGGAATAAAAATATGCCTAAATTAACATGCAACCTATGATGACTTAACATATCCTAACATGACTTATTTTTGGGATTTTTGTTAAAATTCGAAATAATAAATTACTTAAATTAAGAATGCAATCTATCCTAATCTACCATAAAGCAATTCATTCTTTTTTTGGGGTTTTCATGAAAATTCGGAATTAAAAAATAACCTAAATAATCTAATAAGATTAGAATATTGCTTAATTTAAAACTAGGAAATAGATTATCTCAAGTCCTAATTTAAATTAAATAATTACTCTATCTTCTAGATATATTTAGGATTCCTAGACATGCAAAACTCTAATTTAAATCCTAACTGATATTTTTTGAATTTTCTTTTTTTATTTGAAAAGGAAAAAAAAACAATTTAAACAGAGATAGCATCCATATTTAAAACAGCCACGCGATCCGTAAAATTCGTTTCAAACTCGGATTAGGCACAAAAATTGAACTATCGGTCATATCTATAGGGTTATAGATATTGACGGAAAGTTGATCGTTTAAATTTGGAAAGCAGATAAAGATTATTTTCGTATCCAAGTGATTATGGATAGGATAATAATTTTCCGTATCGCCGCGTATCGTACCTTAAGGATAATGTCAGATAGTCGTCCAGATACGTTGCTAAATTAGGAAATTTTCCTAATTTGGGGTATTTTAAAATATTGCGGATATATCATTCATGGATCCAATTAGCATCACAATATCTCAAATAACGAAACAAAATATTCAAAAATCAAATTAGATAAAATTTCTTACCTAATTCGAAATATCACGCGGATTTAGTTTCTGAATTTGAACGCAACGGAATCGGCTCGGGATCACGGATGCGAGGCTTGATGGGACGGTGGCTCACGGCGTGACTTGGCTGGCAGTGTGCTGCAGCGTGGCTGGCTTTCGTAGCTCTTAGCTCGGCTGGGTCTTCGCGGTGGTGTTCTTGCAGTCAAGAGACTCACGGTCGTAGCCGTCCCGCTTGAAAAGTCATTGGCAAAGTCGGTTCCACTAAAGAATCTGCATGTCGCCACACGCCCGAACCCTTCACGATATCCTTCCCAAAAAATAATCCTTTGCTCTTCCTTCGGGCACACTAATGTTCTTCAGCCATGTTCTTTCTTAACTTTATTACTTCTTTGAATGTGGGAGACGCCAGTGAAGGAGGCTCCAGTGTTGAGAATCACGGACGAAAGAGGATATCGCAAGAGCTTATGAGGAGCGTTGGGGGCATCGGCTTCGCTGGAGGCTTGACTGGGCTACTGAGATTTTTTTTTTTGAAAGGACTGGAAGCGTCGGCCTTGCTGTGACGGTGCGATGTTGCAACGAGTCGTCAAGTGCGTCGGATGCAGCTGGTCTTTGGCGTGGGCAGGTAGCATCAAGACAAAGAAAGTAGCATCGCGGTAGTCGTGCAGGTGCTCCGTTGGGCTTCGTCGGCGCCAGCGTGTTGCAAATCGAAGCTCCAAGCAGGAACGCCAAAGGAAGAAGATGACACTCTCCCTTATCTCCCTTTTCTGTGCTTGATCAGATCAATAAGAAAAAGCCACACACCACCCCGCCCCCCCCCTCGTCGCTTTTTTTTTTGGGTTTCTTTTATAATGCCTTCCTTTGTTCTTCAAAAGAGGAAATATGAATATATGAAAAGCCACCTATCGACTACCTTCTTTGTGTATAATAAATATTATCAAAAAGATATATTGCTTAAGATCAACTATATGTCCCACGCGCAATATTACCTCTTATTCAATATTTATTATATGTGAATAATGCTAAAAATCTTTTCTTGCCTTCCTTTTATTCCCTTTGTCCGCACAGCACCAGCTCAGTCAAATATTTTCTTTTATTCTTTGCATCATTCATCTACTTGTGCTCGTAAATCAAAGATACGTGTGAAGACGATACGTGCCCTGCATGTTATTCTTTCCTTTCATCTATCTGACTATGCCGTGGGGAAGAATTTTCTAAGTCCATCAAACTTTCAGTCATAGCATGGGCTTTTTGCCAACCTTTATAGTTCTCGCGGGCTTAATTCAATTCCATTAAGTTCAGAACTATTTATTTAAATCCATCCGCCACCAGTCCAATATAAATGCAACTGCTTAATAAATGTTCTTAAAACTAAATGCTATGCAATTTAACTTTAATAATTTTGTTAAGGACTAAAATTTGATCCTTAATTTTCTGTGCAATTAATCATTAAATGGTTAGTTAAAATTTAGGTGTCAACAATGTTCTATCAATAATTTTCGATGCGACAATTAGGATGACTAACTGCGACTTCCACTACTTAAAAAATTATCTTGAGAAATGTGCTTAGGTGCAAAAAATAATTAAAACAAATCCGTAGTAGTTGAGATTAGGATTGAGTCACAAGCTGAGCAGGTAATTATCATTTCAAACTGTACTCTTTTCGGTTGAAAAAGATCTGCCAGGTTTCAACCGTGGTAAATTATTGTCGCGACCCACCTCTCGGGATTTTTTACATAACATGCTCAAAAAACGAGGGGCTCGATTGGTACGTGCTAAGTCTAAATTCGGGACTTAACTCGGGCTCTCCCAAGCCCATACCATATTGCGACTTAGGGTTTAGATTTTAACATGCAAGTGGTTCACAAAAAAGAGTCGCCACTAATCGATTTAGGGTGGGTCGATTAGAAACCCAAAAAGGGTGATGGGAGAATCAACCTATTCCTGCGAACCAGAGATTGGCCAAGCTCGGGGACTTAGTTATATTAGTTGGATAATTAATGCCCTTTCGGTACCTTCTTACCTTGTTCATTTTTTGAAAATATTTGTCAAGCAATTTGGATTGATTTTAAGACCTTTCTCCTAACATATGAGGCGATCACAAGAGTACATAATCAAAAGCGATTAGCAGTCAAAGTAGATATGCAGCCTAAGGTTCTAGCCCTAACTAAGTCAGATGACATTCAAAATACAGCAGATCATGCCATTAAAGTCTAAATTAAAAAACATGCATGATAATCAAACAAAAAAAAATGAGCATACAGGCTTTTCTATTTAAAACACCGCTATTTATGCGATTAAAATAATATGCATAATAACAACGATAAATTAGCACATTGAGACATATTGCTAAATTTTTTAAAAAAAAAAACTTTTTTTTAAACAATAATAATAAAACAAAAAAATTCAGGAAAAATTATTTAAAAAAATTAATTTTTTTAATAAAATAAAATAAAATAATATAATAATATAAAACAGGTCTGGTAGCGGATTCGGGTCAATCGGATTTGACCTGATTAACGAATCTGACTCGGGCGTTGACCCGGGTTGGGTCGGTTGATCTGGATCCGTCGGAACCGACCCGAGTCAACGGATCCGATCCGAACTCGCAGACCTGTAGGGGGCGCTGGCGGGGTCAAAATTGGCCATCCGCCGACAAACCCAGACCAGCGTCGCCACTCGAATTGCCCACCGCTGTCACCACCGACGCCACAGACCACCTGGGTCGCCGTCCGGCTGTCGTTTCGCCTGCTGGCAACCAAACCAAATTCGGCTTCTCTGGGGCATTTCGTCGAACACCTGGCGGGAATATGGAAAAACATGAGTTTTTGACCTCCTTCGGTGACGGGGTCGGCACCGACGGCCATGGCACCTTCCCGACTGAGATCAGGGACGGTGACCGGCGTCGGCATGGACTGGGAATCGCGCGACATGGCCGGCGCGAGTCCCGGCCCGACCATATGATCAGAGTCAAAAATTAGAAGCGTGTTTGTTGGGCGAGTTGTGAGGATTTTAGTGGCTTTTTAGGGCATGTTTCAGACAATGCTGCTGGATTTTCTGACGTATGGTTGCGTGATTGTGGCGAAAATTGATGTTTCTGTGTGATTGGGACGTCTCTCGTGAATCTCGCGGAGGATGTTTTCGATTAATTGTAGTGGCCGTAATGCGCCTCACGAACTTTTCTGTGAATGATCTTTAGTTAATTGGTGTCTTTGACGAGTTACTAAATATGAATCCAGGGTTTTTGGGTTAGGGTTGAGTCGCGAAACTCGATGTTGACATTCTGATTCTAAGAATAATACTTCACTTCCCGTAACTATGATGCTATTACTTCAAAGATTCCCTTTCCCAATGGCTTTCCAGTTTCTTTGATCTTTACATGGACAACTCTTATTGGATATAAAGCGAGAGGATCATGCTGTCATACGATTGTTGTGCTTAAATGATTCATCTTTCCCAGTTGCATGTTATAGACTAGTGTTCAAGAGTCGGTAGAGTGTTGGCTGCAGTTTGCAGTTTTTAATGCTTGAGATTGGGATGTGCTAGTGAGTTTGTACGACTGAAGGAATTGCCCTGCATTAGAAATTATTCGACCGTTTCAATGGTTGGTACACTTGGGGCTATGCCTAGCAGTAGTCAGGATCTCATTCATGCACATTATCGTACTTCGTTACCCGAAGCTGTCCGAACAGCATTACAGTTCCTTTGGTTTGTGCGTCCAGCATGGAGTTTGAAAGAAATTTAAAGTTTCGAGCTCCCTTATAATTCCCCGCTAAGTGTCATGCTTTTGAGTGCTTTTATATTCATCATGGATGAATTTCATTTAGTTTATTTCATCAAAAGGAATATCCTCAATTTGCTGCAGTTTGCACAAGGTGTTCCTTTTTGGGGATTTGGCATGTTCAAGTGTCTTCTTTTCTAATTAACCTTCTATTTCAGCGAATAAGCTTGTTTGTTCCTTGTCTCATAAGATCCTAGGAAAGTAAACTATGTGAATGCGTACTTCCTAGATGAGTTTCCCTCTTCCTATCATGTACTTATTGCAATATCTTTAATCAGATCATTGGATAATGGTGACAGATGGTTCTTCCCATCGCGGTTGAAGATGTCAAACGGGAGGTCAAGATTTTGAGAGCCTTAACAGGCCATGAGAATGTCGTTCAGTTCTATGACGCATTTGAGGACGACTCTTATGTTTACATAGCCATGGAGTAAGTTCTGTTCCCTGAACCTTTGCTACATCAAGCTTGGATAATTTTATCTAGAATATGCTTTCATTCATTTTTTCTAACTATAGCTGGCTTTTAGTTTCATCTTCATTTGTGAATAGTTTTTATTTTAATTCCTCATCAATTCATATGGCGTTTGTCTTCTTGAAATATCACTTTCAGATACTGTGAAGGCGGTGAGTTGCTGGACAGGATACTAGCCAAGTAAGGAACTTTAATGTTTGTCTCTACAACTTATTTTCAAGTGTAACTAGTTTTCACTTTGACATGTCTTCACGGTTTCCCGTGATCAGGAAGGATAGCCGCTACACTGAGAAAGATGCAGCCGTTGTTGTGCGGCAGATGCTCAAGGTAGCAGCAGAGTGTCATTTGCATGGTTTGGTGCACCGTGACATGAAGCCAGAGGTATACTCAGTCCCTTTTTTTTATAATGAACGTCGAGTAATGGCATTCAAAATTTTCTGAAATATGTATTTTGTTGTAGAATTTTCTCTTTAAATCAACCAAAGAGGATTCTCCCCTGAAGGCTACAGATTTTGGCTTGTCAGACTTCATAAAACCTGGTGAGTGAAATCATCCAGCCCAAGTTTACCCCGAGATGTCTTCTTACCATTCCTAGAGTGCCAAAAGATTAATATGAACCTGTGTAGTACTTAATATTTTTTTTGTCTCGGAGTGATAATTGGAACATTTTAGGTCTCCGGGGTCTTTTTTTTCTTTAATTAGTTAATTGCTTAAATAACTCATTAATTTTGATCCAAATGTATTTAGGGAAAAGGTTTCCAGATATCGTTGGCAGTGCCTACTATGTCGCTCCTGAAGTTTTGAAACGCAAGTCAGGCCCAGAGTCAGATGTATGGAGTATTGGTGTTATTACCTATATTCTACTTTGCGGGAGGCGTCCTTTCTGGGATAAAACTGAAGATGGCATTTTCAAGGAGGTGCCTTATCTGACACTCCTTTTTTCCTCCTTTTTTTCCTTGTTTGAGGTGCTGCCGTTTTGTTGCCATGTCAATGTGGTAAAAATGGCTGTTTCTCATGCAGTGTCTTTATCATAATCTGCCCCAATTCTAGACATGGTGTAGAAAGTTATTGTATAAGATGGAATTTTCATTTCCAACTCTCGTCTTTTCCTTTGCTGGTGTAGTTTCTACAATAGTTTTCTCATCCTTTGTTGAAGCTGATGGCTGTGCCTGCCAAAGATATCTGATCATTATTGGATTCCTTCTCTAAATATTGTCTTCCAGCAAATTTTTCCATTTTCCTGTGGCCACTTCTTAATGACATGTTGCTTGTGATGCAGGTTCTAAAGAAGAAACCTGATTTTCATCGCAAACCATGGCCAACAATAAGCAACAGTGCTAAAGATTTTGTGAAGAAGCTACTAGTGAAGGATCCCAGGGCAAGACTTACTGCTGCTCAAGCCCTCTGTAAGTTTTCAGTTGGTATCTGATATGAAAGCTGATTGATATGCCATGAGGGACTTCTAATGAAAATTATAGGTCTTGAATTATTGTGACGTGGAAATACTTTTCTAGGCATTGCTCTAGCTATGCCAGATTCTAGCCAAGAGAATGAGGGAATTATTAGATTAATTGTTATTCATGGTTTTCATTTTCTTTGGAACTAAGTATTTTCTGTTTCCTCTTAGCATTGATTTTTATTCATTAATACAACTTTCAGCGCATCGATGGGTCAGAGAAGGAGGAAGTGCATCAGATATCCCTATTGATATATCTGTTTTGAACAATATGAGGCAACTTGTGAAGTACGGTCGACTGAAACAATTTGCTTTACGGGTAACGAAAATGCTCTGTAAGATTTCTTTATGGAGGAAAGGATATTACATCATGTCGTTGTCTAACACTTACTCCTTGCAGGCACTGGCAAGCACCCTTGATGAAGAGGAACTTGCTGACCTCAAGGATCAATTTGCTGCAATTGATGTAGATAAAAATGGTTCTATTAGTCTTGAAGAAATGAGAGAGGTATCTATTTCCTTCTCATTCCACACTCACTCTGATGAATATTTTAATTACATCATGATTATGAGTGTCGTATGCATGCAGGCCCTTGCTCAGGATCTTCCCTGGAAGATGAAGGATTCACGTGTCATAGAGATTCTTCAAGCGGTAACTTTAATCTTTACCTTTGTTATGTCCTTGTTTTCTCCTTTTATATTAGCAATTCAAATTTGGTTTTCTGGTATTTGGTGGATAATTACGGTCAGGAGGTATGAAAATCATACTGCATTAAAACGTCATATGGTTATATTTCATTTACACCCGGCGCTTTTTTATATTACGCAATTAACCAGATGTTCTTCTTTTGACTATATAGGGCAAAATTTTAGAATCAATTAGACCATTCAACGAATTTGAAAATAGTCACTAAATAAGTTTTTATCCCTCCTTGGCTGTGGTGGTTGTCGAGGGAATTGGAGCTCTTACGTACAGGGCTTCTCTTCTTGTGTTTAGCCGTGCTAGAAGCCTTATTTCCATGTTCAATTACTGGAAAGCTGGGCTTTCCCTTGGCCTCTTCTTGGACTCGTTTAAGTACTGAATGGATGACGCAATAGGGTTCCACGCGGCCCTTCATATTACATATGGATCTGGTTCTTGAGTTCCAGTTGCGGAGATGCAAAGATTTCTGCTAGCCGGATGCACGAGGCACCAGAGCAGGTTGGGAAGTATATTCATTCAGAGCAATGGACCTCTTGAATGACGTTCTTCCAAACGAGAAACTGAGAGAACAAGGACTTCAAATTGGCTGGCAAAACGTCCAGAGAGTTTTAGCTTTACGTTGGAGATTAGAAGAGCTTGCAATTTGACTCGAATCACCATTCCCCAGCAGATTCTAGGTGGATTGATTCTCCTGGTGATGGGCGTCTCCCGAATCTCTCTGAAATGATGAAATTCGCTTTTTCAAGTGTTCTAGGATGGAAATAACCACGTCGTCGCGATTAATTCGCAGCTGGGGCTTCATACATAAAAAGTGAGGAATTTTTTATTGAAATGGCTGTGGTTATCTAACTTTGTTATTGAATACTGACGAATCGGTACCGCAGACATCTTCAGGGCCGAGGGTCTGAAAATTTGGATTTAAATAACCATGAGACAAATTTCAGCGAGTAAAACCCCTAAAACCTAAACTAGGCTAACATGCACCTCCTGACAGGCAAACAACCACACACAACCAGTAATCAAATGACCTAGACCCTCGAGCCCAGATCGAACATATCAATGACCCTGTAGGTTAGGCATATAATAATACAATAATGGTACACTCGTGAACATACTCAGTCACACGTATGCTATGCACATGCTCACGCTCCTTGATGTTTACATTACACACTATTCACCGTTACACACATGCCTGCACACTGGCCAATGCGCTCTTGCACACATATGCCATCAATATGCCCACACTCATGATCCGGCTCAAAGCCGCATATTGCACACTGTTCAATTTCTCATTAAGAGTTCGACCCGCGTAAAACGCATCAAGTTTGACCCGCGTAAAACGCATCAAGTCTATCAAACAATACCAACACTTCATGGCCCGCATAAAACGCAACGGGCCCAGTGTCTCTAGCCCATGTAAAACGCATCATGCGTAATACTGATTTCCATATACGGATCAAAACCCGCCTAAAACGCATCAGGCTGGCCATCTTTCAGTAATCCGGGCATCATCTCGCATAAAATGCATCAGGATAGGTTCAATACCCCACATAAAATGTATAAGGGTTTTATGTGATCACACGTGCGCACAGTCAATTTTATCTGAACCCCGCGTAAAACTCATCAGGGCGATTAGGTGATCACATGCTCATGTCAGACACGCATATTCACACTGTTCCTCCTATCAAACTCATACTCAGCATATGAAATACGTAGCCATGCAGTCCAGCACTCGGGCAATCACACAATGCACAATCAGCACTTGATGCCACAACTTCAATCAATACTCAATCATGCCCAACAATGCCACGACATGCTCAATTCACAGCCTAACATACTTAATAAGTCACCTCGACCTGTCCCAAAGCTCAACTTAGTGTAACCCGGCATGGCATCTAATTGATACTCATAAATCATGTGATTAAAAACAACACCATCGCGCACACGCTCGATCCGCCATGGTTCCTCAATCTCGGCCACACTAAGCATGCAACATGGCATCTTCAACATTAATATGGAATCAACACAAATCAGCCAATTAGCTAGCAATCACGGCAATTTCTCGATTTAACCTCTACTTAGCCAAATTAACCCAATTTGGTCCAACAAATTTTAGCCACCAATCAGTCCCATTAAGGCCATTAAACCATCTTCAAAATACCTCATTAGGCACCCAACACATCACCAAATCAGCCTCTAATCATCAGCCCAATAATTACACCCAAAATCACCCTAATTATCCCCTAAAACAGCATAAACCTATCTAGAAGTGCTTAATCACCCTAATTAGGATTTGGAGGTGATTACTCACCAACTCCTAAGCTCCAAACAATGCTGGTTCGGCGAGGAACGGGTTGCTGATCGCCGGCGTGCGGCGGAACTAGCGGCGG
Organism: Syzygium aromaticum; assembly: GCA_024500025.1. Lineage (NCBI taxonomy): Eukaryota > Viridiplantae > Streptophyta > Magnoliopsida > Myrtales > Myrtaceae > Syzygium > Syzygium aromaticum. The sequence goes on along the minus strand of CM044895.1, from coordinate 29,195,403 downwards.
TGTTCCGGCGAGTTTGTGGTGGCGCTTGGGTGGCTACTCATGGCGGCTCACAGCCGTGAGAGATAAGGTGAGGCTGGTCGGCGTTGGATGGGGGAGAGAGAGAGAATGGTAGCTGGTGGTGGTGCAAGGCAGTGGACGGCGGCGTGCAGCACCGGCAGCGTTGCTCACGGCCGAGCAAGAAGGAGAAAGAAGAGAGTGAGGCGTGAGGGAGAGGGGCTGCCAGCTTGGTGGGGAAGAAATGAGGGGGAGAGAGAGAATGAGTGGACTTGTGCATTATTGGAGGAAGTGGGAGTAGTTGACTAATTCTAGAAATGCCCATCTTGCCTTCACTTTAAGGGTTGAGATCAAATCTTGTTCAATTGTTCAAGGGGCATAATGGTCCTTTATTTTCGGCCAAAGAGAGGCTGAACAAGTCCAATTTACCCTCCAATAATTATCCAAAATTCGGAGTACCATTATAGGCTCCAAGGACAAAACAGTAATTTTCCAATTCCGTGCCGAATTTCTATTTTTCGACCATACTGATCCCAAATATAGTTGGCCACACTAAAATGACGTCGTCCTCGCAAAATAGTTGCGTACATCCACGAAATTCGACGTCCAAGTTCGGATCTAATCTCACAATCAAAATCGCTCAATCTCAATTTCAGGGTCTCTTACTAACGGACGGCTGTTTAGGGGTTATGCATATCAACCTAGGGTTACTCGAGTCATGACGTCTCAATTACTAAGAGAGCGCGAGGATTTATCACTAGTTCCGGAGGTCGCAATCATTCGAATTAAGTTCAGGATTTGTTCGCCACGTGCACTTTCGATCGTGCGGAATCACCCGCGATCCAATCGTCATCATTGGCCAAATTAAATCCGTCACCTTCCTAAGATCAGCCCACATTGGCCCAAAATATTTCCTCGTCATTTCTCGAAATTGGTGCATGATTCGCGATCGAGTTCCCGGTCCACGTACCGTTTTCCTAGTTAGCCATTCCTCATCGGTTAGTATCCCAAGAGTGATCAGTTCTGAACGAGACTTATTAAAATGAAATGAGAAATAATATCAATTTCATTGATCCCGGAAATAGGTCGAAATTCAGGATGTTACAACTTTTCCCCCTTTACAAAAATTTCATCCTCAAAATTTGCAACCTAAACCTATCTACTCAAACAATTGGGGGTGTTAACGTCGCATTGCCTCTTCACTTTCCCAGGTGGCACCTTCCGTTCCATAGTGCTCCCAAACTACCTTGACTATCGAGATTGTTTTGTTGCGTAGCACTAGATCTTTTCTGTCCTCGATCCTGACTGGCCTCTCCACATACGATATTTTTTCGTCCACATCTATCTCTTCACATATCAGAACATGGGTCGGGTCTGGTTCATACTTTTTCAACATTGACATGTGGAATACATTGTGCACATGGGACAAGTTGGGCGGTAAGGCAAGTCGGTAGGCTATATCCCTAATCTTTTCTAAAATCTCAAAATGGACCGACATATCTTGGACTTAGCTTTCCTTTCTTGCCTAATCGAGACAATCCCTTCATTGGCGACACTTTGAGAAACACATGGTCTCCAACTTAAAATTCCAAGGGTCATCGTCTCCAATCGGCGTAGCTTTTATGGCGACTCTGCGTTATCTTTAATCTTTCCTGTATAATCTCGATAGCCTCAATCATCTATTATACTAATTATGGGCCTGTCATACTTCGCTCACCAACTCCATCCCAACATATTGGCGTCCCGCACGCTCTGCCATACAAGGCCTCGTACGGTGCCATCTGAATGCTTTGTTGGTAACTGTTGTTGTAGGCAAATTCTACCAGGTATAGCTGCTCTTTCCATTTGCCTTGAAAATCTAATACACAGGCACGCAACATGTCCTCCAAGGTCTGAATTGTCCTTTCAAATTGGCCATCCATCTGCGGATGATAGGCCATACTGAATTGCAATTTGGTTCCTAAAGCTGTTTGTAAACTTTTCCAGAAGTTGGCCGTAAATCTCAGATCACGATCCGACGTGATCGTTACCGCTACCCCATGCAGTCTGACGATCAGTTTCACATACAACTCTGTATACTTTTCCAGTTCAAAATCCTTTCGCATTGCCAGGAAATGCGCTGACTTAGTTAATCGATCTACTATCATCCATATGGAATCGTGCCCTCTTTGACTTCTTGGCAACCCTGTGACGAAGTCCATTGTAATATGCTTACATTTTCACTTGAGAATTTATAATGGTCACAATAGCCCTCTAGGCTTACAGTGTTGTGCCTTGACTTGCTGACAGGTCAGGCATTTCGCCACATGCTTAGCCATATCTGTCTTCATTCCATTCCACCAGTAGTATTGTCTCAGATTCCATTCCACCAGTAGAATCTCTTCTTTAAGCTCCATATCATCGGGTACACTCAGTTGTCTGCGGAACTTCAGGATTCTGTCCTCAGACACTTGGAATCTGGTCTTCTCTTAGCAGCATCCATGTCCACAATCCTTTGGATTTCATGGTCTATAGGTTGCAATTTCTTAACTTTGGCTTGGATTTCTGGTTCTATCCTCAATTTGGCCAGCAAGTTTGACACATGGCTCACCTCAAATTTTAATTCTGAATCCCTTATTCTTTCTAACCGGGTCCATTCCTTGGCTATCATATGCGTCATACTCGACTTTCGATTTAGCGCATCTGCTACTCGATTCGCCTTTCTAGGATGATACAGAATGTCGCAGTCATGATCTTTCAAAAGTTCCATTCATCGGCGCTGCCTTATATTTAATTCTTTATGTGAAAACAAGTACTTAAGGCTCTGGTGGTCCGTGTAGATCTGAAATTTTTCCCCATACAAATAATGCCTCTAAATCTTAAGGGCAAAAATGATCGCTGCTAGTTCCAAGTCATGCGTCGGATAATTCATCTCGTGCGGCCTCAATTGGCGCGATGCATATACCACTACTTTTCCATGCTGCATCAGCACGCAACCAAATCCCCTTAATGAAGCATCACTGTAGACCTCAAAACCTCCAGGTCCGGACGGAATGGTCAATACCGGGGCAGTCATCAACCGGTGCTTCAATTCCTGAAAATCCTTTTCACACTTATCATCCCACTCGAACTTGGCTTCCTTCTTAAGTAGTCGGGTCAGCGGCATGGCTATCGACGAGAATCCTTCTACAAAGCGTCAATAATACACGGCAAAACCTAAGAAACTTCGAATCTTCGTCACTAACGTCGGTCTTGGCCACTTAGTTACAGCCCCAATCTTTGTCGGGTTCACAGAAATTCCATTTCCTGAGATTATGTGTCCAAGGAACGCTACTTTGTTGAGTCAGAACTCACACTTACTGAACTTGGCATAGAATGCGTGTTCTCTTAACGTTTGTAGTACTTCAGTCAGGTGCACTTCGTGCTCCTCGGAGTTCTTCAAGTATACCAATATGTCATCAATGAAAACGATGACAAACCGATCCAAGAATTCCTTGAATACCTTATTCATTAGGTCCATAAAAGCGGCTGAGGCATTTGTTGGACCAAAGGACATCACTGTAAACTCATAGTGCCCATATCTCGTCCTAAAAGCAGTCTTGGGTATATCCTCCTTCCTGATTCTCAGCTAGTGATACCCTGTCCGTAGATCAATCTTGGAAAACACTGAGACTTCTTGCAACTGATCGAACAGGTCATCGATCCTCGGCAGTAAATACTTATTCTTTATCGTTACCTGATTCAACTGCCGGTAGTCTATACACAACTTCAATGTCCTATCCTTCTTCCTTACAAATAGGACCGGTGCTCCCCATGGAGACGCACTAGGGTGGATAAAACCCTTGTCCAATAGTTCTTACATCTGGACCTTTAATTCTTTTAATTCTGATAGGGACATTCGATACGGTGCCGCCTTTGAGATTGGCTCGGTACCTGAGGCCAATTCTATTACAAACTCTACTTCCCGCTCTGGTGACAAACCCGGTAATTCCTGAAGAAAGACCTCAGGGAAATTACACACTATGGGTATCTCTTCCAATTTAGGTTTCGCCACTATTGAATAAACCACATTCACCAAATATACTTCACAACCTTTGTCCAACAACTTAGTCACCTCGAGCGAGGAAATCGAAGGGATCAAGATTTCTCATCGGTTTCCCTAAAATTCAAAACTAGGACGTCTATTCGGGTTAAATTGGATCGCTCTATTGCTGCAATCCATCACGGCTTTCTGCCTTACTAGCCAATTCATTCCTATTATCATGTCGAAATCGAACATGGCCAACACTGCTAAGTCGATACTTTCTTCTCTATCCCCAATCACTATCCTACAGTTAGGACACCCTAACGAAACTAACACCTTATCATGCAGTGGGGTAAAAAAAATGCCACATGTATACCAGTTTGAGATTTTTTGTGATAAAAAAAAATTCAAGGTAAAATTATCACACGTGTACCCGTTTAGGGTTTTTGGTGGTATTAATCCTTAAAAAAATGAATCCTTACGATGCGGCATCTGCGGATTTAGGGGTTACCCTAAACGTTGGTCTTACTCAATATAATTTGAAACAAAGAAGATTGATCCAAACCGATGGTTGTGCCTCTTTTTCGTTGCCCTAGAGTAGAGAGACAATGTTTCTACCGGCTTCATAGCCAAATATCATTATCTCAAAGTTAACACAAATCTAATCCCTGTCCGGTCGACCTTCGCTTATATATATATATATTCCCCAAGTGCTGAGTAGTTGGTACCCTTGCGGACAGGTGGCGTTGTTCGGAGCATATTTGTCAACTTAGTTAAATGTCAAAATTATCGACGTCGTCCTTTACTTTACGACTCATGATTCTGTCGTTCGACATGCTTTACAACCATTGGCTGACACAGCAAAAATCGTGGCGGTAGATCTGATTTCCTTCCAATGACAGCAACGACAAAATCTACAGGATCTGCGGGGAGCGTTGTACTTTGGTGACTTTTGTTCCTCTTTAGGGCAATTTAATAATCAACGGCTTTAGATGAAGATCGCACATTATCTGCAACTTTTGGCCAGACACATGGTCTTCGCAAGCATTTTTCAGTAAGTATCAAATGAATCAATGATAGGTCCTAACTTCCATAATTAGAGTTGTCTTTACCCATTTCTTTCATGACTTGTTCATGATAAATGTATGTGTACCGTTCACATCGCGTGTCTCTCTAGATTTTATTGATTAAAACTAATAAAGTATGCTTATACTTAAACTTCCAAAGACCATGAGATATGTGGTCATATATATATATATATATATATATATATATATATATATATATATATATATATATATATATATATATAATGCTCTTGTAATTGGAGGTGAAGAAGCAACTAGTGATCCATTAGGGTTTTGTGAGTTTCATGCATGACGTGTTTCTTAGGAAAATAATAATGTGTTTGGGAGGTACACGCTAAGAGTCAAGACAAGACATACGGTTATCTCTTTTCAATAGACGTTTAGTCACGTAATTGGGTCAAGTTGGACCAACCAAATTCCAGGAGCTGTCATTCCTGTAAAGAATATAGGTTCTTTCCCTCCAACACGAAACCGGAGAGTCAATCCTGGTCTTCTCTTCTGGTGTGAAATGTAATGAGCATGTACTATAGAGAAAAAGACGAAAGACCCCATCCACAAGATTTTGATTATAAAAGTGTTAAAGCATAAAATTCATCTCCAATGATATAACTCCATCTAAGTGGCAGATCAGATTTCTTCACACGAATTGGTCCAAGGCATAGATGATTATCTTCACCGAGACCAGGGACATACGCAACGGAAGTTTCCTTCTTTGTCACTTCATCCGTGACTTATCTATACTAAATTAATCCACATGACAAATTATGTATGCATATCATTATCGTACCATTTGTAATATAATGTATGATTATTTAAAATCGATTGAATTGTAATGAGGATGACATTAGATGCATTTTTAAGTTATAACTTTTGCTTATGCAGGAAGCTGCCTGATCAACTCAATTTGCCACGCAAAAAAGTTAATCATGTTCTAACAAAACAAGAGTGATCTGCCTTGTGGCATTACCTCCACGGATTTCTGTCTCTCTCATCAGGGGAAACATCCTACCTTCGTACCGACCATTTCGGTTCTGTTCTGGTGAATGGCCACATTGGAATAGCACCGCTTGACAAAGATAGGCTAAGGACGGATGTATGGAACCACGAAGATTTTGCGCGGACCATTTTGTCTTCTTTCGTTCTTGCCATTGACAGAAAAATAGCAAGAGCTTGAACGAAGGAAGGTTTAGGTCCTTGTCATCGTCGACAAAATGAGTGCTGCCTATATCTCAATAATTTACTCGGGCCACATGGCGCAGGAATAGAGGCGCCATCTCAAACTTCTAGATAAACGTTGAATGATTGAGTCCAAAAGTTGGCCTGCAGGCATTGGAGAGAACCAATTTATGATTCCATGACAAGTGATGTATGGCTCAAAACAGAACGTGTCAAAATGTCTCTGGAGGATCGTTGCCTATGAAAAGTAAAAAAAAAAGAGAAAATGCATCGATTTTGGACTTATCTACACCGCCCTGAGATATCGTTCGTGATTCCCGATAAGATTGATGCAAATATAATGGTGTGCTATAGACATCGGTGACCCGTTTGCTTTTCTTCTTTTGTAAGTGGGCTACTAGACTGCTTTTGGTCATTGGCTGTGACTCTGCTATTATGATGTGAAGCTGACTGCTCTAACGCATAGAGTTATTTATCTATTCAAGAACTCAGGAGCCCAAAGGGTTTCGATCCGTGCGTTGCAGAAGAATTCAATGAAATATCTTGCCTGATGCTTAAGAATAAGCACGTCAATTATTGTGTAATTGGTGTACTAACCAAAAGAAATGGGTGAATCCCGAAACTTAGATCTGTGATGCTCACACATAGTGCAATCATTTTACATTCTCGCGGACCATTTATATAAGACACGATATATCCTCAGGAGTTTTGCTGAATTGTTAGGACATGATATCATGTTGGTGGCTCGAAGAGTGTCATCATGACTTGGAGCACCATGAAAAGTAACTTTCTCGGGACCAGGCCAAGGGGCCTTTTGCCCTAGTGATTTCAACACGTGCAATATAGATAGAGCGTGTGGAGAACCGATGAAATTAACCAAGTGTCATGAGAGGTCGAAACATCTAGCGAAATTCAAATTGAAAAGGAAAACGGGTAAGGCATGATGTCATGTTTTCCTTATTATAATCTAAAGTATGCATCACTCATCTTGAAGTATCTCTATGGCAACATTGAAGAATGACTTGTTCTTTGTTCTAGATGATCCATCGTTGGACCAACCAATGAGCAAACTTGTATTCGTGGATATGCCAGTAGAACTTATGAAAGTAAGCATATGTGAACTTATAAAGGAAGTAGAGGGACTCGGTTCCGTCGGCCGACAACTATAATTAGACTGTTCCGTGTTTTTACTTGACTGAAATTGACGAGTGAAATTAGCATGACACTCGACCCCTTAAAGATGTAAATCATGAAAATATTGATCTCTTACGTACCTAAGCAAGTTCCCCCGTGACTTTGGTAGAGATATAACTTAAGATTGTTGCAGAGCGCCAACCTTATTTTCCTTTTTTTTAACAGAGTCGACCTAACTTTGGAGCAGCTTTAAGATGACAAAATAATTCAACAAAAAAGCATTAAGGGTTGCAAAGAATAATGCACTAATCATGATAAGATAGAACCGTACGTACTTGAGCAACTTATTTATTGGTTTTCGCTGTAGATGAATTAACATATATTGCCATATTGCCTCGCCCTCTTTTATTGGGAAAATGTGTCGTCCTTAGCATAAACTAAGATTCTAAGAAAACGGTTGATTAAAATCACAAACTTTTCATTTATGGTTGGTAAATTTTAATTAGAGATGATAATTATCCAAATTAGCCAGTAATTTCCAGTTAATTTCTTTTTTTTTTTGCTTTCTTTGGCACTGGCAACTTCATGAAAAGACCGATAAACCATGGATTTCTTGAATTATCAATGCACGGAAGAACAAAAGACTAGTGCGGAGGCAAGTATATATAAAGCGTGCACCAATGCTATAAATTTCATGAAAAAGAGGTTGAGAAGACTCATTCCCTAAATGATATGGTATCGTTGCACATTGAATAGTGTCAAATGAAAGGCACAGAATGAGTTATTTCTTGTGATATTCTAATATGATATAAATCCTTATAAGATAACTTCTTGAATATTGAATAAAATCTTGCCCAAGGCCTAACTTCTCGAAAATTGTATAATATCTTGGCCGAGGCCAGACCCTTACTCGCCCCACTATTACTATTATTATTATTGATTGTTTAGAATTCAAATCGTATCCGGATTAGTTTTCGTGAATCATAAAGGGTACCCTCTTTGCATCAGCTTAAATCCAAAATCACTAGAAAATGAACAAACTACCCTTCATGTGAGCCTGTAATAATTTTGAAGGAATAAATATATTGAAAGTCCTAAAATTTATCAGAAAAATAAAATTGAATACTAAAATTTTAAAAGTGCAATCAAGTCTTAAAACTTACCATTCAAGTGCAATTGAAGTGCAATCAATTTCTAAAACTTATCAATTTAATACAATTAAGTCCTAAAATTTGTTAAGTTTTATTTAATTAAGTCTTAAAATTTGATAGCATTTTTCATCTGTCAAGTTGGACGGAATTAATGGAATGACTTGATTGCATTGATTGTACCAACTTGATAAATTTTAAGAATTGATTACATTTTTAAAAATTTTAAGATTTAATTGCGTTTTCATGATAAACTTTAATACTTTTAATATAATTATCCCGATTTTCAATGAGACCCTTTTGTTGTCTTCCTCAACCAATGACTAATGAGACACGTCTCTCCAAACGGGTCCCAGTTTGAACCTTCTCCAACCAATAATTACTCTACTTCCCCAGTCGGATCGTTCAATCGCTACATTGACTCAACACGCGTCCGCAATCACGTGGGTCGTCGTGCCTACACTTTCTTCTATATATATGTATATATATATATATATATATATATAGTGGTAAATGTCATAGCTCCATGCAAACAAAAGCCCCCTGTTCTCTTCCGATGATCGCTCAGACCTCAAGCAAACACAAACTAGATCAGATCCGTAAAGGAATAGTTTTATGTGTACGTGTTTTGTAGATGTATACGGTGAAACATATTGAAGAAGGAAGGGGGTGTTGAAAATGGCAAACGAGAGAAGTGGCTATTATTATTCTCGGTCGTCGTCGGAGATGGACAGGATCTTGCTCAGATTCCGGCCGATCGCCCCGAGGCCGGCAGCCAGCGGGTCGGGCTCCGGCGGATCTCATTCCTCGTCTGAGAGCAGCGGGCCTTACAACGTCAAGCCGGTGATCAGAAAGAGAAGAAGATACAGCAAGCGCGGGAAAGATGACGGCAAGAAGCAGCCCGGCTCACGGCGCAACAGAAAACGAAAGTCGTGTTGTGAGGAAAAGATCATGTATGGATCATCAGGTGAGACAGATTCTCTTGGCTTAATGAAATGGATTATCTTAATAACCTTTACCTACGGACCAAAAAAAATATATATAACCTTTACTTTTTTTCTTTTCCCAGATCGTTATAAGTGCAATTATCCAGCGCTAGAAAAAGTGTCAAAAAAATCCTAAACCTTTTGTATTTGTATCAATTTAGTCATAAACTTTTTTTTTTGTGTCAATTCAGCCCTAAACCTTTTATTTTTGTGCTAATTTAGTCCTTCCGGCTAATTTTAGCTAGATTTTGCTAACGTGGACCCCAACTAACATACGTGGCATCGCCGGCGATGACGTTGATAATTTTTAATAATATTTTAATATTTTTCATTTTTTTTTCTTTTTTGTCTTTTTTTTCCTTTCTTTTTCGATCCTGTGACCGATTGGAGGCTAGGGGACCACTGGTGAGCCCCGCCGGCTATTGGAGAGGCTCACCCTCGTCAACGACGGCGACGGCAAGCCTCACCAACGGCTAGGCGAGGCTCACCCTCGTCGGCCAGCGCGAGGCTTGCTAGAGGATAGGGGGCCTTTGGCGAACCCCGCCGGCCACTGGCGAGGCTCGTCCTTGCTGGATTTGGTAAGGATCGAGCCCTGTTGGCCAACGCAAGGCTCAAGCCCTTGTCATGGCCGGCGAGGGCGAGCCTTGCCCAGGCTAGCATGAGGCTTGAGCCCTTGTCAGGGTCGGCCTCGCGTTGACGGGGATCGGCTTCGCCTAGACCAGATCTAGCGAGGCCGACCCTCTCGTAGGCCAGGGCGACCTCACCAGATCTGGCAAGGGGAGCCCTTGCTGGGGTTTGGCTAGCTTGGTTGGGTGACGACGACCCTCGCCTAGGTCGCCTGCCCGACCATCGCCTGTGGCCGATGGCCAGTCATTGGCAAAGGCGGAAGGGAGGAAGAAAGAAAATAAAAAAAAGAAAAGAAAAAAATCAAAAAAATAATTAAAAATTGAAAAAATATTATAATATTATTAAAAATTGTCCACGTCAACACAGGCGATGCCACGTAGGTCAACCGCCATCCACATCAGCAAAATCTAACTAAGATTAGCCGGAAGACTAAATTGACACTAGTTCAAAAGATTTAAAATTAAATTGGCACTAAAAAAATGTTTAAGATTTTTCTGACATTGTTTCCATTCGGTGCGTGTTAGTAATTTCAAATTCTATGCGATTTGTCTCTTGAATTATCTGATTATGCTTTAAAATTCATTAATTTTTATTTTTTTGAAGTATGCTTAACAAAAGTTCTAAGGACACCCACCATTAATATACCAATGAAATAGGTTCATGTTTTAAGACATGCATGTACTTTTGATGAACTGCACTTTCTCGTGTGTGCACGCGCGCGCGTGTAATTTTTTTCTCCGTCGGGCAACAGTTGATGTAAAGAATTTCGTTTTTGGCCAACAACATTGATGCAAAGATTGAGCTCATGAATATATGTGGATGATGCATTAAAATTTCTCTTAATATATGAAGTTATGATGGATGATTAAGAATAATGATTGAAAGGGAAGAAGTCCTCCGCCTTTTGTTTCTCTTATTCATCGAAGTACTTTCAAGGATGCAAAAATAATTCACTTGAAAAATTAACGATGACCATAACTTCTTTTACACTTTAATTATATGTAAAAGAATTTCTTCCACAAATATTCCTCTTCAAGCGGAGGAGCAGGCGTAGGCAGAAAGGAGAAAAAGATGGTCCAGGTTGAAATAATGGCCTTAGTATAAGTGAAAATGACAAATGATCTATGAACTTTGGCCCATTGTATAATGTGATCTATGAACTTTTAATTTATTCAATGTGGTCTGTTTCAGAACTTTAGCTCAATGTGTAATGTGGTCCTTAAACTTTTAATTTGTTTAAAGTGGTTCATGAATTTTTGGTACATATTCAGTTTAATTCCTAAATTATATGAAAATTTTCAATATAATCCCTAATCTTGAATTAATAGAATGACAATATTAAATATTTTTGTATAGTCTAGAGACTACATTGAACATGTATCAAAAGTTTAAGAATTATATTGAACAAATTACAGGGATCACATTATACATTAGATTAAAGTTTAGGGACATATTGAGCAAATTAAAACTTCGAAGACCACATTGCACAGTCAAAGTTCAGGGATCATCGTCATTATTCCTTAGTATAAAATACAACTCCATCTTCTTTTCCAGTTTCTTTCTGATTAATATACAGTTGCAGTTGCTGATGTGAGAGAGCTAAACATATCATTTTACTTTCTGCCCGTGGAAATCTCAGGTTTTCTTCGTATGGTTAACCCGTGTGTAAGGAAATCAAAGTCAATTGCATGAATATCTACCATGTCTCCTTGTACTCTGTTGGAGACACCAAGGAAAAAAGGAGGGAACGATAGTGGTTGTCGAAAATTGAGAAGGTTATTCAAATTTTCATGAGAGTTATTGCTGAGAAAATTCTAAATTTCCACTAATTCTTATTCCTTAACACCTTTATTATGTTTCCCTCGTTTCCAAACAATGCAAGTATCCAGCATACGAAAATACACACAAATGGGAAAATCAATGAACTTTTATTTCATCTATATACAGTGAAAATTGTTAAGTTAGTGTTTCCAATTTTTACTTTTGATTGTAATGGCTCGTGCAGACTTAGGAGAGACTCCAGGACCTCAACCCCTCGGGTGGCTCTGCTTCGGCAATCAAGACGAAGCTCACGCCGAAGAGAGCTACACCCCCGAGAAGACGTCGATGACGCCACGTGTGCTCAGTCCGGCGCATCAGATGTCGGCAGTCCAAAGCCCGGCGACACCGCGGAATCCGACGGTCGCGTCAACGGTCAGCGTTGAATGGCTGACCGACTCGTGGGTGGCTTCGGATGCTCTAGGGCGCACGGACGCCGAGAGGAGGAGCAACCTGGAGAGGGACACACGTCCAGGATTCACATCCGACGGGTGGGGGAGGGTGACGTGGGCTAACGGGGCGTTCAGGAGGATGGTGGGTGCGGCGGAGGACGGGAGCAAGCTCGTGGTGTGGCTGGTGGCAAAGGAGGGTGTGCCCGAGACGGCAGCGTTCACGTGTAGGGTGAGGATGCAGTACGCGAGCAGCGGCGAGGGGAGGAGCTGCTCGCTCACGCTGCCGTGCGATGTGTGGAGGATGGATGGCGGTGGTCTTGCATGGAGGCTTGACGTCGACGCCGCTCTAACTCTCGGTTTGGGACTATAATTATATAATCACCAAAAGAGGAAGAATAACGAAAGGAAAATGGGCAAACAAGAATCATGGGACGCTCAAAAGTTGTGAATATGTGATGATATCTGCTGTTTCGCAAGATCTTTGTGTTGTGGCTGCTCTTATCCCTCCTTTGAAATATTGGCTTTTCTTGTGATTTCAAACAAGATAATGCTTTAATCTATTAACTTCGCATTTCAATCACGTTCAATTTTGAAGCATTGTTGGGATTCGGATGATGAACAAATTGGAGTACGCCCGAGATATCGCTTTGGTTCGACATCTCTCTCGAGAGAGAAGATGGGGTCAGAAGAGCAGAAGGAAAACAATTTATAGACATGATACATAATTTGATAAAAATGAATGATCCAGACATTTGTCTCCAAAGCCAGAAATATATGGACGTAATAGTATTTCGATACCCGATCGATTAAGAAAAACTCTATCGACGTAAGACATTCACACAATTAGTTTTCATTTTTGTCATCCATCAAATAGAACTATGTATCAAGAATAAAACTTGAAGTTCTTGGCTTGAATTATTATCTCCCTCAGCGCACCAATGGGGGCTAAAACCATTAGCAAAACGCCAAGTATAATGCAGATCTGGAAAAAGGCATTTTCATCAAGAAATGTTAGATTTAGCTGCCGCATAAAGTGCCAAATCGATATCATTTGCAAGATGTCGTAGCATTAAAGAAATTGTGTAAGCAACATACCCAGTTAGCGAGCCAAGAGAAGCTGAATTTCTCTGGCTTGTAGATAGCAAGCCACATGACGCAAGGCAGCTGAAATTATCATACAAAATTTAAAAAATAATCAGCATATAAGTTATGATTTATACAGGTTAATGAATGTAGAGCCAATTGCTTACATAATATGTTGTTGGAGCAAAAGCAAATCCTCCGAAGAAGCTGAGAAGCCCTCCGAAAAATGGGAATGTGATGGCCAGGAACATCGTCAAAGCTGATCGCAAAACACAATTCATATCCAATTAATTAAGTGATCAAAAATACAATTTTGAAAACTATCTGATAAAATGATGAAATGAGAGTTAGGGTCGGAATAAGTTTGGGTGACTCACCGACATATACGTTGCGAGTAATGAACCGGAGCATCCTAGTCGGCTTGAACTTCATTTTCTTCACCAAGCACGCTTCCATCATGTCAAACACCGGTATCGCGAACACCTGATGTCCACATGACATCTTGTCGGCAAAAGAAAACGGAAGAAAGGTGTACAGACATAGGTAATCGATTGAAGAGAAGGGATTGAATTAGCTATCTATACCTGATAGCTCCCGATTACATGAATCACAACAAACATATTAGCCACGGCAATGAGCCACCGGGGCTTCTCGAGGGATATGAGGATGTTATCCTGGACCGAGTTTCCGAACATCCAGTAGCCAACAAATGCGACTGGGAAGTAACACAAGGCGACAATCCCGTAAGCACAAACGACTCCCTTCCACATCGGTTTCTTCGACGGCTTTTCGGGTGTCGAAGGGATCGTGGCCTGAATTTCCAGTACGACATTGTGACCGGCAAATGCGAACGCGATATCGCCCAGTGCGCTGAAGAATCCGAAAACTCGGCCCGTGGTTGTTGAAGCCCTACTTCCATATTGAACGTCTGGTTGAACCCCTCTGTGTGCTGATGAAATCCATGCGATTGTCGAGTAACTGCAGGGTTACATGTTATGATTGCTCTTTCAAGAACATTGCCATGAAAAAATCGCATGCTGAATGATGAAAACTTCACAGACAGTGTTTGGTCCACAACAAAAGCGCTTGATCAGTTACAAAAATTAGACGGAATTACCTAATATTTACGTCGACATGAACTACCAGATTAATTCTAAGTGTATCCAAAGTGAAACAAAAGGCATCCTTTCAGCATCAGAAGATTATCCTACAAACAAGTAAAGTGCAGGATTATCAAATTTCTTAATTAACTTGACATGAGGTGCCTAGCTATTATGAGGCAATTTTCAATCCCTTCATAGGAAAGCTCCACATCAAAATACAGAAGGGGAAACTTTGGATAGGCAACATGATTATAAGCTACTTTAAAAGTCAATAAAATAAAAATAGAAGAAATGAGGAACATGTGTGTACATTCACCAACAAATTTACAGTTTAAGAGGTTTAAAGAGGTTTGCAATTATAAAAGGCAATGTTATCTGATATTAAAGTGTGCAATTGCCAAATTTTATGACTTCATACTTTAGGACGTGTCAATGAGAACCGAAAATAGTGTTTGGACTATTAATTCTTAGAAAATATAATTTCCTATAGTTACAATAAAAAGACAAAAAAAAAAAAAGTTAATTGGCAATCCGAAGAATTAAATACCTCAAAGACATGACGGCCGCGGCAAGAGAGACACCGGTGATGGAATTGAAGCTGGGGAGGTGAGACAGGACAAAGTGGACCGCCGCGAAGATCATGATGAAGTAGGTCGTCTTGATCGGCTTGCAGTCGGGGCACACCGTGTCGTGGAATTTCTGGAGCGATTTCCCACCCGTGATCATGTACACGATGTCCACCCCGATCTCGACCATCAGCTGCTGTGGCACCACCACCCAGAGCCCCAGCTTGCTGCCGAAGGCATGTTGTCCTAGCTCGTGGTACCGGTCGAATCTCTTCCCCGGCACCATCTCATGCATCTCCACCATTTGCCACAGAGTGTATAGCGTGATGATCCATGACAGGATCATAACAGCTGCCCCAGGCCCCCTAGAACAGTATACATTGATAATCAGATCATCGAGATAAAACAATGAAAGACATTGACCAAAGTCGCACGTGACAAGAACCTGGACCTAGATGAGAAGATTAATGATGCGTTGACGTATGAAAAAGAAAGAAAAACTGACCACCCAAGTTGAGATAAGGCATAAGGAAGCCCTAGGACCCCAGCTCCAACCATGGCAGTGACATTATGAAAGGCAGAGTACCACCACTTTGCGTTCCTGGACTTCGTGATTGGAAGCCAGTCATTGAGATCTTTCTCTGACATTTTCTTCTTGTTGAGCGATTGATCCTCGATTTCCATCTCTGTCTCTCTGTTTCTGTTGTTTTCGTTTCACATCCGGGAGTTCTATGGAAAGAGCCAGTGAACAGGTAAAGGTGTGTCAAGATAGAAAAGATAGCTAGCGAAGTGCTTCGAAATATCTCAGGATCTTTTATTCTGTTAGCAACAGAAGATACGTGTTGCCAACAATCGGGGAAAATTTTTCTAGATACATCGAGTTTGTGCGAGTCGATGCACCAAAGCCCTTGATTTTGTTGGATCCGGTGTTGGATTCACATGATCTAACGATCATGATGTATTGAGTTTAGCATGAATTGGTGCATCCAATCCTATACTGCATAGCTCTCTAGCGAAATTAAGCTTAGATCCGCTTTGGACTGAGGCTAATATGGAATTCGATGTAGCTTCCAGATTGATGCGAGAATGCGACCAAGCCTAAGAATAGTAAAGCTACCTTTGTTCAGCTCTTTCTCTGTGTGTCTGTGTAATTTATTCCCCCATCTTTTGCTGAAAATTAGCATCTGAATCCATTAACCTAACAAAGCTATATCGGAATCATATTCTAGACCTTGATTACATTATCGTAGATTCATTTTTCAGTCGGTGCTTTCTAGTGAACATGTCAATTTCAGGGCAAAATGTAGGGAACTGATGAGCCTTTGACTTGATTTGGTTTTGCTTTTCTTTTTCCTGCCAAGTGATTTTATTCTTGTGGCTAGATACCCCTAAGTGAACTTGAATTGTATAAATATGTATACAATTGATTTCTGTCTCTATCTCGTGTTTGATATAAAAAAAAATTGCTAAGTTATTTTGCTATCAATGTAATTTTAAGAGAACTTACATATGGCAAGTACAGAGACGAGATCCTCACAATATTAGCTCCTAGACGAATGATAAGATTATATGACAAGCAATTTTAAATTTGACTGATTTGATAAGCCATTACAACTTAAAGTTTGATCGGCGACAAATTTGTGGATGGAATCATAATCATTTGAGTTACGGTACTCAAACCATGTATTTGAATCGTATAGCTTTTTCTTTTGTTGAGATAAGAGGATGTATCTGAAGAACTCCATGGTGGTAACGAAACTTACTGAAAGTTACCCATAAACCTCCATCAAACCATTTAATCTTCGGTTACTAATCAATAATCTCCGCCGTCTGTTTCCTAATCAGATTCTCTTTACGAGTTCCTACTTTTCATTAGCTTTTTAGTGTCTTCCAGATAGACACGATTCCTTCCTAATTGTCATACAAAATGATCGCCTCTGTTCCGCGACGTGCAATCACTCGTGCGTTACTAGTTTCAATTAAAAGAAAAGAGACTGCAGGACATTTCGGCACAAAATTTAGTCCACTGGAGTTTGGACTCAATGTGACCTTCGTTTTAATGAAAGGAAGGAACTAGAAATTACTCTCTTGACTTGAATTTTAAAACCGGGTGCATAAAATAGAATTTAAGTATGTTTTGGTCGGAGTTATCATGGATTGGCAATAAATAACACAGCAAATTGGCATAAGCAATTGCCGTCTACATCTTCATCTTTTCCATCCAATGATGGTGTGAGGAAATTATGCTCCACATTGCGATCGATTAGAAACTTAGGAGTCGTCAAGTCCAATATCTCTCTTCCTCAACAGTAATCTCTACACAGAGTAATGTATAGCTCCGCTAAATTAGCCGTGACTTGTGCTTAACTCGGACATAAACAGAATAAGCAATGAGATTGGTGCAGTTCTTTGCCGGCTGGACATTCTGACGCAGGAGAGACTGATTGATAATAAAAGATAAAAGAGGCTAAACAAGCAAGTTAAGCAAATCTCTGAGAAACAAATGAGGGATATACAGCAGCCATTTTCATAACAAGATCAGTCTTGTCTATCAGAGTATCTATATAAGGATAACAAGGCTGTTCCTCTTAGTAATGAAATAGAGAAGTATAATGTACCCCAATCAAGTGTCAAGATTTAGATGCTTAAGTGGGAGCTACCAACGCAGCTGGAGAGAAATGGAAGAGGGCAGGTTTGATCAGTTCGAGAATTTTCATAGTTATTAGGTCATGAAAGAACAACTTAGCTGCTCAAGGCTGTATTTACAACTCTCCATCCTCTGCATAATAGCCATCTCAGGATAAAGAAACACAAGTTTCAAATGAACAGTTTTGAGCTGAAAACATCAGCGGAAGCCACAAAATTATCAGGATCTTTTGGAAGAATAACTAAGTTTTATTCTCACAATACTTGACAATTTATGCGTCCAGATTGTCTATACAGAGATGCAGCATATAAAATCGATAGAAACGAAGAATACTTAACAAGTGGATGGTCAAAAAAATGTTTGATGACAGAGAAGCAGACCACCCGAATTGATTCTATGCCGTTGTCTCCACCTTTCTACCAGAAAATCTTCGTCATTTGGAAACTTCAGATACTTATCCAGGTCAAACTGGCAGCCTGAGTGATATTTACCACCATAACTTCTAGATTCTCCAGATTGACTGCCAACGGATTCTCCGACCACCGCTATAGGGCTATCTACAATTCCTGGACTCCAACTACCATGACTGCTGGAGGAAAAATAGCTCGGGTCCCGTGCAGTATTAACTTCCTATTTCACAAAGGTGATACGGTATTAAATCAGATGAAACAGATATAACAAGGATTGGGCAGAGGAATAACCACGAGAACATAAATTCCACAGACTATTGAAAAGATGGTGGACAACAAATACAAGGACAACTACCCGGCAAAAAATCAAATGTCAATATTTTTTGTGAGTAATACAAATTAGTGACCCCCTCCCCCTGCAAAGAAACAAAAGGACAGAGGCAGCATCTATCATACCTGAGCCGCATCCAACATTCCGGCTCTTGAAGCCATCGGTGACTGCATCTTTTTCTTGTTCGATAGTGGAGAAACCTCATTACTGGTTTCCCATTGTAACCATGGCAATACAACCCCATCCATTTCAATCGGAAGAGGCATGGATTTTGCGGGAGTTTGAAACGTATCTAGCTTAGTCGTTCCCCCTAAAGTTGAGCTCGTATCACTTCTTTCTCCATCTAACGATGATATATCTGTATCTTCCACATTCGAAATGAAATCCTGAATATACTTCTCAGCCTCGACAGCCAGATTATTAGACATCCTGCTTTTGTCATTACTCCTCTGGTGTTTTTATCAGAAAAATAGAGAGCTAAAGTCACCAAGTGGGAGAATTTAATAGTAAATATTCACAAAAAATAAAAATCAAGAGAAAGAATGTTACCTTTCTATTTCGCGATGGTTTATCCAGTACAGGGGATTTTGAATCAGGACGTAATTCATTTACAATCTGACTGAGCTCTTTCCCACGCTGCTCTTCCAACATAATTTCAGCTAATAAATCTTTTTTACGCTTCTCTGACTGTCAATTTGTAAAATGAAATTTGTAATGAAATCAATTGATTGATGTTCTTCCAAGAAGACAGTATTAAAGAAGTCCTCGCTCACCTTACCAAAAAAAAAAAAAAAAAAAAAAAAAAAAAAAAAAAAAAAAAAAGAAGTCCTCACTCAAATATCCCTTGACGATAGAGTAATAGGATCAATGTCTCAGTACAGTAAACATTCAAAAATTGTCACCTTATGGAATTGCTCAGCAGGAGATTGCATAGTAGAATGAATAAGATAAATATCAGCATCAGCAGGATGCTGAGGTAATTAATCTGGCATACCTGTTCTAGCTTTGTTGCGTAATTTCTTCTTACAGTGCAGACAGCCTGACAAACATCAGAATTTTCTAAAGCTAGATAATTATCATGTGCTCCAACAGAGGGCTTACTTCTTAACACAACCTGCAAGCATTGCCAAAGTACAGAGAAGTTCTGATGATAGACTACTCGAAAATCAAATGGTGGACTCACTGGAGATGAATTAAGCGAGCAAACAGTTCCATCAAGACAGAAATGTTTAAGACCTGTTCGATTTCCATCTTGATGTCTTCCATAGCATGTCTGAATTCTTGACGCATTGCTTCGCACAACCCACTGTTAACATTCCCTCCAGAGTGGTGGTCAGCCTAAAGGAAGAGTATCGTGAGCAAAAGGGCAAAGGACTGCAGTGTGCTAGCATGCACGATAGCTTTAATTTCGAAACACTTACAGTCTTCTGGGCATAAACCGTTCGAATTGTTCTCTCACTTATGTTTTTCCCAGAATAAGCATCCTTCGCTTCATCATCGGTCAGTGCAGACGAATGGCTCTAATAAGAATAAGTGAAGGTGTGAAGTATAATTTATATCCTAATAGTTAGACTAAGGGAGCACATAAATTGGCCAGCAGGCCGGTTCAAACTGAAAGTTAGCCCCTGCCATGCCGTCTCAGACACTTATCGTTAAATTTGAAAGCTACGAACAGGCAGGATGAGAAAACTTACAGAATAACCATCATAGGACTTGAGATCTTTTTGGCTCGAAGACCTTCTCAGTGATTGTTTGTTGCTTGAAGCTGAGGGTTTGTGTGATGGTAGCTTTTGGTTGTTTCCATTACCCACAATCTTGTTATTAGCATAACCAAGAGAACTACGAGAATTGTCTACGTCACTCTATCATATGCAAAAACAAGCAAATGAATAAGTACAATGGGCCATTTGATCCTATATTACAGAAAGACTAACAAATTCAATTCATATCAGGAGGACAGAACATGGAATGACAGCCAGTCAATTTCTGTTTGTAATTGACACACTCTTGGAATTGGTGCATGGTTTTGCGTTTAAAAGCCAGTAGCAAATCCATACTCCTTTCAATTCTCACCGTTATCGAATTTACAGAATACAAAGAAACATTTCTCAGATTCAGGAACAAAACATAACAGGATATTCTCACAGATTAAGCAGCTCAGTAGCTAGTAGCTATTTTGCCCAATAAAAAACATGTGATCTACAGTAAAAGCACGACTAAACTACTCGAAACATGTGGAGGGAAGAACGTTAAGTTCACCTCAGAATCGCTAATCTGGCAGCGAACCACCGAAACCGACCTCCTCCGCCGTGAATTACTTTCTGCAGCCACCCTTCCCGCACCAGAACCCTCAAACGCATTACCCTTCCCACCGCCAACTCTCGAGCTCTGCCTGGAAACCGACCTCCCCCGCCTCTGTGAAGCACTTTCCCCTTTCTTAGGGCTGACGTCAGTGTCCCGCGAGCTCGACCGGCCTCGATCTCCGCCGGAGCTGAAGAACTCGACGGCGAGATCATCGAGGCTGATCTCCGGGAACCCCGATCCCCGCATGGTGTTCACGAACCGCCCCCTAGGAGCCGGCCTATCCTCGGCGAACGGGTCCTCGGGCCCCGCCAGCCGGCGGGAGAACCGGCTCAGGCTCCGCGACCGGCGGTGAGCCGAGCTCCCGTCCGGGCCAGCGGAGGCCGGCGAAGCCCCGATCGGCGCCCGCTTCGTCGTGGACCTGAACGCCGACGTCGCCATTCCCTCCCTCCCCCCCCCCCCCCAACCGAGCGCCGGCGACCTCACCGGCAGGGCGACGACATGATACGCTGCTACCCGGTCAACGGCCGGAGCTCGCGACGGGGAGGGACGGCTAGGGTTTCAGGATCGCTGCACATCGATCGTCGGCATCGGAGTCGAATGGGAGAGAGAGGAGGGAAGAGGAGGAAGCTCGAAGGAGGAGGAGGAGGAGGAGGAGGAGAATGGCGGAGAGGTCGAAAGCAATTTTGAAATTTTGGAGGTAGGCGGAAGAGAAGAGGGGAGAGGAGAGAGAGGAAGGGTCGTCATTTATAAACAGGTCTCCAGGACGGAATTCCCACGCTTTTATTGTGTTTGACCGTTGTAAATCATGAATTCCTTGCTAAATTGTGAGTTTAAAAATCAAAATCGACGGTCAATTTGATTGAATTTGTTGCCGTCCTCAATGGTTAAGCATGGTAGGTAGATATCATAATCCGGCCACCTAATTTTTATTTCCTAATTAGAGTCCTTTTTCTAGCATTTTTTTTTGTCATCATTAATAATTGCAAAAAAAAAGCGCAAACTTTACCTTGAGTGATAATTATGGCGCAAACTTTTTTTTATCTCATAAAATATCACCAACTTACACTTAAACAATTTGAAAATTTCACATTACGGGAGTCAGATTTAGTACTAGAGTAAAAGTTAGTGCTTTTAGTTGAAACAAAAAAAAATATCCGGGCCAGAATTGTCACTCAATGTAAAATTGGTGCTTTTTTTTTTGAATTGGCCATTTTTTTTGTCAAGTTAGTAAATCTATGTAACTTGGAAAAGAAAAATATCTTGGTACAAGAAATCCGAAATGGAGGAGTATGTAATTCATTTAAACGATAATTTCAAACGAGCGAACATATTCGTCGTCCTTGTTCCAAATTTCATGTCAAATTCATAATAATTCTCTCAGTTTTTAGGACCGTAAAAATATGAAACTTTGCAAATCGCCGATGTTAAAGTAAAATCTCGATCGATTGATGGATCAAGCCGACCATCGAGCCTAAAATGTCCTGCTTTGGTTGGTCATGAATCGAAAAATTTTGTAAAATTAATCAATCTTGGCAAATAGGACCCAAAAAAAAAAAAAGGGGTGCGCAGCCAATTATGTCCATTTATTTGGGCTACCCACACGGAACATTAGAACAGACAAATGGAAAAAAGGAACGTACCATAGACACTCCACTATTAGGTAAAATGAAAATTCTAGAGGAGGAGGAGGTACGGCAATCAAATTAGAGAGAGACAACGGTTGCAACTCCATTTTTATACGAATTGCCCTATCATGCTTCCGCCTCAAATCGCAACGACACACATTATTAATCATGAAATTGGCCAGTCATGATCTAATAACAAAAAACTTACAATTTCGAATTCATCGCCAAAGTCATGTAAACTCGCTCCATATAATTATTAAACGGTTTGCACCCAAGTCAGATCCACTGAATCCACGAAATGACAAATATAACCCATAAAAGTAAAAACACTATCGGCTATTTTTCGCGGCAAAAGCCTAAAATTTCACGCATGAAAAAAAACCAAAACAGAGTGCCGTTGTGGTAAATTTGGAGAATAGCTAGTATATTTCAAATATTGTTGGTAAGTGAAAAATGAGTAACAGCTTATTGGTTTTTTCAATTGTTTAGTAAGGTTTCAATGACTTAATGATTTCACCGTGGTCATATCCGGTGGTAGTTTGCCAATCGTTCTTGAATTTTATAAGTGGTCCCTTCATTAATTAAGTAGTTTTTTTACCATCATAAAAATTTTGTCACTCAAAAAGAAAAAATTCAATGGAAGATTACCCGCTACTTTTGTGGTTTAGTTTCTTAAATCCAATGGTAGGTTACCAAGTATTTTGAATTTGTAAATCGGACATGTCCATTATATAGTATCGTACCAACAAAATAATGAATATGTGAACCGCAAGTCTTGAAGTAGGTTACAAATCGATTTATAATTTTACAAGAGGGCCCGATTATTAGTTGGTATTCACCATTATGATATTGTTACTACTCTCAAATTACTAACTTATAAGTGAACTCGTCATATAATCAGTAATATAATCAGGAGGCTACTTTTTCCTCTTTGTTGTTGTAATTTCAGCAGGTATGCTAGATGTGATGCAAAAGGGCTAAAATGGGCAATTTCTTGAACTGCTTGTTTACTTAGTAACTCTAGCAGTTGAGAATTGCGATGACAGAAAAATGTAATATTATGTACATTATCTAATTAAGAGCACACGAGTCTATTTACATGTTTTACAGGATGACCAGCTAAAATAGTAAAATATCCGTTACAATTAATCATTACCAATTAAGGGAAATATATAAAATGTCCTGCAATCTCCTAAATATATCTCTAGCATCTCATCAATCTTAAGGTGATTTGAAAGAAGTCAACTTAAATTTGGAGAAAAGATCCAAAAAAATGTCTAGGTGGATGTATCTTTGTGTAAATATCAATAGTCTGTTCAGTAGATGAAGTAGAGCCAACTCAAACAGTGCCACGAGGAACATGATATCGAATGAAATGATAATCTATTTCAATACGCTTGGTGCATTCGTGAAAAATATTATTATGTGCTATTTAGATAGCACTTCGATTGTTGCCGCAATGAATGACTGTTTTGTTATGATGATACACTCTCATGTTTTCTAGTAGCCATCACAACCATGTAACTCGAATGTCATATCAACAAGAGTTCAATGTTCTACTTCTGTACTAGAGTAAGTGACAATGGTCTATTTCTTGCTACACCATAAGATAAGTGAGGTGTTAAAAAAGAAACATTAGCCCATAGTGGAGTGACCATCTTGAACGTCACTAGCCAAGTTAGCGTCGGAATAAGCTTTCAACTCCAAGGTAAAATGATCAGAAAAGGGAAGGCCATCGAAATAACATAACCTTGACGTAGTGAAGAATTCGAAGGACTGCATCAAAATGAGTCTATCGAGCGTTGTCATGTAATGACTAACAATATAAATAGCATAGGCGATGTCAGATCGAGTAATATTGAGATATATAAAACTACCAAATAATTGTCAATAGAGCGTAGGATTCAAAAGAGGGGTCACATCGGTCTTAATAGAAATTGTAACAACTTGTTGTCAATGAGTCCGGCTAAAGAGATGAGATCAGTGGCATACTAGAGGAATTTGAATGAACCTTCAAGCCTAAAAAGTAGTTGAGTTGTCCAAGATCTTTCATTTCAAACTGTTGACTGGGATATCGTTTAAGTTTGGGAATGTCAATATGATCATCACCGATAATAACAATGTCATCCACATATAAGAGTAAAATAAAATACCCACGAAATATGCGCCAAACAAAGAAAGCATGGTCACAAGGACTAGATTTGAAATCAAGATAAATCACGGTGGAGCTAAACTAGGTATACCATGCACGAGGAGTCTGGTTCAAGCCATATAATGCTCAACGTAATCAATACACTTGGAAGGATGAGTGTATCCAAGAAGAGGCACTATATAGACTTCCTTGATAATATCACCATTTAGGAATGCATTTTTAACATACATCTTAGACAAAGATCAACGCTTAACTGTGGTAACAGCAAGAAGACTGCAGACAGAAGTAAGACGTGCAATAGCAGCAAATATCTCTCCATAATCAATTTCGTATTCCTAAGTAAAATGTTTCCCCACTAGCTGAGTTGTGTAGCAGTCCACAATACCATATGCCTTCGTTTTGATCTAATGTACTCATTTACAATCTATAGGGGACTTACTAGGAGGCAAATCAGCCAAATTCCATGCATAGGACTTGTCTAAAACCCGCAACTCATCCACCATTACTTGCTGCTAGAGAGGATTAGAACTAGCTTCTCTTTACGTGCGAAGTTCAAAAAGGAGAAGTAATGACAGAGTAATAATGTTAGTTACGAAGTCAAACAGAAGTTGGGACTTACTCTAGGGGAATTGCAGACAGAGGATGAGGGAATATCGATTGGTGGATAATACGCAGATGGAGAGACATGTCAATAGCTACAACAGTGGGATGGCCAGAGATAAATTCACTAGTGTTGGTGAATAAGTTCTGGAGAGGAAGATTCACACAAGTGGATAGAGGTTGGGGACCTTTTAGGGAATAAATTCACTGAAGTGTTGGTGAAGAAGGGAACGTTGGTCAATGATTTGGAGGGATGTAGAGATAAAAACATCTTGTGTATCCAAGACACACAAAGACCGTCAATGACGGGTCAACGATCGGTCAACGATCAATGGTTGGCCAACTGTCAGAGCTGGAGAGGACTGTTGATGTGGCATAGGGTGATGTCACGGATGACATCAGAAAGCGGTAGGCGCATGGATTTCACGCACAAAGCTTTTAGTGACGTGTGTAGGCAAGTGTGGAGGTCGCTAGCTGCGAAATTTTACAAGTTGGCTTGGCAAGCGGTGGCGGCAGCGTGGTGATCAATTTTTGAAACAAGTAGCGGGTAAGATGTCCAAATCGGCACTCAACAATGGCAATCTTGGTGGGTCTAGGACGAGACGCGGCGGCGCATATGGAGGCTTCTGACATCATTTGGTGACGAAATTTCAGGTTTTGGCTCTTCTGAGGACGGCAAGTTTGATGGTGGGTCTGTTCTTCGAAATGAGCAGCGAAAGAGTCTCGAATAGCAACTGAAGTTGCAGATCTGACAGAGAAACTCGAGCGACGCATCCAATTCGGTTGGCATTGTTACAATATAGATTTGATGGGTGTTTCCTAAAAAAAAATATGGTTATGATACCAAGTTGAGGATTGTGACAACAACAAAAAAAATGTAATCTTTTGTTCATTATCATATGAGGAGTACACGAACCTATTTGTAGGCTTTACAGGATGACTATCCAAAGTAGCGTAATATCACATACAATCAGTTGGGACTACTAATCAAGGAAATATACAGAATGTTCCTTAATCTCTTAAATATATCTTTCACGATGATAATTAGTCACGGGAAACCCCATTCCGCATCTTTTATCGACATTGATTGCAATAGTGCTACTTGTGATCGTTGGTTGGGAAAGCACTTCCTTTTGTATGACCGGAAGTGTCTTACCCAAAAGGTGAAGAAGTTGCATGTACTCGAGGGCACTTGCATGCTAATCCACCGTGCTCTGCACGGCTGAGATGGTTTACCCGACAGCATGTTTTTTCCCTCCACGAATTTGAAACTAGAGCCGGCGTTAATGGAGTGAGGTGAAGCCAATTGTCAACCTAACTCTTTTTGGAGATACAACAATTGACGTGCAAAGCTTTGTTGGATCGCTCATCGTCGATGTTGCTTTGTTTTTGTTGGAAGGTAGCGGCCTGCAATGCATACGATGACATGAAATCTTTTGTAACGATTGGTGGAGACTCTGGAGACTTAGGATTGTGACCTGCACAATACCCATTACTGTTTTCAGGAGGATGGTGGTCTGGAGTTGCAGGAAATACACCCATTCTTTTAAATCTGCTTGTCTACATTAAACTTAATGCTAGCACACCAACGCTGTACTCGTGAAAAAATGCACAGAATTCTGCGAAGCATAGAACTCAACGAGCAAGAACAGCTCAAACGAAAGATAAAAGGGAAGGTGGAAAGGACTTGCAAGCCTGCGGGACAATACCCTGCTTTTCTCTGTTGCATTAGCCGATAATGGCTCCTGGAAAACACAAGCTTTCCGTGCCAATTAAACTGCAAGAAAGAAACACTACATTAGCGACATAAGTGGATTTTTGTTCAGAGTTTTGTATCCTGGTATAGAACTTGGAGGCATATAATGTACACACGTTTAATCACAACATATTTGATACTTATTATCAAGATTTTTGCCCCCAAAGTGAGAAATTTTGAACCATGTCAAGAGAAACAGATTGTACGTAATATTGTTTAAATAAGTGAGGTAATAGCATATGGGGCTAGATTTTTCTTGATTCTTTGTCTCATTTATTTTTTTTTATACCCAAATTAAGCTCTAAGAAAGCAAATTTGGACTCATGGTTTCATACCTAATCATTTGCACTCGACTTCGAACGCTCTACATAGTACAAATTTAGTTTTTGTCTTCTTGCTCCAACACAACTCTGACTTTATTTCACGTCCACCACATTCCCACGCATACAATGGTCAAATTGGGCGAAGCAGGATGAAGTAGAATGGGCAGCAATCGCATAGGTAGCAAGAACAAGCGAACTTTAACATTCCGAAGAACAAGATACAAGTACTAGGGAGCAAACTTGTGCATCTCATTACTGTTTGATCTGAAATTTTTCAGAGGGGAAAGAAGAAGCTATTGTTTTGCAGCAAATTGAACTCGTAGTGGGAAGCAGCCTCTTGAACTTTTAAGCAAGAAGTTTCAATTTTTCCTTCTTTTCACTCTAAAGCTTTTTGCCGGGATGGCATCATCACTTTTGAGGATATTATCCGACAGAGCCAGAGACTGAACTTTGTGGGCGTGACCCAAAAGGTTAACTTTTATATCCATTTCTGTTCCTAACCGTCCCCTTTCTCTCGAATGTAGCTACTGGGAATCATAATGAGCATGGTATCTCTTTTTTGCTTTAACTAATGACTTGAGCATTGGCATGGCCAGAAGTGTTTTGAGAGCAGGTTTCAATCTGTTCTTATGCTATCAACAATTTTGTGCATTTTCCAGATTATAGGCATGTTTCAGCAAACTTTTCTGAGATATACTAAAGTGGCTACTCCGACAAGGTTAGACTTTTCAGTTTTCATGATATTGTTTATCACCGTATAACGTGAGAATCACCAATCTAAAAGACTTCAAGCATCAAGTAACTAGAGCTGCTGCTGGGTGCAGCTGACACCGCTAAGCAAAATCGCACCATTTTCTGTATTGTCCTTGTTGGTTCTTGAAAGATATTAGTAATGTGCAGTGCACATCTATCTAACCCGAGTATGTGAGTATATAATCATACATTAATGGCTAATGACTGCATGCAGCATTGCTTACTAATTGCCCAAGTTTCAATATCAAGCTAAACTTATGAAAAATCAAGAATCAGTTTCAATGCGCACAAACTATTATAGGTTTTCACCTTACCAAAAAAAAAAACTATTATAGGTTTTCTCACACTGAATCCAAGCAATAGCTACTAAGACCAAGCCGGACTCCTGCATGGGAAACCATGATGCGCACTTGTTCTATGTAATATTGATTTAGTTTAGAGGTTACCTTGGGTATATTATGTTTCCACAACATAAGTAGTAAATTTATCTTTTCGAAACTATGTAATGTGGAAAGTACATCGGAGAATTGAAAAAACCTGCACACAATATCATCTTTCTCTCTATTTTTTCCCTCCAAAGCATACTTAGGCATCTTATGACCATATCACACTTATCTTTTCATTGAGCCATAAATAGTCAAAAGAGTAAATGTAACATCACCAAACACAATGTGTTGATATTGGGATGATACGGGTCTCATGTGAAGGGAGTCGTATAGCAATTCGTATGCTTTTGTTTTCTGTTCATAAGCCCACATGCATTTGCAGGGGTTTGCAGGTAGTTTCGGTAAAGCAGTTGACATGGGCTGGATTCTTTGCCCAAACAAAGCAGGGGGAAGGTGTTTCCCTATCGTTGTCATCAGTATGACCCTGTTTGCCAAACAAAAGCCTGGGCATTCCCTAGGTATGTCACTGATGGTTAACTTGTCATGATGATTTACTTCCTATTAAAGACGTTTAAAAAACTGTTAGAAATTAAACCAAATTTGTTGATACTTGTTTTTTTTTAAGTCTGTTCGTATTTCCATATTTTGATTTTTCGTGTTTTTTTTAGGTGCTAATTATAATTTGAGCACAAAAGAGGAAAGTTTCTTAAGTCAATTAGATTTCCTATTTTGAATAGGTTTCCTAATTGGAGTGGGTTTCCTAATTAGAGTAGGTTTCCTAGAAAGAGATTTCCTATTTGGAATCAAACTATGGCTTATATATAGTCTGTTTCTCTTGTAATTATGACATGCAATATAAAGGCGCAAATTGCGATTGTTTCACCTTCAAAAAATTTCTTCTATCAAATCAAGTTATTGCCGCGTCTCTGACGCTCAACAAATTGGTATCAGAGCTTACGGTTCGTGATCATGGCCTTAATGAACAATCAGCTTCCTCTTCAATACCCCCGTCTTACCAAAGAAAATTATGGTAACTGGGCTGTTAGAATGAAAGCTCTATTCGGCACATACGGTGTGTGGGAACTTGTTAACACTGGCTATGATGAGCCAGAAGATGAAGCCACGTTGAACCAGAACCAGAGGAATGCCTTGGAAAAAGTTCGATCGAAAGATCAATATGCCCTGTCAATCATCTATCAAGCGTTAGATGATTCCATGTTCGAAAAAGTTTCGAACGCCACTACCGCCAAAGAGGCATGGGAGATTCTTCAAAACACACATCAAGGAGTTCAAAAAGTTAAGAAGATTCGCCTTCAAACCTTGAGAGGCGAATTCGAGGTAATTCATATGAAAGAATCTGAATCGATTGCTGATTATTTCACGAGAATTTTGGCAACTGTTAATCAGATGAAAAGAAACGGAGAAGACGTTTCCGATGTTCGTGTTGTTGAGAACATACTTCGGTCCTTAGACAAGAAGTATGATCATATTGCGGTTGCAATTGAAGAATCCAAAGACTTGGATGCCATGACGGTTGATGAACTTATGGGTTCATTACAAGCCCATGAAGAAAGGTTTACAAAGAAAAAGATTGAACCGGTGGAGGAAGTTCTCCAAACGCAATTGACCATTCGAAATGAAAAGGAGCAAAGAAAAGATCCTGTACAAAATCGCGGGACAAGTCATGATCGTGGTCGAGGTCGTGGCCGAGGTCACTTTCGAGGAAGAGGTCGTGGACGAAGCAAAGGAGATCCTGCTCAAAGTGATAGAGGATACCAGTACCAAAGAGATGTTCGTGGAAGAGGAAAGAACTCGACAAGCCAATGGTATGATAAATCTAAAATCCGATGTTATCATTGCAATAAACTTGGCCATTATGCTTCTAACTGCTGGAACAAAGAAAGTAGCAGAGCAGACGAAAAGGCGAACTTGGTGAATGATGCTGATCAAGTTCTCTTATTAGTATTCAAATAATATGAAGAAGGTCAAAGCGATACGTGGTATTTGGATACCGGCGCAAGCAATCACATGTGCGGGAGAAAGGAGATGTTTGCCGAGTTAGATGAGACAATTAAAGGGAATGTCTCATTCGGTGATAACTCTAAAATTCTTGTTGAAGGAAAATGTACAATTTTGATTCGCTTAAAGAATGGTGCACGTCAGTTTATTACCAATGTTTGTTATGTTCCAAAAATGTCAAGTAATATCTTGAGTTTGGGACAACTTCTGGAGAAAGGTTATACTGTTCATATGAGAGATCTTAATCTTATGTTGAGAGATCGAAATAATAAATTGATTGCAAATGTGAAGATGTCGAAGAATAGGATGTTTATTCTCAATATAAAGAGTGGGATGTCTCGATGTCTAAAGGCGTGCGTATATGATCCTTCATGGTTATGACATTTGAGGTTCAGCCATCTCAATTTTGGCGGACTCAATTTGCTTTCTCCCAAGAAGATGATTTATGGCTTACCACGTATTGATCATCCTGATCAATTATGTGAAGGGTGTGTTATTGGCAAGCATTCCAGAGCTAGCTTTCCGAAGGAGGCGACTTACCGAGCAAAAAAGCCACTTGAGTTGATTCATTCTGATTTATGTGGCCCGATCAATCCTCACTCATATGGTAATCATCAATATTTTGTTACTTTTATTGATGATTTTAGTCGGAAAACTTGGGTGTATTTTTTGAAAGAAAAAACAAAAGTATTTGATACTTTCAAAAAATTCAAAAACCTGGTTGAAAAGGAAAGCGGCTATTTTATCAAGGCTTTAAGGACTGATAGTAGTGGAGAATTTACCTCAGCCTTATTCAACAAATTCTGTGAAAATCATGGTATTCGGCGTTTCTTGACGGCCCCGTATTCTCCTCAGCAAAACGATGTGGCTGAACAGAAAAATAGAACTATTCTTGATATGGTTCGAAGCATGTTGAAAAGTAAAAATTTGTCCAAAGAATTTTGGGCTGAAGCTGTTTCGTGTGCCGTCTATCTTCAAAATAGATGTCCCACATATGGACTTGAAGGCGTAACTCCACAAGAGGCATGGACCGGGAGAACACCAAGTGTTTCGCACTTGAGAATTTTCGGGAGCATTACCTATGCTCATGTCCCGGACCAAAAAAGATCAAAACTTGAAGACAAGAGCAAAAAACTCATCTTTATCGGGTATGACTCATCATCCAAAGCCTATCGATTATTTGACCCTAACACTTTGAAAGTGTATGTAAGTAAAGATGTCAAGTTCGATGAAGATGGAATGTGGGAAGAAAATCTAAAAGAAGAAGCGAATATTCGTGGTGATTCTGATCAAACGGAGTTGAAGGATCAACCTTCACCTTCGTCTCCAACATCTTCTTCATGTTCATCAACACCATCCTCTTCAAAGAGTGTCGATGAACCGCTAGTGCCAAAATCAAGAAGATTATCTGAAATTTACGAAACTACCGAAGAGCTTCATTTTATATGTCTTCTTGCATATTATGAATCACTTGCTTATGATGATGCGGTCAAAGAAGAAAAGTGGAAAAAAATCATGAATGAAGAAATTGAAGCCATCGAGAAAAATCAAACATAGGAGCTTGCTAATCTTCCGAAAGACAAGAAATCAATTAGTGTTAAATGGGTGTACAAGGCCAAGAAGAATGAGAAATGTGAAGTGACAAGGTACAAAGCTAGATTAGTCGCGAAAGGGTACAAGCAAAAAGCCGGAATTGATTATGATGAAGTTTTTGCCCCTGTAATCCCATGGAAACTATTAGATTGATTATTTCCATTGCTGTTCAAAATAATTGGCGGATTTATCAATGGATGTCAAATCAGCATTCTTGAATGGCATCCTTGAAGAAAAAATTTATGTTGAACAACCCAATGGGTTTGTTGTGAAAGGTGATGAAGACAAAGTGCTAAGGTTGAAAAAAGCTCTATATGGGCTTAAACAAGCACCGAGAGCATGGAATTCCAGAATTGATGCATATTTCAAGATGAATAAATTCTCTCAATGTCCATACGAGCATGCACTCTATTTGAAGCAAGAAAAATGTAATATTTTGCTCGCCTGTTTATATGTTGATGATCTTGTTTTTACAGGAAATAATTCAGCGATGATTGATGCTTTTAAGGCATCGATGGTGAAAGAATTTGAGATGACTGATAATGGTCTCATGAATTATTTTCTTGGTATCGAAGTAAAGCAAAGTGCCGATGGGATTTTTATTTCCCAAA
This sequence comes from Syzygium aromaticum, assembly GCA_024500025.1. NCBI lineage: Eukaryota > Viridiplantae > Streptophyta > Magnoliopsida > Myrtales > Myrtaceae > Syzygium > Syzygium aromaticum. Next base: position 29,162,775 of record CM044895.1, on the reverse strand, counting down.
AAGGATATGCAGAAAATATTCTTGAAAAATTCAACATGAAGAACTGTATACCGGTCAATATACCAATGGAATGCAGAACCAAGCTTTTGAAGTTTGATGATGGTGCCGATGTTGATTCGACATACTATAGAAGCTTGAATGGGAGTTTGAGATATTTGACATGCATGAGACCAGATATTATGTATAGTGTTGGAATTGTGAGTAGATACATGGAGAAGCTGAAATCATCTCATTTTAAAGCTGTAAAGAGAATACTTCGATATATCAAATGTACTATTTCTCATGGCTTACACTATTATTGCTCTGATTCTTTCAAACTTAGAGTTTTTTCGGATAGTGATTATGGTGGAGATATCGATGATCGAAAAAGCACCACAGGATTTGTATTTTTCTTGTGCGACACTGCTTTCACATGGTCATCAAAGAAGCAATCAAGTGTTATTTTGTCGACATGTGAAGCTGAATATGTAGCTGCATCTTCATGTGTTTGTCATGCAATAAGGTTGAGAAGACTACTCAAAGATATTCTTATGGAGCAGAAGAAAGCAACAGAGATTTTTGTTGATAATGTTTCTGCTATTGCTTTGGCGAAAAATCCAGTTTTTCATAAACGAAGTAAACATATCGATGTTCGATATCACTTCATCCGAGAACATGTTAAAGAGAATGAAGTTGAAGTGTTGCATGTGAAAACCGGAGATCAAGTAGCAGATATTTTTACTAAACCTCTCAAGATCGATGCTTTTCGAAAGTTCAAGAGCCTGCTTGGAATGATCGATGGAAGAGAATTTGGTTTAAGGGGGAGTGTTAGAAATTAAACCAAATTTGTTGATACTTATTATTTTTTTTTGAGTCTGTTCGTATTTCCATATTTTGATTTTTCGTGTTTTTTTTAGGTGCTAATTATAGTTTGAGCACGAAAAAGGAAAGTTTCCTAAGTCAATTAGATTTTCTATTTTGAATAGGTTTCCTAATTGAATGGTTTCCTAATTGGAGTGGGTTTCCTAATTAGAGTAGGTTTCCTAGAAAGAGATTTCCTATTTAGAATCAAACTATGGCTTGTATATAGTCTGTTTCTCTTGTAATTATAACATGCAATACAAATGCACAAATTGCGATTGTTTCACCTTCAAAAAAAATTTTCCATCAAATCAAGTTATTGCCGCGTCTCTGACGCTCAACAAAAACTTAGCTGCTTTTTTTTTGACGTAAAACAAACTTAGCAAGTTGATTTTGTCAATTTTAGTTCAACTATGTTTGCACACTGGTGATTGTACATGCCTAGTTTGAGTTGCCGTTGCTTGTCACGGAGGGATCAAGTTCCACTGAGATTTATGCAATATTCGTTACTAGCAATACTAGAATGTGTACGACATGTTCTCATTTGATGAGCACTTCGAGGCACGGACTATGGTATCTCCTGACCTATGAATCACAGTATGGCTCAATGTGAATGAATGCCCAATCTAAAGAGCACCTCATCTTACAACGTATCGGATCGTCTTTTGGAGACCAACAGCATTGATAGTGGGTAATGTGTTGATGAAGTTCAAGGCAATAGTTCCAATTCTGCAATCAATGGCTAGTCAGCTGAAACAGTTCCATCTTATATTTCCACTGGTGTTCAGATTTCAGTTTTTAACTTTGCAAGCTTGAGAACTCGAGACTTGGACAGTAAGCTGCGAAAGTTGTGCTACAGGATGATAATGGTCGCATAGCCAAGGAATAAGATATAAATAGTAATTGTCCCTACCTGTGAAAGTTGTCTAATACTTTGTGTATATGCATGAATAAATGTCTAGCCTCGGACAACCTTGTCTTACCCTTGCCTAGAATGTCATATATAAAGAGATCGTATAGAATGATAAATTAAGCATACCAACTCTACACATCTTGACCCCGAACCAAGCTGGAAAACTTTAGTTGTTTTTCATGCATAAGTCATCCAACTACAAGTAACAGGACAAAATGCCCTTTGCTGTGCCACATTGTACCTAGGTGTCCTCCGAAAAGAAATATTGTCTCGGACAGATAATATCACCATAGTATAACCGCCTGATAAGGTGATCGATCTGTGTTGATCTTCAAAAGCTTGTGAAAGACATAATGAATAGACCGTCCAAGATGAGTCAAACCCGGCCCATGAGCCACAAGGGCCCACTAGGTGGTTATTTGCCTATCACTATAATAGAAGACAACCCTTAAAAAAACAGAACGTGATTTTCCATATGCAAAACACACTCATTCGAAGGCAATGTATTCTCTGTTTTTCCTTCGGAACGAAAGCGAGAACGAAAGACGATCGAAGAACTCTCGAAGCGCAAAGCGGCACTTAATCTGTAACAATACCAGGTATGTTCATTGTGTGATATGCTTGTACGATCAATGATACAAGTTGATGGTCCTCGGGTACGTTTTCCATATTGATCGAATTCATTTCAAACACGTTTCAAATGTGTCGATCGGGAATTGAGTTTTTCCAACATTGGTATCAGAGCCCGTTTACTTGTTTCCCGATCATGCATGTGTATCATCTCTAACATTGAAGTGTATTCTGTCTGTTTTTCATTTCGGCCTCGTTTTTGGTTTATTTTCTTTGCGTCGCCAAACTGTTCAGGCTTGTTTCGATTTTTGTCTTTCGTTAAAACTTGAATTTTATTGCAGAGACAGAAAGTGCTAGTTGAGACAAGCAAAATGATGGGCGGCGCGTCGCCAGAGGAGGCTGCACGCGCCCTCACGCGCCGGCAAGGGCCACGGGCGTGATGGCACGTGAGGCCCACACGCGACCGTGCGAAACAGGGCGTCAATCAGCCCATAACCGCCGACGATGATGTTAACGTGACGTCATCGGAGCGCGGACCCGAGACCCAACCCAGTTGACTATTGACCCAACCCGGTTGACCATGGACCCGACCCGATTGACCGTTGACCCAACCCGTTTGACCGCTGACCGGTCAAACCGGTCCAGTTCAAACCGGGCAGAATAACCCATTGTGGTCTTTCGACCCATACGAGCTCATTTGAACTTCGATTTGAGCGTTCTTGGTATCGACGTGGTCATATCGAAATGTTCTACATTATGGCATATTCATATGACATGTTTACTGCACTTATGAATGTGAAAATGTACGATAAACCCTATATACACGTGCTTAGGGGTACAGTTTTTGGCATTTTCAATAGTATTTCTCTATAGTTTTTGAAATACAAGTGCTAAGCCATATGTACATGAATACGCATTCCTTGTCTTGATATATCGTAGATTATAAGTAATCTATTTGTTTTGCATTCGTTGCAGGAACAATGGTACATTGGAGACGCACTCCGATAATCCCAAGAACGGCAGCTCAAAAGGAGAGGCTTGAGAAATTAAGAATCAAACTAGCTCTTTATCGATGGGACGCTCGAGATGATATGACGGAACACATCATCAAGGTTAATAAAATGATACAGGATATCATTTGGAACGGTTTTGCAATGCCAGAATATGTAATATTCGGAACCCTAAAATGCACTATTCTTGAGGAGTTGGGAAGAATGGTTGATAAGGTTAAAGAAACCTTAAAGGATCCAAGCTATAAGATGTTTGTGGAGAATTTTCTGCAAGATTACATAAGGGTCGGGGTAAGGAGAACATCAACCCTTGCATTGAATGGGTCTCGGGACAAACCATCGCCCGGATCTAAGGGTTTTCCGAGAGCCTCCATTTTTGTTCCAAAAAAAAAAATAGAATTTTCTAAAGAATTTTATGAGTCTTTTTCTATCTATGTGTTGGATTGGTAAACTTGATATTGTTCTTTTAGGATTTAGAATAAATTATGTACATGTTTTTAATTGATATTATATGTTCTTAAATATTTGTGAATATGTTATGAAATATATATGGATATGAATTTTTTGGTGATTTCTCATTTTATATTGCCATATTATGTTATGTCATATGTGGGAAGTTCTTAAAAGTTTGTATAACTTTTGAAGAATCAATTTCTTTACATAAATGATTATGTTAATGATAATTTCAAATTAAGAATTTTAGACGATGATTGGGAATATAGTGAACTTTCGACTCTAAGACCTTTTTTTGTGAAACTATTCATTAATATGATTAATTTATGTAATCATAATGCTAATGAAGTATTAAGATAAGCTTTAATAATTTGTGCATATGTGTCTAAAATGTTCAGATACGATGGCTTCGGCAACTAAGAACATAGTGGCTGAACTTAATAAGGGAGAAAAATTTAATGACGACAATTATGAGATTTGAAGTCTCAAAATTCAATATGTGCTGGAAGAGCAAGAGGCACTCGAAACTCTGAACCAGATTATGGAAGAACCTGAAGATGGGACAACTGCCCAACACAAGAGGAACAAAGATGCCTTCGCTGTTTGGAGAAGAAAGAACTCTCTTGCTCGCATTACGTTGCTAAGCAGTATGGACAATGACATCATGCGAGAGTTTGGACGTTTCCAGAACACCAAAGACATGTGGGTTGCACTGGCATCAAGATTTGGTCAAACTTGTATGATCAAACTAAGACAACTCACTATCCGTTTTAACTCATACAAGATGTCTCATAGAAATACCATAAAACAACATTTGAGGCAAATGTCGAATATGATTAGTGAGCTGAAGGATGCCGGCCACATACTCATTGATGAACAGCAGGTGCAGGCAGTAATCAGCTCTTTGCCTTAAAGCTGAGAGCACATGAAAATCTATTTGACTCACAATGAGGGTATCAAGACTTTCGAGAATGCTATGAGACGATCTTCTTCAAGAAGAACATTTCAAGAGTGAAATGTTATAATTGTGGCAAGAATGGTCATTTTGCTTGCGACTGTGGTGAGCCAAAAAAGGTAGAAATCCTTAGCATTAATAAAAATGTTAATTATGTGTTTAGTTCAGTGTTTCTAACTAAATCTAATCCTTTGTAAACTGTAGACTTGGGAGCTACAGACCATGTAGCGAAGGGCATAGAAGCTTTCGTAGAGTACCGATGAATTCCACAAGGAACGAAATAGATATACGTGGTGAACAATTCAAGAGTCGAGGTCAAAGGTATTGGCACTTGTCAACTACTTATGTGTGGTGGACGCACATTGTTCCTACATAATGTGTTATTTGCTCCAGAGATTCGTTGGAACTTAATTTCGGTGTTAGTTTTAGTTAGACTTGGTTTTAATATAAACTTCCATAACAATGGTGTAGACTTGTCTTTAGGTACAAGTTATTATGGTTCCAGATATTTTTTAAATAGTTTCATTATATTAGATGTTAACTATTGTGAAGTTAATATTAGTTATTCCTTATTTACATCGTCTAATTCTTATGAGAATGATGTGAACGTGTGGCATGCTAGACTTAGTCATATTGGCCAACAAAGAATGAATTGATTGGCTAAAGATGGCTTAATGGACAATATTAACAGGGTTGATTTGCCCATATGTGAGCATTGCTTAGAAAGAAAGATAACGCGAAAATCATTTGGAAAAAGAACAAGAGCTGAATTTCTTTTGCAATTAATCCATACTAACATCTGTGGTCCAATGAATATAAAAGCAAGGCATGAGTCTGTTTATTTCATCACATTCATTGATGATCATACTCAATTTGGACATGTCGATTTGATTTCTCATAAGTCCGAGGCTTTAAATTACTTTAAAAGATTTATGAATTTAGTGAAAAATCAATTAGACAAGAAAATAAAAGCATTAAAATCCAATCAAGGTCGAGAATATCTATCTGATCAATTCAGAAATTTATGTGATGAAAAGGAAATAGAAAGACAATTGACCATTCCACATACTCCTCAACAAAATGGTATTGCGGAAAGAAGAAATAGAACCTTAATGGAGATGGTTAGGTCAATGATGGCACAAGCTAACTTGCCTATCACTTTTTTGGGCGATGCTTTATTGACTGCTGCCTACATACTTAACAATGTGCCTTCTAAATCAATTACTTCTACTCCATATAAGTTATGGACATGCTGAAAGCCTGATTTAAGCTTTCTAAAACCTTGGGGTTGTACTGCCTATTCACATGAGTCTTCTCACAAGTGTGAAAAATTAGGCCCAAGAGGCAAAAAGAGTATTTTTATAAAATACTCAGAGCACTCAAAAGGATATGTATTCATAGGTGAGCAAAAAAGCGGAAGTATAACTGAATTTGAATCACGGGATGTCACATTCTTAGAGAATGAATTTCCTAAAAGGGGCGAAGTAGGTGGAGATTACTCACTATACGAATCTATGGATCATGATAGTGAAATTAGTGGGAGCAATGTGACAAATGGAGAGTTGAATGCAACCCAGTCTCAATTGCAACCACTTAAAAAGACAATACCACCATTATCTAATTCGAGTGGGAGCGAAATGGAACGTGGTGAATCATCAGGAGTACAACATTTCATACGACAGTCAAGTCGTAATAGGTTTCCCCGTCGACGCTTCGACATTGAAGGAGAAGCTTTCATGATTGCCTCAGAAGATGAAGATGAGTCGAAGAATGTGAACGATGCTCTAAAGTACCTTGATAGGGAAAAATGAATACAAGCAATAGAAGAAGAAATAAAGTCATTAAGATCAAACCAAGTTTGGGAATTGGTTAACCTTCCAAAAGAACGCAAAGCCATTAGGAACAAGTAGGTTCTCAAAATATAGCGTAAGGTTAGTGGCTTAGTAGAAAGGTATAAGGCTCGTCTTGTAGCAAAAGAATATAATCAATAGGAATGAGTTGACTTTGAAGAAACTTTTTCTCCTGTGATTAGATTTACCTCTATTCGCACAATAGAAGCTAGTATGGATCTTGAATTACATCAAATGGATGTAAAGACTGCATTCCTCAATGGAGAATTAGACGAAGAAATTTATATAGAACAATCTATTGGTTTCATTACAAAAGGCAAAGAGCACAAAATGTGTGACTATTGAGGTCAATATATGGCCTTAAGCAGTCTTCAAAATAATGGTATATACGTTTTCACAATGCTATAATAGCATATGATTTTGTAATTATTAGTGAAGACAATTGTGTATATATCAAAAAATCCAAAGATTAATTTGTGATCTTATCATTATATGTTAATGATATATTGATTGCCGGAAGCAGTATGGAGTTTGTTAATACAGTCAAGAATTAGTTATCTTTCAATTTTGAAATGAAAGATATGGGTGAAACTGTATACATTATTGGAATTAAGATTTTAAGAGATCGATCAAAGAAATCCCTATCCCTTTCATAAGAAACGTATGTGAATAAAATTCTTGAACGATTTCGTATGCAAAACTATAAACCAATAGATACTCCTATTGTAAAAGGCGAAGCATTAAGTGATAGAATGTGTCCTATGACTTCACAAGAAAAAGAAGCAAATGGAACAAGTTCCATATGCTAGTACTGTCAGAAGCTTGATGTACGCTATGATGTGTACAAGACCTGATATTTGTTATGCAGTTGGAATGATAAGTAGATATCAATCCAATTCAGGTCAAGCACATTGGATCGCTGTCAAAAGAATCCTAAGATATCTAAAGGAAAGTGCCAACTATGCGTTGACTTATCAAGGAAGTCATCTACACCTTAAAGGCTATACCGATGTTGACTGGGGAGAAGATTTAAAAGAAAGAAAATCTACTTCCGGATACGTATTCTTACTGAATAATGGCATCATATCTTGGAGAAGTAAAAAACAACAGTATGTAACCTTATCTACAATGGAAACTGAGTTCATGGCTCTATTAGCAGCGGCACAAGAAGCTGTTTGACTTGGAAGATTTTTGGATCACTTAGGTGTTACCGAGAAAGCTGCAAACCCAGTATTGGTCTATTGTGTTAGCCAAGCAGTAATAGTGTACACTAAGGATCCCAAGTACCATAGAAAGACCAAGCATATAGATATCAAATATAACTATGTCAAGAACATGGTTGCACGAAAGGAAGTGAACGTGAAATACATATCTACACAAAGGATGATAGCAGATCCTATGACGAAACCGATTCCTAGAGAAGTTTTCCATAGTCATGTGAGATCTCTAGAACTGTGTAGAATATGATGTACTGAATATTGTAATTTTCCATGAATGTTCACTATTTAATGAAGTTTGTTATTATCAAAACCTATAAGTTTGTATGACGTTTGTGAATGTCGATGTTGAGTACATTATATTGAAAATGTATGTCGGACAGATGATAGATTAGCCCACTCACACGGGTAATCGCCTCTACTCATTGTGTGATGAATAGAGATGAGACAGTTTTAAGCTTGTTATCTAGATGATAATTAAAAGCTCAAGCTTGAAGCATGGATGTCGCCTTAACATAATGTTAAGACGAGAATATATAGATTATTATGTTCAAAAATGAAATGACCCACATATTTCACTTTACCTGTTTTTAAATACCATATAGAAGTTCTGATAGACGCTTATGAATTGAGTAGATTTGTAAACTCAAGTTAGACATTAAGTATGTCTAAACTATCATCTGTATGGTATTGAGAGTAAAGACATACGCTTTATGGGAAAATGAAAGAATACTGTAATACGTATTTCATATTACGTATGCATGGGACAATCGATAAGAGGTGGCAAAAATTATGATCTCAATTTTTAGGTCGTGTGAGACTCTTGAGGAAAATAGTTTTTTCTCAATTAAAGTGCCCTTACAACTCTTACTTATTCTCAAAATTTCTATTCAGTGTTTGTTATCTTAGGATGTTGCCAATGATCATGATAATTCGGTCTAATGGGATATTTCTAGAAAAGCGAATTGAACCGAAATGGAGAGGCTTAAGAAAAAAAGAAGATCAATTTAATATATGATGTCACATTCTATATTTGTATTTACAGGTAGACCAATTATGATTTTGAGTAAATCATAGTTGTGAATACAATATACAAGATACTTAAAGAGATCAAGAGAGATAAAAACAAATATGACTGATTGATCTAGGGAACTGCATACTAATTTTACTATGGATAATGCCCAATTTGAGCTGTTATATATTCATAATAGATGTATAACAATGAGCTCTCGTAGTATACTAGTCGCACGGATTATTTATCAATATGAACTTTGTAAAGAAGAGACCTGTGCGTAGTCCATCATGGGCGAGTGGGAGATGAAAGACATAATAGTTGGACCGCCCAAAATGGGCCAAACCCAGCCCGTGAGCCACAAGGGCCCACGAGGTGGTTATTTGCCTATCACTATAATAGAATGCACCCCTTAGAAAAATAGAACGTGATTTTCCATATGCAAAACACACTCCTTTGAAGACAACGTATTTTCTGTTTTTCCTTTGGAACGAAAAAGAGAACGAAAGACGATCGAAAAACTCTCGAAGCGTAAAACGGCACTTAATCTATGACAATACCGGGTATATTCGTTGTGTGATATGCCTGTACAATCGGTGATACAAGTTGATGATCCTCAGGCATGTTTTTCTCATTAATCAAATTCGTTTCGAATACGTTTCGAATATGTCGATCAGGAATTGAGTTTTTCCAATAGCTTGATACCCCGGAAGAGCTTTATTCAAGTCAGTAGCCACATAAAGAATTTATATTGACCCATTTTACTAGGCAGCTGGATCATAAGATTCTTGGAAGCTTTTCCTTGTATTCAGTATAGTCTGAATTGTGTCATCTCTTCCATGGTTGCGGAATCGACATTGACTGAACTACATGTGTGTGGTCACATGGTACTACGATACTTCTCATATAGGCATGTTCTCAATGTAATATCCATGTCAACAGCCAGCAAAAAGACAAAAAGAAGAGGAGGAATCAACGGAGTCCTCCTTGAAGTGAACGGCCTTTTGAAACCAAGAGAAAATGGCTTGTAGGCAGACTGGCAAACATCCCATCTTCCAAAGCATGGCCCCTTCTAATGTTGAGAATGATGGGCTCCTTGTCTCTAACCATGTAATGCTTGTCGTTTGCCTGTTCTTGTCGCCGCAGAAGCATTTACACTCCGTACTACTATCACTCTCGGCTCAACTCTGATTGTGAAGCTTTTATCCCGACCATGCTTGTATGGCCTTATCCGCATTGCAGAGCCTGTAAGCGCCAGCAGCAGTTAATGCTTTGCTCCTTGGTGCCTCTCTCTCTCTCTCTCTCTCTCTCTGCTGGCTCTCTGTTCTCTAGATGGCTTAGAATCCTAACACAACGAGTCTTGCTGTAGTTTTTCTTGAAGTTGATAGGATTAAGTCATGCATTGGCTGTAATGAATTCTATCTACATATAAACATGGACCTTATGCACTGGCTATGCGGGCAAAAGTTAATTCCCATTGAACGAAATCATGCACTCGTCTGTTTTAGTTATCTCGTGTCAATTGTTGTCATACTTCTAGTGTAGGATGCGGATTTTGTGTGTCATTTGAATCTATGATCATAGGACACACCACTCAAACCGGAAATAGGCAATTGATATGCGAGTAACTACAAAAATCTTTCTAGGTCTGGTAGTATGTGTCATGATTTCAAGAAAGGGAGGGGTAAATTGGCCCATTAACCTCAAAGGTTATCAAGATATTAATCCATTAGTGCACCACAAGGATTTGAAACAGATCGCGGAGGACGACTGACATGATATAGTGACCAATTCACTTAATCATGATGAAGAGGACTGTCGACTTTCGAGGGTCAAGCGTGGCCCTACTGCATTTTCGAAAATTTGCGGGTTCGCTCGATTAGAACGAATTTAGGTAATATCGTCTTGTCTTCCACGCCTGCTTGGTTATAAATGATGAAAGAGGGACTGACATTCATGTACCTTGCCAATGGACAGTATTGCTGATCTTGGGTTTCTATGGTCGTTCGTTCATGCATAAGGGCTCCAGGATAACCGAAAACCATGGACAACATTCAATGCGGAAAAGGAATTGTAGTAAGATACAAAAGCAATGACAGACTCGGAAGTAAAGCTCTGGGCCCTATGGATGCGGGTCAGCTCGGTGAAGAGGACAAGAACATGGACACATGGTCACATGGCCCTTGCACATGAGGACCCTTTCTCCTTCAACAGTCGCAATGATGAAGACCCCGTACCATCTTCACGTCGACCTAACTTGATTCAATAGGAGAAACAATTTTTAAAAAGAGCAAAAAGAGAGCGAGATCGATTCTCCTTCTCGCCCATTTCCTAAAATTTCAAACCAAGACGTACTTGAGAACTGAGGATGGTATAACTATAATTTGTGAAAAATTATCCAAAAAATCCTAAACTTATTACACTTATGTCAATTGAGTTTTAAATCTTTCAATTTTGCGAATTGAGTTTATCCAGTCAATTTTAATCGAAATTTACTAACATGGACGCTAGCCGTTCTACATGGCACAGCCAACGCTAATATTGACAATTTTTAATAATATTTTAATTATTTTTATTTTTCTTTTCTTTTTTTCTTTCCTATCTTCTTCCTCCTTTTGTCGGTGATGCGATGGCCAGGCGAGCTAGTCTTGCCTTGGCAAGGGTTTCCATCACTCACCATAAGCAAGACCTAGCCGGACGAGGGTGAGCCTCAGTGAGAGCTCCCCTTACCAAATATGGCTAGGCTGCCCTAGCCTATGCAAGGGATGACCTCGCCCGATCTGGTGAGGCAACCCTAGCTTAGGTGACACGATCCTCACCTAGTCGAGGCCAACCTGTCGAGGCATGACTAATGGTCAGTCACCAACAAAAGAAAGAAAAAAAATCATAAAAAAAAAATTATTATTATTTAAAAAATTAAAATTTGTCAACGTTAGTGCCGGCTGTGTTACGTAAGACGATTGACATCCACGTTAACGAATTCCAGCGAAAATTGATCAGATAGACTCAATTGGCAAATTGATAAAATCGAAAGGTTTATGATTAAATCGGCAAAAATGCAACGGGTTTAGAACTTTTTAGACAATTTTCCCCAGTAGTTTATATGCGTTTGTATGTGCTGTGGTCATCAACACCAATTTTTTGTTATTCTACGCGAAACCAATCATAAACAATCAGGGGTTTTGGCCATAATTCTGATTCTCTCCGCTGTTAATACACGGCATAAGATACTAGCTGTGATCTAAGCTACATTTGTGCGCATCTGCGCCAATAGGAGTATCATGACATGGGGCCAGACAGATGAAGACAAAGTTAGAGAGCTATCAGAAGTGGATTCAATCTCTTATTGGGTAATTAATTCTTTGAGTTCCAGGAGAATCCAATGCGCCGAACTCCCTAAGCTTCCAGCTGGATCGAGTTTTCATCTGATTCCAAATGATTAATTAGGTCATTAGTTAGAGTTGCATTAATTGGCTTTGCATACAATATTAGTGGAATGCCAAGAGATAGTAGTGTGCGTGTGTTCTGTGCAATTTCGATTACATTAATGTGTCTTTTACTCTTTGTTACTTGTTCGGCAAACCACTCACCCATGCAACGCCTCATGAGAAAACATATGTCATAAGACATCATCGTGTAGTTATGGCCTAGGAAATTGTCCAATCAGTCCTAAATCCTAAACTTTCGGTGATGACTAGACCACTATTGGAATTTTACGCAAAAGTTTAAGCTTAGATTAACAAAAATCGAAAATTTTAAAATCAAGTTGTCATTCGTAAAATAATTTTATGACTGATTGGGTAATTTCCCCACCTAACATATCAATCGGGTAAATTAACGATACTTCTTTTTATTGGGAAATTATCGAACCTTCATTTTTGTGTTGAGGAGCTGAATTTTTGTAAGGCAGATGAGTACCTGTCAGAGATATAAGAGATTCTGTATATCTCATTTATTCTGCATATCAATAGTGTTTTTATTTATTTCTCAAGATTATGCATGTATCTCATTTGATTATGCATATTCTTAATAAATCTTGATTAATTGTAATTGACATTCTAATATCTTGAAAAACCTATAAATATGCTCATGTATATTTCACTATGGAATACACATAAGTTGTACAATTTCATCTTCTGCATATCTTATCGGTACCCATTTTGTCAAATTTTAAATGCTTGCATGCGCCTACAAGATTGTGTTTGTTTAATTACTTTACTACAAGTTCAATATATTTAATCAAGAATTTCCTAAGCTCTCTATTATTGAATTGACTATCCGTGTATGAGTAGGACGGTCGAGAGGGCTCATTCAGATATCTATTTTAATTTGTAATTAAATAGGTAGATGTAGAAAACAGCAACGCATGTGCATTTCCTATGGCAAACATTTTCTCCTAAACTGAAGTTGTCGTTTTCAAGACCAGAAACTCATGTGCGGGTGTTATGTCAAGAAAATGGAGTGCCATGCTACCCCCGACTGTCCCTCTTTGGATACTCATCCAGTCTGAATATATACCATATTAACAAAAAGTAATTCCACATTAAACAGTGATTAAGCGTCAGAATACGTGCTCTAATGTACTCATTGCAGAAATAAAGAAGAAGAAAATAGTACGAGTTTATGTAAAATACAAGTTTATGTGCACCACCTGCGCTGAATACGACTCACGATTGCCGGTGATTACTGTTCTTGCACGTATGGTGGACAGTTTTTGCATGTTACATGTGATTCATATCACATCAGATAAATTTATTTTTAGAAAAGAACAGGTGCATGAACAAGAAACTAGTGCCCTCGACTCAAGAAACCGCCCATGCTTTGCTTACTGAGTTAAAGTCCGCTTGCTTGGAAACTGGACGTGGGGAGATCCAAAAAAGCCTTGGAGTGTGGTAAAAGAATGTCATTAAACAAATTCGGGCGCATGTATGTAGGGCTGTTCCCCATGCACGGGTACCCCTCTCTGACTACCCATCTTTCTCTCTCTAGATGTCCCTATAAAAAGCCTGAGGCATACGGTTGTTCGAAGCATACTATATTTGAGCGAGTTCTGAATACTTTCAGGTGAGGGAAGGAGGGAGAGAGAGAGGGAGAAAAGATGGTTTCTAGAGTGGAAGAGGCCATGAAGAGAAAGCAGCAGCAGCAGCAGCAACAGCACAAGGGCAGAGAGTGTAATCATCCGCAGCAAAACCACCAGCAACTGATGCAGTGCAACAAAGGGAAGGCCTCCAAGTTCAAGAGGAGCTCTTCCAATTTCGAAGAAGACGGGGCTTCCTCTGCCATTCTCTTGCTCGCTTGCATCGCCTGTGCTCCTCCCTTTTAATTAACATGTATATAGAGCTGTTGTTGTTGTGGTTGTAAGTATACGTATGCGAAACACATTATGTTAGCTAGTGTGAGAGATGAAATAATTGTCCTCTACTTTGTAACTTTCGTTGCTTCATGTACCGTGTACCTTCCACTAGCATTATTCCTTCCCTGATTAATTCTGCATAAGAGATGTCATCTTTCAGTAGTGATTTTTTTATCTTTATGGTCACCTTCCTTCAGATCACTTCTCTTCATTGTACAAAACCAGATAGTTGATACTCTCTTCATCCAAGAGAAAGGTCAGTACTCAGCAGTCCATCATTGCAGACAAGCAAATTGCGACACGAGTGATCATTTTCACATTTAATAGGCTTGTGCTCGTGCACGACCTATGGATGGAAGTGTTCGTATTTCCTTAGATTTTTTTAACACAAATCCAGATGGAGCACCACAGCATCGTAATCAAGTGACTGAATTGCTGATGCAAAGCCGACATCTCACCACCAAAGTAAATGCATAAGTTACATGAAAAGATCACATGACAAGATTTGATCAGGCAGGTTCTGGTTTGTGTATGAAGTATTCATCCAATATTTACTCTGTAAATTACTTCTGAGCAAAAAATCCAATATAAAACGATTTTTTGGCCACGACAGTGACACTGCCCAAATGCCAAGGAAGAAGAGCAGGCTCGGGCCCGACTTAGCATAGTAATTGACCCCACGTTGACCAGTGATGGCCCCCCTGTCGAACTTCTTTTCACTTTTCATTTTTTTTCCCTAAAGGTTCAGTGTCCTCGTCCTGGCAGTGATCCTCTTAATTTATCTAATAAATAATCCCTTAGACCAAGTCTAATGATAAGTCTAAATCAGTTCATAGTTTGTATCTAAATAGTTCATAATTTGTATCGAAATGCGAATCGACAAGTCGCATTCACAAACGAGACAGCCAAGTCGTGATAATTGCATTTGACATATGAAATGGCCCAGGAAAAAAACGGGATAGATCCTAAAATATCATTCTCAGAATGGAATACGCATTTTCCTCACTGACTTATCCATTAGTATTTCTGTACTTGTTCGGCTTTACTTCTGTAAATTGTCGCATTCCTTCACCTAAAAGTTCTTTTCCGTGGTTTTTAGTGTATTCCCGTAGTAACATCCAAGGAACAAGAGATTAAGTGCAAGGTCTGGTTTTGTACTTTTGCAATCTCGGGGAGTTTCAAACGCAACTCTAACAAAAAAATGAAATGATCATTGGATCATCGATGAAGACTCCAAAGGAAGTCCAAGAAAATCACAACAAGAGAGAGCAAAAGACTCAGTCGATTCCGTCGAATCCGGAATGGAGACCTAGTTCATCACTTAATCCAATGCTCTCATGACCCGCAATCAACAATTCAATGCCTATATCAACTCTGCATTTCGAAGCATCAAAGCTTCCTCTTTCCTCGTTTAGCTTTGAACCCACAAGAGATGGATGTGATGAAAATTGAGATCAAATCAAAAGACACCATAAGACCATCCTCTCCAGCACCTCATAGCCTCAGACACTTGAAACTCTCTCTCCTAGATCAGCTCTCTCCTCCAGAATATGTCCCGATGATCTTTTACTATGCTGACATTGATGATGGTACCAAACTTCAAGCTCAAGCCAAGATCGGTTGCCTCAAGAAATCCTTATCAGAGGCCCTGGCCGAGTTCTACCTGCTTGCGGGGAAAGTCAGAGACAACCAAGTCGTGGAGTGCAATGACTACGGGACCGAGTTCATCGAGGCCGAAGTGAACTGTCCCCTCTTGGAGATCTTAAGACTGCCAAAGGTTGAGTTATTAGATCAATTACTTCCTCGTGATTACCACATCGCAAGATCGTCCACGGAATTCCAATTAGCAGTCCAAGTAAATGCTTTTACCTGTGGAGGATTGGCCATCAGCCTCTGCACATTGCACAAACTTATCGATGGGGTCACATTGACTTCACTAGTAAATGCTTGGGCTGCTAAGTCTAGAGGTTCTGGTGACCATTTGTCTCCCACCTTTGTCGGGCCGCAGTTGTTCCCGCAAAAAGACTTGTCGGGCTTATTGCCCACGCTAGACATACCAAAAGACAAGTGCATTACAAAAATATTCGTGTTCAATGGCTCTAAGATCGCTTCGCTGAGAGAGAAAATCAAGAGCCACTTTTGCAGGGACCGTCCTAGTCTCAACGAGGTGATCTCCGCGCTTATCTGGAAGTGTGCTATGGATGCGTCTAGAGCAAGATCAGGTTCCTTTGTTTCGTCTGTTTTGACACAGACAGTGAATTTGCGAGCCAGGATCGATCTGCCACTCTCAGAATCTTGTGCGGGCAATCTCCTTTGGCTGGCAATGGCACCTGGCAGTGATCAGATAGGATTGCACGACTTGGTGAAAGAGATCAGGAAGTCAATAAAGAAATTTGACAGAGAACATGTTCGGAAAATGCAGGGTGTAAGCGGTTTTCCGCTCATCTTTGAGTCTCTCAAACAGATAGTCGAGTTGGCTTCGGCGAACGTGGACAAATACAGATTCACCAGCCTAGGGAAATTCCAGTTATATGAAGCTGATTTCGGTTGGGGGAAGCCGGTCTGGGTGAGCAGCGCTGGGCTGATCTCCAAGAACGTTGTCGTCCTGATTGAATCGAGATACGGCGATGGAATTGAAGCTTGGGTGACCATGGAAGAAAAAGATACGGGTGTCTTTGAGAGGAAGCAAGAGCTGCTTGCTTTTGCTTCAGCAACTGAGAGCCCTTCCTGTCTGCTACCGAATTCTCGCCTTTGAGTTCTTCAATTCGAAGAATTACCTCGTTTAACAATTGGCAAACCCTGAGTTCCCATCCGAATAAATCTCATCTGAATCGCCTCCCTGAATCCCCACGCGCAACACAGGAATGAAGATAATAGAAATGAAAACTGACGTTACCCGAGGACTAGAACGCGTGTGAGAATGAATTAAAAGCGATTGTTATGAGGCAAACACTGGGAGAAGCTGCGAAATAAATTTGCGAATTCTTAAAAATTCAAGAACGTATTTGCCGCAATTTCATCTTCGTCCCCCAAAATTCTTTCTGCCGAAGCACAATCCAGTTCTACCCTAGCCTTTGATGCATTTCCTCTGCTCTCTCCTTCAAAAATCTATTGCCTACATGCATTTCTCGATGAATACAGAGTCTCCGGTTTCTTTTTGTATGACGCGATAACAGAGTGGATCATACGTCACGTCGGAGAATTCTCCTTGACTAGGTTCGCGCGTAAGTTAAAAAAAAAATTTTTAACAACTTCTGTTCTTGTTGGATACTCGAACCAATGAATATGCCTGCATATAGGCAGTGATGAACAAAGCTTCCAGCGAGGTCAATGATCCTTCAGATAACGATGCAACGCACGCAACGACGTAATCGTCTCATTCCTGGTACTGTAGGACGGAAGAATTTTCGCTGCCGTCCTCAAGGAGTTTTGTACTATCTTGATGCTGTCTTCCGACCCAGCACGGCACTAGTGTACGTGCGCGCAGGAACCAGAATCTGAGACCCGGCCGCCCCTTCCCGTGGGGGGGTGGGGTGCGGGGGTATTCATCAAATGATCTATGCTTAGGATACAAACATCGATCTAATTATTGCGAAAGCCAAGTAATCGAATAATAAAATTGACAAAATAAGAAAATAAATTGAACATCAGATTTACGTAGTTCAATCGTAGCGACCTACGTCCACAAGAAGAGCGGCACGAAATTCCACTATAAATTAAGCGATATAACGAAAATTATAACCACACTTGAATCACTCAAATTCTCTAAGTGTTTTCCAAACTCCAATTACACTCAATAACTCACGAAGTGTTTAGCCCCACAATTCCTTACGAAATAATCTCTCAATCTCATGAAAGAATTAAGCACAAATTCTAACCACAAGAATTTTTCGGTTTCGAACACACTCGGATATCTTCAGGGTGAAATACCCTAACAAAAGCTCCTCTTTGATGGTCTTCACAAAGAACATCCCATTCTTATCTATAGGCAAGAAGTGGATACAAAGTAGCAAACCTCTTTTTAGAAAACCTTCTCCAATTAGAAAACATTTTTTTAACTAGAAAATCATTCAATTAGGAAACCTATTCAAAAGAGCAAACCTATTTGAATTAGGAAATTTTTCTTTTCGGGCTCAAAATCCGAGACATAATTTTAACACTAATGGACGCTGCTGATCATTATACTTTGTAGGCGAAATCTAAAAGTTCAGAAAGAACGAATTTACTCCAGGATACAGAACCAGAAGTGGAAGAGATATTGCCACCGAAAAGCGGGAGAGAAACAGGGATGTCAATCCAAAAAAAAAAAAAAATTCCGAGCAATCTCGAAGAGACTACGATTGATCGAAGCATTTTCCCCTCTTCACACGGCAATGCCCGGCTTACGAGGCGACAGCTACTAAAAACCATTTTTTTCCCCAGATTATTTTTGTGAATGGTGTGTTTTGTTTCTTTGCTTGGCCACTTTCTTGTGGTGCTCTTCGTGCCTAGGAACATTCGACCCGAACAAGAAACTGCTTGGGACATGTCGAAAATCCAAACTATTATAAGTTGTCCATGGCCGGCGTTGCACTCTTTCAGAGCTTCATTGCATATCTTCAGAGAAGAAGAGGAAGAAGAAGCAGCAGCAGCAATAGAGATAGATGGCTCATGTTCCTATTCAGGTCCCTAATGAGTCGTACCTTAACATAGACGACCTTACCATCGACTCTGTGAGTTGTCTCGAGCTCACTTCTTCTTCTCCGTCGTCCTTGACTCGCTACCTCTCCATGAGCTCGAGCTCGATCGATCATGAGGACATGCTCGCGTGTTGTGACCGGGAAGAGGAAGAAGCGGCGAGAGGCCAGAAGAGGCTCAAGAGGAATTACAGTTTCGCCGAATCAATCGGGAGCAACAGCCCTGGAGCTTATACCAGCGGTTTCCGCAGCGGCCGGTTCAGCCGGTGCAGCAGCACGAGCAGCCTCGACACCCTCCCAAGGCTACACATCCGCGACCACATACGGACGTACTCGCAGCAGTATCTCGCGGCGGAGGCTGTCGAGGAGGCGGCGGCAGCCTCTGTCATCGGCGTTGGTGAGGAGGATGGGTCCGCCGACGGGATGAGGCTTGTCCAGCTGCTCGTCGCGTGCGCTGAGGCCGTGGCTTGCCGCGACAAGTCGCACGCATCATCGCTGCTGTCGGAACTCCGGTCTCGGGCCCTGGTGTTCGGTACCTCGTTCCAGCGAGTGGCCTCGTGCTTCGTCCAGGGCCTGGCTGACCGACTGTCCCTGCTCCAGCCACTCGGGACGTCGGGCTTCGTCTCGCCGGCGGTGGCAGCGTCAGCAGCTGGGGCCTTAGCCTTCGATGAGAAGGAGGAGGCCTTGCGGCTGGCCTACGAGATCTGCCCGTACATACAGTTCGGCCACTTCGTGGCCAACACGTCAATATTGGAAGCCTTTGAGGGAGAGAGTTACGTCCACGTGGTAGACTTGGGGATGTCCCTGGGCCTGCCATGTGGGTACCAGTGGCGGCGGCTAATCCAGAGCCTCGCGGGCCGCCACGGCCAACCACCACGCCGCCTCCGCATCACTGCCATCGGACTCAGCGCCAAGAAGTTTCGCTCCATTGGAGACGAGCTCGGCACCTACGCGCTCAAGTTCAGGATCAATCTGGAGTACTCTGTGGTGGAGACCAATCTGGAGAATCTGCGAGCTGAAGACATCAAAATCTGCGAAGGTGAAGTGCTTGCTGTGAACAGCATTCTTCAGCTGCATTGTGTTGTCAAAGAGAGCAGAGGAGCTCTGAACTCTGTGCTTCAAATGATTCATGAATTGTCGCCCAAAGTTCTGGTCCTGGTAGAGCAAGATTCGAGCCACAATGGGCCTTTCTTTCTTGGGAGGTTCATGGAGGCTCTGCATTACTACTCTGCAATTTTCGACTCTCTGGACGCGATGTTGCCCAAGTACGACACCCGGAGGGCCAAGGTGGAGCAGTTCTACTTCGCGGAGGAGATCAAGAACATAGTGAGCTGCGAGGGGCCAGCGAGGGTGGAGCGGCATGAGAGGGTGGACCAGTGGCGGCGGAGGATGAGCAGGGCCGGGTTCCAGTCGATGCCAATCAAGATGATGGCTCAGGCCAAGCAGTGGCTCGGCAAGAACAAGGTCTGTGAGGGCTACACTGTTGTTGAAGAGAAAGGGTGTCTTGTTCTGGGGTGGAACTCCAAGCCCATTGTGGCTGCTTCTTGCTGGAAATGCTAAGAACAGAGCCCCACCTGGAACCATGTTTGCTACGAGTAGCATTCTCCAGTAAAGTTCAAGGAACAGTTACAAAGTCCATGTGTCTTGCTTTCCGATGGACTGTAAATGTGGCTTCCCTCTCTTTTTTCTGTAATGGCAATAATCAACGCCTGCTAAGCTACATGGGTTTGTAGCTGTGTCATAATCTGGCGGGTGCGAACACCGGATTTGGATATAAATAAGTCGCGCTCGCATGAGCTCGAGTGCGACCTCTTCCGGTGCTTTTAACGGATGAAATAATAAGACTATATGGAGGGACGATTTGTTTGGCATGTGAAGTTGTGAACACTCGTTAACCTTTGCAATGAAAGAAACACTGCTGTGTAACACGAGTTCCATCTCGAGGCCCAATTACAACGACAACCTATTCGCAGTTCTATCCAGCAGAAGATTGAACGGGAACACGCTCGTCACATTCTGATTCAGGTACTGAGAAGAATTGCCCCTACGGAATGAATTATGTTTCAATGAGATTGTGCAGATTAGAGCAGTCCTCTCTCTAATTGGCATCGCAGTAAGAATGCTATTGTGAACTTGGATCTCCTCCAAGCAACTGTCGTGTTGTTGAGAGACATTGGTGAATTGGATCTTTGTCCGCTAGGAACCGAACAGACAAGAAAGGGCGTGACACGGAGTTCCCTGCTTTCTTGGCAAGCAGCAGTTGGAATTTCTCTTTGGACTTCGACGCGAGAGACCGAGCCAGTTTTTGTCTGGATTTCTTACAGAAAAGAACAACAGGAACAAGGTCAAAAGGAGGGTGTTTGTCTTCTTGCCGCAGGCATACGTGCTTCGAAGATGCCATTGATAAAATAGCTTCGGGTTCTAGAATTCTAGTCTTGCGCAATTCGATGACTTCAGGATTCTACTTGCCAATGTGAATCAAGAACGAAGATTTAATTAAGATTTGCACCATTGGGGATCGAATCTGGAAATTAAATTTTGTTTTTGCCCCTCTAACGTGGAGCTTTTGGGAGTTGTGCTATGGAAATAGGGATAATGACACAAACAGTTCTTGAATTTTGGCCTAATATGTAATGTATTTCCTAATTTTTTAATTTATTCAATCTAATCCTTGAACTTTAGTTTAATGTTCAATGTAGTCCATGAACTTTTAATTTGTTCAATGTGGTCCCTGAACTTTTTGTATATGTTCAATATAATCCCCGAATTATATAAAAATGTTCGATTTTATCCCTAAATGTGAATTAATGGAAGGACTACATTGAATATTTTCATATAGTTCAAGGACCACATTGAATATGTATCAAAAGTTTATGGGCTGTTTATGTCATTTACACTAATACTTTGTCGGTCCTACTCTCTATTGACTACAAATTGGCAATTAGAAAGAAGGAAAAAAAAATCCGCCAATTAAATAATAAATGTTTCAATGACACAATTAATCTATGCATCAATTAGGGTTAATATCACGAAAAACCCTAAACTAGTACACCTGTAATAAATTTATCCCAAACTAATTTTTTGATCACATAAAACTCAAAACTGATATATTTGTGATAAATTTACCCTCCGTTAAAGATAGAGATTCGATTGTGGGGGGAAACCATG
Source organism: Syzygium aromaticum (assembly GCA_024500025.1). NCBI lineage: Eukaryota > Viridiplantae > Streptophyta > Magnoliopsida > Myrtales > Myrtaceae > Syzygium > Syzygium aromaticum. The sequence goes on along the minus strand of CM044895.1, from coordinate 29,140,758 downwards.
AGAAATTTGAATTGATTAGTTTGAAATTGGTGAAATTCATTTACCTCCAAACATCAATCATTCAACAAACGTGGGAAAAAGTACAATTGGATTTGGCAAATTAGCAAAGCACATTATTGTCTCTCAAACTAGAACTTTAGAGGCAAAGGTACAATTGGAGGGTAAATTTATTACAAGTATATTAGTGTAGAGTTTTTTGTGGTATTAACCATAAAAAATGTTGAGGAAAACTCCTATTAATTTTGAAGTTGACAAAACCTTCCAAGTTATTATAAGTCCGATACTTATTCTGAACTAATTTATTCCAGGTATGTATATTCTGGAAGCTCAGAAGGAAATTAGTCAGACTTTACAAATTGTCATATATCTTATTGAAGACCCACATAATCTCAGTTCTAAAATTCAAACGCAGAATTAGTCAGATGCAGATGCAGAAATTCTTCAGATGCAGACATAGAAATTCTTCAGATACAAACGCAGAAATTCTTCAGATGCAGACGCAGAAGTTCTTCAGATGCAGACGCAGAATTTCTTAAGATGCAGACACAGAATGCAGAACCAAACATAACAGCTAGTGATCCGATATGGATTTCACAAAATGAAAGCTTTGATATCAATATAATTCAAATTGATTGACAATCAAAGATTAAGCATGCATTACAACAGATAAAGCTCTACTTATGGAAATCAAAATTTTGATTGTATGGGCGGCCAGAATCATTGGGATTCAAAATCTGTCATCCAATGGCTACTCAATCATTATTATACAAATCTGTCCAAAGTGAAGATTGGAAGATGATCCTCTAATAGCTGTCCAACGGCTAATGTGAAAATAGATGAGTATTTAAGGAGATCAACGAGCAGCAGAAGGGAGAACAGAATTCAGAATCAACAAGTCCAAAGTCTGAGCATACTCCAATTATTTTTCTTGTCTTGCTGATAATCAAGATCTTGAAAGTTACTATATAAGAGCGAGTGTATGAGATAAAGAGTCTAATCATACACAAGAGTACTATCACTCAAAATTTGTAAATTCATCTTGATTACATAGTGAAATCCAGCCGATAGGCTGTAAGAGTGGGAAAATGGACGTAGGCTTGGTATAAGCCGAATCACTATAAACTTGTGTGTAGTTTTTCTATCCATTATCTTTTACTTTACTTTCTACACTTTAAAAGCTCTGTTTAAAAAATCTGTCTTAAATTTGAATTTTATTCAGACTCTTCCGTGATCTATTTCATTTCCGCATAAATTGTTTAAAATCACCTATTCACCCCCCTCTAGGTGATCCTTGCTAGCTACTTCAAAAACTATGGCTACCGTAGATATGCTAAAGCCTATGAACCCTTGGCCTTGGGATGTTTTATTTTATCTTATTTTCTTAAGAGGTAGGTAGATGCTAAAGAAAAAAATGCAGGGACCTAATTGCAAAAGTCGCAGCAAATTTAGGCTCTAACCTATTTATGTAACAGACCTCAACACTGAGTAGGCAGAGAGAGAGAGAGAGAGAATGGAGGGTGTAGTATTAGGAGGCGCGAGCCGCTGTGTCTTGTCGTCATCTCCGACAACCGCCGCGTGCGGAAGACATGGAGTGGTCGTCTGCAGACCTCGGGCCGTCTTATCCTGCGCCCCGTCCCCGCCTCACCCGCGCGCCTCCGCTCACCACCGTCTCCGCCTGTCGCCGTTCCCGTCGACCTCGCACCTGTTCTGCCCTGCTGCCGCTCCTCGCGCTTCCCGCGGCCGCACCAGGCCTCGCATTTTCCTCCCTCATTTGGTCGCTTCCTCGGTCCGCTCCCTCTCTCTTTGTAGTATTGATTGCGCTAGTGTGCGAGTCCCATGGCTTAGGAGCTTGTGTGTGTTCTCGTTCTTGGGTGAATTGGGGGATGAGATTCTGCAATTGGCGCTCTAATTTTTCACGTCGGAAGTCAATCTTTTACCGAATGCGCGATGACGTAGTGGCCGTTCGTTTCAATTTCTCTGCTTTGACCACTCTTTTTTGAAGGTCTGGTCTGTTTCTCTCTTACCTGCGTGCAGGAGCAAGTGGAAGAGACTTACATTATGATAAAGCCCGACGGTGTCCAACGCGGCCTGGTAAAGCTTTCCCTCTTCCTTTCGCATCCCCCTGATTGTGGAGAGTTGTCTGTTGTGTGGAGCCCATTCCATTTTGAATGTCGAGGTTGAATTTTTCGCTCTCGCCCCAAGGAATGAAATCGGGTTTATGTATGTGGGGTGTCCACATAACGTAAAAACTTACCGGCGTTGTTTGTCTTCCGTTCTCTGGATTGCGGATTCGCGATAGGTCGGGGAAATAATTTCGCGGTTTGAGAGGAAAGGGTTCAAATTGACTGGCTTGAAGCTCTTCCGGTGCCCCAGAGAATTGGCTGAGGTTCTCATCTTGCATACCCTTTGGTTTTATTCCTCTCTCTTCTACCTGCTCAGAGCATCCAAAACTTTCTATTGCCCATATTTGGCCCCTCTTTCAATTGTCTGTTGCCCTCATCGCCAACCACGGAGATTTTGAAATGATTTCTCTTCTCGTGCATGGTTGAACGATGAAGAATACTTTGTTCATTCGTTTGTGATTTCAGGAACACTATAAAGATCTTCAGTCCAAGCCGTTCTTCCCTAAATTGATCGAGTATATCACATCTGGACCTGTCGTTTGTATGGTATGGTTTACGAATAACTCTCAAAGTTTCTGCTTGTTTGGCTTTTTGTTGGCAATTGGAGTCGCTTTTCTTTAGTTTTTTGATTTTCAAAAATTTCACTTGCTTCAAAAACTCATTATGAGCTGCCTAAGAACTTACTGGGCCTTCATGTTTGCAGGCTTGGGAGGGTATTGGTGTTGTTGCCTCTGCACGAAAGTTAATAGGGTCAACAAATCCTCTTCAAGCTGAGCCTGGAACGATAAGAGGGGATCTTGCAGTGCAAACTGGAAGGTTGTTGTTTCACTTAGTATTCTTAGTGAGCTTGTTTTCTTGGATGTCAATTGGTGTAGGATTTAATTGGTATTCTACTGTTGTTTATTAATCCACATTTATGCGTATTAATTTTTAAGTCTACGACCTTTTATTTGTTCTGTCTCGACAGGAATGTGGTTCATGGCAGCGACAGCCCTGAGAATGGCCAACGTGAAATTGGTACGTTCTATCAGATACTAGTGTTGTAAACTTAATACATCGTTATCGGTTGCATATGCCATCTTCACTTGAAATAATTTAATTTTGAAGCGAGAAACTTGGATCTTGAGTCATAGAAGCATCATTTAGGGTTAATGGGTGCATGGATATACTGATTCCTGTGTAGATGGTCTCCACATGATGATAACTCACGTTCGATGAATGATGGAACATATGTATTTCAAGGTGTTTCAAAGATTCTATGGACCCGAGTATATGTATACTCGGCGACCGGTCAATGATGGGATGATCACGAACAATGTTGTCTTGTTTATTTAGGTGGTTTCCCCTTTATCTAGCCAAGGGGTCAAGGGTAATTGGAATCCATTTCCTTGACATTATAGTTTTTTTTTTGGTAAGGTTCCTTGACATTATGGTTTTTTTCTCTTTCATTGGAAAATTGGAAAACAGTATAGAGGATAATTGGACTGCTGCTCTAATATTGTTGTGTTGCCTTATCATGTGACGGCAGCTACTTTGTTGATTGTTCTTGTTACGAGTGTTGTTGCTGAGAAGTAATTACCTTTCTCCACAGCTCTTTGGTTCAAAGAAGGCGAATTGTGCCAATGGACACCTGCTCAAGCTTCATGGCTAAGGGAGTGACGAAATATTCATGCAATTCTAGAAGCTTTTTGGTTGACCACCTGTAATATCAAGATTGTCTGCTTTGTCTGAGTTAATAGTGCTTAAATATCCGGATTACCTTGTAATCTGGGAGAGAAACTTGGAAAAACTTTTGTACCGCGGCTAGTGAGTCTGTCTTTGTTTATGACTTTGGGTTCCTCTCAAGCTGTCATAATGTGGAAAACCTGATTAACTGTATGACGTTGACTTTGGACCTCCAATCGTTGTTTTCTCATTGATACCATATTTGATCATTGTTATTGAATTATTTGGTTACGCAAGAATTTGTTTCGTCAAAACTGAGGTATAAACTTGACAAACTGCAGCTATGTATGATCAAATTTCTGAGTGATGGAATCGACAACCATTGAGATATGAGCTCGTAACTTGATTGAACAATTTGGAGTGGAAACCAGACAAACAACAAATAATTCAATAACAATGATCAAGGATGGTATCAATGAGAAAACAACGATTGGAGGTCCAAAGCCACAAGGTGGTAAGGACATGGACCTCAATAAAAACATACCCAAGTTGTGATCGATTTCGATGAATATAAATGTTAATAGATCTATGTGGAGGCCAAGTCCTTCCCGATAAGTTTGAAGAACATACCTGCATACGATAGAAAATTCTAAGAGTAAACTGAAACCATGATCTATTGCTATTAGAGAGACACGTTTCCAGTTTCGGCTATTTGGAATACTCGGATGTGTATTCATACAGATTTTAAGGACAGTAAAGCATTTGCCACCGAACTCATAAGTCAGGAACTTTTTCATAGCGAACTCTGAAATTCTTCAAAACATGAGATAATCACAACAGACGTACAGGCAATCGAATCCTGACGAAATGAGACTTCATTTGATACGACGGTACAAGATCACCTTCCCCTAAATATTATGCCAAGTGAGTACAAGATTGAGTAAACAAGCATATAAAGGAGTGGAATTTGCACCAAAAAGAAAAGGAAAATAGCACACATAACAGTATCGCTTTCATATCATCTTTATCAGCATGAAAATCTGTTGACCTCGAGGTTGTGTTTGTAAGTTTTACAAGTTAATACAAACTAATAGTGCTATGAAGCACACAGTTTGTGCATGAACATTACAAATAACACAAGACCACCAGTCTGAGTGATCAATCACGGAACTGTTATTGCTCAGGAGCCGATACATTCTTGTTCCATGTTTCCGAGAGATAGGTAATCACCAGGACTTGGGGAAACAATCGACGAACAATTAGTCTCCATTGTCACCATTTTGCTATTTGAAGAAGAATGCTGTGAGCTTTTGTATTTGGAAAACAGATGAAGGATCGATACATCACCGTTGCTTCGCTGTTTCGAGTTGATGATCGCATGAGCATCGCTGGTACTTGACAAGATAGAGGCATCATCTACGGTTATGGGATTCTTTTCATGCAACAATGTGAGTTGCGAATGCAAAGGATCTGGACAGCTACAGTCACACTCCATGGTCATCGTATCCCCACAGTTGGAGCTTCCTGCGGAGTAATCATGTGGCCGCACTAACTCACTCGTTGGTGATGCTTGGATTTGCTGAGAACCCTGTTTAAGCTTAAGAAGTGTTGCTTCTGCACCCAAAGAACAAAAAGAAACTTTTTTAGTTAACCTTCAGATTCAAGCTCCTTAAAAATCCCTTCCACTGCATTCAGCCCACTAGATTACCAATTTTTTTCTAGTACCTCTTAGATTCGGCGTCGAAAATCCAACAAGCCTGCTTTTGTTTCAAAAAGTTAGTACACAAATTTAGTGCCTACTATGGAAAAATGAGGATGATCCATCTCCTTTCAAGTGTTCAGACAGACTACCAGAAGTGTGCAAATCCTATAAGAGACAGAAGAAAAGGTTCCTCTCTGCCGTGATTATCTCTATGCAGTCACTTCATGTCAAAACTCAGTGCTAGAGTCTAACAGTTTGGCAAGAGCGGCATCAAGTTACGAAGATATTTTATACTTCAGCAGTCTGGAGTGGAGCTACTCTCGCAATTCGGCGACAAGGCGAGAATCTAAAAGCGTTCCATGAACAATTTACAATGTGATGACAAGGGGGACACCGGAATCAGGCGGAAACAAAAAAAAAAAAAAAAAACCCGTCACTGATCTCCACCATTGCGGAAGAGCTTCTGGGAGAACGTTGCTGTCCAAATATTGCATCGTCCTCATCGATACACAGCAACCCATCAATCCGATGGATAGATTTGGGGTACTCTCTAGACCGCGAGACATCGACAGAAAGCTAGATACAGAGATCCCCCCCCCCCCCCCCGATTCTATCTCGTACAGGGTCCAAGAAGCGATTTCAAGATTCAATGGGGATCATCATCTTCCCCCACCCACACAGCTAATTCAATAATCCGCCGTAGCAAGCAATTCAAAGGGAGCACACGGCGCGATTCAAATCCGAAAACGATCGGCGGAAGGAGAAAAGGCGGCGAAAATCAAGAGCAGGGTACCGTAGATGGAGAGAGGATCGTGCTTGAGAAGCTTGGCCGTCGACCTCTCCAAGCTATCCGGCGACGACGACGGCGCCCTCACTCTTCCCAACATCTCTCTCTCTCTCTCTCTCTCTCTCTCTCTCTCTCTGTGTGGAAACGCAGAAGAGAAGATGGAGAAGAAGGCACTGACCGTGACAGGAGAGGAGAGGAGAGAGAATTTATGGCGATTTGGGTCGCGGGAAATGGTTTCAAGAGGAGCGCCAAGACGAAACGAAGGAGGAGGAGAGTAGGAGGACCAGAGACCGCTTCCCCGATATTGGGCCGGGCCCACCCGATTTTCAGCCCGTCGACCCATGTCTCGTTCCTAATTGGGCTTTCTAATGGGCCGGTCTAATTGGCCCCAACCTGTGGCCCATGTCCGCAATTTTTTTTTGTTTACTTTTTTTTTTCGGGGGGGATTCGGACTTTACTTTTCGTACTGGAAAAGTCAATAAAACAATTATGTTAGGTGGATTTGCCACCGTGGCCGTTAGGATTAGTGATTGTTGACTAGGACCTTTTCCAAGCGAGTATCAACTTCCCATTAAGCAGAGTGATTTACGCTAATCCAATAGCTACAAAGGCACGAGCGACCACTATCATTAACTAATTATTTTGCCATGCATTGCGGTTAGTGACTTAACAACACGGCACAAAGTAGGAATTGATAGGATTGTAGTTAGTAATATTCACACTCGATGAATAACTTTATTCACCGAAGGGTTATGTTAGCGTAATAGTTTTTTGGACATTGTGAAAGTAACAATATATTCTGAGCCACAAATTCTTGAATGAGTGCACCTTACGATAGTTTATAATTATTTATTAATTTTTTTTTATGATCTAGGACCGTGGCTTAATCGTTTCTCTTCATAGAAAGTATCGACTTTCAATCTTTTTATGATGGATTTTGCCAATGTAAAGATGATTCATAAGGTCGTCATGGGATAAAATTGACACGTGAAGGGATTTGTAGATGAAGGAACTGCACCATCGAGGGGGAAATGAAACTGGAAAAACCGGCAAAGCTCTGTCCAAAAAAATTTACAGGATCGAGACTATAGTGCTTACACAAAAAATGTAGAAACAGCACTAACAAAAATGGGAGTCTTTCTACACAGGAAATCAGATAACATGGACCAAGGTACACCAAAAATCGCTGACCCATTAAACCTGTAAATAAATATTAGTTGCTGAATGAACTCCTTCTGGAGTTGGTCATCCTCTCCACAACAATCTCTTCATCAAACTGCGTCTACGCCTTCGAGGCTTCACATCAGTTCCTAAAACAAGAAACTCGGACATGTCAGTGGGAAACGCCAATACGAGGTATCTAAATGGGACTCCTGCAGAATTTTCCGACTTAACCTGAATACGAACCGACATTTAGTGGCATGGAAGTAAGAAGATAATGCAGAGAAAACAAGATAGTGCATGCTCAAAGCATTTCCGGACAAGACATGGAAAGAAAACGGGGATGCCGTATCTTCGACCGAAGAATTTCCTTCTCATCAGACATGGATTGTTGCATCTCGGGCTAAACAAAATCATAGAAGTTTTACCTTCTAATCTGCCAGCAGCAATCAAAGCTTCTTCTGCGAAGGGTCGCCACTGTTCAGCACATGAGTAGTTGACTCCAAGACCGACACTCAGACCTCTTAACAGATGCACAGTCCGAAGGACAGAGAATAGCTCCTCTGGAAAAGCCTACAGTTTCACACAACATGTCAGGATACTCAACATCGATAAGCACAAGATGATCTAGCAGATCTGCAAACTGAATTCATAACAAGCTACTTGTTGCATGTGAAAGCGATCTTCATATGGTATATCAGTAACAAATGCTTTAACTATCAAAGACCAAAGTAAGAATAGTTAGTAAACAAATACACCAGTATAAATTTTAGTGGCTAATCTTCTTATGAATGGTCAGACATAAGAAATTTCATTTCTGCATTCTGGACAGTGAGATCCCTCAGATGGAAAGAATTCAAAAGTTAGCAAGTCTAAGTAATCCTCCACTGCATGCCAAAGATATACATGCTTCAAGAGAGGCCATCTGAATCAAAAGAATTGCTTTAATTTCCAGAAAACTAGAGCATGCGTGATCAATGAAATTCTAACCCATGCAGACGAGTAAAGTTCAGAGTAAGATAAGCTGCACTAACTGAGGGCCCACTGATATCTTGAGCAGAGAAGAGTTCTCGTGCACTACAACCATATAAACTCTTACTTAAGTAATGAACAACCGAAGCAGTAACAAGGTCATAAATACATTTGATCCACTACCTGAACCGCAATTTTTTTTATAGAAGATTCCTCAGAGAACGGTTGCAGCATCACAACACCAGGAGGCAACTTTGTATCAAACATCGTCTCTGCCAATCTCAACAATTCCTGCTGTTCATTTTGGCATTTGCTTAACGTATCTATGCCCAGTTCCCTAAGAATCAGATGCATAGTTAGATATGATAATGTGACCACAACTTTATGACTCATATTTTGAGTCATCGGAAATTTTTTAATTATTGCATTACTAAGAATTACATTTCCTCTTTACCCCCAAAAAAAAAAAGAAATACATTTCCTCTGTAAAATCCAGGCTTCATTTCACCCATCTCTACTCTGAAATGTTAAAACGAAAGGGATGACAAAACTGAGCATCAAACAGTAAGATCTCACACCTGTAGCTCTCAGATGCCCTCACAGGGTCTCGATTCACAATAGCAAGAACCAGATTAGCATATCCCAGTCTCAGCTTATCTGGGAGATCCTTCACTTGCCCATAGTCCAGCAAGGCCACCTGTAATTAGGGAGCATCACAAGCTGAATTTGAAAATACCAGTTTGCAAATAGAACATTGAATTTACAAGCTATCAGAAGATAAGCATTTCATGTCTAGTAGACATTGTCTACCATTATTTATCTTGTACAATCTATTCTAAAAAGGAGGACAAAATGGTCTTCCACCAAGAAGATTAGCCCATGATCCATCTATTTGAGCATTTGAATATAGTTGAATTTAAATTAAAGGATGATAAAATGCAAGACGTCGAACCATTATATTTGGTTTTCCATTCTCTTCAAAGCCATCTTAAACAGCAAAGCTACCTGATCTTTCATATTGGATTTACTCCTAAAATTACAGGGAAGAATGTTTGCCTTACTTGTACATAAATCATGACTCACTATGCCTAGTTGTTACACCAATGATGGTTAGTGTAGAAATAATACCCATCAATAAGCCCGACTAGCAGTCTAGGTAATCGCAATATTACATTCAGAGAAAATTACACAGGAAAACAAGAATTTATACAGATCATAGGCGAAAGCAGGATTTGTTAGTGGGCACTTGCCTGTGAACCTTTGCAAATGAGAATATTTCCTGGATGAGGGTCTGCATGGAAGAAGCCACTCTTCAGAATCATTTGACCATATGCTTTTGTCAAGCTGCTAAGGATGTTCCTGTATACGAGGCATTCAACAATTGAGAGGTAGCAGCTTCTTATTCTTAAAACGAGAAAACTAAAACTCCATACTTGAGAAGTTATGATTTTGACATGCTCTCATCAACAAAACTTGTTTTTACACCAGGTGAAATCAACTACATGAATTATTGCATGCTATTTAGATTATTATCAAAACCTTATTAAACAAGTCTAACTACATAATATCTCCTCTCGCAGCCTCCATTCATTTTCTCATTCCCAGCTCTTTCTACTTTTTCCTCCGGTGCCTTCTCTAAGACACTAGTAAATCCTATTCACCGAAATCAATTCGCACGTTTGAAAATTCTCAATAAATGCTTTTGAACCGTGTTATTTCATAACTAAAGCCATAGCGATTCAATTTTAAACATCCGAGTAGCTTGAGTGACAAGAAAAACCATTGCTCAGAGCAACTCTTAAGCAAGCTAAACTACCAAACATGTCTAGCTTTCTGGCCCTTGAATCCGCCAATGCTTTGAAAAAGGAACAAGCTAATAAGTTGCAACAATTACGAACAATTACTTTACAAGAACAACAAAAGACATGACAACAGCATACTCTCCAGGACAGTTGAGAAGCTTACTGCTTTGCTGCTGCTGCAACTTTGCCATGCGGATTTATTCCTCTTTTTGCAATTTCCTCACCAAGATTCATGATGGGAATTCCATCAATGTATTCCATCACTAAAACCCTCCTACACTAGCAGAAAATACAATAATCTGTGATGTAAAGCTCATTATATTCCAGGGGGAAGCGATGAGTGGGAACAGAACAAGCAAAAAGCATGGCTTACGAAAACAATAGTGACGATAATTAGAACCCAAAGGCATAGAATCTACGCATCTAGAAGGAGGTCCTAGAGTTCCAACACATATGCTTCTAAAGGAAGCTCAAAATGGAAAAGAGGAGCACGACTTAAGGACCAAATATCTAGCATAACAGTGACATTCAATGACATATGTAACAAGAAAAGAAGAACCAGTTCCCATTTGATGGGATCAGTTCCGGGCCCTGTGTAACACTATTGAGCCACCTCTATTCTAAAACCATATCTCCAAAAAGCGCAACAAACAACCTCCCCCCCTCCCCAAAAAAAAAAGAAAAAGAAAATAATAACAATAATAAAAAATAAAGGAAAGAAAAAGAAAAAATCTTGTTTGCTATTTCAGTTCTGTAAATGTCTAGGCAATACATACCTTGTGACCAGATTCCGTACGACCCGTGGGACCAATACAGGAGATCTTTTATTAGACTCCAACAGAAAACGTCTAATTCTTTCCATGGCATCAGCCTCCCGCATGAAATCAAACTCGTAACCAATCTTCAGCAGCAACAATAAAATCCAAAAGTGTACGATTAGTCACATGCTTCTCTTATATCTCGATGATTCAGCACAAACACAAAAGGGGGAAAAAGAACTCGTCTACTATCATCTGCAGCATCAAAATTAAATAAAAAAGGAACATAGAACATTACATGCAACTGCAGTAAATTGCCAGATACTCTGTAAGTTGATAAGAATTGATGGTAACCCAACATGTCAAATTCAGAATATCGAGCATTGACACAATCAAAGCTAACTACATAAGGAATCATTAGAAGTCTAGAAGCAACCCATTCTGATAATTATGCACTAAGTTTTCCGGATATAACCGACTTTCCAATCAATTTTGCAAATACAGAAGTTTATGTGGTGAGAACCGAAGCTTTCTTGACTTCCTTGATATTAACAAGCTATTGAGACATGATCACCTAAAAGCCAACTCACACTCACACCTGTTTCTCCATTTCCTTCGTAACCGAGTAAAGATCAAATTTAATGTCTGTCTTCTGTATGCACAAAGCAAATGCTTGCAAGTTGCGGATATCTGTCATCATCAGCTCCTGAACTCCAGGATGCTGCACCTATAACATAGCATCAAACTTACAATTGATTCGTACAAATCAACATGATGAAGATTTCATATTTCTCATTACCTTCACAACTATATCACTCTTATCACCTTTCAGTCTGGCCCGATGAACCTAATTTATGCACGAAACAGATCAGTCAGCTCCAAGAGCATGTTTTAGCAAGGAGCAACTTCTGACATACATCACTATCCCAGTCTCAATCTAATTATATATCCCTACTATCAAATGAAAGCATCAAAACATATAAAGACTATTCCATTATAAAGAAAGCTCTGCTTGAGAAGCAGGATTGAAGAGTTCTTGAAGATACTGAGCAGATGATAAATCAAAGAACCTAGAAACAACATAGTTAGCAAAACCATTCTTTTGATTATGGGACAGACCGTCAGAGTAGCATGTCAGTATAAGAACTAAGAAGTTAATCAGAGTTTCTTTCACTTCTTAATCACACGAAGTCTTTTGTCAAAGGATAAAGTTTCTTGTGGAAGGAACAGGGAAGTAATCATAGTTGAATCTATTCACTTAAGCTTTAATTAAACAAACAGTTGAACTAAGTGTCTAGTTGTATACTGCCATTATATTTAACATGCAATACGGGAACTCAGAGATCATTGATGTTTCTGATCTAGCATCTACAAGAGAACTTCACCAGGATGTTATTCGTCAAAACAACAGGAAAATCTCCCACTACAACATGTGGTGGTGAAGCTTCTAATTGTACATAACTGTTGCTGCCAATTATTGGAAATTCTCCAATGGAAAAGGATAAAAAAACCAAAAAGCTTCTAATTGTACATAATCATGCTTCAAAGTAGGTGTAGCTATAAGCAGCCTGATTACCTGTGCAATTGAAGCAGAACCAAGAGGATCTGTGTCAATTTTTTCAAACATTTCCCCCAGGTTTCTTCCCAACTCTCTCTCCAGCACCAGCTGAGCAACATCAAATGGTGTAGCAGGAGCATGGTCACATAGTGTAACAAGTCTTCTGACCCACGCAGCTGGGGCCAAGTCGGGCTTCCCAACGATTTGGGCTACCTATGTTGAACCACTAATTCCCAAATCAATAAATTTTGTATTCATGAAAAAGATCCATGACTAGCTACCCCAATATGAGAAGATGATGATGACAGATCATCAGAGAAATGCAATTTTGGTCAGATATCAGGGATGCCAGCACAGACATGTATGAGAATGCATATGCGTATGTGATCACTTTTCTGAATATGCAGAAGGACAAGAAATTTACATCCCTCTACTTTGAATTATAGCATTTGCAAGTATTCAATTCTCTCCTATGGAAGAAGGATGATACCCGAAACCATATAAGAACACAGAAAAAGCCCTCCGTCAACTAGAGAACGAGCAACACGACACACGCAAGCACCACAAAGAAAAAATGAACATCAAATATCAGTCCGTCCAAGAACCAAAATCTAACTGAAGCTTAAACTGAATGCAGAGGCACTCAAACAGAAAGAAAGAACCAAAATCCATCTAAAAGCGTGTGAACACGACAAGGATGGTGGTTGGTGCACATGAGCAAAGAACTAAAATCCAGTTAAGCATGGCATTGCACAGAAGAAACTGAATGCGCAGTAAGTAAAGCGAAAACCGGCTTTAAGATCGCAAATCGAAATGCTTAGTTACCTTGAGAAAGAACCCGCCAAGGTCGGCGCACATAGCATATATCTTGTCAGCCGCAAGCTCGTGTTGCCTCTCCCACATTGCCTCCTGTTTCTGCTTATCCTTCTCGAGACACACTCGCACTTGGAACACCTTAAATAAATGCAAAATAGGGGACAAGAAGAAATCACACACACACACACCCATGTTCCAATCAGCATGCATTTCAAGAACATAGACAAGAATTCAGAGGTCGACATAAGGGGGCCGCGAATTCCCCACCTTGTAACCAGTGTAGATATCAACCGCTCGCACCCAGAACTGAAAGGAACGCTGCCAAGGCCTCAACTGGGTGGAGAGATTTTCTTGAATGCTGCTGAGATCAAAAGGAGGCATTTTCCCGAGCATTCCGAATTGCCTCCTGGTCAAATCACTCCACGCTCAACAACCCGTGTACTACCGGCAAGCTCCCATTCGACTCACAAACTAATCAAACGTCGTGGGTCGTTGTATCTGGCACCAGTGGCTCTTGATGCAGCATCAGCTGTACATTCGTGAAGTGTGGCTGAGAAACCGATAAAGGCGCGTACCATATACATATATGTATGTACGTCCGGTGAAACAGTGCCGAAGTTGTGGGGGAAGGGACAGCTCTCACTTCAGGCTCGAAGCGTGCGAGCTCGAATTGCTTGGCTTGAAAGGCTTGTAGTGCCAAAAGGAAAAAGGATTCCGCAAAAATAAGCGGTCCCGAGCTCTCTGCTTTCGGCGTCACCCCTCTCTCCCCACCACATCACCCCAGGCCCTCTTATCTATCACCCCTTTCCTTTCGGGGCTTCTTTTCGCCCTCGATCAATCCTCGCCTCGAGTACGTGTTACGGAGAAGGGGGAAGGATGGGGAACCATCGCCGATTCAGGACGAGACAATTAACGTTGTTTCCGGGTAAGGGAAGTTGATGCCTAGGGAGTTCGTGCTCCCATTGGGGGGATTCATTACTTAGGCGATGAGCTATAACGACAGGCCGCCGACAAGCAACATAGTCTTCTTTATCAGAAGTTGCGCGGGGTAGGGTGCAATTATTCGATTGAGAGAATTTTCAACGAATTTATTTTCTGAAATTTCACGCAAATAATCAGTTAACGAAAAATCACATATGATCGAAGAAAATATGCATGTTTAAAATTTACGAAAATGAAATTCCTTTGATTTCCCGAGCATCAAATTTTCCTCAAAATAAACATACCCTGTAATCTACGTCAATTTTGCCAAGAAGTTTATGTAAAAGCTCGCTTGCCATGGTGTCAGAACCTGTTGTAAAAAGATTATGTCAGTATGATTCGACAAAGGAATCTCCCTTGTCCCGTCGTCGCCCGTGGACATCTTATGTAAGGCTTGTTAATTAGTGATTTAATAATGGAGATGACATGGTCCGGAACAGGACGATGCCTTTGTACTTCCAATCGGGACAAAAACCATTGAAATTGCATTTTCAGGTATTCAGACTAGGACGAAAGACCCTGTTTTTTAAGGAGTTGATGAAGGGAAGGAGGCTTTGGGCGCTCGCGCTGCATAAGAGGATGAAGGGAAGTGGGCTTTGGGCGCTCGCGCTGCAAAAGAGGCTGTCCTGCCCGATCTCGATAAACAATATACACTCGACTCAGACACTAGTTCACAGGAGAATCATTGGCTTTCACTGATCAAGTCACTGGTTATACTTTCCAACATACTTGTTCTTCTATTCCTAGTTTCAAGAGAGAATGATTCAATTGTGGGAATGTTATTATACCAAGCTCAGAGCAGCTCAAAAACAGCCCCAATATCCCTGCTTCCCTGAAGATGGTTCTCTGCCACACGCTTGCACGCAAACTCTTCTTCTTTAACTCACTTAGAATAGACAGTATGAGCACTGCAAGTTAAGATGGTCCATTTAACAACATTAATAGTGTCCCGTGGAGAAGTGACAAATCGCCAATGGCGTGATGCCAGGAAAAGAAGTATCAAGCACCAGATCCCATCCTTCAAGAAATGAGATAAGATACAAACCGCTCCCACCCTCTTACAAATCATTTCAGATTAACATCGAAAAACGTACGGAATCTAGAAAATTCAACTGTAAGGGGGCCCAAAACGAAGTTTCATGTCCCCATGAGCGAAACTTCTACCTTCCATTTTCCACATATCTGCTTCTTCGAAAGATATTTTGTGGCCAATAATCCTACCAGCCAAACAAAGCAGTCCAATAACTCTTCAGCTGCGCAAGCAGACAACTGTCTTGTTAGTCATCAGCCAAGAAAAGCAACATGTGCATCTTATAAGCTATGGAAGCTGACAAACAATCACGATGCTCATGCAGCAACAAAACAAATCTTCCTTGGTACAATGTCATATTCCCAGTTCAGAGTTTCATCACTCTGCCTAAATAGTAAATACTTTTATCATTCTGCATGCCATCACTCAATTTCCAAGTGATCACAATAATCCCACAACCACTGACTTGTGTATCTGAACATTATAAAAGTAACTCCAATTTCAGATGAGATGAGCAAGGCATCACAATGCTCGTGGGAAGTACCTAACGAGTATTATGCTTCACATTAAATGTAAAGGCATAGACATTATCAGATAAAAAAAAAACCCTAATCAGTGCATACTGAAAGAAAATGAAGCATTAATAACATAACCTTTTTATAGATCAAATCTATCAAGATCTCTATGTACATATACTAGGGCAACCTCAAGTTTTCATGCAATGTTCTACCTAACCTCCGAAATTTATTGTAAAGTAAATATAGTATCAGAATCACATTTAGAAACCCATACCCTCACTATTTTACTCTTCATTATAACGATCTACAAATGATGTAACCAAGAGACAACATCATATAGTACCTTGTAGCATATTCATCTGCTTTGTCAAGTTCATTACTCTTCCACATATCTCACAGATCAATAACACGAGAAAGCTTCTGAATCCGATTTAATAAGAAATCTCCTTGCTTTATGGTTGCTTGGTAAAGAGCATTCTTTGCATCTGGTCGGTTGGTTTCAAGAACACCTGCAACTTTATCAATCTTGCAGTGAAGCTTGCCAGCAGCAATAAATCGAGATAGTTCTCTGCAGAAGACTCAGATCTTTTTAGGGCAGCAATACACAATTATTTACTCCAAAAGAAGCCAAACCGAAATCAAACAAATCTGCAGCTGAAAGATCCAAGGTCTAGAATAGAATCCACATTTCAATCACTTACAGATCAATAAAATCCACTGTTACTCCAAATGCTCTTGCCATTGCTTCAATCGTAACACTCTTATAGGATTCCAGGAACTGGGAATAAACGACAGTTCTGACTTCCCTCATGTAATAGCGAAAATGAGGGTGCAAATACCGATCCAATTTTATTTGCTCAGCCAGGCCAGCTAAGCAAAAGGAAATGAGAGAACTGTTAGATGCTCAAATCCAACTGTTAGGTAAATGAAGCCCAAAACGCAAAGCAATTTCAAATACCCAGGTCAGTGAGAAGGAACAGGAAAGTATATGCCTATCTATCGAGGACATCCACATCATTAGAACAAGAGGAGGCATTGTACTATGAGAAAACTGATTAGAAAAGGTAGAAGAAATTAGTCGACACATACTTACCAAAAGCACAAAAAAAGGATTTGTATTGACAATCATAAAGAGAATTCAAAAACTCTGAAAGATGGGGGATTTTTCCGATCACCGTCAAGATCTCAGGAGCATCCACAACCTGCCCATAGCATGTTATTTTTAACACTCATGCTGTGATGCAAATCTGCCAAAACTCTGATATCAAAAAGGAAAAAGAACAATTTTATTTCTGCCAAAGAACAAACCTTCTGCTTCAAGGAAACTCTATCCAATGATATGATGCCAGTAAGAACTGTGTAGAATACAAAGGTGTCATAAGGGAAGAGCTCATAAGTTGTGAAGGTTGAAATGGAATCCAGAAATAAATTAGCAGCCTTCTTAAAATTTCGTGTCGCCATGCAATACAAGCCTTCATACACCTTCAAACGGTTTTTCCGTTCCCAATCACCTCCCTCTTCAAATAAGCTGGTAATGTAACAAGCTTTTAATCTCGTAGAATTAGACATTAAGGAGCCAGAAAAGAAAAAACAAATTAACAGAATGGCTTACTTTTGTGCTTTATCAATGCTTTTGGAGATGAGATCAAAATCCATGTAGAAGAAAGCTAGCTGAAGGGTGTAGAAGACCAAATCCATCTTCTGCCCCACAGCCACTGTTTTACTTTCTGTAACCCTGAGTTGTTCCAGCGCTTTCTCCTATCGCAAAAAGGAGTGAGCTTGTGCGAGATTAAACTCCAATTGAAAATCATATATGGCCAGCACCCAGCAGAAATAACTAGAACTGCAAAACCTTACCTTGTCACCGATTCGAATGAAAAACAAGGATTTAGCTAAGTGAGCTTCCCTAACTTCACTTTCCCCCAAGTTTTCTTCAGCATCAGTGATCCTGGAAAGAGGTAAACAAAGTGGCTCATTAAACAACCAACATAATGTGTGATATAGGGCATAACTCGGATTATTAGATCAATCAGACCTAAGCCATAATACCATTTCCTTACAGCATCACTCAAATCAATGCATCACCAATCACCATGCAGCAGTATACTTCCAAACGAACCAAATCAATTAACTGTTGATTAGATTTACACAAGAAAATCAATTGTCAAATATCAAAGTCTCACATTTGGGCAACTAACTCATTACAAAATTATTACCATAAGTATTTTCTTCAGTCATACAGTTAATCGCACAAATTTTGAAACCAAAAGAAATGAGAGAAATGAGCTTGAGCTTCATTAAATTTGAGAGCTATCGAAATTACGGTGGTATAAGAGAATGCAAGCAAAATTAGATTTTTTTTCCACAACCGCCCCGTACTAAAATCACGGACTAATCCAAGGAATTGCACGACACCATCTTTGAGCGAGCTCACACATTCGGTACCGGGTGAAAATTCATCCCAGGCATACAGCTCCAGGGAAGTAAAGGGTACACCTTGTCGATTCAAAGCTTTGTGAACCTGTCTGTTCCTTCAATGCCAATATTGAAGCTACCAGCACCATGCATGTACATATCATTGCGTTCTCTAAAGACATTAAGCCCGGGTGATTATGGGATTGAGGTGGCAAAAGTAAGATAAATTACACGATACACTATATTAGGACATATTCCAATTGAGAAGACATACATTCCCAGCTCAAGCGCTAAGCTAACGCACACATCCCCTGCGAACATCGACATTAATAGGAATAGAACTGGAAAAAAAAAAAAAAAAAAGACGAATCGAAGCTCAAGAAACCCACTTCTCGTCAAGCTTCTTCAGCTCCTCCTCAATGCGCGCGCGCATCGAACCCAAGAGCCCCTCGTCCATCTCCAGGACCGACTCGGCCGCCAGGGTTTCGTACAGCGAGGCCATATCTGGTCACGGCCACCGCAGATAGATGCAAGCTAGTCAGGGCACAAAAACCCCAGCCACGAAGAGGAAATCTCGGGAGCGAATCGAGGCGGGGGTCATTACCGTCGGACTTGATGGGGGCGAGGGCCTCCACCTTGAGGCGGACCTTGTCGATGTCCTGGACATCGGGGTGCTTGAGGAGGAAGAGCTTGTGAGCAAGGACGAGGTGGGGCTGCTGGGATCCCTCTTCGCCTTCCATCGGCGCCGATCGCTCCGGCGACGACGGGTGTTTCGAGCTCGTGGGAGTTTTGGCGCGGGGTGCTTGGGTGGGACGGAGCTTTGGGGACGGAAGTGACTTGAGCAAGGGGTTTTCATCTTGCTCCGGTCCGATGCCATAAAGAAATGGTAAAAAAGAAATGAATTTTGGAAAATGGCATAAATGATAAATGTTTCTTGAACATTTGCCTAACGGTAACTTTTCCATTTATTCAATATAACCTCTATAATTTTAAAGGAAAAAACTACCAAAAATCTCAAATTTTATCATCCGTGACACATTTATCCCGAACTTTTTTTTATGACATCAAAAACCCCAAACTATATTATTTGTGATACATTTACTCAATTGTACTTTAGTCCATGAGCATTTTCGTCTTTTTTATTTTTTCTTTTTTTTTCCTTTCCGATGAGACCCTCGCCAGATGCCGGCGAGGGCCACCCTCGCTCGCCCAAGCGAGGCAACCCTCGCCCGACGCCGGCGAGGGTCGCCCTTGCCTGAGTTGGGTGAGAGCCGCCCTCACTCGCCCAAGCGAGGCGACCCTCGCCCCTACCAAACGTCGGTGAGGGCAGATCCGGTGAGGGCCTCACCGAAAAGGAAAAACAAAAGAAAAAGCAACAAAAACGAAAATGCTTATGGACTAAAGTATAATGAGGTAAATGTGTCACAAATAGTATAGTTTATGGTTTTTAATATAACAAAAAAAAAGTTTGGGGTAAATATATTACGGGTGGCAAAGTTTTGGGTTTTTTGTGGTTTTTTCCTAATTTTAAAATATTATCTTTAAATTTGAATTAATAGTATAACGACATTAAACAATAATCATATAATTTGTAGACCAACTTAAACATGTATCAAAAGTTAAAAACTACATCAAACAGCTTCAAAGTTTAAGAACGATATTACATATTAAAGTAAAATTTATGAATCATATTGAATAAATTACAAAATTTCAAGAATCACGGTTTAAGGATTATTTGCGCCTTTATCCTTTTTTATTTTCATAATTCAGCAGCTATACGGGCGCATTTACTAGTGCGTGGTCGTCTTCCAGCCCATACCAGAAGAACTCAGTCCATGACAAAAGCCCATATACATGTCTCTCTTCTTTGCACGGGACACTAATAGCTGAAGCGCGCGAGCATTTCGCTTCACACAGCACAGAGACAGGTTCGTCTTCCTCGCTCGTGCTCTGGTATTTTATCATCGTAGCTTCAGATCATGCTCAGATCAACGTTCGCTCCCATTTTCTTGACATTCCCCGCAAGACCCAGAATTCAGAACTCGCTCCTTCGACCCATTGCCTGCACCTTCTCAGACGTCTCGCCAGATGTTCGACCAAATGCCGCACTCACTCTTCCTCTTACAATCCAAGCGGTGCTAGAGCCCCCCAAGTCAGCTTACGTCCATCTTCCGTTCTGTAGAAAGCGCTGCCACTATTGTGACTTCCCCATTGTTGCTCTGGGGTCACTAAATCAGGAGGAGGATGACCCGCGGATAGTGAATTATATACAATTGCTTTCACGTGAAATCGAGGCAACAAGAGCCGGATTCAAGACCAACCCTCCTCTTGAAACTGTGTTTTTTGGAGGTGGCACGCCGTCTCTGGTGCCGCCTAGGTTTGTTTCTTCGATCTTGGAATTGTTGAGAGTAAAATTCGGGTTGGTGGCAGATGCAGAGATATCGATGGAAATGGACCCTGGCACTTTCGATGCAAGAAAGATGAATGATTTGGTGGAGTTGGGTGTAAATAGAGTGTCATTAGGAGTTCAGGCATTTCAAGAAGAGTTGTTGAAGGCTTGTGGGAGGGCACATGGTGTTGAAGAAGTTCATGAGGCTATTCAAATCGTTAAGTCTTGCGGTGTTGTGAATTGGAGCATGGACCTCATCTCATCTCTCCCTCATCAGACACGTGAAATGTGGGAGGAAAGTTTGCATTTGACGATTGAAGCATCACCTGCTCATGTCTCTGTCTATGACTTGCAAGTGGAACAAGGCACAAAATTTGGAAAACTGTGAGTCACCCAAGCATAGAGTCACGCACGAAGGCTGTAGCTTTTAGTGATTCAAATAAGTTTGAAGCTGATTGTTTAATGTGGCTGCAGGTACTTACCGGGGGAATTTCCACTGCCTTCAGATGGACAATCTGCAGATTTCTACAGAACAGCATCAAGGATGCTATCTGATGCAAGCTACAACCATTATGAGATCAGCAGTTATGGCCGAGACGGATTTGAGTGCAAGCACAATCTTACATACTGGAAGAACTTGCCTTTTTATGGTTTTGGCCTTGGCTCTGCTAGTTATGTTAAGGGGTTGAGGTTCTCAAGACCAAGGAGGATGAATGAATACATGGATTATGTGAAGAAGTTGGAGGAGGGAATGAAAGACTCGTGTGGAGATGATCATGTTGAAGTTGATGATTTGGCTATGGATGTTGTGATGCTCTCTCTGAGAACTGCAAGAGGTTTGGACTTGAGATCATTCAGGGACGCATTTGGCGACTCCCTCCTCCTCTCTCTTTGCAAGGTCTATGAGCCTTACTTAGATAGCGGGCACATGATTTTCATGGACAAGGACTGCAAAGTCATGCCTGGCAAGGAATTGAACACCCTGCTGATGGACAAAGGCGAGATCACAAGAAGATTAGCTTATATGAGGCTCAGCGATCCAGACGGTTTTCTGTTGTCAAATGAACTCATATCGCTTGCATTTGGGGTCATAACTCCGTAAAACTGTGATTGGCGTAAGACATGCATATGCCTCAACACCTACAGCCCAACAAACAGTTCTTGTCAGGCTGCCTGCTGCTGAGAAATCAGAAGATTGCTTCGGTTGCATTTGCTGGTGAATTCGAATTCAGAAATAGTCTCACTAATCGGCATGAAAGCCGATCGCCTGCAAGGTAATAATCAGGACAGATGCTGTCCAGCTTTACATGAATGATAACATACAGAGTTTATGAAGCTATCTCTTAGATGATAGAGAACCGATTGGGAAGATCGAGAGATGGAACCAAGAGATAACATGGATGCAGCAGACTCATGAACTTTACACTGTGACTGCAAACATCATAAGACAACATTGCACCAAAAGGATCCAAGAGGTGTTGCCTGATGGCTAGACCAGAACGAGACAGGAGAAGAACCATTTCTGGCAAATTTTTGCTGTAATATGAAACTAGACTCCACAGTCATTATTGAAGGACGGAAATGTTTCGAAGCATGGTGGGTGAAAATTGCACAACTACTTTCAACTAGTCTAATACAGATTGTGTTTAGCAAAACAATGCATATTTACAAGGTATTACAACAGATATGATAAAGCCACACCCAGCTTATTTTCCAAAATGTTGAAATTATATAAACCAGACTCCAGGTAACAGGAGAGAGTATACTTCTTTCGGCCCAAGAAGATTAAGACCTCAGCAAGTAGGTTCAAAAGCAACTGCCAAGTTTCGAATTGCATGATTCCATATTCCACCAAAACAATGGCTGGGCCATGCCATCTTGCTTTCACAATGATGCAGCTATTGTGTGCCTGATTGACCGTCGAGTCAACACACCACTTACGAAGGCTTTGTTCTCTTTTTTATGCGCTTAAGTTCTTGTTTTCCTCTCATGTCCCTACAAAATTGGAAACAAGAATTCTTATTCCCATATTGTAACCGAAACACTGAAAGGCAGCCAGCAAAATTACCAAAATATATTGGAATACGAGAGTATATAACACACAATCAGTTGGGACATCAAGTTGCCTCATGTTTTTAAGCAAAAATGAGTACACCAAAATTAAAGAGGGGGAGAAATGGTACCTCTGATGTAAGAATACAATGATATAGAGAATAGGAAGGAGCATCAGCGTCAATATTGCAGTTGCGAGATACAATATATTAGGTTGCTTCTGCAGATGAGAAGAATTTCAGAACCACACCATCATTGGACGACAAACATCGTCGACATGTGTGTTTGGAATGACTTTTGCATTCAAGAATTTGAGATTCGACCTTTGTGTAATCTCAAACACCTCAGATCCTATAAACACACAGATATTGATATCTGACATCATGTAAATCTTTTCATAAATCCTCTTGTTTGAAGGGAAAAGTTAGAAGGTACTTTTTGACATATAAGCATATAGCCTCTAGTTTGCCAATTGAGAGGCTTGGGGTGGGGACAATAACCCAAAACCATTTTTATCCAAATCAAAGAAAGAAATAGGAAGAGGAATGGGGTTTACTGCTTCTGCCAGGTTACTAGTGAGATTTGGCTTCACAACTGCAATGTGGGCTCCATATCACTGGCTAATACTAAAACTATTTAAAAGAAAACAATCCATACCAGTCCTCCTCTTGGAAAAGGCCTTTTCTTTTCAGAGCAAGTGTGAGCATCACAAAATTGGTGCACAAACAACTCTAGCAATGCAAGTATATAATTATGGTTAGCAACACAAATAGTGTTCTTGGAATAATTAAACAACTACTGGATATTACCATGAAGTAGGCTTGCTGAAAGACCTTGATTTACAGGAAAACAGCTATCAGCAAGACTCTGCCAACAAGAAAAACTTTAAAAAGATGGCAGAAAAGTGAGTATCTGTTATGGGAGTTGCAGGATTGCAGGTAAACCTCACATAGGTGGCGGTTCCTGGCTGCAGCAGCAGGATTGCACTTAGTCTTTTGTGACTTTGAATTGATTAAAAAATCACAATGCAATGCGCCGCATAGATCGGCCAAGCATTTGTTACGACTCTGGTTCAATTGAGAAATGTGAGAGAACAAAACAAAATTTCTAAAACAAAGGTTGTAACTTCAAAATTTAGTAGAGACTTCTCAATTCAAGGACCAGCAACAAGCAAAAGGTATTACTTCCTGTTAGCATGCATATGCTACAGCTACAATGATCACCTTCTCTCTTGCAAAAGAAATATCTATTCATCACAGGCCACCAAGAGTAATCAGAGGCAATTGCCATCTGAAATAAATGATGGTAAGGTCTTTGCTTACATTAATTGCTATATCATATAATTTTCACTATGTGATAAAACATTTAGTAGCGCTTACTATCTAATAAAACCCCCCAATCACTTAAAGACAAGGAATGAGGATTTACATACGACATTCAGAAGGTTGTAGTGCCTGTTGTCGAAATGCTGATCAAGAAACTTCTCAGCACGAAAGCTTTTCTTACAGTATCCACAGCGCCATTCTTTTATGTCGACATGAATTTTATGCTCCTCTTGATCTCGGAACATGTCATTATCAGGGTGAAGCTTACATGGACTCGACATCTGAAACTTTTCTCGTTTCACAAATGGCATCAAATACTACACAAGCCAAACACCATGTACACAAAACGTTAGGAAAAGAAAAGGACCTCTTCACGAACAAAGATAAAAAGGCAGGGTATAGGGAAAGAAAAAAATAAGTCGCTATTACCTCCTCCACAATTTGCCGCGCCGCCCGACTTCTTTCTCTAGAACAATGTACTTCATGAGCGTGCTCTTGTTCTTGCTTAAGATTTCTAAAGAAGATCAAACACACCAGGAATGTTAGATTGCCGGCACTCCTAAAATTGCAAAATCTACTCGCCAGGAATAACATAAGTTATCGAGGACTCCAACGTCAATCTTGAAACGTCACAAGTGACCTTGATTCAATCCTATCCCTCACAATCCTTAATGATAAAAATAAGACATCGTCATTCAGGCTAATCTGGTAAGAAGGAGAGATCACCTTGCAGTTGCAGACTTCGTCAATTCCTATGAATATGAAATGTTTTTCGTCAATTCACCCGGAAATTAACAAGAACGAGCTGAAATTTGCAATATTTTACATGAAAGCATCAAACCACATAAGTTGGAAAATGGACAGCATCAAATGTCCTTGACTGAGGAACCAACACGGATCAAACCAAACCACCCAGGTTCCATTTTAAGGTAACATCGTCCACTTGAACAAACATCAACTACGAACATCACAAGCTCCACAATTTTTCTAGTTCCGAAGATAAATATACAGAGAGAGAGAGAGAGAGAGAGAGAGAGGCAGAAGTAAAAGAATGACCTGATCGATTTCAGCTGGAGATGCAGAGGAGAACGTGAACTGGAGCCCCAGGAAGATCGCGACGAAGAAGACGACCAGAGCGATCGCCGGAAATCTTTCCATCTCTTTGCAGAATGAACAGAACGGAAGTTCGTCGACAAGAATTTTCCGGTCGCCAAATGAAGTTTCCGGAAATTGAATGAGCGTTCAAATTATTTGGCCCAACGTCGGCCCAAGTTTCGTGGGCGTTAGTCCATTTACAAAGCCCAAAAATGGTGGGCCGTGTTGGTTCTTGACAAGGCCTGAGAAAAACAAATAACATGCATTGTATGAATAACAACAATTAAGGGTGCAATTGAAACGTGAAAAACCTACTCCCGCACCTTTTTAGTTCGCATCGATCATGACATAGTTCTCTCCAAGTATATAGAAAAGGAAAGAAAAGGGGTAGATGAGATAGAGATGGCAAAAGAAGGAATCCAAAATAGTTCTAATTCTTACTTTGCTCTACGAGTAAACCAATGTAGGTTTAGTTCTGATCAATCACGACACAGTTCTCTCCTGGTATAAAAAAGGAAAGAAAAAGGTTAGATGAGATAGCAACGGTTAAAAAAAAAAAAGACCCAAAATAGTTATGATTCTTACTTTACTCAACAAGTGAATCGGTGTTAGGTATGCTTAAATTCAAGACGCGAGTAAAACAATAATGTCATTGAATCTAGTTGGTGCCAATTGATACTTTTGTCTCCCGATTCTTTTCTCTACTTCTACAAGACATACGTACGTACATACATACTTGATTATAATATGACCCATAAGGCAAATCTCAAAAACTAAAATTAGATATCGATATACATGGTAATCTACGTTTCCTGTATAGTTTTGTCATAAATTGTCATTGCGCCCATAATCAACGAATGATTATACATACATAGTTCAAGGGCTACGAGACACTCTGCGATTCGCCACTCAAACACCAAATTGGTGTGATTATCTCAACATTTCATACCTAACTCTCGGTTGGAGCCTAGGGAACATCCCCAGCTTAATCAGATCAGATGACCCAAATGATGGCATGATTAGATTAGGCTCTAAACCAGCTCCGGCCGATCCTAACGAATCTTTTTAGGACTAATAAACAAATTTCGCGCGTGCCCTTATGAACAAACTTTATCGATCTTTACTTTATATTTTGAAAATTGAAGTTTTTCTGCGTCCTTGAGGGTCCAAAGTGGGTTCAACTTTTGAGAAGGGGGAGCTCTGAATTGCTGAACCTAACAGAAGGAAAAGCTGCCCTTTTGGCTTAATCAATCCATCTTTTCTCTCCCCCGAAATGTTCTTGATCTCTCTATATACGTTGCATCAAAAGTCGTAATTTTCGAATATTTGATTGGTTAATAGATAAGAAAAAAAGAAATCCTTATGAAAGAATCGCTAGCCATAGGACCTGCACGGTCCGACCCTCGGAGAACGTATGCACATCACTGAAAGTGAGGAAACATGAAATTGTTGCTAAAATGTGGATAATTTACCAACTTTATTAAGGGAAAAAGTCACAAAAAAATCTCAAATTATGTCTACTGTAACACGTTTACGCTCATTTTTTTTTATTGTTACGTCAAAAACCCCCCAAACTATGTCTATCGTGATATTTTTAATCTAAACTTTTTCTTTTGACATAACAAAACCACAAATTTGTACATATGTGAGACATTTACTTTCCGTCAATGTTCCGTTAGATGATTGTTCAACCAAAATAACGTCGTTTTTATTTCACTTAAGCACGTCTATGTCAATATTATTTGCTTTATGGCGTCTATATATGCATATTTTTAATGATTTTCATTGACAGAATTTTGACGAAGGGAAAATGTGCAACACTGATATATGTTTGAGATTTTTTACGCCACAAAAAGAAATTTATGGCAAATGTGTCACGGTAAGTATAGTTTAGAAATTTTTCGTACCTTTTACCCTTGTTTTAATGGTTTACTTAGGTAAGTATCAATTTCCTTGAAGTGCATAAATTGCAGTGCCATCCCTCGAGCAAGCTCATGAATTACCGAGCGGTCTTCTTCGTGTTTACTTAACCAGTGCGTCGACAATCCATCTTGTGCAAGGACGTGCTTGTGTTTATCCGTAGTCAATTCTTATGTGTTATCAGCGGCCGACACGGGAACGCAGATTGGGGAGATGCAAGGTAGATACCTAATTCAAGTATGAAATACTTTGGAATTTCAGACCATGTATCATGGATTATGACATGTATACGTTCTTGTGAAATTGGTCAAGTACAGAGGAAGGAAATTAATTAAAGATGAGGATATAATATAAGATCATTCAGAACAATCATTGCTGAGTTTGTCATATTTTCCTTTCTTTTTGTTAAAGTCTTCTTTGGCATTCACATTGCTTGTGGTATCCCTCAAAAGTTGAACCCACTGTTGCGACTAAGCGTCGAGGTGCACCTACAAATTCAAATTCGATTAGGCGTGCGAGACTTAATATAAGCAGCTACTTTTGTGAACATTCCTCACCCAAAGTTAGCGTACCCCGACCTCCTACTGCCACGTAATATAAGAAAATCAAACTAGACTATATAACATATATATATATATATAGCTACCGATTATTGAATTGGACCCTCCTTCCTGTTTTTTCGTGTCTCGAGTTTTCTTCATGAATATTTTCATTAGCTGCAACATCTAGCTAAGATTTTTTTTTACTTGAAATAATATAAGGGATAATGACACGAACAGTTTCTAAACTTTGGCCAAATGTATAATATGATCCATACACTTTTTATTTATTCAATTTAGTCCATGAATTTTAATCTAATGTTCAACGTGATCCCTGAACTTTTAATTTATTCAATGTAATCCCTCGACTTTTGATATATATACAATGTAGTCCATGAATTATATGAAAATATTCAATATAGTCATTGAACTTAAATGTATGAAAGGACTATATTGAATATTTTCATATAATTCAGGAACTAAATTGAATACGTACAAAAAATTCTAGGACTATATTGAACAGCTTAAAGGTTTAGGGACCACATTGTACATTGAATTAAAGTTCATGAACTATATTGAATAAATTAAAAGTTCGGAAACCATATTGCACATTGGACTGCGAAAGGTTAGAAACTGTTCATGTCAATATCCAATAATATAATGATAAACAAAGTCGTACGAGCAAAGACATGCATGATAATATGAAAATGTCACACATTACGTTGCACTCGAAAAGACCCATTTTCAATTTCAATCAATCTTCATCCTTAAAAAAAAAACACAATAAATCCATCTTTCAAAAAGCAATGTATGGTGTTAGGTCTAAAAGACCTACGATCTCGCTGTTGGGTTATGCAAAAGCCAAAGTTATAATAATACTGCATAAAGTGACGCAACGGAGTGTCCCGCGCAAGGATCAAAAGATTCCAACCAACCCGAGGGAAGAACATCTCACATGTTTGTCATCATCCAAACGAAATATCTAATTAATGTTTCGGAATTTAAGGAGCTTTAAGGAATCTGGTTGACTAACTTAAATGAATTTGATGTGAAACGCGATTTCCCACGCATTGATTAATGTTGTCTTCGAGAGATTAAAGTGGAATATGATAATGTCCACAGAATACAATATCTTCTCTCACATAAAGTTGAGATTTTTTTTCGGGTAATAGTCACAAAAACCTATAAACTATGGCTAATGTAACATGTTTATCCAAAAAAAAAAATTGTAACATAAAAAACCTCAAACTTGTGCATATGTAACACATTTACCTAAAATTTGTACATTGTAGCACATTTACTCAAACCTTCTTTTTATAACACCCAAAACCTCAAACTTGTATGCCCTAAAAATTTGGAGTCGTGGAAAAAAATTTGAGATTTTTGATGTCATAAAAAAAAATTTAAAGCAAATGTGTTACGTAGAGATATATGTTTAGGGTTTTTAGTATCATGAAAAAATATTTGGGGTAAATGTATCACACGAGTGCAAATTTAGAATTTTTAGTGTCACCGAAACATAATATAGAGTAAATGTATCACGTTGGACAAAATCTAAAGGTTTCTTGCCGTTTCTTTCCTTATGTTTTTTTCCTCGGATAACCTAATAAAAATTGAAGGCGGGAATTGTCTCTACCCAAAGTACTTTCACGCGCATCTCTACTTCAACAAAGAATGGACATGTATCTCCCAATTGCACTTGTCCCTTTCGCACGTCCCCAGAATTAGGGAATTAATAATGACATCACTTGTAATGAATCCATACATATCCATACGTGTGTGTGTTTCTCTATATAATACACATATGCCAACCAAGACATTTATAGTGTGATGCACCCACAAACCCAGAGCCAGCACTGACCAAAACGCCTCGTTCGACATCCTCTTCTGGGTACCCAAGTTTTGTCATTGAAGGCCAGTTTTTTTCTTGACTGGCATGAATTATGTGTCCCTTGTAAGTCCACCCTCATCCCTTTCAAAAGGACCGCCCGTCCCCCCCCCCCCCAAAAGATAAAGGAAAAATAAAAAGCATACCAATCTTTCCTCTCCGACACACGAAATCATGGGAGGTGAAATATGTGGAAGAATGGGAAGTGGGCTCTGTGTAGGGCTGAGGAATTCGTGGAGAAACATGGAGAGAGGCCTCAACGAAGCCGTGTCGAGGAGCCGGGTCGGCAGATACTTCGAGCTCGAAGCGAGGAAGAGTTGCTTCACAAGAGAACTCCGTGCGGGCACCGCCACTTTCCTCACCATGGCTTACATAATTTCGGCAAATGCCACCATCCTCACTGATTCGGGCGGGCGGTGCTCCGCTGCGGACTGCACCGTCCCCGGGAGCCCCGGCTGCACCCTGAAGCCCGACCCCGGCTACGAGAACTGCCTCAGCAGGACCCAAAAGGACCTGGTCGTGGCCACCATTTTGTCGTCCATGATCGGTTCGTTGGCCATGGGGTTATTGGCCAACCTCCCCCTGGGGCTTGCCCCGGGTATGGGCCCGAACGCCTACTTGGCCTACAGCTTAGTGGGTTATCATGGATCCGGGCCCGTCTCATACCAGACAGCCCTCGCCGTGGTGCTTGTCGAGGGTTGCGCCTTCCTCGCCATAGCCGTTCTCGGGCTCCGGGCGAAGCTCGCGAGGCTCATACCCCATCCGGTTCGACTGGCTTGCTCGTCGGGCATCGGCCTTTTCATCGCGTTCGTGGGCTTGCAACTGCACCAGGGCCTGGGCCTCGTGGGGCCTGACCCGTCCACATTGGTGACCGTCGCGGCCTGTGCAACCACAGATCCGGAGACCGGTCAGTGCCTAGGAGGCAAGATGGGAAGCCCCACATTTTGGCTGGGCTCAGTTGGGTTCCTGGTAATTTCTTTTGGGCTGATTAAAAATGTCAAAGGCAGCATGATCTATGGCATTGTTCTTGTGACAGTCATTTCTTGGTTTAGAGGCACCGCCGTTACATACTTCCCACACACCGAGCTGGGTGATGAAAGATTCAATTATTTCAAGAAAGTCGTGGACTTTCATAAAATGAAGTCCACGGCAGGCGCCATAAGCTTCGCAAATTTCAACCGGACCGAAGTCTGGGTGGCTCTAATAACGCTACTGTACGTCGATGTCCTCGGTATCACCGCGACATTGTACGCGATGGCCGAGCTCGGGGGCTACGTTGATGATCGGGGCGGCTTCGAGGGAGAGTACTTGGCGTACATGGTCGATGCCGGCGCCACCGTAGTGGGGTCATTGTTGGGGGTCTCGCCGATCGCAACGTTCGTGGAGTCGTCGGCGGGAATAAGGGAGGGTGGTCGGACCGGGCTGACGGCGGTGATTGTTGGGCTCTATTTCTTGGCATCACTGTTCATCACACCCCTGTTGAGCAGTGTCCCTCCATGGGCCATAGGCCCATCACTGGTCACGGTCGGGGTGTTGACGATGAAGGTGGTGAGGGACATAAATTGGGAGAATCTGAAGGAGGGAGTGCCTGCATTTGTGACCATCATTCTCATGCCCTTGACCTATTCAATAGCCAATGGGATCATTGGCGGGATCGGCGTTTACGTTGCTCTGAGCTTGTACGACATTGTGAAGGGGCTTTTTGGGTGGTCGATGAAGATGAGGAAGATGGTGGTCAAGGAGCAAAATCAAGTGTCGGCATCGGCTGGCGGGGAAGCCGGAGCCGGAGCCGCCCACGAAATGACTTGAATCTGTAAAGATGTTTCTTCGGATGGACTGTTGGATGGCTGTGGTAGCGAAAGTGAAGATGGGGATTAGATGCGCGAGTTGCCATGAGAGAGAAGAGAGCAAAAAAGGAGCTAGTCATGCACACACGAAAGGCTTGGCCTCTTGACAATATCAGTGCCTTTCAAGGCAACTCTTGCATGTAGTCAATCTAGTTTTTTAGTTTTCTAATTATTGTCTCTAGCAATTTGTATTTTCAGTTTGGTTGCTTGAATAGTCCATCCGACAAAGATTCACATCTCATTTTGGATATGTCAAGTTAGACTACCCAAAAGGATTTGCAAAAGAAAGGGCTCTTTAATCTAAATTAATGAAAATAGTCGACTTTCGAAAGCAGCATGATTCCAGGGAGGGAAAATTCTAAATAATGGCTTGAAATTGGGTTACTTCCTCAAAAGAAGGTCCAAAGTAGACCTTACCTCAAATGATAATATGAAGCGGGATGGTTTTTTCGAAGAAGCACCCAAAGGCCAACCGGCAAAGATCGACTAGATCTTATTTGAGATTAAATTGATCACTTTAAGTTCTTATTTGAGGCAAGATCGACTAGATCCTCTTTTGAGAAAATGACTCCATTTGAAGTCATTAGTTGAGATTTAATTGACTACTTCATACTCTTACTATTACTCTTTTGAGAAAATAACCTCACGTTAGGCTTTTATTTGAAATTTTCGTTTTAAGTGATGAATATGCACATCAGGCCACATTCTAGGTGACATACATGTTGTGCCGCGAATTAGCAGATTTAAATCGTAAAAAGAAACGATTATGATACATTGCTTTCCTCCCCTCCATTATTTTGGAAAATGGAGATCAATAGGGATGTTTACGAGCATGAAAAGTGAGCTCTCATTTGGAAACACCGCATGCTTTTGTGAAATGATATAAAACATCCTCTTATTGTTTATAACTTAACGGTACTTATCTAAGATAAGTTCCCACGTACCAGACCACAACAAGTTTCTCAGCTTTTTTGTTGATGCTTCTGCATATTGACCCCACATTCTACTAAGCTAAGAGGACTAGCTTCACAACACAGATCGCATATGCTGGTCACTTGAAGAACCATGATAGACCGCAGTAAACAGTCCACAACATACATAAAAAGCTCCTCATGTTTTCAAAAGAGTTTTCAATTATAGAGAGAAAGAGAGAGACACTATTCCTCAGCAAGAAAAGGTTCGGGTATTCCTCTGTCGTCGTTGCTCAAAGACGAAACACAACAAGACAATACTAAAACTAAGAATATTGCAGTTTTGTCATCAACACCATAGGACGACAAACCAAAGCCCAAGTGTTTGAATCGTATGCTTGGTCAGAGCATACAGCGAGAAGTCACGGGGCAACCACACAATATCCTTGAACTTCAAGCAACGCAAAAGCAAATCAGATCATTTACAACAAGGTTGAGCATTCTGGTTCTTTCAGTCATGGCAGTTAGGGGATTCAAGGCTGGGAAGAAGCCCAACTGAGAATAAGATGGTAAAGTCTATTTAGTTAGGATACCGGTCATACAATTCTTGAATTCTTGGCCTGGGGCAAGCTTGTTTGCCCTGGCGATGGAGACTTCATACAGAGACTGGGAGCTGGACATGAATTTGAGTTGAAAAACACACTCATCTCCCTGTTGGATGCCATTCGCCTTGCGAAAGCCGTCCCACCCGGACGTTAGTGATCTTAGTCCCGATCTCTCGTGGTAAAGGACTGGCCACATTCTCTTAGATGGATCCTTGAGAAGCACAACTTTGCGGTCTCTAGTAGAAGTTCCCTTAAAAAATGACGATGGCAGGTCAGCAGGCAACTCCTGCATCAACAGAAGGAAGAAAACAAGGAATCTTACTTAGGTGCACACAAGTAAGCAAGCAATACCATAAACGCAATTGTATCTGCAACATAAGTAAAAAACAAGAAAAATAATGACCAGGGGAGCGATGAAATTATTCTAAAAATAACACCTTATATTATTCAGTTAAAGATCTATTGGGTGATGCCACTGAAGTAAACCCAACCCAATTTAGAAGCTGGGATGTGGGCCGTCGGATGTCCACAATGCTCCTACTACAAATAAATAATTGAGCTGAAATGAAAACTAAAATATCAATTAAAAAAAAAACTGTCATAAAACTAACATCTCGGAGGGGGAAAAAAAAAACAAAACTGTCTAAGCCAATTTTGAGGATCAACAGTAGTCAAATCAGAAGGGAAAATAAGTAGGGATTGTATAAAATAAACACCCACTAGATGAGAATGGTAGTCCGTCACAACTTTGACTGAATAGGAGGTCTCGGCAGCCATATGTACTGAAGAAGCCATTGCATTGATAGCTTCACCCTCTCCTAGTTGTCCATCACTTGCAATTAAAGCAGTACCCCCACCATACTCCGCCTTAACAATTGGCTCTTTTCCTGCATATAGGAGCATGGATTGAGCAAGAGCCATCACATGCTATCAAATGGACCCACAGAATCAGTATCCAGTTACGAAGGTTCTCTGAAATCATACCATAGATTTCCACTTGCTCTTGTTTTATAATCCTTGGCCTTTCAACTGAAAGATAAATGAAGTTAACTTTTGCCACATCACTGCATAACAATTACCTCTTCTGAAGTAAAAGCAAATGCAAACCTTTACAATTATTATCTTCATTCATCTCCACCAGCTCTCCTTTGACAATTGGCAACACTTCATCTGTCCACCATATCAAACAACAGAAAAAGATTAAGCACCTCTAACAAGAGAACTTCTGATACATGTCATACCAATAAAAACACAAATGGTACTAAAAGCACGCAGCTGTGCAGTGACCAAAGAGCAAACAAAAGGTACTAGTAGCTGGCTCATCAAAAGTCATGTTGATTAACTTCACAATAACAAGTCCAGCCTTCAGCAAAGTACCTGAGTAATATGCCACCAGATTGGGTGGTGATTGCCAACCGCCCAGTACAACCTACGACCCAGCCTAACTTATGAAGAGTGTCAAATAATCATCTTCTAATCTTGTTTTAATAGATTCAAGTTACAGAAACAATTACATGCTGATCTTAGAGAGTGTTTAACATTAACAGCTCAGAAGTAGATCAGATAAAGTCACGAAGCATCATTATCAGTAACCATGCCCATAGCTGCTTTCTTAGCATAACTCTCTTTTCAAGGGAAAGAAAAGGTCCATTAAAGGACAGTTATCATCTCTGTACCCCAATTGATAATAAATACATACACACACACGCATGATCTGTATATACATAGAGGCTCAGAGTTCTTACTCGTGCAGTTATTCAAGAGAGTCTCTTGTTTATCTATCCCTTCTGCGTTTCCACTTTTCTCAAGTTTCCTGATGTGTTGACTTGTTTCCTCACATGTCCA
Organism: Syzygium aromaticum; assembly: GCA_024500025.1. Classification (NCBI taxonomy): domain Eukaryota; kingdom Viridiplantae; phylum Streptophyta; class Magnoliopsida; order Myrtales; family Myrtaceae; genus Syzygium; species Syzygium aromaticum. The sequence goes on along the minus strand of CM044895.1, from coordinate 29,106,054 downwards.
ATTGTTGACAGAATCCAAAATTGGGTCTTTATCAGCTAATCCAGCTTCATCGTGACATAATCGTGATATAATGGCTCCAGCGGAAGAAGGTCCATTCCCATCCATGATACAGGGATTTCCACCAGCACAGGGTTTGTTGTTTTTCATTTCGAAACCAAACAAGTCAAATGCAGGTCGCGCCTCTTCTTCCTCTCTGTTCTCAATGTCTCTATTCATCATATAGCTCAATTCTTCAGCATAGACCGTGTTGGATAGAGGTTGACTTTTTCGACAACTCTTTAGACGCACCGATGCCACCTGTTTCACTGCTTCTTCCACATTTGTTCTGCAATGGCTTTGATCTAGCTCAGCTGATGCCCCAGACACAACTGAAGCACTCTCACTTGAACTCTTGTCACTGGTGGGGTCATCCACAGAATTTCTAATACTCCTAGTTCTTTTCTTACTGGTCCTATTTTCTGGAAAATCTAGTTTTCTGCATCCAGTCCGATCATATATGTCGACTCTGAAGTGGGAACCCAGGTAATAGAACAACAGAAAATATCCAACTTCTAAACCATGGTCGCACGAAAAAGCATTCCAACCTCTCTGGAATGCCAAAGATCCATCAACCATGGACAATGTCACTTCCCATTGCCTCCCACGTGAATCCTCCAGACAGATATTTTGATTAAGTAGTCCTGAAACCGTGGGAGCAAATTTTGGAGGAATGTACTGCAATTGAAAGAAACATCTATTGTAAGACAAAGCTCATTCTCACAACAAAATCGGTGGGATCAACAAACTATGATTATGCCTATCCAGATCAAATTTTGGGAGAAAGTTGACTGCGCAAGCATCACAGTACTGAAATATAGCACTTCAAGTTACCACAACTAAAACCATCCAAGCACTTGATAGGCAATAATCTGGAACAAAAACACCATGACCCATTCAGGTCATGTAGATATGGCAAAATAAAAATTGTATACGGTCAGCTACCTGAAGCATATGCCTATTTCTCCATCAAGGCTCCAGACCAGCTGAGTACCACACATGTTGAGTTACATAACCGGATGGTTAAAGGTTGATAAATTAATCAGTAGATATATTCCTCGAGAAATTTTTACTTTCTATTGAATGACATGATATCTTATGCCACTTCTTATCGTTTCCTTTTGCATATTTTTAGATCAATCTCATTTTTCTTCTCTATCAAAAAAAAAAAAAACACCCAAGGAAAAACTCCACAAATGGCTCGGCATTTCTTTCACAATCTAACCAAACAAATGCACTCCTTTCTAACTGGCAATTATTTGATGCAGAAGCAAAGAATTTCAAGAAACAATTTACTGTTTCACTGGTCAGCATATGTCGAATTAAACTTTTTATTTCTCTCAGTTGCTTTGCATCTTTTATATATAACAGAAGTTTTGTTAGTAACTGGTTAACACCACTAGGTAGAATTCTCATATATAATATGACTCTGTGTTAGACCTTTAGGGCTGTGCTCAAATTCATTTTCATATTCGAATAAAGTTTCTATTCATGAAACTTGTTTCTTTTAACTGAAAGTCTTTGAAGTCCAGAAAAGAGTCCGTTAAAACAGGGATTTCCTGTTGATATGTTCACTTTGCTTCTTCAATCTTTTCTTATTAACCAAGTCACTCATTAGAGATCTAAGCCCAGACTAATTCACAGGGTGGAGCTGCCAATAATAGTAGTCCAGGCTAGTCACACAAAAGCTAGAACCTGGATTAGGGCATGGCACAAGTGAATTTTGGTAGGCTGACTAATTATTGTGCTAACTCCTTAATGAGAAACCAATATCGATGCTGTTTTTTGATTACTAGTGTATATCCTTACTCATGACCCAACAAAAAATAATTAGGTCCTCACACCTCCTATATAAATGCATGACGTCTAAAAAAACGTTAAACAAGAGGACAGATGCAATTATTGCATGCAAAATCAAGCAGTGTAAGTTCTCAAAATTTACAAACAGCACAAGGCACGTGACCTTAAAAGATTTGGCTTTCAAGGATAACCAATATCTTTTCAACAGGTATAAGTCAACATGCAGAAGGATGAAAGAGAGAAGAAATTAGCTTGCACTGACCAGTGGTAAAGAAAGTATAAGTTGGGAAAAATTATAACAGTGTCATAAATAGAAGAGGGTGGCAACATACCAATAGCTCAGAAAATTGACTGCCAATCATGACCTTGAAAAAGGAGCTAACATTAGGTGATGCGTTTTTATTCTTTCTATGAAGAATTACACAATTCCTTGAGCATTCTGCACAAGCTTCCATCTTGCTGCCTATTGATAATCTGATCTGTTGGACACCTATGCACCAAAAGGCATTTCCTTTAACATGATAAAGCATTTGCAGGGAGAAGCACAAATACAATTCTCAAAGAGCAGAAGTTCCTGATTCTCTTATGATGTTTTTTTCTCACAACTGCATAATCGACAGTTTCCAGTTTGAAAATCAGCTTCCGAATAGGAGGAATAAGAAGATGCTGAATTTTAAAAGGCTCATCCCATGAGTGAGATAACACACATGCGACTCCCCATATGATAAGACTGACAATACCTGTTGTATGTCCTAAGCATCAACCTTGATTTCTTGCATTGTATGTAATCGCAGCTGATCATGCTCTAGAATAAATAAATAAGAACAGCCACTCCAAAAGAATTCGCACAGAAATGCCGCTGCGAGAACAAATTTGGCGACAAATTACACATTTTGAAGTGTAGATATGTGTATATTCTCTATGCTTCCATTTTCATCCTTCTAACGGTCCAAGGCTCCTACATATGTCAGAGAATATTAAATGAATGCAAAGCTACTTCAATATACATTTGGCCTCCTCAAAGGGTAAAAGAAATCGATAAACTAAAACTTGCAGAGATGGTCATTGTAACTGTCTCTATCAAACCGAGCCAGAATTTCCTGATAGACTCCGTTAACTTTTGATTATATTAGCGAGAATTTTCTATGTCAAATGCTCTTAAAATACCCAACTCTGAATTCAGCGAACAAAAGGTCTACACAGCCCCGCCGTGTTTAAAAAAGACGGTTCCTTTTCGTCAGTCCCAAGGCCACAAATTTAGCAAAAATCAAGACCGGAAGAAAGAGCGCGAAAAAGAGAGAACTTTACAGCGCCAAGATCATCTCTGAGAACTCGAAAACAGACCCGTCTGTCCTAGGGTTAAAATCCACCAACAACTCAAGCCCTAATCTCACAAAGACCGCCGTGATCACGCCCCCACCTCCTTGACGCTGCCGTGTGTGTTCAAGGAGACGAGCGCAAGCGTACGCATTACACCCGCAATGCGGCTCAAAACACCCACCCGAATTCGTCACCCCAGTGACCAAAGAGGAAAGAGACAGTTGCGGTTACCAAAGCAAGAAAGCATGCAGAGACAGCATCATTACAGAACGGGGGAAGAGGAACAAAAAAGAACGAAAGAAAACAGAACCCACGAGTTGTTGGCGAGGAAGGAAGCGAAGGGACGGGAACACCACTCGAGTTGGTCTTGCTCGGTTGAAACTCCTGCTGCGAGGGACGAACGAGGACAAGCTTGGAGGCGCGAGGCGTGACGCTAAGCCATGATCGTCGAATGAAAGCAGTGATGAGTCTCGGCGGTTTGATGAAGAAGAAGCTGGAAAGGTTCTCCTTTTATACAAGTCCTCTCTTTGAGAGAGAGAGAGAGAGAGAGAGAGAGAGAAGGGGGGAAGGAGGGAATCTCGGGGACCGTGGAGGTGCGATTAATGTGGGTAATTAAGATTGTCGTGGCATTGCGATTTCTGTGCATAATTAGTACTAGTAATTAAGGCTCCGTTTTCCTTTTTGAGAATAAGTCACAAAAAAAAAACCCCAAATTATACCCACACATTTATTCTAAAATTTTTTTTTGAACAACAGAAACCTCGAATGGTGCACGCACCATGATACATTTACCATAAATCTTGGAAATATTCTAAATAATGATACAAAATGCCCTTAATTTTCTCGAATAATTATCTTGCACCTCACCCCAAGCGGCCATGTGGCATTCGAGAGCGGTCTCACCTTGGCCCAGGTGAGGGTCGCGACTCTTCCAAGCGAGGCCGTCCCTCACCGGCCGCTGGCGAGGCGACCCTCACCCAGACTAGGCGAGGGCCGGGTTCGCCTGTGGCTGGCAAGGGAGACCCTCGCCCAGCCCTCTCTGGGCATCACGAGTGGCTAGCATCCAGCAAAGAAGAAAGAAAAATCAAAAAAAGGAATAAAAAATAATTTGAAATTGAAATTGTTTTTGAATGAAAATATTCTTGATCGAGCAAAATATTTAGCCAGCCAATGACTGATGAGGTCAAGCCCATATTTGAATCTATCGTGGCCACTTTAGGTCCTTTTTTTAGACTGACATTATTTGACACGGGTCCACTTCAAATCCTTATTTAAGAAAATTGAGGCATTTAAGGCCTTTATTTGGAATTTTCTCTTAAAATTTTTGTTGTGACATAAAAAATCATAAACTTATACTTATATAATACATTTATCCTCAGTCATATGATTTTTTAGCAAAAGGAACGTAGTCATTTTTTCAGCAAGGTAAAAATCCCAAACTTGAGTCCTCGGACTTTATCATTTTTATACTCTGGCCCATGCCATCGGTTTTTCTTCCGTATGTATTTCCATTTTCTTATTTGGAGGAGACTGTCGAAAAAATCTTCTAATATAGCCAGATAGATCGATGAAAATTCAACAAGCAACCCTCGTCACAAATTTGTTGCACACATTAACTTTCACCACGCGATAAAAATCGATTCGATAAGAATTTCTTTCCTTGGACCCCATCGTATTATTACGAGAATTATGTCATTTTTCAGCAAGGTAAAAAGGACCGAACGCGAAATATGAACAATTATAATCCAGATTCACGGGGACCAAAAACATCTCCCAACTTAAAAAACAGCCACCAGCTGTCTGGAGCAACTGACTAAACAACAAACGTTAAAGACCGGACTTAAAACAAATCTTAATTCGTATCATCATCGATCGCCCCCACTAACAATCAGCGTTGGCCACGTCCCTGTCTGTCCCCCCCCTCTCTCTCTATAATTTCCATTGTTCCTGAGATTTTCTCTCCATTAGAACCATCTCATATCTGAAAGGACATCCGATCCTCGGTGCCATTCCCTTCGCCCTGCATGGCTGCGGTAATTTGACCTCACGTTGCTCCTTTCATTCGTTCACGTTGTTGCATATTGGAATCGTGTGCGGTGCATGAATGGATGGTTGTGTGTATTGATCTGCGCATGAACACAATGCCTGTGCGTGTGTTTGCCAACCTTTTCGCAATCGGTTACAGGTCGGCGATCGGAAACCGTGGTCGAGAACTCTCCCACATCGCCCTTGCATTGTGATGTTTTACGATATTTTCATGGGCGGGAGACTGAAAGTAGCGTTTGCCCTTCGCGATCGATGAAGCATGATTTTGGTTTTGGTTATACATTGGTTCATGTTGCATCGTGGAAGGAACAATGGCTGTGAAAAAGATCCGTTTTAAATGGTCTTGAGTATCTGCTCTTTTGCTTTTGTATGGGGTCGACGTCGAAGAATTTCAGACGGTCGATTTTGTGGTTGGTTGTTTAAATTAAAACTCGAGATGTTGAATCGAGTAAAAGAGTCACTGCGAGTTGAACATGTTGGTTGCGCTGTGATTCTGGCGTGCTCGTGAATAAGCTCATCAGTGAATCATATATCAGAGAGATTGTACGAGAATTATGGTTCTAATGTTCTAGTGTTGGGTAATGAGCGAGCATATTACTATATACGCTCTTACCTTATGAGAGATTTTTCTTTTAAGACAAGATAGGAGGAGCAATTAAGGCAGTGCTTTTGAACAATTTATCTAACAAAGAGATTGTTTTTGTTCTTCATTTTTCTGTATGTTACGGATTCGTGGAACGGGATTGACTTTCCATGACTGACATGCACGGTGCTTTGTGTATTCCGTATTTTGATTCAGCAGGCAGGTCGGCCACTGCCCAAGTTCGGGGAGTGGGATGTGAACAACCCGGCGTCTGCCGAGGGATTCACCGTCATCTTCAACAAGGCGAGAGACGAGAAAAAGACCAGCGGAACTGCAGCGAACATGGTGTCCCCTCGAAGGAACGTGTCCCCTCAGAGAAACAATTCGACTTACAACAAGAACGAGAAGAGGCAGCAGAGTTCTAAGGTAGAGCTGACACCAGTGGCTGTTGAATCTTTGATTGCAAAATTCTCCTTTTGTGATGCTAAGAACTGTTAAATGGTTTCAACGCGCAGAGAAAATGGCTCTGCTGTGGCTGACTTCGACTGCTGCTCTTGAGGCTCAAAATATGCAACTGGCATTAACATCGTGACACAGAACTACATACTCTCGTCCCTGAGGCAACGAATGGCTGTAACTTTGGTGCTCACCTTTTCCTTTTCAAATAAAGAGATTATGTTGTAATTTGCTTATCATCGGCTTCATCGCATTCTTGATGCATATGAATCCTGTCGCAAGATCTACATACAATTAAATACATAAGCTCTTCTTCAAGTTCATGATGCGGATTCCAGTTCCACATTTGCTTGTTGAACATATTAGACAAGCGAAGAGGAAGGAACCAGCATTATTCCGTACGAGAAAACTTCAATCCCCCTTTTGAAACTTTTACATTTCATAGGTCAATTTTGACCTAAAAACCCTAAACACAAACCAAAAGCTAAGGAAAGCAAACTCTACCATTACTTTTCACTACTTTTTGAATAGCTTCAACGCCAAGCATCTGATTACAATAACTGCCAGAAACTGGAAGTAGAATTACAACAACACATTTTCAGACACGTTACCTGTTCAATCAAACTGCTCGTCAACATGAGATTTAGAAGGAAAGAAAATACCCAGTGGCTGGCGATACACGGAACCACACAAAAGTTCATATTTTGTAAATCCTACATGGCCAAGCACACCAAAAATCACCAACCAAATTTCATAGCAAAATTTCTTTTCTATAACTTATGTGATTGCTAAGCATACAGTGTGCTTATTCCAATCTACCCATCCTCACCTCCACATAGATTGATGAGATTGGATACGAATCAGGTCAATACAACATTTCAGAGATGTGGTACAGGTCAGAGATCTCTCTTCACTGAAGATGTGAACAAAAAAATCATATTAATTGGTATACAATCTTGCAGTTAAAAATTTAATAAATCCTACATTTCCCTCCTTTTCTCTTGTCCAGGACTGGATGAAGCAGAATGATGTCAATTCAGCTATGATTATCTAAAAATTTCTCAATGAGAACAGAAAATGCTGCAAAGCCAGCACAACCAGCGCATGCCGCTTTAGGACCGCCTACAAAATAAAAAGAGAAGAAGAAGTAAGATGTCTGCACAGCGAAAGAGGCAGCGGTGATGACAACCCTGCTAAGAAAACAATGTCAGTCACCCACCCCGAAAAATTGCTAGGCCAGTCTTTCCCATTAAGTGACAATGTAACAAGATCCAAAAATAAAAAGAGGTAGGGGAAATATGATATAAAGATGCTGCAGTTAACTCAACTTCCTACTTTTCTAGAAAAATTTAGTAAAAGGTGTTAAGAAGTAAACAAGGAGTTTCAGCACTCATCTCTAGGTACAAAAAAAAAACACTACTGAATAAGGATTCCCGTTTTAAGTTCACTTCATGAAATAAAGAAGAACAATGACAACAAAAACAGCTACCTCTTGCTGACAAAGTACCGCCAGTAACACAGCCAGCAACAACTGTATTTGTGGTGTCATGCTTTGCCCTTGCCTATAATAAATAACTGAACACATTAGCAGGAGGACAAAAGCTATAGAACAACAGTACAGTCACTGAACATATACATTCACCATCATTTTGTGAGATCAAAGATACCTTCTCTACAACACACTCAGCAGCTGAAAAAACTAAGCCCATGACTGCAAATGTTTTCGCTGAGTGCCAACTTCTTTGTCCCATCTGCTTTGCAGTGTAAATGAACTGTTGCTTTCCAGTCATTTGGTCCTGCATTATAGGATTGTCCAGTGCTCCTAGAAGCAGGCCCATAAAGATCCCAAGGCCACCTCCTGCAGCAATTCCAATGAAACATATTGACAAACAGCAAAATCTGGCATCTTAACATCATTTTACCCTCGGCACACGAGGTCTGATGCACTAAATGGAAAAAAAGCAGCAAAAGAGTTGAGAACTCTTACCCATGACTCCACTGACAACGCTGCGAACAGCACAATTGTTCCAAATATCTTGACCACGAATCTCCTCAGGTGTAGGCAATCTTAATGGCTGAATTTGAGGCTTCTCTGCTTCTTTCAAGCCCAAAGAATCGTCAACGGTTGTTTCAGATGCTGAATTGCCGGCCATTGACGGTGACTTAAATCTGAAATCAAAACAACATCAACACGTGTGCACTTAAGCAATGCTCGGGACAGTGGAAAGGAAGAGGAAGGAAGAGTTATCTTTCTTTAGAAGATACTTTTCCAAGGACCCATGAGATCAACTGATGCAAAAATGGACAGATCTCCCTCCCTCCCCATTGTCCTTACCAGAAATTGAAGGAAGTAACCACAGTTTGCACCTTTCAAAAAACTAACTGCATAATGCTTAATGTACTTTAACATTTTGATATTCACGCCTTTTTCATCCTCTCTGCTTTCATCTTGTCCAAACAAGCATTAGGAAGTAAGACTTTCTTTGCTTCCACACTTACATTCCCAGTTTGCTCTGTCTAATTTCCTCCTCTTTATAAAAGTTTCCCAAACAAGCCATCAAAATCATGGAAAGCCAAACATGTGCACCATCTACACGACATGATCCTAGCTATCTGTATTCTGCGCCAGGCTGTCACATATTTACGACGTCTTGTTCCGGTTCTTGAGATCTAGCAACTCATACGAGCTAACCTAATATCAAGATGCCTGGAAATCTATGGGCGCTCTAGAGCTTTGAACAGATGCAGAAAGGCACACTGTACGTCTCCCTGAATCAGACAACCTTAAGAACTTGAATTCAGCAACGTTTGTTGCCGCTCCTGATGCGAAGTGGGTTGACTTGGGAATTTCATCAAACACTTGGCGGGCTACATAAGGCTAAAGACAGGTTACATCACCCCACAAGCCGAAACAACATTAGGAACTAGAACTGACGATCGCACGGAGAAAGAGAGAGAGAGAGATAGTCAGATGGAGACCTCCCGAGAGTCGTCCGTGCTCGCCGGCAGCTGACCGGAGATGTCGCCGGCGAAAGCGGGAATGCGCTTCCGAATAGCAGAGAGAGAGAGAGAGAGAGACGGAGAGGGCAGGGAATCGTTAGAAGACCCCGCGATATAGGCAGGAGACGCCGACCGGACGCCGACCGGAGCGAACCGGTTCCTTGGGACCGGCCCAATCATGACGTCACCACGATGTCCTAATACCATTTCTGCGGTCTGTTCAAGTCGAATTATCAAAAAGTCTAAGTCACTTGAAATTATTGAAATCATCTTCAAAACCTTATACTAAATGAGTTCTTCTTTTTGTGCGCGAAAGTTAACATGCAATTTTTGCTTTAATTATTTTTATGTTATGATTTGACGAATCACTTCGACAGATGCAACATAGTATCATGACCAGAGCGTGTTTGTAAATGGAATAATGACACAAACAGTCTCCAAACTTTGGCTCAACGTGCAATTTAATCTTTAAACTTTTAATTTGTTCAATGTAGTAATTAAATTTTAGCCTAGCCCCTGAACTTTTAAGTTATTTAATGTGATCCCTGGATTTTTTATACATGTTCAATGTATTTTTTAAACTCGAATTAATAAAATGACTACATTAAACATTTTCATATAATTCAAAAACTAAATTGAACATACGTTAAAAATTCAGGAATGATATTAAACAAATTAAAAATTCAAGGATCACATTGCATATTGAATTAAAATTCATAGACTACATTGAACAAATTAAAAGCTTGAGGACCACATTGCACATTGGATCAAACGTTCAGGAACTATTTGTGTGATTTTTCCTCTATAAATCAAATTTCAAGAGAATAAATTTAGAAGTCGAGTGGCGTCATTTTGATCCTTTCAAATAAAAATAAAAACTGAAAATGAAATATTAGTCGATGAATTTCGACCTAAAATAAGATTGTCCATCAATATGAGTGAGGGACTGGCTTAAAAGAATCGACTAACTGACTTCTTTGCATCCCTGTGAGAGTACATGATGTATTGAGGAATGGTTGATCTGCACAGAGTCTACCTAACAAAAAGAGTCAATTTGCCCTCTCAACATCATCCAACCAAATTTAACAGATGACTTCAGCTACAGATGCAAATCAGAGTAACAAAATCAGTAATATGAAGATAAACTACATCTGGGAATCGCATATGATCAAACATCATATCAGACCCTGTCCGTTTACCGGTCAGCCATCGTGACTAGCTGCGAACAGGTTGCTGACAAACAAGAACCGACGAAAAAAAAATGAGGCCAATGAGAGAAATCAGCGAAATGCATGCCGGGGTCAGCATTGATTTACAGTTGAGAACAATTGGTTTTGGTGTTCCAAGAAAATGAAGAATGCTCTCTGCTTCTAGCAAATAAATAACCAAATGGAGACCCAGATCAGAACGGAATAAACAGCCAAGTCAAATGAAGAGTTGCAGGGAAGAACCCCATTTCTATCTATCAGATGCTACCCCCTAAACCCAAACTAAAGCCCCATTAGCAATCCTTAATCGTGATGATTCTTTTGTACACCTAAATTAACCCTTGCCCTTCACCGAGTGACCAGTCTTTCTCTTGTGACGACTAAAGTCAGAAACAAAACGGAATGTCTGGCCACAGCCGGGCTCGGCGCAGATATAGGGGCGGGCACCTGTGTGAACCCTTATGTGCTCTGTCCTAGCCCAGGCCCACTTGAATGTCATCTTGCAGCCCTTCCAAGGGCACTTAAGAGGCCGGTCATCGAGATGGACTCGGCGGTGCTGCACCAGATACTTGTGCGAGAAGAACTTCTTCCCGCACCCTTTGACTGGACAGACATTCTTTTTGTGCAAGGTTAGCTCCTGTTTAGAGCCAAAACTCATGGTGCAACCCTCAAGATCACATTTGTATTCTGCTTCCTCAAACTTCTCCATTCTAGCTTCGTTTCGTCCCGCAGGCCGCTTCACAGTAGGCCCGGTTTTCACATTTTTCTTACCATTATTTGCTTGCTTCTTCCCTTGTGGCTTATCAGCTTTGCCTTCCTTCGTGGGCTTTGCAGTTCTCTTCCTCAAGCGTGTGCTAGGACCGCCTCCCTCTTGGTCCTCTTCATCTGATACATCCAATCGCTCAACACTGCACTCATATTTGTTACTCCGAAGACGAGAACTATCCTGCTTCAGATGCCGAGCACCAACTTCTTTTGTTACCCTAGGAATTCCTGGCTTCTTCAGTTTCTCCAACAGGTTCCCTTGATTTTTAATCCGAAGAGTATCTCTATTCACCTTTCGGTTTCTAAGACTCCTCTGCCGCTGAGGAAATGCATCTTCAGGTGAACTGTCTGAATCTGCGCCTTCAAATTTGGCATTAGCTGGAGTTTTCTTACGGATCCTCGGATGCTGCAGCTTGTTATAATTCCCCTCCGAATCATCTGACATTACATCATTCCTCTCATAATGTTTGGTCTTCTTTCCAGTAAGAATCCTCCCCTGCTGCTGAGAGTCCTCTTCCAGCGAATCATCTGAAAGCATGTCGCCACTTGATGTGAAATTGGTCGCCTTGCTTCTAATAATCTTTTTACGCAACTCTTTAAACTTGTCCTCCAGAGAATCATCTGAGCTGGCGTATCCTCTCTTTGCAAACTTTTTTTGCTTCCTTCTGGGAATTGTTTGACGCCGCAAACAAGAACTCTCATCGACTTGATCATCTGAAACTGTGTCCTCTCTCCTAAAGCTTTTGGATGATTTGTGTTTAAGAACACTCATGAGCTTCTCAGAATCTTCGGCCAAGGTATCATCTGAAACTTCTTCCTTTCTATAAACACTCTTTTTCTTGGATGGCCCACTCTCTCTGGCCATTTTTCTCTTCCTAGAAAATTTTCTAGTTGCCAAGTTGGTTTCTGTATTCAACCCAGATTGCCTCTCAGGCTTCTCATCAGGTGTCATCATAGCATGGAAGCTTCTCTCTTCTTCTACTTCCTCAGAATCCTTCGGTGCCAGAAAGGGATGGACCTGATTTGACATCCACACTTTACCACACCATTTACCTGCAACACTTTTCTTCTGCTTGCTAGGCCTCCGACCGAAATCATCAAGCTTTGCAGGTGAGCTGGAAGATTCACGACCAAATGCATTGTATATCACAGAATTGTAAGGCATTTGCTTGCTATAAAGAGGAGACCAACTGAGATTCGCACTGTAGAAGAGATTGATGCCGAGTTTTACTGCCCAGTCCCCATATCCAGCTATTGCTTCCTCACTATCTAAAGCTGATTGAATTCTTTCCCTATCCTCTCTCGTAGCATCAGTGAATGCTATGTCATTCCATGAATGATCTATTCCCAATTCTTCAGCCAGCAACTTTGCCTCAGCTTCCACCCTTGGATAGTCTGCAGTTATATAAGCAGATGTTGCAAACAAGTAAAGTTAAAGACACGCCACAATGTCATAAATTTTGAGACACACACAGCCACCATTATCTTTGATAGTACAGAAGAAAGGAACATCCTATTGAGTTTAACTCATAGTGATCATTTATCAAAGAGTGACTCTAGTTATAAAATGATTGAACAACTGGGAGCAAGGGAGCAAACTTACTGTAATTAGCTGACATTCATAAAAAGTATCTTAACAGATTACCTTCAATGCATTCTCTTTAGCAAAAAGATGGATATTCCTTGCTCATTGTCAAGATGCACTCATTGTTGCTTCAATCATTGAGCTAGAGCTCAAATGCAAATAGAGTAACCACAAAGCAAAATTTGATGATAAAGCAGCTCAGATGACAATACAAACCAACCAGTCAGGTCTGAAGAAAAGTAGAAAGCCTAAGTTAAAAAAACCCTTATGGGTAAATCATCTTGGCCAGCAAAAGATAGGTGTGCCTGTGCCATTGGGCATGTAACACTACCCTGCAGAACCCTCTGCCCTGGAAGAATGGGAGGTTCTAGAGTTTATTTATCCGGTTTGAAGATATGATTTGCTTCTGTGAAAGAGGTGACTTTAGCTATGGAAGCAGGTTCTCATTGGCTAACATAGCCTAAGCATGTAGACATGCATGACACAAATGATTGCCTACTATCAAGTTTAAATTGACTAATACTCTCCTTCGTTCCCCAAGCAACTATAGCAAGGTGTCAACATAATGTCACATTTCACCATTCATTTCCGGATGTAAAAGAACTTCTGGCAAATGAAATGCTAAACTGCTTTAACAAAAACCAATAGCAAATGTTTACCGGGATGACACACAAGATATATATGAACTCCTCCTATAGGTCGAAGTCGCTGATCAACTTCAATGGCGTGCTCGAGGCAGAATATATGCAATCTAGAGGAGTCTTCATCAGATTTAGGAAAACCTGTGTTTCCTTGTTTTTCACTTGATCTGGTTTCATCAGCTCCGAAGTTAGCAGAGCACTTAAAGGTCTGATTACTTTTATCCACGAAGTTAGCTCCTCTATATCCAATTTCGGGACAGCAATTACGAGGAGAACTGCCATTTGGACCACTGTGGTGTTCTGGCAAGATAGGAGGCAATCCTGAATCAGGAAGATGATTATTACCATACTGAGGTTTTGAAGTCAACTCAATAGGAGCATCCAAATCAATCTGATCTTCTTCAGAATCAGATGAATTTCCATAATTTAAAGCTAATAAACTAAGGGCAGAAGTCCCTTTTAGTTTATCAGAATTTGAAAAAGCTTCAGAGCTTTGATGGGCTTCTTGGAGTTGATAATTAGTTGATTGAACTGAGACATCATAGAGAGCACCAGCACGACTTTTCTCAACAGATCCTGCAGTATCATTACAGTTAGTGCAGAACTTCAATACCTATCCAATGAACACAGAGAATCCATAGCATAAAGAAGCACGGACTGTATGCACTATAGAGAATGGATGCACAAGAGATATAATTGGACTTTGGCTCAGGATGTTCAATAGACCTTGGAAGTTACTATAAGCCATCCTTGTACAGAATATTTTGAATAAATTAAATTTGATTTGACCATACAGACAAGAAGTGAATGGTTTCAACAGCAAAATAAAGTCCAACCGATGATAGCAAATGCGCCAGGGATCAACATAATAACAAAACATAGCTCAAATATCCTACAAGTACCCATAAGGCAAGTCCAAAAATGCATTAAGCAAATTACCGAAAGAAATCAACTCCATGGGAAAGCAGAAGAGAGGTGGAAAGGAGGTAGAAGAGAAAGTTGACATTAAAATTAAATATGGAAATGAAGATCCGGGGAAACAATCTTGACTTCAGGTTGTAATGGTTGTTCTTCTATAAATTCAGACCTAAACCCAACACACCCGGTTGGAAAAATTCGCATACTTAGATCTGTTTGAGTTTCCACCGAGTCATAAGAGTAAAACACAAATGGTTATGCATTTTAAGCAAAAATGCTTTCCCGACAGTACATGAGACAATCAAAAGCATACTGGCCTCTGCTGATCCATGTTATTCGAAAAGAAGCCACGAGTAAATAGTTCAAATGGACAATATGCAAGCAGAGCTTGTACAGAGCTGCTAAAGCCCCTGTAATTGATCACTAGGTGTTAATCAAGATATAACCACCATAAAGTGAACAAAGGCTAAGGAGTAAATGATAAGTTAAAGTTAAAGATGGGAAGTTCAGAAGAATATTGCACAAACTACTCACTAAAGATGACTACATCCAGGAGTTTAGTTCTCCTGCATGAATATATCAACACTTTGGCTTCTATAAGTTTGCCAGACAACTAGAAGATAAGTCAAAATGCTGGCAGCCGCTAGTGGGATGAAGTGAATGTCAAACAAGATGCATAATTTCAGCTCATTTCGTAAGTCACACTAAAGTCACTAAGAAATTTCTCCAACGACTCACAAGCCAAAGAAAGAATTTTACTAATGCACCAAGAAACATAATTTCAGAAATGCTACCTGCTTGGGGTCTTCTTTTATATGCAATTATATCAGAAGCAGCAGCAGCAGCAGCAACATTTAAGCCATTGGTAGGAACGCCAGAGTTAACAGTCCAGTCGTTGAAGAAGCTACAATCCGCTGACATGAGATACCTAGCAGCTGGTTCTCTAGGTTGAACAATGGCAGCACAAGCAAAGGTCAGTATTCCACACGTGACACAGGAAAAGAGTCTTTGATCTGACAACCTATCGCCTTGTGCTTTACTATCTCCTTCACCATCTCTAGGTGGTTGAATATCACCATTTCCATTCATCGACAAAATCCTCTTCCTCTCATAAAAGGAAGCAAATTTTGCTTTCATTGGGTACAAATCCTCTACTAAATCAATGCTCTGTTTTCTATCTGCAATAAGATTATCAGACACCAGTCCTCCATGAGACATCATAGTATCCACGGACAAGCTGCGGTTCACCCTCAAATGGGATCCAACTCGTAGGTTTGAACAAACAGAAATGTCTGAAGAACTTTCAGGAAGACGTACGACGGTAGAATCTTTTCCAAGAATATGGAGCAGTTTATTGTTCTCGATACAATTCTGTACAAACTGCTCTTTGACCATGGACTCTCCTTCACCCTTTTTCTTATCTTTCAATCTAGAACTGCGTGGCCCAGTATTCATGCATGTAGGCCTGATCAACAAACAATGGAACTTCAAACTCCTTATAGTCCTCAAAGAATATTTTATCTAATCTACTGCAGTGTGAGTTTAACTCCAGATAAGTAAAAAATTTTAAATCTGAGCAAACATAGGTAAGTATTAATGGAAGAATAGCACTGATAAGATGCGACGCGGCGTTGGGTCAACCTTGAGCAAAATGCTAAAGCCAGGTCATAAAGTAACTGAAAATGTGACACCATGGGAGGATAATTAATTGAAGCTCTTCGAATGGCGGCCTCCTTTGCAATTAGCAGCCACTCAGGAGTGGCAATATTAGCTGCCTCTCCACAATTAAATCCTGGAAAGATACAAAAAATGACAATCATGACCATTGCGAACACAAGATAGTTGTTTCCAATCAGAAGTTGTCACATAAACAAGCTGCCTCACCATGACTAAACCCCAAATGGTAGGCTCTAGGGAAAGTGACAACAAATTCTCCAGCGTTTTGCACCAATCTGATCAAGGAAAAAAAGAAATCATTAACTATTTTCTTTATGAAGGTGAAAAAGCCTAACAGAAGATATACTTCAGCAATAACTACTCGAGTATCGATCTCAGCAATACATAAATCACAATATTATTGAGCGGCAAACAATTAATAGCACGATTAATTCTAGCAGAGATGTCCAGTATTTCTTGGCTAGGAGCAAAGTCAGTTAGTCAAAGAAAATTAGCACTCTAAAATGAGCCAGAGGTCACCTGCAACATGGAACTCCTGCCCCCACAAGCACTTCTGGAGACATTACTGTGGTCTTCTCACCAAGAATGGCAAATGTAACTGATAAGACCATGACAACAAAAATTTAATTATGTTTCAAAGGAACGTAAACTCAGTCGTCATATTATACTTAGAACCTACTGCTTTGTTACAGAAATTGTGTCACTGTTGAGCAAGAAAGGTTGAATCAGAAATAAAGCCAGAAAATAATGACGAAATTGATGAGACGATGCACAATCATTCGAAGACTCATAATGTTATCCTTTGCATGGCAGGCTTAAGAGACAAGATAAAGTGTGCATATGTTCTCCATGTCAGCAAACCTGATTGATCCATTCCTGAATCCCAAGTGAATGACCTAGTATATCCAATATCATTCTTCACTCCTAGTCAAAGTGAGACAAAACACACAAAAGGAACGGGTTAACAACAACGTCCCGTGATAGTCAACAAATCCCAAGATGGTTTTGAACTCCCCAGCAAAAACCAAACCTCCAGAGATCAGAAACCAACATTTTGTTTTCCCATCTTTATTATCCTTGCTATTTTTAATCAACTCTGTTCGCTTACTTCATTAACAGATCCACGTTACATCTCGCTATTGCATCCTTGCTAAACCACACCGCACAAAGGAACAAATTCCAACAACCGACAAACCTCATGGATCTGCATTCCTATCATCCCCTAGCTCCTCAATAGTTATTTTAAACATGAAGGTCAAAATCCCAAACCTTCACTTGTTCCCACGGTTTTTTATCAGAGTATTAGAGATTACAATGCAACAAATCCTATTTAAAAGAATTAACCCCTCCTCTAACCAAAAAATCCCATGACGGAACCAACACCAGCATATAGAGAGAGAGAAAGAGAGAGACAGAGACAGAGAGAGGAAGAGGGAGAGATGATATGGCAGTCCGAAAAGATATAACTAGCCTATCAACAACCAAACAACTGATAGAAAGTGATGCAGCCATTCAAACATCCGGTGAAAATGTAAAGCCATGACAAAAACAGGGGACACTCAAGATTCAGGCCTGAAGATGGACTCACTAAGTGGATTGACCTCTCCTCCATACCCCTGAACTCTGACAACCTCCTCAAATGCAACAGCTGCATCTCTTGGCACACCATACCAAGTCTTCCCAGCCCCCATATGCATGTAATTCAGGCTATGCAAGTCATGGTCCTCCACATGCCAAGCAAACCAGCTAAACAACATAGCCACATAAACCATAGGTGAAGTGACTCCCGGTATCTCCTCCTTCATAAACCTCAGTAGCGACCCTTTCGACCTGGAGACCCCTCTCATGTTCCAATTGGTCTCCCCAACAGTCACCACACCTTCCCCTGTCTCCCTCCCCTTCTTTGAACTTGATGGCGGAAAAGCCGAACCGGGTATATCATTCGCATACTCCACCGAAAAGGGTTTGTCCACAGCCGCCTTCCAGTAAAGGGTCTCGATTTCGAGAGCGGAAGGAGACCCCTTCTTGCTACATTTCTTCAAGTAACCCTTCTCGAAGCTCTTGGCCTTGGCTTCAAATTCTTGGAAAGTGTAGTTCCCTCCGCTCTGCCACACGGGTTTCTTGACAGGGCACGGCTTCCGAGGGCAGAAGCCGATCTGCTGCTGCCGGGTAGTGAATGTGGGTGAAGACTTGGAATTAGCTCGCTCGGAACTCGAAGCGCGAGAAGCGAGAGAGCGGTTAAGATTGGTAATGGCTGATTTCTTCGGAGCGGGAGGCACAGGGGGCACAATCTTGCAGATACCGTACTTGGAGGCTTCTTTCTCAATCTTGAAAATGTAAGCTATTGGATCTTGAAATTCGGCGAGCGTGGGGTGATACTCTGGGGCCGAGGGCAGGTTCTTGAGCCATGAGAAGACCTCTTGCGACGGCTCTGTTGCTGCTGCCATAGAACAAACAAAAGGGGGTTTCCTCTTGTTGGCCTTGGGATTCTTTCTCTCTCGTTTTATTCTCTGGTGTCTTTACCACAGGACCTCCATTGCAGGCTAAACGGGAGGAAGGAAAGCGAGAGAAAGGCCAGAAGCGATTTCAGGTTCTACGCTACATATTCTTTGCAAAAAAATTTCTGGGTTTTATGCGTATTCCTCTGTTTTTTATGCAGAGGAAAGAAAGAACGGTGAAAGTCGAGGGCAGAGGAGAGGCAGGGGCAGAGAGAAAGAAGAGGGCAAAACTGGTGGAAGAGAGTTGGGGGGGGAGTGAGAGAGGAGTGAGTGGGGGGGCGTTTTATATTCAGCAGCGACGGTGGTTTCCCCAAATTATTACAAATTTCTTTTGCCACTTCCTTTCGATTTTTCATTTTCTTTTTCGTGGTTGACGAGAGCATCTTCTTGCGTCAATTTTCGGCGTTTTCCGTTGTGGATAATCGGCACGGTTATAGCGGGACGAAAATGGCGACTGCAACTTTGCAAAGATTGAACCTTCGAGTTCAAGTTGTATGTAGGCTTAAAAAAGAAAAGAAAGAACATTCGAGGTCTTCTGTAATTGGAATTGGAGTTGGGCTCCCCTGTCTTTTGCGACTTGTATTCTTTCTGACGCCTTTGTGCATGGCTTTTCTTCGGATCAGAGATGGGGTTATGCCGAATGGCGTAATTCATCGTTGGAGCAAAAACTTGGCTCGACAAAAATCAATGAAGCTTTGCCACGATATGAATTATATGTGCTTATACGTATATATGTAGAGATACATATCACGATTTATCGTATAAAGGCTTCGTTGAGAGGTTTATGAATGTATGGTACCATCCACAAATGACTACTCCTTAAAAGCTGTGGAAAATTGCGGACACATGGATTCAGATCACTATGTTTTTTGGCGATGTCTTTATCCATGACATCAGCTGCAAAATAAATAATACAATAATGATAAGGTGACAAAATCATTGTGCATTTTTAAGAGAGGGAAGAAGCCCCGGGCAATAACAACTGTTGCAGTTGCTCTTGTTGACATTGTCACATCGAATTTCACTTGACGGCTCGATTATGTGGCTCACAAAGTTACGTTAGCCTCTCGAAACCAAATTTCATATGCTTCATTTTCAGCACAAATCTTGGCTTTACTACTGTAATTGGATGGGCATTTTCCCATTGGACAGTGTGAATCATTGACACCTGGACTTGGTCCTTTCGAAGAACAGATTTCTAGTACCCCCATATGAAACTTAAATGTGGGCAAGAAACCAGGTCTGTAACAGGGCCAAGGAAACAAAGACGGCATTTCAGAATTTGAAAAGAGTAAACAGATGTCCGAACAGAAACGTCTTCACATTCATCTACTATCGCCAGAACTCGGAAGCAGGCAGTTTCACCATTTCAATTCTCCATCTTGCAGAACTATGTATTGCAAATGAAGCACGACGGCATGTCTATTTCCACATTACATACGTAGTGACAGATTTAACTCGCAGGCAAAAGTGCAGAATCTAGAAGGAACTGCAGTAAGACCAGTATGACAACCATCTGTAAAGTTCGATGTTGAAGCAATTAGAGGCAATGCGAGACAGTGTGGGTACGGACATGGTTCACAAGACTGATTTGGTACAAGGGAAAACAATTATAGACATTATGGGACCCATCGCCCACTCAGTCACTAGATTGTAAAGGACAGTCGATCCAAATGTACACCATGATCTTAACCGATCACAAAATTATCAATTTAGCTGCATGAGGTAGTTTGGGTTTCAACTGCTCAGCCATTGTTCTTGCAGCTTGTTCCTCCTCCATGGGAGTTCCCTCTGTTAAATCAGCACGAGGATCAACAACAATCTCCTCAAGCATTCTGGCCCTTTCAAGCAGATATGAAATGATCTCCGAATCAACTGCATACCCCCTAAAGCCAAGTATTTTCACCACCTTGAGATATCGATTCGGAGTTGCATTCACCTTTTTTGCATTCCTTCGTCTCCATGGTTCTGTCCACTCCAACTGCAACGAAATTATAGTATATACCCATTTTGCAACATGCAATATGAATCAGAGCAAGCGTCATGTACCACTTGAAAGCGCCAGAACAAAGCTATGCCAAAAAGAAACTTTGTGATAATACGAGCACCTAATGTACCTAGGACATAAATGAGATACTTTGACAATCATACAAACAATAGTTGCTCAGGAATTTCTTCCGGGATAGCCATCATTGATGCTTACATGTTTTACTATTTCTTGCTGTCTACTTGGCGGTAGAACAGCCTACAGCTACAGGTAGGACAAAATTCAGGTCCATATGGTTCGGCTTGGCAAATTCAATTGAACGATCTTTAATTGAGTAAGAATATCATCTAGCGTCAGCCATGAACCTTAAGGTCAAAATACCACATCAACCATTACTATTAACTGATACAACAAACTTTTGTCGCCAAACCATTTTATGGGCCTCCCATAAACAATGAGTTCAGCCTACCCCGGATCAGCCAGGCTAGCACAGTAAGTTGTGAATTTGCAAATGTCTTAACAATCCATGCCTAAAGTAGCAACTCCCTATTTCTTCATACAAGTTCACAACACGCCAGACTCGGCCAATAACATTGCCCATATTGCACAATTATATGGGTCACAAACAGAGTTTTCTGTGTGTTGCACAATGACTGAGCAGCTACACAGTCTTGACAACTAAGGAATGAAGACAGATCGACATGAATCTAATATTGAGTGACCATTTTAGATGAAAATCTATAGATGCTTGTAGATACATCAAATTGAGAATTATGAAATACCAGGTGCAAACATTATTTCACTACAAAAATAGTAATTGCCAGAAAATGCAGTATATAAAAGAAGTACCGGTCTTGATAAGACACGAGAAAAAGTGCTAGAATCAGAAACAATCAAAAATATCACCACAGTGAATTCGATATCTGGGATCATAACTGAAGCCATATATTTAGACTATTATCTTGGAAACAGGGAAACAAACTGCAGAGATGCAACATGAAGCAGCACCCACATTACATCAACAAAATGAAATATCTACCTTGAGTTCAAAATAACGCAAGAATGGCGCTGCCTCTATAAGAGAAGTTAAACCGCGGAGACTTGCTGTATCAGATGTGTGAACTATCCATGTGAGATGCCTGAGGTTAAATAACAGTGGAAATTGTGGTATCTCTAGACCGTCCTGAAAGATCAGCACATTACAATTATCAAGAACGTAAAGAACTTTAAAGCAAGATATGAACAGGAACCACAAAAACCACCTTGAAGAGATTCATGTGTAAGTGAAGAGCTCCCAGTTGATGCAAAGAGCTCCAAAGAGGATGTAGATAAATACTAATAGGATCATAAAGAGCACCAAGATAAACACTAGTTAGCAGAGGAGCATTCTCGATGAGCACTTGTGGTGCTCGTTTTGAATCATTGTGATAACCAAGTGATACCAAATTCGGTGCAGAAACTTCAAAGTTTGTAAAGTTATTAGAATATATAAACAAGTGCTTCAGAGACAGAGAGGAGCCTGCAACTTTTATATTTGAAAGAAGCTCCGAGCCTACTATAACCAACCGCTCAAGAAAAGGACAACTGCTGAGGATGCACTCCAAAATCTCATCTGTAACATTAACGAACTTCAGGCACAGAGACCTCAGGCAAGACAAGTCTAAACGGCATCTGGCGCTTGGAAAAATGAACTTGCTGGGAAACGTGTACCATGTAGGATGGTTCCCTTTGAGAAAGGGTGAAAAGTCCAGCTCCAAATTCTGAACTCTCTTTGCCAATGCTGCTGCAACCCACTCATCTACATAACGCCTCGAGCGATTATTCAAATCGAAACGCACCTTAAGCTCACGAATACTTGAACCTTGATGCGAGTCCAGCACCCGATTCACCCATCCAATGAACTTGAACCTTTCCACTCTCAAAGATTTCGTGTTACGCAAGATGCCGTGCATGGTCTTCAAATCTTCAAATTCCAAGCTGCCCGCCGTGTAACTCCACAACTTTTTCCATCTACGAGAAAGAACGCTAGTTCTCACAGCTTCCTTCAAGGTCAGAAGGGACAAAATGGAGACAAGAATTTCATGCGGCAGTTCACCGATCATGTCCTCCGGATCCTCGTTCCTCTCCTCATGCTAACGAATCCATTGTAACAGACAAAAAGAAAATCCCAAAAAAATCAACCAGCGCTCGTCAGAACACCAAAATACTAAACCATGACCTCAGCTGCAAAGCACAGATTTCTTGAACTAAAGGAACCAAAAAACACATAAGCACAACCATAAAAGCAGACAGGTGGACAAAACACATCAGCTGTTTTTGACGTTTGAAGCCGCCAGTTCATATGGACGACAAAGCGCAGGCGCAGCAAGAAACGAAGAGTAGCAATCCGAAGCAATTTCAAGATCAAGCTTCTTCCAAGAAAAGCACAAGCAAGCCGACATCTCTAGCACTACGCCCACAATTTCGGGGCGACAACGTGGTCGGAAAATGGGCAATCGACTCACCTCCGGGGAATCATGCTCCGCGGTATCGGCAGGTGGACGAAACTCGTCGTCGCCGCCGCCGCCGCCGCCGCCGTCCATGATCAGCAGGGGCTCGCTCCGAGACGACAGTTTGGAGCCGGAGCATCTTGAAGAACGCCGACGAAGACGCCGAGGAATGGCGGAAGAAGGTGAAAAGGCCAAACGGAAATCATCTCTGTCGCTCTTTCGAAGAGCTTTGATCCTGATGCGATTGAGATGGACATTGGTGAGCATTTCAAGTTGATTGATTACTTAGTAACGATATGATCCTATTCTTTTATTTTCAGAAATAAAATAAATAAATAACAATTCGTTTGGTAAATTTTTTTATTTTCGGACATAAATTTGTTTCAGAATCGGTTTTTTGAACAGAATTAAGAAGTTAAAAAAAGAGAAAAAATCACAAAAAGTCTCAAATTTTACTACCTGTGACACATTTACCGTGAACTTTTTTTATAACACCAAAAACCCCAAACTTTACTATTTGTAATACATTTACCCTAATGTACTTTATCCATGGACATTTTCGTCTTTTTTACTTTTTCTTTTTTTTTTACTTTTTTTTTCTTTCCGGCGAGGGGGACCCTCGCCTGGGCGAGCGAGGGCCGCCCTCGCCCTACTCAAGCGAGGGCGACCCTCGCCCAATGCCAGTGAGGGTTGCCCTAGCCGGATCTAGCGAGGGCGACCCTCGCCGACATCAGGTGATGGTCGCCCTTGCCTAGGCAAGGGAGAACGACCCTCACCAGATCTGGCGAGGGCGGCCCTCACTCGACGCCTACGAGGGCCCCGCTCGACGCCTACGAGGGCCCCTCTCGTCGGAAAAGAAAAAAAAATCAAAAAAAAGTAAAAAAGACGAAAATGCCCATAGACAAAATACATTGAGGTAAATGTGTCATAAATAGCAAAGTTTTGAGTTTTTTATGTCACAAAAAAAAGTTCAGAATAAATGTGTCACACGTGGCAAAGTTTTGGGTTTTTAGTGGTTTTTTCCCTTAAAAAAAGTTACTTCTTAATTCTGAAAACAATGATAAGAAATAGAAGAGAATTTTTTTTTCTTTTTCTTCTTTCCTTTGTAGTTGTGGCCGTTTCTCCTTCTTTCCTGGCCTATGGCCGATGGTTGGTGAGGGTTGGACTCTCGTAGTCTAGGCAAGGGCTGCCCTTGTCGGCCTTTTTTAGCCCTCGCCCAAGCCGGCGAGGGCCGCCCTCAAGGCTCGTGGCCTGGGCTAGAGCGGCCGTCGTCGACCTTTTCCAACCCTCGCTGAGGAAGGCGAGGGCCGCCATCGAGGCTCGTGGCTTTGGATAGTGCAACCCTCGCCCAGGTTGCAAGGGTCCAACCCTTGCCCTCACCCTCTCCTATCGCAGGCCAACTAGCCATGCCCGAGGATGAGAAGAAAAAAAGAAAAGAAATATTAAAAATTTTATTAATAAGAAGAAATTTTGTGTAGTTACAAAATGCATTTATATTCTTTTTCTATTCAAGAAATGGAAATTTTGGACTGCTACCAAACGTTTTCAAATGCTTAAAAATTGTTTTCGATAACAGAATAAAAAAAATCATTACTAAGCAAAAATTATTTATGATAACAGAATAGTTACCAAACGCATTCTTATCGACAAACGCATCGTAACTCGCTCACAAAATCGAATGAAAACGGGTGCCATTCTCGTCGTTTTGTAGCTCGAGCAGGCCTGGGCCTCAAGCGGTGCCCCTATCCGTCTTGGAGTTCGA
The DNA here is from genome assembly GCA_024500025.1 of Syzygium aromaticum. Classification (NCBI taxonomy): domain Eukaryota; kingdom Viridiplantae; phylum Streptophyta; class Magnoliopsida; order Myrtales; family Myrtaceae; genus Syzygium; species Syzygium aromaticum. Next base: position 29,081,283 of record CM044895.1, on the reverse strand, counting down.
TGAGCTGATGAGTTATGGGCCGAGTTGACCTGATCCACAGCTTTGTGATTCTTTGGATCATAACAAAGACCGATCACGTCTTTATTACTGGACTGTACTCAATAAAAAAGAAAGAGAAAATGATAGAAATGATCATCGAACTTTAGCTCCCCGTGTAGTACTAATAGACAATATAGTCCTTCAATTTGCTCGAATGACAAATTAGATGTTTCTTTTAATGACGTGGGTTTGTTTTTGATATAGATTATTGTATCATAATTTGAAATAGATATTATAATCGGAAATTCCAAGTGTGATTTTTTTTGTTATTGTTGCCCGTGGCTCAAACTTAACGGATTGACAGCCACATATTCCGTTAGCTTGAATTAACTAGATCGAGCATTTATTAATTCAAAAGTCCATGGACGACAATGCATATTGGACCAAGGCTTCGAAACCACTTGTGTCATTTTTCGTTAAAGAAAATGTCCTCGACACTGACCAAGACAATTCACTAAAGGGAAAATAACACAAATCCTTTAACTTTGATTAATTATGCAATGTGGTTTTCGAATTTTGATTTAATGTGTTATGTTATTGTCAAATTTTCAATTTGTTCAACGTGGTTTTTAGATTTTTAGTATATATTTAATTTAATTTCTAAATTTTATGAAAATATTTGATATTATTATTTAACTGGAATTAATGAAAGATTAATATTGATAAAAATTATAATTATATTGAATAAATTAAAATTTTAGAAGCATAATATACGTTGGATTAAAGTTGACAACACTACCTGTGTCCCCGTCCCTTCACTAAAAGATTACGTGGCGCTGGCATGCGCGGTGCGCACCCTTGGAGCTATGTGTGGTCTCTGGTTGGATTTACTTCCAAAACGAACAACCAACCACGAACCGTTGAACCAAGAACACCACACTGATCTCCCCCGGCACGCAGCAGCTTCGCGTCACCGAGGAGGAAGACAAGCTCCGCAGAGGCCCTTCCAATGGCGATCGCCACGCTCTCTTCGACGTCGACTCTGCTCTCCCGCGCGACCCTTTCGACCCACGCTCGCCTCCCGCTTCCCCAGGTCCCGCGGCCTCGTCCGAGCTCGCGCGCGCGAGGTGGGCGCACTTGCCCGCCGAAACTGATGCGAAGATTGGCCGTCGGAGACTCCCGCAGGAGGACGAGTGTCTTCACTCGCTCTGCCGCCGCATCGTCGTCCTCGCCGCCTTCGGCTCTGCCGTCGGCTCTTCTCTTTGACTGCGACGGGGTGCTCGTGGATACCGAGAAGGACGGCCACCGGATCTCCTTCAATGATACTTTTCAAGAAGTGAAGTTTCCGCATTCCCTGCTTTCTCTTCCTACTTCCTTCCTTGTTCTGGTTCGTAGTCTTGTAGTTGTAGCTCTGGTATTGGGTACGTTGGTATGGAGCAGAATGGCCCCGGTATTGTAAGATAATCTATAGCTTCTTTCGCATTCTGGGTTTTTTTCCCGATTAGACTAGAGACTTCGTGGTGGCAACTGGCAAAAGAAGTTAAAAGCACGAGGAACGCGAGTTTTCTTAGTAATTGGGAAACTTGATGAATTTCCTCATTTGATTCGTTTAAGATATCCGACCGAAACATTTTGGCGAGGCTGGAACGGTGGGCTCGACATCGTCTGCTCTGAAGTTGAGTGTTTGCTTATAATTTCTTTTCCCTGTGTTTACCGAGAAGCTTTAATCTTTAGAGAGAAATCAATCAAGACTCTGGATCATGCTTTCGTATTTCTTGTAAAAACTTTTGTTAATGAACCCATTCCTTGTAGTGGGATGTGAAAACTATGGTGGTTAGCTGCAATGTAGATTAGGTGGTTCTTGATGCGAACAGAGGAAGTAATTCTGTTGAAATTTTCATTTATTCCTCATAACTATGGCTCGACGATTTTCGTGCATGGACACTAACATCTGGTTGATCATAATTTTCTCAGAAAGAATTGGGCGTCACCTGGGATGTAGATTTGTATGGAGAACTTCTGAAAATCGGAGGAGGAAAAGAAAGGTATCTCGTCGATATTTTCCATGAATTCTGGAGTTAAATTGTGTAGGCCTGTATAGATCCATTGAAGCTGTTCTCTAAATTTGAGAAGAAGAAGGTGAACAAAGTGCTTTAAGCTCAAGAGGGGAAGAATGTTGAACCGATATTTAACTAGGCATATGTTTGCAGGATGACGGCGTATTTCAATAAGACAGGGTGGCCTGAAAAAGCCCCAAAGAGTGAAGAGGAGAGGAAGGAATTCATTGCTTCTCTTCACAAGCGAAAGACAGAGTTGTTCATGGCCCTTATTGAAAAGAAATTGCTGCCCCTTCGACCTGGAGTTGCAAAGTTTGTTGTCATGATCCCTTTTCAGTTTCTCTATTTTTATGCTTTGGCCAAAAAAAAAGTCTATTTTTATGCCAGTTCTTCTGCTTGCACAGTTTTTGCTCGTTTGATTGGTTGGGGTCATCTCCCATCCATTTCGCCTTCTGACCGGACTGCTTTCGCTATGTTTACTTCCACACTGATGAGAAGTGAATAGTTACAACGTCTCTCTCTTTGGATGCCCTATGGATCTAAGAATTGCAATGAACAACTTACAAGACTTGAAGATGAACTTCTGTTAGCTTTTTCTTAAAGTTGTAGTTTATCCTGGCCCAAAGTTCAGATGCTTAGCATAGCATACCCTTTTCAGTTTCCAGAATACTGTTCTTGTGCAAGATCCTATCGATAAAGAATGACTACAGATATGTGCTCTTTGTTGGCAATTGTAAATTTGATGGATAAGATTAATTAGCATCCATTAGCATCCATATCCAAATGTCTAAATTCCACTGTAAGAATGTGTACACTTCCAGTGCACCTCTTTAGAACCTGATAAGCATGACTTCACATATATAGATTCTCCAGATGTCATGCTGCTGAGAGACTCACCAATTGCGCAGGCTCATTGATCAAGCTCTAGCAAAAGGAGTACAAGTTGCTGTCTGCAGTACCTCGAATGAGAAGGCGGTATGCTTCAGCAGGTTCTACAAGATTAATATTTTTGTGCAATGCCAATAATGTTTCACGTGCATTAAACTTGCTAATGGCACTTCTCAATGGAGGATGAAATGACGTCTTCCAGTTTTTTTGTCTCTGTAAATTCAGTGCTCACGTGGTATGCTGGTTATTCAAAACTTTGGTTGACAGTCTTGAAAGAAAATGAATTTGAGCCTGTGCAAATTCTTCTTGTATGAGCATTTATAAATGAAAGACCAAAAATTGCATCTATGGATTTCCTCGATGAAAGAGGGTTTGACTTCAAATTTGGCTTCATTTGTGGGAAAAGCTGCAGTTTATTGATTTAATTTATGCGATGGTATTGATTTTCAAGTCAAGTTCTCTTGTGGACTCTAAGTCATGCAATGGTTTCAGGTCTCTGCAATAGTTTCGTGCTTGCTTGGGCCAGAAAGAGCAGAAAAAATCAAGATATTTGCTGGAGACGTGGTTCCGCGTAAAAAGCCAGATCCTGTAATGTCTTGTTTGCTTAATCTATATGAAGGTGTTATGTACAGTGTAGTGCTTCATGGGATAATCTGATTATAGTCTCATTTTCTCATCGTTGTACTAACTGAACAGAGACTCGCCGAGTATCGTATTGTCGAAATTAGTTTTAATTAGTCAGTAATCCTGGAAACAGGATTCATCCTTCACCAAAAAGTTCAGATTTATCAGTTGATGTACCACTAACCATATTTATCTTTGTGTTGTCAATTTTTCCTTGCCCAATTATTTGTTTATTGTATGCATGTCCTTGGTCACTCATCGATTTTATTTCTTCGGCAGGCCATCTATCTGTTGGCTGCCAGCACCTTGAGTGTGGATCCTTCAAGGTAATATACCTACCATTCGCTCAGTTTCTTTTAAACTATGAGGTCAAGCGCATACTGCCAGCAACTTCCTTTAATGCCGCCCTTATCCATCTTTTATCTCGTTCAGTTAAAATAAGTTTTGTCTTCTGTATTAGATTCATCTCATGGTACTGTGATATTTATTGAGTAATGTTGGAGTTTGGCAGTTGTGTTGTGGTTGAGGACAGTGCCATAGGCCTCGCAGCAGCCAAATCCGCTGGAATGAAATGCATCGTGACAAAGAGCGGGTAACTACATTACTTCGCCGCCTAGAAGGCGCTCTTTAACCCATACTTTCCTTTATCACTAATTTGATTCGAACTTCAATTGGTTTCAGTTACACAGCTGAGGAGGACTTTGTAAATGCTGATGCGGTTTTCGATTGCATCGGAGATCCTCCAGAGGAGCGCTTCGATCTTACATTCTGTGGAAGCCTTCTTGAGAAGCAGTATGTTAGCTAGTCAACTTGCTTCTCGGTCCTCCGGCCAATTCTTTCAATTTTCTTTTATATACTCTTGAATATGTTCTCGAGATCCATGATGGTAGAGTTATAAACCTAAAACGAAGCACAGAAGAGAAGTCCTCGAAATGTATGGGACTTTAATTTTTATCGCCCTTCGGTGATCGCCCCACAGTAAGTTCGATTCCAAAAGATACAAATAATTAAAACTGCAGGACTCCACCGTTCTGAATATGTTGATGTGCTTCTATCGGTGTAACGAGGTTGGCTCCTCTGTTAATGTCTCAGCTAATTGCTTATAATGCATTCCCAGTGATTACGACGGATGTATGGGCGGGGACATCCTTATAGTACGGGGGCAGGCGGAGATTTTAAGTGGCTATCAAGGCATCCTGTTATGAACAAGCAAGCTTCTGTTTCACCATTGAGTAATGTTAGAAAGATCAACACTAATCATAAAATTGACGTTTTTGATGATTCGGAAGCCTTCTATTTATTGTTAAATATGATGGAGTGAATGCAGCAGTGTCCCATGTTGTCTGGGCCAATCGTTCATACGCGTTTGAAAATATCTAGCATTTATGATGTAGGACAGCTGCTTTGGTCATGGCAACGACTAAAAACAACGGCGTGGCGTGTTTAAAGCGGACCGTTGTCTTAGTAGTGGAGGTCTGCTCATCAGCCCGTCCATCACGCAAGGCCACCTCAATACGCTCGCCCCAGTAACTAGTCGAACTGATTGCGCAATCTATCTAATCAAGCCCTCGGAGATGACACGACTCGCAGACGGTCACAAAAACAATCGGATGTGGCTGAAGAGACGCTTGATTTGGCCCATCACCCAACCTTATCCCAGCCCAGGAACGATGCTAGCACGGATAACGTAACCTTTGAAGCCACCATCACGCGCACAACAGCGTTGATGCAGGGAGTCGCATCCACCGTCGGACAGCCGTGCAGAAACTTGTCAACTGGAAGAGACTAGTGCACGTTCACCGTGATCAGAAACATGAAACGTGCCGCTTCCTTTCACATCTAAGACTCCCCATCCAAGACGGCAACTGACCAGATAGCGTAGGGGAAATAAAGCTATTCTTGGTAACGCATTCCTCTGTGGAAATAACTTATAGTCTCGCGGTACCCCAAAAATTAAAAAAGGGCCAAGGAACAATACCAAAAACCGAGCTGAATGGCATCAAAGAATCCTTAATCTTAGTGTCATACTGCATGCGACAAATATGATGCACCATGAGCCTAAAGCTGGATAAGCAACTAACTTTATACATCAGCTGATCTCCATCGGGAAACTACAAGGAAATAGGGAAAAAAAGCATCGGGATGAACTCAAAACACCCCCCATCTAATCAGAGGCTTCTGAGGCACTTGAAAGCGCACAAGTCGTTACATAACGTGACAGGCTACAACGTACTCGAGAAGACAGAAACACATGTTTCCCTCTCAAGTAGCCGCGACTGGAGTGGGCAATAAGGATGACTCGAATGAAGATGGGAGCCACCCCTTCCGATTAGCATACTCCACATAGAAATGGAATTTCTCTTTTGCATTCGGGATGTCAAGAGCCAAATCATCCATTCCATCCTTAATCCGGGTGAAACCTTTTGTCATCTGATTGATGGTGATGAGCCCCTCGCTGTAACATTCTTGTAGCAGATCCAGCATCCTGTCGTTCTTCTTCTCCATCGCCATTACCAATGCCTTCTTCACGACTTCGTGGTTGAAGAAGGGCATTCCCAGATCACGTATGCACTGGCAAGCCTCGGTCACCACCCCACCACTCTCGTATTCCTCCAGAAGCTTTTGAATTTTGTCCTTCGCATCCTCAACAGCCCACCCGGTTCCACCTCCCCAGCACCTAAGAATCCTCTCCCCAGCATGACGGGCAGCAATGAGCGATCGAGCCACACGCACGGTTTCACTCCCACTGCAATTAGGAGGCAACCTGCTTCCAATTTCTTCTAGATTCAGCGGGGCCAACACATCATCAATAACAGCCCTAGCCAAAAATAAAGCAAGCTCATTTGAAGCATCTAGAATGTCGAGAGCCGTGTCCTCTGCCGATTCCAAAAGCAGCACAAAACCATTTGCAATGTCCTCAGTTGAAAAAATCTCAATATGGAGGGCAGACAGCAGGATAGATGCCATCTCTTTCTCTCTGTTCTTCCTGTCCATAGCAAGGGTGATGAGCTTCTTCAAAAATACAGGGTTAAAATCAGGTGCTCCAAGATCTTCCAGGCTCCGAATGAGCTCAGGAATGTCATCAGAGAGAAAATATTCATGAATTATAGTTACAACTTCCTTCTTATAGCGCCTTAACTTTTCATCTTCCATTTGTCCGTCTCCATTATCTGATGACTTTGAAAATGAAGCATCAAGGCATCCTTCAGAGATAGCCTTGGGAACCAGTGACTGAAACAGGGACTTTGCAGACGGAACGTCAAGAGCAAGGTCGTCGAGGCTCTCAGCCAAACGGGCAAACCCCTTAGCCATTTGACTGGTACTTATTAAGCCTTCCTCAGCAGCTTCCTTCAGCAACTTCATTATCAAGGGTTCTGTTGCTCGTGTCTCTATTGCAAGAACCAAAGCCCTTTTCACCACCTCGTGATGGAAAAAAGCAACACCCAACTCCCTAATGCACCTGCATGCCTCAAAAGCATCTCCAGTCTCCACATACTCCCTTAGTAGATCATCTATCTTCTTTTTCACCTCTTCAACAGTTATGTGTGTGCTACCACCCCATCTCCTCTCCAGAAGTTCTGCATGGTGCGGGGCTGAGAGATAACTCTTTTCAGCAGTCTGAATAACCTGGAAACCTTTAGAAGATTCGGGCAGTGTTTTCTTAGCCCTTGTGAGGAACGCTGGGGGGAGGATCTCGTCAACTACAGCCCGTGCCAGGAACAATGCGAGCACATCAACAGCATCCAATATATCAACAGAGAGATCGTCAGCCGACTCAAGAAGCAAGACAAACCCATCTCTAATTTGTGGTGGGCTGATGACATCAGCATACAAGGCAGAGAGCAGAACCGAGGCCATTTCTTTCTGCTTATCATGGCGATCCATGGCCATCGAAACTAGCCGCTTGATGAAGTATGGGTGATATTCACTCGAGCCCAGTTCCCTGAGATCAGACGACGCCACGTCCACATCACCGGTGCTAAAGTATTCCTCTACCAAAGAAACAACAGCTTTCTTGTATTCATCCAAAGGGTCTGAGACTGTTGAACCAACAAGCTGATAAGGCTCCTGTAGAAACAAATAGCAGAAGCAACACAATCAACACTTGTCACCAAGTACTTGTCAATAAAAGAGCTAACCTCCAGCCCACAGATAGAGGAGTGATAAATGCAAATTAATGGTGGAACACAGGCATTACCTCACCACTGTCATAGTTGGGATCATTTCTATCAATATGTGACGCACCATCGGTGTCAAGCAATTTCCCCCAAGTTCCCTTACCACCACCTCCATCTGTTTCCAATATACAAGTAATAGCACATACACACAAAAAAGAAAAGATTGCTCAATTAGAAGTTTCAAACCCTAAAAAGTAAATTATAAACAGCTACAGCCAGACAACTAACCTGAATTGAACTACTCTCCTTTGTAGCGTAATCACATAACTAAGAAAGATAGATACACGTTCAATAAATGCGCGGAAAAAAGATATAATCGCGACAGGCCTATGGCCCCAAGCAATTAAGTGGCGGGACCTGAGTTCATTCCAACTCTAATAAGCAGATTTCCAAATGCAACTCTTAGGGTTGCTGCAGTAGAGTCACTGGAAATAGAAAAACACCAGAGCTACTCACACATTCAGTCCAAACAAAAAGGCCCCACCCAAGTTGCAAGAGATTTTAAATCAAAGGCCTCCTAATCAACCCCACTGCAGCCACAAACAGGATCGTGACCAAAACTACAACTCCGACGGTTCCAAAACTAAATGGTACTTTTGGCTATGCAAGTTTTTTTAAAATCCACGATACAAAAATATAGGAAAAGAGGAAAAGAGGAATAATGGCTATGAGTTCCATTGATCATCTATTATATATAGTTCACAGACAGAAAAGATCAACTGATAAGTTAACTACCGCACTTTGCAAAAGACCACCTTATAAGTCTCAGGCAGGGAACGGAAATAAACTCTTACGGAGAGGATAATGACGACTTAACGGGAGTTCTAATGATCAGATCGACTTTGACCACCTAGACATTTGTTGTACCCCGAAAACATCCGCCAGATGTAAAATCAGGAGGAACTAAAAAAGTAGAGCGACACAGCAGCGAACCCTTCCGATATGAGACGATCACAAAGACCCAAGACAAACGGAACCGGCGCACTGAACCCTTCAACGGAAACATTACTCGAGCGCCCAATCAAAATGCGCCAAATTTTACCTTTCTTGACTCGTATGAACTTCCCGGAGTGCGACCTCCGTACGTGCCTCACGGCGATTCCTGCCGTGGGCGCCTTGCCGGCGGCGGGAACCTTCAGTGGGTGTTCGGAGAGGAGAGTCTTGGGCGACTTGGGAGAGGAGGACAGAATCTCCGCGTTCTGGGTCGCTAATTTAAGCGTCTCCCTCTGCTGGTCCGTCAGGAACCCCTCGTTCGACGCCATCTCTGCGCAGCGCCCCCGCTCCTAAGCAACAAGAAACGACGATAAAAAAAAAAAAAAGAAAGAAAAAAACCACATACAGACACCTTAACTCGTCGCCACCTACGACCGATCCACACTCAGATTCACGAACAAAGCACGCGCGACCAAGAGGCCTCGCGCGCATTCAGGAAAAAACCGAATCTAAGCGTCAATACAGGGGGACAAAGCACAACGAACGAAGGAGCGGCCGCTCTTCGAATCTGGGCCACGATCCGCGATCGTCGACAGCATTTGAGCCAAAAATAGCACCGCGAGACGGAAATACCAGAACGAAAGCACGAACAAACGAGAAAAAAAGGGAAATCAAAGGCGGCGAGCGAGATTCGATAGAAGGACCTGAACAGATTGCAGCAGCAGCAGCAGCAGCTAGACGGACGGGACCGAGATGTACCCGATGCTTCCGTGCTTGGCCTGGACGAATCTCGAGCCACAAGACAGAGAGCGAGGCAGCGCGCGCGCGCGCGCGGCGATTGGATCTCCGATCGAGCACGGCCACACAGAGAGAAAGCGAGCGAGCGACGTCGCGGGTGAACGCGAGGCGCACGAGCCCCCGGGCGGCGCGCTTTTTCCCCACCCCCCGTCGGCCGCCGCAGCGAAATCGGACACGCAAAGCAAACCCTAGATCAAAAACCTCGTCCTCCACCGCCGCCGCCGCCGCCCGCCCCGACGAAAACCGTAGGGATCCGATCGGTTCCTCCTTCTCTTCCCCCCCACCCTCCCCAGCCCCCCACTTTTGTTTGTTTCTGTCCCTGTTTTTTTTCTCGCTCGCGTGGGCGGTCCGCGTCCCGATCAGTTGAACAGGAGGAAGGGGTGCGGACGAGAGGGACACGGATGAGGACGCAGCGAGAGATGGAGAAGCACGGGGAAGAGAGAGAAAGAGAGAGAGAGAGAGAGAGAGAGAGGGAGTGGCGGAGCGAGGGACCCGGGTGGCTGGGGTGGGGGGGGGTTTTTATACGGAGGCTACCGCTGCGGTTACGAGCACACGTCATCGGTGGAGGAGGTCGCTCCGGGCCCCCACGTGGCACCGCCCCTTTTGGGGAAGCCCCGGTCGCATCGTTTTAGCCGAGGAGAGGCCCCGCGGCCGGTGCCGCCACCTGGCGCTCCCCCTCAGCCGCTATTAGGGTTTCCTCCCCCGCTCCGCGTACCCCACCCCCCCATCTTCTATTTTCCGGGTTTCTCTCGGGCGTGTAGTTACGGTTTTTTCGTTTTTTTGAAAAATAACATAAACAGTTCCTAACTTTTAATCTATTCAACGTAATTCTTAAATTTTAATTGGATATGTAATGCGATCTATGAACTTAATTTAATCCCTAAATTATATGAATATAAGAACTACATTGAATATGTATCAAATATCTAGAAATCACATCAAATAAATTAAAAGTTTAGATATCACATTAAATATTAAATTAAAATCTATGAATTATATTGAACAGATTAAAAATTCATGAATCACGTTAAAATAAAAGCTCTGATTACTTTTTTGTCATTATCCCTTTTTGGTTTTGGTACGGTGTCTCCTTCGTAGGTCAGCTGGTCGGCCAAGGAATATATGGATTGATACGCTTGCGTGGCAAGATAAAATTTAATAATTATCTTTTGGATTTTGTTATTGGGGAATAATAAAAATCCCCCCCTTTTTTTTTAATATCTACGGATTCCATGCGCTTGGGAAATAGACACGAGAGAACAAGGGGGCTCGATTCTTGGTCTCTTCATGATGATGATAAGGGGGTCGGATCAGATTGACGTGCCGGGGTCCCCCCCCGGAAAGAAAAAGGAGTGAGGAATTTGGGGGGGGCGGCGGCGCGGATTGATGAAGCTCGCGCTCGAGTGATCGACGAGTGTCGGGCAAGATTTTACCCTTTAAAGAAATGATCTTGGAGCACGCGAGGGGCGGCGAATGATGTCGAGTTGGACCCGGATCGGATCGTCAATCATCCATTCATCGTATGCGTTTGGTCCGACGAAATGGGCTGCGAAAATTCAGAAGCTTTTTCTCCTTGCAAAGATTGCTGGAAGGCCCAATGCATATGTAGAACATAGTCTTGTGTTGCATTGCAGGTGGCAAGCAGGAAGAGAAGCCCAAGATCCTTCTCTTCTTACCCAGCCAGTTGGGCTTTATAGCAGTTCAGAGAAGCCAGCGGACAAAACGAGGGTACAAAACAAATGCAGTTGACCCTCCATACAGAGTAAAAGAAAACTGCCATTCGGCTTCAGGTTGGACCAAAGAAGAGCAATTTGGCCTTGGTGTGCTTCAGAGAAATCAGGCATGTCTCGGGCTATCGATGTTCTCCGACGGGTATCGGTTCTTTCGCCTATCTCCGTACAGCAGAACTACTTGGCGGCGCCGCAGGGAAGCACCCACTCGACAAAGTGACCGCGTTGCCTGTCGTGCCTCCTTTCGCATGCCTGCAACATTTGCACGGTTTGTTCTGATCAAGGACAAACTGAAAACAACTCCTACAAGACTGTAGCTAGGTAAATAAATATTTGGTCAGTGTCGGAGGAGGCTCCATCCAAAAAGTGAGGGGCATTGACGAAGAGGTCCTCCCTCTTTACATCAAAGATATGTCGAGCAGTAATGAGTCCTAGCGACAGAAAAGTAAGCACATAGTCGAATTGTTTAGGGAGATGATTCCAAATGAGGACAAAGCATAACCATAGGCCAACAAGCACAGAGACGCGCGAAATAGAAACATTAACAGGACAATCAACCCATCGTACCAAGTTTACACTTTTCTATCCACCGCAAAAAAAAAAGGTGTTGCAGAGCTTCTCAGGGCTTACCTTCCTAATTGGCAATATTGGGGTCCGCCAACAAAGAACATCCGGACTTTCCCTCGTTCTGCAAAAAACAGAGATTTGGCAGTAAGCATACAAGAGCATGTGGAGATAAATAGTGTCATTTTCCGTGAACATAAACAAAGCAGTCGACCATACACACTACAGAATCATCTCAACAGCCATTCCACTTTTACATATAATGCATGTCATTACTGGGCACACACATTTACTTTAATGTTATGGCAGAAAAAGCATTGGCCAAAGCAATCAGCAAATTCCGGTGAACAACCATCCTAAGATGTATCTACAAAGATCTGCAATAGCCACGGAAAAAAAGAAGGCAAAGCCACTCACTTATCAGCATCCCCGGAAACGCTCATATAAGCATCGCTACTGCAGAAAAGATATCGTTCGTCCGCAAAGCTTACTGTCTCTGCAACCATTTTCCCAGGGCAGGACGAAGCAAGCTTCTTCTCCTCTGGCATATCCTGGCAGATCATCTGCGAAGTGTCAGGCATGTTTGACATCTTCTGAGCCTTCATAACACGGGGGAAACAATTTGACTGAACTTCTGGCTCTCGGCTGGAGATTACATGGTGTCTACAGCAGATCGCCTCTCTTCCTGAACAATCAGACTCTGGATCAGGCAGATGGCCCCCCAGGTCGTGCGATGACCTCTGTGACATGTCTGTACCAACACTAAGAACATTTCCATCGGCATTTCTTATAGTGCTTACTGCTCTGATTTGGTGATCGCCTATATGCAGCATTTGAGATCTACAATCAGAAGGGCAGGCCAGATTTGCTTTTGCCCTAGTCGTGTACTTATCAAAGGTATAGTCAGAATAATCAGATTCGCTTCCTTGTTCAACAATTGACCATGTTTTCTGCAGAATTCGGCGGGAGCAGCTGAAGAAACTAAAAGACGGCCTTTTCACTTTTACATGCTTAGATTCCGCTGCACAAGGTACATAATTGATTCTGATCTCTACATTACAGCCGAGGATGGACTGAAGCGAACTGGCAATCAGTTTCCATGACTTCTCAGCCCTTGTCACATAGTCAGGATGACTGAATTCCAAATTAGCAACTGCAATACCTGAGATGTCAAACATGTCCAGTGATCACAGATTACAGTGAAATTACAAACCTAATACAGATTGATAAAAGAAAAGTAAAACGATAAAATGATCCAGAAGAGTTGAGAGCTTGGATTCGCATGAGCTCAAGCTGGAGGCAACCAAAGATGCATTGCCACAAATTACTGTGTTATGGTAGACATCTAATGGCAAATTAGCAAGATGACACAAAGCGGCATGCAGATTGATTATTGAAAAGAATTTAAGCAACAAAGGCAAGTTAAACACAACACAGATCACCCAAAACAAAAAAACTGCAAATATTTCCACAAATAATGACATAAGAGGTGTCATTCCATGGTAACCATTTGGTTTTAGTCACCATTTGAATAATGCCATAAGTGGATCATTTTGGATATGTCGGCAATGGCTCTATCTGCGTCCTGTTAATAAATGCACCAACAGAGGGCTCATATAGTAGCTTAAGGCACAATCATGCCGGGGTCAAGCACAGTAGATCAGAATAAAGGCATCTTGAGTCAAGTCTATGTATAAGCAGAAGTTTCTCAATGACAGCTTATCAGATCAAGAGATATTAGTTTCAGAATGCCATTTGCCAATTTCTCTCACAGCCCTTTTGAATTGATCCCTATACTTGACTCTATCAAAGATAGGAAGCATTGTACCTTGATCCAAGCGAAGAGAGGACATACTTCCCCGTTTCATCAGAAAATTCTTCAAAGCCTTTGACTGACATAGTTCCATAGCCCTTTTCCAGATAGAATCCAACCTTTCCCTGTAGTTTACCTGTGCATCCAATATACACAATTCGCCGCAATCACATGAACAACGGGAGAAATGATTCTTGCTCTCTTCTGAAGAGGGTCTGCTGCAACAGTCCCCATCTTTATCTGAACAATAATTAGTCTCAAATGAATTTACTATGTTGACCTTATTAAAAACTTGCTCCAACTTATATCAATAAAGACTGCTGTTACAAAGCTGTGACTGAACTAAGCCACTCACCCTTCTCCATGTTCAGTGGACAACATTTCGAAGCACGTTCATCCAAAGAGGAAGAATCTGCAGAACTTAGCTGTAGCAGCGCCACTGTGAGCCAGGTTGTTTGATTCTTTGACATCCTCAATTGCTTCTCAGTATCGGAAAGTAACTTCAAAGCATGACTCAACTTACGCAAGTCAGCTTCAGCTAGAAGAAGAAACCAATTCCAGTCAGACGACAGCATTTCAAGATGATCAGCACGCCCTTAAATATTAAATGTGCAATACATAAGGACAAATCAGAAGATGCCGGAGAGGTCCTCAGACATGAATAAAGTGATAGCAATTCTCCCGACACTAATTAAGCAAGCATCGCATCAGTCCACCAACCCACACTATGTTTTCTGAAAATTATGGATTGGTGGTCCATCAACAAGCACTAAGATTACATTGCTGCATTCTGCAAGCTCATCTGATCAGCAAAAGAGACCAGATGGACTTGTAGAATGTCGCAGTGTAAGTGAAAGTAAAAATAAGACTGCGGGAAACATCATTAGGAAATATCCACTCAAATGATGAGACAGAAGGAAAAGGAGCAGAGGTTGATTCCTCAATTGCACTAAGACTCCGTTCGTTTGGCGGAAAATATTATGTTTTTGGAAAATGTTTTCCCGGAAGTCATTTTCCTGGAAAATGTTTTCCCAGAACATAATTTTCCGGTGTTCGGCAACCAATATGAAAAAATTTCAGAAAATATTTTTTGCCAGCGGCGGCGGCGGCGACGGGCGACTGGCGGCGACGGCTAGCGGCGGCGGTGGACGAGCAGCGACCGGCGAGCGGCGGCCAGCGAGTGACCGGCGGGGGCGGCGGCTAGCGACCGGCGACCGGCGGCCAGCGACCGGAGGGGGGAAGGAGTTTGGCGGAAAATGATTTCCGCTTTTCAAAAGCAGAAGTCATTTTCCATAAACTTAGGCTATTTTGTGAGGGGGGGAAGGAAAATGTTTTCCCACAGAAAACGTTTTTCACCCCCCGAACACCGGAAAACCCGGAAAATATTTTCCGGGAGAATATTTTCCGCCAAACGAACGGAGCCTAAATGACATAAAATGAAGGATGAGATAAATAAAGGTAAAACCCTGCCGCTGACACATTTTTAATCAACCAAGGACAGATTGAGTTGGCAAAGGCTCTCAAATGAAGTTAATTACCTTCAAATAACTTTACTCATAAAGCGGATCATACCAATGAAAGAAGCAAGTGGACCACACCAAATGTTTATTAACACCTCCTAATCACTGAAGGCAAAAATACTACACCCCCTAAAAGAAAGAAAAGAGAAAACCCTTCCCAGTCACCAATCCATCACAGATGTAACCACGTGCACAGCCTTTATATAATTAGTTGATTTCATGTTTTTCATTTAAGTTCATTGCGTAAAGATTATAGCTTCCAATTGCCCCAAGTCTAAGGACCCAGGAAAAGTCATCAAGTTCTGGCGGACAATAACTACAGAATTTCATCACACTAATGCAGTAATGGTACAAAATGACAGCATGCGCTTGCTGGATCCTTCCTATTTTACTTGGTACAGAAAATGAGATCTCAAGGAAACTAGGCATTGATCATGGCAGACCAAACGCCATAATCTGCAAAGAAAATCCTAAGAGAAGCAACACAAATGGCAGTAGTCAAATTCATAAATTCATTCCTCATATCGTCCACAGATAGTGGAGCACGACATCCACAATATTCTTTGGGCAGTCATAATGGTGAAATATGACATCACATCTCATGACCTCATGCATTGATGTTGGAGCAATTCGATGACATGTTAATATGCATACACATGAATTTGAATGCTTCTGGCCTTTGCTAGCTCAAGAAGCAGGCTACAGAACTTACAGGTGTGAATTTTCGAAAACTTCCTGCGGGCTTCTGAACTGAGTTCTTGAGACTGACCCGAGAGAATATCCATGATAAGATTTGCCAACTGCGATATCAGTTGCATTGGGTCAATTCTCGATCTCATCAGCTCCCGAGCTCGTATGACTGTATTTGAAGTGTCAGAAGATAAAGCTAGATCAAGCAAATCAAGCAATTCATCATCAGATACAGTTCCCGTCTGCACAAGAGAAGATGGCCAATTATGATTCATTTAATATAAAATGAGCTGAAATAATCTGACACGGGATGAGCTGAAAGCATGAGAAAAGTGTGGGGCCCTCACGAGCTCGTACACCAAGGACATTGTTATTCTTTTCCCAAGTAAACTGAGCTGATCGAGCATCATTTCTGCATCCCGAAGGGAACCATTTGATTTTGCAGCAATAAATTCTATGGCGACTTGATCAAAGTCCAGACCTTCTTCTACGCAAATTTTGCCCAATCTGGCGGCAGTATCTGCATCCTTTATCTTTGGAAAGTGATACCTTTGAGAGCGTGACAAGGCACTTCTCGGCAGCTTGTCAAGCTCAGAAGTGATCATAATAAAGACAACATGCTCAGGAAGTTTCTCTAGGCTAGTCAGAATCATAGCCCACGTCTCTGCACGCAATAATTGGCATTCATCGACGATGAAAACCTTGAAGTGTGAAGAAACTGGGGGAATGGCCGCGTTTTTCAACAGGGATCGAAGTCTATCTGTGCGGTTTATTCTCATAGAATCCACCTCCGTAACGTCTCTGCTCCATCCAGAAAAGAGCACTGTGCATTCTCTGCAGAATCCACATGGTCCATGCTCCTTCAACATGAGGCAATTTAGTGCAGCAGCAAGTACTCTCGAAGCAGAAGTCTTGCCGGTGCCATGGGGGCCATGGAAGAGATATATGGAGGGTATTTTTCCAGAAGATATAGAACCGTGTAGAGACTTTGCTATTACATCCTGACCCACCAATTCATTGAAAGATTTAGGCTTTGACCTTTGACCAAGTCGCTTTAGTGTATCTGAATACAGAGTACTTTCATTATCTCTGCAAATATCTTTCCATCCACATCGGTTTGCCTCATTCACATCCTCAACTAACAGAGGCCTGTCTTCAACATCGGATAAAGCAATTGACCTCTTGAATTTTGGGGTCCCTGACCAGCAACAACTAATGCTGCATCCATCCTGAGAGTGATCATCCGCATCAACTTCATTAGCAAACAATGACGGGCTACGGGTTGAACCTTCTAGAAAAGCATCAATTCCCGTATTTCTTGGAGTACCTGCATGACTTCCGATGTCACCAACAACACCACGCGATCTTCTCTGGATCCTGTACTGAGATTTTCGTTTTGAAGCAGTATCTGTGATCCTTTGCAATTGAGATGATCCCATTGACATCTCGCTGCATGAATCCACATCCTCCATATGATTGCTAGGAGTTATGCGGGCTAAGTCCAACCCTTTGTCCTTGGCATCGTGCCGATACACTTCATCTGTTGGCCTAATAAGCTCTTCTTGCTTTTTACTGCAAAAATCCAGCTCTCCTGACGGTGCATTCCAAGTTGGATCGCATGCATTGCCAACCAAGCACCGATCCTCACAATTAGCTAACTTAGACTTCCTCGATGTTGGATTAGCATCATAGTCATCCAAACATTTAATATCAGAGTCCTTTCCCGCTAGACCCTTATCGACAGAGGCGCCTTCTTGGGGACTGTTCATAAAATGGAGAGATATCCCATTATTTGAATTGGTTTCCCAATTAGCATTCCCGATCAAAGCAGAAAACTTGCTCATGGAATTCGTCGAGGGATCCCTGAGTGACCTGACTCTCCTAAGTGCTACGAGAGCTCTGGAAAGAGGAACATCGACCGAATGCCGCCTACCATCCATCATTTCCTTCAAAGACCCACCACCATAGAAAAGAGTGGACTTCTCGCTACGATTTATATCTCAAGAACTAAAAGAAAAGCAGAGCGACCCTGAAAGAAAAGACAGCGAATAACCCATCAAAGTTATCAAAAGAATACCCCACCGGACTAATCTATTCTTGAAAAGGGAAAAGCGTCGTTCTACTTTTTAGGGTTTGAACACACACAGACACAGCACAGCACATCAAAATTAGGAAAAATAAAATTATACTCCATTCACGTTCTCCAAATGCATGTCACCAGCTCTAACTTTCTAGCTTCTAGGAAAGTAAGGAGGTGAGCAAAGCAAAAACGGACATTCAGAATTCTTATTTTTTTTTAAAAGAAAACTGAGGCAAAAATCAAGCAATAAGCAAAACATGAAATGCTGAGATCTCTGGAAAAGGAGTGTTAGCACCTTTTATTTGCTAAAACAGGAGTGTTAGCACCTGAACGTGAATAAAAGACAACCCACCCAATCTTTTGAAAATGCATGTCTCTGCAACAGAAATAGAGGGAAAGGGACAGCTGAGAGAGGGGGGGGGGTGCGGGGAGGAGGGTAGCGGAAGCTGGGCTAGGCAAAAACAAGAGAATGCGCAAGGCACCTGCGGCCATAGTACACAGACGGTGCAGCTCGGAACAGTGTCAGCTTCGACTTCGCTCGATCAAAACAGAGGAGGAGAGTGCATGCCCAACGCGCACAAAGCTCGCACGCTCGGCCACTCACAGAGTCACACTACTCCATTTCTCCGAAACAGAGCATGTCGAAGTCCCCAAGAAGAGAGAGAGAGAGAGAGAGAGAGGAAGAAAGCTAATGTAATAGAAAGAGCATCTCGAATTCAAAGATGTTAGAGAGAAAACAGTACACACACACACACACACATATTCCAGTGAAAACAACGAACGCGAAACGACAAAGTTGAAAAGGCTCGAACCCGAAGCCAGCAGCAGGAATTAACAAATAAAGAAATGCCATGTGCCCATCCATGACACCACGAGGGCGCGACTGTGGAAGGGAACATCTCCCCACTCCCTCCTCTTCGAAGTTAACGACGGGTTTGGGTTTGAACGGGGGGGGAGGAACGGTAACGTCAAAAGCGGAATACGAAACCCTACGCCCTCGAACGCAGCGGGGGCATCGGCGGCAGAGCTCCCCCTGGTCGAAGTCCCGTTCGGCATGGATGTGACATCGACGGCGAGGAAGATGGGTTACCGGCAAAGGAGTAAATGCCATTAATGAGCGATGGCGATTCGCAGGAGCGCAATTGCCGTCGCAATGGGGAGATAGAAAAGAGAGATTCGAGGTAAAAAAAAATTCGTTTTTTGCAGACTTTCTTTTGCTCTCGTGCAGTGTTTTTTGCAGAGGAGGAGGGTGTGTGGCTCTCTCGTGCAGCGAGCCCATGGGGGGTATTTTGGGGATTTCGAGTTGTTGTTGCCCCTCTCGACGGTTTTAGTTAGTTGGGAAAAAGGTGCTGCGGGGGACAGGAAAGGCCGTGTCTCCGGTCCGTTTGGCGAAGTTCTTTTACTCGCACGGTTGGCGCGTGAAGGATGAACGGGTTTTAAGATTTTGATAAGAAAAGGGGCATTGAGCATTTTGTCAAGCATGTAAATAACTTTGCTCCAGTAGTTACCCTTCTTATTTGCGAACGAGGAGATAAAAAGTTTGAATTCTCACTTTCTCAAAGGCATTAGAAGTGGAGATGTGTAGTTTCGGATATGAATTTCGACTCTCAATTATGCAAGAGGCAGAATAAAAATCTAAGGGGTGTTAGGAGTGAAGACGTGTAGTTTCAAATATGAATTTCGACTCTCACATTATGCAAGAGGCAGAATAAAAGTTTAAGAGTGGGTTGAGCGTTAGAGCACGATAGAATACAAAAAAAAAAAAGATAAATAAAGTTAATTTAAAATGTGCAAATTAACAATTCAAAAAATAAAATAAAATTTTTATTAATGTACACTTAATTAGTGTTTGAGAGCTTAGAAACATTGGATAACATGTGGTAGAAGTTATTAATGAATGTTTAAGAGTGATTACTTAGTAAGCAACAGATAAAATAAATTTTACACTCTTGACGGTTTCAATTAGTCGAGAGACAAGGGAGTGCATGGAATTCTCTACACAATAACCTAGTTAGTTCGAGGATCTTTATATTCACGTATAACACAAAAATGAATTCTTTGAATTCATTAATGGGATCGAGGAAATAAAACGATGGCATGCATTTGCATTGTCCTCAACCATTCAAATTATGATGTAGAAATTCGAACGTAGTTTTTTCAACTTAGTGGATGGATAAATTATCAAGGATCACGCTAATGCACGTGTTTCTAAGTACTTGTTCAGCGTTTTATCCATAATAATTATTTTTGTGAAACGTGATTACACGTAAAAAAAAAAAGAAGAATAATCAATGCGTTGGAAGATTGCATATTAGTTGCTTAAATAGGAGCTCACGAGACACTCATTGAAAGTTCCTACTATAGGCAGGATCTTTTTAAGAAAGTGTTTTTCGTGAACTCATAAAATAAAACTTAACGAATGAAAGTTTTCATTTTCAATACTTTGTGTACTTCAGGCACGTTTGGTTCGGCTTTTTAATTGCAATTTGGGAGAATACAAATATCTTTAGGCGAAAGTCATCTGGGGAAATGCAAGTGGTGTTTGGTAAAAAAAAATTTGTGAAGCTACTTTAGCCTAAATAGTATTTGGTAAATTTTTTTTTGCAAAGGGCTTTCGCATTTTTTATTTTTAATATTCCGGTTTTGCCATGCTACTGTTCATCATCTTCTTGGCCGGCGAAGGGTCAACAAGGACGGATCTGGGCAGCGAAGGGCTGGCCAAAGGCCTGCGAGGTCGCTTGACCTAGGCGATGACAGCCTGGGGTCGGGCGATCGCCGCCTGGGTCGTGCAACCTAGGCAACCGCCCAAGCGGCGCGACCTAGGCGATCATCGCCTGAGGTCGCATGACCGAGGTGACCGCCGCCTGGGTCGCGCGACCTCAGGTGATGGCGCCTGGGCAGTCGCCCGACCCCAGGCAACCTTACCGGCCAAATCCGCTCTCGCTAGCCCTTCGTTGGCCACCCTCACTATCCAATAAGATGATGAATAGTAGCAGGGCAATACCAGAAAATTGAAATTTGAGTGAGGGCAATTTGGGAAGAAAAAAATAAGTTTCAGCATTTATGGAACGCGGAAAGCCCAAAGTTGGTTCAAACCAGCTTTGGGTTTTCAATATTCCAAATGCTGGCTTTCGGCTTTCCGGACTCGGAAAGCTGAACCAAACGGTTTAGCATTTTGGTAAAGGGCTTTCGAGACTGAAAGCCCATTTCCAAAGCTGAACCAAACGGGGCCTTCTTATATGTATAGTTAATGTGTTGAAAATCGCGGCATTTTCTTTATTGCTCCCTCGGCAGGTGCTCTGGAGCTTCTCCGCTAAGCCATATTCCATATCAATAATACAGGTAAATAATATATGTCAACACTTGTGTAATAGTAACATAAGACCAACGGCCTGTTTGGCAAAGTACCAAATAGTGAAAATTTATGCTATTTTATTCCTAGAATCAGTTTAGAACAGAAATCCGTTTGTTAAAATTTTTGTGCCCGGGCACAATTTTGCAAAAAATTGATTTCAGAATAAAGAAGCAAAAAAAATAGCTTTTTGATTATTGAACAATTTTTCCAAAAACTGATTATTCTTGATTTTCTTATTTCTTTTTTATTTATTCTTCATCTTCTTCCCGCACACCGCCAGCGATCGACCACCAGTGACCAGCCACCAGCGAATAAGGGTGGCCCTTGCTGCCCCCGCTCCTAGCGATGACGAGGTCGGCCTTTGCCACCCTTGGCGACGGCGAGATTGGCCTTGCCCAATCGCCACCCCCAGCGACGGTGAGGTCAACCTCGCCGTTGTGGGGGGTGGCGACGGCGAGGTCAGCCTCGTCTTGGCCGAGCGAGGCTTGACCTCGCTGTGATCTGGCAAGGCCAACCTCACCATCGCGATCGGCGAGGCCGGCGGCAAGGGTTGCGACGCCCGCGCCGGCCATGACCAAGGAAAAAAAAAAAAAAAAATATTAAAAAATTTAAAATATTATTAATAAAAAGAAATTTTATCTAGTTATTAAATGCATTTCTGTTCTTTTTCGATTCTAAGAATATAAATTTTAGTTAGTTACCAAATACTTTCAAATGCTTAAAAATTGTTTCTGGGTACAGAATAAAAAAGAATCATTTTTTACCAGAATCTGTTCTCGGGTACAGAATGGTTGCTTTGCGCAGTCCAAGTAGACCCTTTCAAGAGCAAAAACAAACTAGCATTTACCGAAGAAGCAAGACATATTAGGCACGTGGTGGTATTGAGAATGAGCGAGGATCATGCTCCCGATGACAATTGAAGAACTGAAACGGGAAGGCAAAGGCGAGCAAAAACAGGGAACGGAGCCCGCATTCGGGGGTAAAAAGGACAGGGATACATGTCCTCTGAAATTCATGCCTCGGATCCCGCCGACTAAATCTTACCAAAGAGCACACGGGGCTTCGTCAGTCCCTCACACAAATCGTGCGCTCGTCCTTCCATCACCAAAGTACCCGTCTTCATTTATTAGAATCGAAACCGAGACAAAGAGGCAAAAAAATGAGAAAATAAAAAAAAAAAAGGGGCATAACACATGACTTTAGGATGACCATATTCTATAAGTCCATCGTCAAACCATGCGATGATATCGATGCAGGGTTTCAATTTCTCCGGATCACATGCTATAGCGATTCCCAACAAATTAGCTTCGCCTATAGCAAGAAAAAAGCATCTGGGTATCTCGCGAGCGAATAGAAGACCTCCTCCTTTTTTTCCCCAAAATCACGAATTTCGAAACAGGATTTCGCTAACAAAATACGTGGGCAACAGTAATTAAATACTAATCAAAAGCTTTTTTTCCCTTCTAAAGTACCAATCATTTTTCTCTCCCAGAAAAAAAAACAAAAGAAAGGGAGCTACATCACGAGCTTTAACCACGCGATTCAGTGCACTGAATCGCGGTAATTTATTGCGGGCACATTTTAATTTTCGAAGGGGAAGGAAAAAGAGGGGGGGGGGGGGAAGTGGGGTTGGACCACAGGGCGGGGCACACAGGTGGTGGCACTACTACTACTCGCGACGACCACGTCGCTGCTCCGCAATTTGACCCACGCGATGGGACGGATGAGGACAGGACAGGCCGTATAGATAGGTAGATTAGATATCATAGGCCTGCACAAGAGTCCGTGACGCGCCGACTCCCACCCTACAGTTGGGGCCCTACGCGCCGCGGCCGATTAAATGAGGTGTTGGCCTACGCGCGGGGATTCAGGGTTTGGGTGGGGGCGGGTTTTCCGTTCTCGCCTCTGACAGACGGGGCGCACGTGATTCCCCGTCCCGTTGCGACCCCCGCAACTCCGTGACGCCGGAGGCCAGCTGGACCTGCGCTTTTTTCTTTGCCTCGTCCCGAGACGAAATTATACGGCTGTTAAATTTCTTCTCCTTGCGCCTCTTTTTTTTTTTTTTTTTTTTTTTTTTTTTACGCGGGGGTGGGGGGGGAGGGAGGCCGGAAATTAGGGTTGCGTTTCACTGACATCTGAATCAACACGTAAAACGCTATAATAATTGCTCCATGTATCTTCCTCGCACGGTCTTAATAACGTGTCTTCGGATGGCTGGCAAAATCGATGCATAAACTTGGTGGCAAATCGGTTCCAAATTGAGTAACCTCCGGACCCCGAAAAATTTAGAGCCTACGCCGTCGAGGTTGTTTTTGCTAGCTTTTTCTTGGAATCGGGAACCGACTCTATTGACCCCTCATATCGGGTTGGGGACGAAACGGCTAATCCCGGCATCAACCCGAGAACTAGCCATGGTGTTTTATTTTCTTCGTTTCGTTTTGTTAAATAGATAATATACATCTGTCAAATGTGAATACGATTTTCTCTACTACTGATATGTCAAATATTTCCAATTCAACCAATAAACCGGTTCAGAACCGATGTAGTTTCAAGTTTCGAGTGCCTGGGTAGAAATTGGCTGATTTTGGGGATAGAAACTGGACCGGTCAAGGCCGATCGGTTCCCAGTTTTTAGAGTCTGATTGATTCCCTTGTGAATTGGCTGAATAAGGCCGATTCGAGCTGATTTTCGAATTGAACCGGCCCGGTTGCTCACTCCTAACAAAAAAAAAAAAAAAAAGGCACGTCTCGTTTCTCGCCTGTCAGGTCTCCGTACACCGAGCCGACCGGTTCGAAGCCTTCCTTCACAAGCCTTGCTCTATCTGGCAAAGGGAAGTGGGGCTTTATTAGGCCCTCTTTCGGCTTTTGTCCTAATGGGCTTTTGCACCACCGATAGTGGGCATTACAATTTTGGTCAGACCAGCGTGGAACGCCCTGCCGGATTTCTACCTACACTCATTATTGGGTCAAAACGGGCATGACTTATTGCTCAAACGGATGAAAAGGTTGGCACTCTCTTCTAGCTTGGTTCTTCAAGTCGAGCTTTATTAGAACAAAAAAAAAAACAAAGGAAGGTCGTATATTGACTCCTTATCCTCACCATTCGACCCGTTTTGACACTGTCGAAACCTCTTGAACTCTGGTCACGCCACATCCCATGTTTGAATTACAGTAGCTTTCCCTCAAAGTAACTTTCGTGGCCAAGGCTGCCCTCTCATGGATGCAACCTTACTCACAAAATATGGATGGAAATGGCTTGCGTGCATCTATACGAATTAGTCGGATCGAAACAGTGGAAATTCCCCGTGTCGATCTAAGAGGCTACACGAAAGCTTGGTTACACCCTCGATCTCGCTCGCAGCTGCGTCGAAGTATCGCGAAACTCGAGCTTGACTTGATTGAGCACACGAGACACGATCGAATCGGGACGAACGGAACTCAACACTTACATGATTCGCGAGACAAGTTGGAGTGGCTTATCAATGTCATGATTGGGCTACCATCGGTGTCAATGCCATGCTAAGATTTTTTTCTTGTGCCGCCAACGTCTGGTGCTTACGATGGCAACCGATAGGATAAGATTTTTTGCAAGTGGGGAACGACAAGTGGAGTTTTTCGCCTTTATTTATTTGTTTATTTGATGCCTTCGGACGGAGTCCGGTACAAATTGGCCATCCAATTCGACAAAAAGGATAACGATAAGAATAATTTATGAATTTTTATGTTATATATAAGAGTTAATATCACCGAAAATTATAAATTATGTTATTATGATATATTTATTTTAAAATTTTTTTTATGATACAAAAAATTATAAATTATGTCAATTATAAAATATTTATTTCAAACTATTTTTTGTGATATAAAAAGTTCGAAATTATGAATTTTATGACACGTTTACCTTCTGTTACAATTTCATCTAAAATCACTGTTTATCGCATTGTTCGTGAAATTTTTTTTACCGTTCATCGTCTTCTCCACAGCTTAGCGAAGTAATGTTCATCGCACTCTTCCTCCTCCGACGCTCTTGCTTCACTGCCCACTGCTACTTTGACCTCCGGCGGCTCTCGTCGACGCTTGTCCGACCATCCACGAGCTTCGAAGATCGAGGCGAGATCCGACCCTCAAGGCCAAGCTTCAAGCTCGAGCGGCTATGGTGGCCGCGAGCTTGGAAGCTCGATCTTCAAGCTACTTCAAAGCTTGGCCTTGACCGCTTGCAACCACCTGTGAGCTTCAAAGGCTGAGGTCGGATCCTCGAGCCAAGCTTCGAGCTAGAGCGGTCGTGGCAGCCACTCAAGCTCGACCATCCCGAAGCTTCGTTTTCTGGACAAGAAAGTACCATTCTTTCTCGCAGAGGAGATGATGAATAATAATTTTTTTTGCTAGGTAGCAGTGGGCAGAGAAGCAAAGAGCATCAGAGGAGTTTGGCTAAGCAAACGTGATGAACAGCACTCGTAAAAGCTGTGGAAAAGACGATGAACAGTAACAAATTTCATGAAGAAGACAATGAACAGTGCGATGAACGGCGATTTTGGACGGAATAATAACGGAGGATAGATGTGTAACAGAGTGCACAATTTGAGATTTTTTGTGTCACAGAAAAGAGTTTTGGGTAAATGTATCACAATGAATATAGTTTGGAATTTTTTACGGTATTAACCGTGTATATACTATGGTTTTTGAATGTTTAACGTGTCATTTAAATTTTAAATTTATTCAATATAGTCCTTAAAATTTTGATACATATTTAATATAATCTTTGAAAAGTTAATAGATTATATTACATATCGAGTTAAAATTTCATGATTATATTGAACGGATTAAAACTTTACGAAACATATCACGTATTTGTCTAAAGTTTACGGGTCATTTGTAATTTTTTTTTTCCCTTTGACAAGCGCGGTCTTTGGTTGTAGGGCTTATCCCCTTCCACGTCAGCTCAAAAAAATCGCGCATCGCGTCGTCCGTGTCCTGAAGTGAAATATGCCCGACGAGGCAGGGGCAAAGGTGGAACTGAAAATTTTGACTGGCTGGTTAGCGGTACCGGTGGTGTCTTGTTTCTGATCTTTATTTTTATTATTTTTCTTTTTTTCCGATTTCACGGGAGGAGAAAAAAAAAAAAAAAGGAAGAAGAGCAAATGTCGGTTTTCCGTCAATCGCCAGGGAAGTTCTGGTCAAATTCAGGAGTCGATGGCTCAATCGAAGTCAAACCTTAAATCGGAGCTCGGTGGCTAGCATGGTTGGAGAAGCATCCACCAGAAAATTGAGTCAAAGAACGCAAACACGCGCGTGCCCAAATCCAATTTTGATATTTTGTTAGAAAGTTCAATTCAAATGCTCGAATTAATAAATATAAAGTGATAGTATATGAATAGTATATAAATTCTAGAGCCGGGCGATGCGGGCTTCTCTTGTTATTTCGTACCAATTATTTTACAGAGTGGAACGGTCAATCTCGCTATAAAAAAAAGAAAATCTCTACTATTTCAAGGACGATGCCATGATGGATTTCAGCAACTCGATCGCACGGCTTTGCATGTCATTTAAGTTTTTCATAGAAAAGGACAATGGGCCTACCCTCTTTTGGTAGGGACGTTTCGTTCTGCATCCACGAACTCGAAGTGTTTTTTTTTTTTTTCTTCTTCTTCTTTTTTTTTGTTCGGAAAAGGTGTTGGTACTCGACTATAATCTTTTGGTCCACGAAAAACATGAGTATCGCCCGATGCGCTCTTGGTTTTTCTCGAGGCACTCCCGTGGTCCATTTCCTTTAGGGAAGCCACGGCACATCTCATTAAATACGATAAATGATAAATGACACAAATGATTTCTTAATTTTGGCCCGATGTATATTATGCTCATTGGACTTTAAATTTATTTAATGTGATTCTCGAATTTTAGCTCAATGTGCAATATTTTTAACATATTTTTAATCTGTTCAATATGATTCATGAATTTTTGATACATGATATTGAATATTTTCATACAGTCATTGAATTAAATTGAACATATAGTAAAAGTATAATGATCCTATCGAGTAGATTTTAAGTTCGGAGGATGGTATTGCACGTTAAATTAAAGTTTGGAGGTCATATTAAATAAATTAAAAGTCGAGGGATAGTATTGCACGTCGAGCCGAAGCGTAGGGGGGTGGTTATGTCATTTTCCCCGCGCGATGAAACGCGCGAGCGAGGACGTAAGCCAATACCCAGACAAGACGAGAGAAAAGGAGCTCCGGACATCCTCGTCCGTCACAAATTTTGATTGGTTGGACCATCCCCGTGATTTTTTTTACGGGTAGGTACTAGGTAGGACTAAGCCGAACGCAACTTTGCAGCAGTGGAGAAAGCTTCGTTCCCCGTTGGTCCAATCGCACCACACCGTCCTCTCTTCCTCTGCTGCTGCTGCTGCTGGTTGCGCTACAGTCCCACACCGTCATATTTCGCTGTGCCGTCCCCCCCCAAGGGCTCTTCCTTTTTCATCTTTCCTTCGAGCTCTGTCTATAAATTCATGCACGCGCACCAGTTTGGACCCTCCCCTCACCTATCACGCGGCCTCCCTGGGTCTCTCTCCCCCACCAGCCAGCCCATCTCTGTTTCCTCTCTCTCTCTCTCTCTCTTTCCGTGTGCACATGGCGGACTCCAACGCTGACCCAGCATCCGCCTCGCCGCCGGAGGACTGCTCCGGCAATGCGTACGGACCCTCTTTGCTGGCGGAAGGCGCGAGCCCGTTCCGCCGAGAGCTCCCCGAGCCGGACGTTTGGATCCTTACCTCCGGCGGCCTTCGCATCCCCGCCCACTCTGGCATTCTGGTAGGAAAACAGAGAGGACGTCTCTGCTTTTTAATTGGTATTTCACGACGCGTAGGGAAAACTGAAAAAAGCGCATCTGTCTTCTTCGATCTTTGTTTGTTCGGGTTACTAGTGATCTCGATGAACCAGAATTTTCAGTTGATTCTTGGTCGTGGTTTTTCGAAAATACTGGGTGATCATCGGTCTTGCGTTTGTTCTTATTTTTGGTGGATTTGAAATTGAAGGCATCCGTATCGCCGGTGCTGGAGAACATCATAGACCAGCCTCGGAAGCACCGGAGCTCCGAGCAGGTCATACCGATCCTCGGCGTCCCCTGCGACGCCGTCTCGGCCTTCGTCGGATTCCTCTATTCCTCGAGGTTTGGTTCTTGAATCTTTGATCCGCTTGCCCTTGTCCATGGCCATATTAAATTTCCTGAGGATTTTTTTTTCCATTTCAGAATAGAATAGACATGTTATCCAAAGCAAGTCGTGTCGTGTGATTCCGCCTAAAGTATCACCGCCACTTAAAAGAGTAATCTTTA
The DNA here is from genome assembly GCA_024500025.1 of Syzygium aromaticum. Classification (NCBI taxonomy): domain Eukaryota; kingdom Viridiplantae; phylum Streptophyta; class Magnoliopsida; order Myrtales; family Myrtaceae; genus Syzygium; species Syzygium aromaticum. Next base: position 29,052,744 of record CM044895.1, on the reverse strand, counting down.
CAGGCTTCGCTAGATTACAATTAACTGCCATAGCGTCTTTGCACGTTCGCCACGCGAGTGCATTGTCGGAGAAATGGTCAGGTCCAGATAAAATGCATCAATGGTGTTCATCAATTGACTGAGGATATGCCCCCTCCTGGCGGTGCAGGTGCACGGAGGACCAGATGGGGAAGTACGGGATCCACCTGCTGGCGCTGTCCCATGTGTACCTGGTCCCGCAGCTGAAGCAGCGGTGCACCCGGGCGCTGATCCCGCGGCTGACGGCCGAGAGCGTGGTGGACGTCCTCCAGCTGGCGAGGCTGTTCGACGCTCCGGACCTCTACCTCAAGTGCTTGAAGCTGGTCCACGCCCATTTCAAGTCCGTGGAGGCGACAGAGGGCTGGAAGTTCCTGCACAACCATGACCCGTGGCTCGAGCTCGAGATCTTGCGGTTCATTGACGAAGCCGAATTGGTACGTTCTCACATAAGTTCATGCTATGCGTGCAAGGTTGGATTTGACCTCGAGTGGTCAAACTCTCAGCTCGAGATTCATGTATTGGAATCAATGGAAAACTTGATTGGCCGTGCATCGTTAAAAGATTGGTCAAGAACGGTGCCAACATATTATGTACATGAAAATTATGGTCTGACGACCAATTCTTTTGTTTCGGAGAATTAGGAGAACCCGTTATATTAGGAAAGAGTTTCGATTACGCACGTTTCGAGGAGCAAGTAGCTAGGTAAAATTGCAATATGGGCACATCCCAGAAGAAATTCGAAGTCTTGACTGTGTTATTATATTCATTTCCTTACCTTAGGCGGAAGCAAAGCAATTCACGGGTCATCATTTCCCACGGTCTTTTCTTGTCAATCTAAATTTCCTTGCTTCTCGGGTTATATTTGCATAACAACCAAGAAATGAAAAAATAGAGATTTTGACTTTGACCATAGCTTGCGAAAATTAACGAACAGTGCAATTCTCGAGTGCAAAATGTGTTTAACTGTTTCTCAAATTCGTATGTTTTGACTGTGAAACAGAGGAAGAAGAAGAGGACGAGGAACGTGGAGGATCAGAGCCTGTATCTGGAGTTGGGTGAGGCCATGGAGTGCTTAGAGCATATATGCACCGAGGGCTGCACGAGTGTCGGGCCGTGTGATGCCGAGCCTGCGATGAAGAAGGAGCCGTGCGGCAAGTTCGCCATCTGCCATGGCATCCAGCTCTCGATCAAGCATTTCGCGACTTGCGAGAAGCGGGTCGGCGGAGGTTGCTCGAGATGCAAGAGGATGTGGCAGCTTCTCAGATTGCACTCTTCGATCTGTGACCAGCCCGACTCTTGCCGGGTTCCCCTTTGCAGGTAAATGAAAGGGCTTGACGTTTTGTGTTTACCTGCCAAATTTGAATTTTTTGGTCTTCGTATCGCGTCGTGTGTTGTTTTGCAAAGGATTAAATATCTGTCAGACATGCCTGATAAATTGATGTGTTTCAAACTCCAGTAGATTTCTAATCCAGCAAATTGGTTGGAACTCTTCCATAATTATTTTCATGTCAAATCTAGATATGAACGATAAGCAGAGACTTGAATTGACTAATACCTTAACTTGACTTTTCTAAATAGACTAGGTCGATATTATTTGAATGTTTCCAACGTGGTTTCTAAGTGGCTGGCTCCTATAAGACATCAGCAGTGACATGACACGACGGCAAACCTGGGTCCGTCGTCGGATCCGTCAATCAACTGTCATTAGCATTTCGCTGCATTGCAGAGGCTCCTAGCAAGAACAGGGACACTTTTAGTGGGATTGTGGGGTCAGATTGGGACTATTTTTGGAATTCATCATGTTGTTGGAAGTTTGGAACCACTGGGATAATATCAACCACGACAGCTGGCTCATCATGATGTCTACCGAATGAATTCTGTTGGCCTCTTACTCATTGACTAGAATCCAAGAATCTCATGTCTTTAACGGGTTTAATCTCGCGCAAATAAATATCTTTTGTGGGTCCGAAAAGCTCAGTGTCGATGTTCTTCTTTGGGGTGTGTAATGAGTCATGAGGATCACTAATTTGTATCTGCTGTCTTGGTGATTTTGACAGGCAATTCAAATTGCGAGTGCATCAAGAGAAGAGGAAAGACGATGCCCGTTGGAAGCTGCTGGCAAAGAAACTCATCTCGGCGAAGGTCCTGTCCTCCTTGTCTCAGCCCAAGAGGAAGAGAGCAGGGGAACCGAGAGAGGAAGTAAGTGATTGCGGCATTAGAAGCATGAGATTGTCGCCAATCGCGAGTCATTAGCATTTCGTTAGTTGCAGACCTGTAAAGATGGGAATCTGGTCTTGAGCCAGCACCTTTTTTGCGGCTTATGAGCAGAACAAATCGATAAAATGTGCTTTCAACGCTCGCTGGTATAATAGGCAGGAATTGTTGCTTGTAATATAATTATAGATGTTCAAGTTGATGCAGACGCAAGTTATCTATGGGGGTCTTTATATTACCGAACCGTCTAGTCTTTTTATGTTCATAACGTTCAACGGGCAAATGCGGATTCAGCGAAGAAAATTGCCCGAAATGTAGCAAATAGAAATTGTCACATGTATGCTGCAACTTGTGGTGACTTTGTAATGACCAGAGTTGTCCTCCGCTTACTTTCTCACCTTTGCTCCTTATAAATTAGCGTTGGACGGTGTGCTTCGCACCTTAAAAAAGTGTTGTTCTCTATTCTTTCTGTGGAAAATTCTGAGACTGGAGGGACCACAAGACAAATAAAGTTGGTGAAATGTCTTCTAAAACTGAAGCAGTTTGTATATAATGAACTTGATGCTGTGAATTCGAAGAAACTTTGTCAAGGTACGAGGGATGATCTGATAGGTTACCTAATTGTTTAATATTTAGCATCATTCACAACCAAAAACAAACAAAAAATGTTTAGCATCACTGGAGAAACGACTATTAAGTCCTAGATGTGCTCGACTGACTGAACCATTACACTTGCCAGAGTAATATCTTCAATTTCAAGTTAATCAATACAAATGAAAGACGGCGAGTCGAGCGAATTTCTCATAGCTAAGATCGTAATTAATGAGATTTGTCACGTAAGCAAGTTGCTAAATTCCATGCAGTTTCTGATAATGCTTTGTCAATTTACTTGAATTTCATGACTTTCTCTTCATGGGCTTACGATTTCTCCATGCCGCATTGAACCTTTTGATTATTCTAAAGAATTTTTATTTTTCTATTTCTGATGCACTAATGATCCTTAGGGGTGTGCAATTGGACTAGACCACTCGAAAAACAAATATGGGAACCGATTCTTGTTTGCACTAATTCGGGAACCGGTTCCATTATTTGGGAATTGATTGGAATTGGTCTAGTTCTTGGTTCCAAGTGAAGACTCACTTGGACTGGTTTTTAGCATGTGTTAAAACAAAAATCTGTAGATCATGCTATTATTATATTTTGGATTATTGCTTTTGGTGGATAGTAATTTTTGTTGTTTATTTTAGGGATTGTTGCTTTTGACGGATAGTAATTTTTATTATTCATCTTTTACTTTGAATTGTTTCATTGCTACTCATATTATTTTGCTAGAAAAAAATGAAACTAGAAAAAGGAACAAAAGAAAATAGGTTTTCGGGTAGACCTTGAAATCGGATTGGAAAAATAGGATATGTTCCAAAATAGGTCCTGAAACAAACATGATAGGTTCTAGATTTCAAAAATTGAAAACTGATTATAACAGGGTAGGTTTTAGGTTTAGGATTTGGAATCTATTCACCCCGAAACCGATTATACCTAATGATCCTAAAGAATTGAACTTTCATTTTAGAGTATAAGAATTTGTTTTGTATACATCCCCATAAGATTACGTGACTTATCATCCTTTGAATTGTGCTCGACAGCTTCTAAAGGGCAATAAAAAGTTATAATGGGCATGGTGACGAAGGAATCTTCCGAGTGCCTACAGTCCCCGCCTTCAGAGATATTTCCTCGACCCTTTTCATCATTCGAAGGGCTCTTCATGCGGCAGATCCACACCATCAGAATCTAAAATTTTCTCGCGTGTTGTCCTCGGCGGACTACTTTGTGTCGGATCTCTAGAAGTCAAATTTATCGGTTTAGGACCATTTTCCTTTTAACTTTTGATAGAGAAATTCATTCAAGGACAATTGCAAGTGATCTTTTTTTATAGGCCACTACTCATGTGGGTCCAAGCAGACATTGCAGGCCATTCCTCCTTCTTGATTCTTCTACCCACTTGCTCTGGCTTTCATTGCAGGGCTTACGTGAACAGCAAAAGATACTTTTTGTTGCAATAGTGGGGGGTTGCGAGAAGCATCCTAGACAGAAAAAGAGAGTCGATGAAACCAAAATGTTTCAACAGACCAATTGGACACGGAAAAGACCCACATGTGTATTCAGTGCCTGTCTCAATGATGACTCATGAATCACTCACTCTCTGTGGTTGATCCATGCTCAGCAAGTTTCACGCTTTCTCAAATGTAATGATGGAGTGGGCATCTTTTGGTTGTCTCTCATACTTGATTCTTTGCTTTAGACCCAATTTATGTTACGTGTAGAGAACTGTTGATTAGGCATGAGGGGCGGTAAGAATCAGAGGGTCAATTTGTGCAGCTCTGTCTTGTTTTAATTGTGGTCCGAATTTGACATTCAGGCTGCAAAGAAACTTTAGCACTCCACCCCAAGACTCTTATTAGTATTTGTTGTCGTTGATCATGTCATGATTGCTGACGTAATAATTGTTTCGACAGAGTCATCCTATCATTGCTTGTATTTGACGGACCCTCATTTGCTGCAGATGGAACGAAGGGAAGTACCGGAGGAAGGATCGTGCTGTAGTACGTACAGGGTTATCATGGACTCGCTTAATAGGCCTTTTTGTTGTGGACCTAACTTCTAATGGAAGTGTACTTGGCCTGCTCGTGGGCTATGCATATAAGATGTGTTTGAAGTGAGTCAACATCTTATGAAATGACGTAGCGTTCAGCGAATAATTCAAGCAAAACTTTACTAAGAGAAAGAAATCTCGAAATTCAATATTGATGATAACGCTCTATTTCTAAAAAAGAACCCTAAAACAAATTTATATATATTCTTAAACCAAACCCTATTAGGATTAGAAAACATAAAACATCAAAATTACAAAATAGCCATTGAAATTAAAATCCATAAAAAATTATTAAAAAATAGAAAAACCTATGTAAACAATTCCGAATCGCTAAAATCCATCGTTAGTTATAGCCAAAGGCAGTGAGTTTTGTTCAAAACGTTGTTTTGCTTAAAACGATCAAATTTGAGCCCAATCCGATGTCGTTAACCGGGTCCGCCGGTTTTAATCACATCACCGTTTTACCTTCCGTTTGGACTTCTGCTTATCTAACCGGTCTGAAAACGCTTCATTAATAGATTCTGCATCATTCTCCTCCACTTGAAAAGAATTTGTCCTATAGTTAAAATTAGGATTTAGATATAACGGCTTTGCGGACTCATGAAACGGTGATAAATCAACAACATTGAAAATGTTAAATATGCCCATACTAAGTGGAAGGTTTATAACATAAGCATTATCATTGATTTTCTTGTTGACAGTGTAAGGCCCATATTTCTTTTGCTGCAATTTGCTATAAGATCCAATTGGCAATCGCTCTTTACGAAGAAAAATCATCAACTGATCACCTATTGCAAACACTTGCTTTCGCCCGTGCTTATCTGCTGCAGCTTTATACTTTTGATTAGCTTCTTCCAGCTTCTATTTGACTTCATGATGCACCTCCATAATTTATTTAGCCATACGATCCGTTGTTATACTTTTATCCGCTTGTTTAGGCAATTGTACCAAATCCAGAATATACTGAGGCACCCTTGTATAAATAACAGAAAAAGATGATCTGCCAATAGAACTATGAACTGCATTATTACAAGCAAACTCTGCTTGTGATAAAGCAACATCCTATTGCTTCGGCTTATCTCCACAAATGCTTCGAATTAAGTTTCCCAGAGTTCTATTAACCACCTTTGTTTGCCCATCAGTCTGTGGGTGAGTAGTGCTACTGAAATTCAAAAATGAATCAAACAGTTTCCATAAAGTCCATAAAAAATGCCATAGAAATTTACTATCCCTATATAAGGTAATAGACTTAGGCACACTATACAAACAAACCACTTTCTTAAAGAATAATTTGGCCACACTTACCATATCAGAGGTTTTCCTACAAGGAATGAAGTGCGTCATTTTTGAAAATCTGTCAACCACAATGAAAGCAAAATCTACACCTCTTTGTGTCTGTGGTAAACCAAGTACTAAATCCATAGATAGATCTTCCCATATATGGTCAGGAACAGGTAATGACATATATAAACCTGTATTATTAGATTTCCCCTTAGTAGTCTGGCAAACATAACACTTTTGTATGTACCTGTTGACATTTCTCTGCAAATGGGGCTAGTAAAATCGCTTCCGAACTACAACAATAGTTTTATCATGACCCATGTGTGCAGCTAATCCTCCATCATGTAAATCACGAATTACCTTCTCTCGTAACGATGTTTGAGGAAGGTAAAACTGGTTGCTACGCATCAAATAATCATTCTACACATAAAATTCTTGCACAGGTTGATCAACAGTACACGATTTCCAAATTTGTCCAAAGTCATCATCATTTGCATAACAACCTTTCAATTACTCAAACCCCAAGATGTCTTGGCTTAATGTAATCAACAAGCCAGCTCTTCTACTCAATGTATCTACTACAATATTATGCACACCTAACTTGTGCTGTAATTTGAAAGGAAGTTTTTGTAAAAATTGATACCATCGCGCATGCATATCTTTCCTAATCATCTTCTGACTATTTAGATACTTTAAAGCTTCATGATCAGAATAAAGGACGAATTCTTTCCCAATCAGATAATGCTCCCAGGTCTTTAAAGCCCTTACGACAGAATAAAATTCTTTTTCATAAGTGCTCCATTTCTGTCTCGCCTCGCTAAGTTTATCACTGAAATAGCAAATTAGTTTGCACTTTTGAGATAAAACAACTCCTATGCCAACTCCACTAGCATCACGGTCCATTTCAAAAAGTTTATCAAAATCAGGTAAGGCAAGAATATGTGCGGTACATAACTTTTCCTTTAGAATAGCAAAACTATTTTCTGTTTCCTCTCCCTATAGAAATTTGCCTTTCTTCATACATTCAGTAATCGGGGCTGCGATAGTATTGAAATTCTTAATAAATCACCGATAGAAAGTAGCCAATCCTTGAAAACTTCTAATGTCAAAAACTATTTTAGGTGTCAGCCACTCTCTGATTGCTCTTACCTTTGCCTCATTTACCTTTATTCTTTCAGCAGTAATAATAAACTCCAGGAATAGCAGCTTATTAGTTAAAAAATTGCACTTCTTAAGATTAATATACAACTTATTAATCTGCAAAGCTGTCAATACCTCCCTTAAGTGCATCAGATGATCCTCCTCAGTCTTACTATAAATCAGGATATCATCAAAATAAATTACAACAAATTTGCTAATAAAAGATTTCAGAACCCGATTCATAAGTCACGTGAAAGTGCTTGAAGCATTGGAAAGTCCGAAAGGCATTACCAACCATTCGTACAACCCCTCCTTTGTTTTGAAAGCTGTCTTCCATTCATCTCCGGGCCGAATCCAAATTTGATGGTATCCATTTTTCAAATCCAGCTTCGAAAATTACTTAACACCGTGCAACCTATCCAGCATGTCATCCAATCTCGGAGTTAGAAATTTGTAACCCACGGTTATCTTATTAATGGCCATATTATTTACACATATCAGCCAACTCCCATCTTTTTTAGGAGTCAACAAGGCCGGAACAACATATGGGCTCATGCTATTCTAAATGTTCCCCTTTCGCAACAACTTCTTCACATTCTTTTTTAGAATCTCACTCTCGTTACAACTCATTCTATAGTGCGGTAAATTAGGCAGACTAGCACTAGGAATTAAGTCTATATGGTGCTGAATATCGCTCATAGGTGGCAACTCATCTGGAATCTCTTCAGGTATCAGTTCGCTAAATTCCTTCAATAAAAGCTTGACTGTTTCAGGCTACTCTTCTACTTGTAATTCAACCTCAGTCTCAATGGCTTGTTTTACGACCAGCACGTGAATCTGTCGAGTCTCCTTAATCTCAATTTCAAATTTCCTCGTAAGGGTAAAGAAATTATTTTTAGAAGATTGTTTTCTTTTGTTCTTTAGTGGCAACAACGTATACTTTACTCCATTTTCACAAGGTTATACTGACTGCTCCTTCCCGAATGCTGAGCACCTACATCAAATTGCCATGGTCTCCCAAATAACACATGACATACATCCATGTCTACTACATCACAATAAAGCTCATCATGATATTTTCCAATGGAGAATGGAATTTTGCTTCGTTCAGTCACCTGAATGCTTTTTGCGCCAGATTTAATCCATCATAACGTATAGGAATTATGATGCTTTTCCATGGGTATTCCCAACTTCTTCATTGCCTCATTCCCAATGATATTCTCCATGCTTCCACTATTGATAGCTACAGTAAGGATCTTTTCCAGAATGGTGCACCTGGTTCGGAATAACTGATGGCGCTACGAATCATCTTCCTGTTTTGAGGCCAACATTATTCTACGCACCACACAGTTTACTTACTCCTCTTTTTCATCTTTAAAATCATTGTTCTCACTATCTGGCGCACAACAATATCCATCCTCCTCCTCTTCTCTTGCTGCTACGTTTACGATATTTCTTTGAGGGCATTTATTAGATCGGTGCCTAGGCTGATTACACCCGTATCACTTTATCGAGGCTGGTTTAACATAAGGGTTAAGATTCACAGTTTTCTGTGCTTGCATTCTTTTATCCCTCGACTTGTTCATAGGGCGTTTTTCTACTGCCTTATCTTCCTGATTTCGCCCTGTGTTAAAGCGATTATTGAAACTGCTCTTCTCTATTGAACTGCTGGAACTGCTACCTCGATAATTTTTATAGTCTCTTCTTCCCCTGTCTTGCTGCATCAATTTTGCCTTCATCGCCATATTCTTGGTTTCAGTTAAATTTCACAAAAACTGTATTCCAATTTTATCTCGAATGAAGAGTTTCAAACCATCGAGATATCTGGCCACCTGTTGTCCCTTCGTCTCTGATAAGTTATTTCGCTCCGCCAATCTCATAAATTCAGCCGTATACTCATGCACAGTTCGATTGCCCTGCTAGTAATGTTGGTACTGCTGAAACATAATCTGTTCGTAATCTAGTGGAAGGAATTGCTGCTTCAATAGCTTCCTCATTCTAGTCTAAGTTCGAACTTTATCTTTTCCTTCTCGCTCCCTTTTATTCTGTAATCTCTCCTACCATGCAGATGCACCTCCCTTTAATGTACAGACTACTAATCGCACTCTTTTCTCATCAAAGGTCTCCATATAATCGAAAAATCTATTTATATCAATAATCCAATCCAAAAATTCGTCTATGCCCAGACTTCCATTAAAATAAGGAATATCGACTTTCAATTTAAAATCGTTATCTTCACAATTGTCGTAACATCTTCTTCGATCTTTCTGATCATATTCTTTTTGAAATCCTCCATGACAACGTCTGTCGCCATAATCAGCACGTTCCGCATCAAAATAATCATTTTCTTCTTTTTCCGAACTCTCTAAAAACAGACGGTTATGCAACTTGCGGACGGGAACAGGCCTATCAACGGGATTACCGCGAGCAAGATCTGCACCCGGCCTTCTGTCGTTCCGCCGATTTAGGTTCACATCAACGCCAAGACCTTCGAATTGATTTGTTAACTCATCAAATCGTTCTTTGAAACGACGAAGATTTTGATCGAGTCGTTGATCTAAGCGTTCCATTAAACGCTGCTCTAAATGTTGCAACACGTCGTCCCCAAGGGTTGGGGCTCCAATCTCCTGAGCATTGTCATGAAGACCATCGCCAGTCGTCATAGGCTTTGATACCACCTGACGCAGCATTCAGCGAATAATTCAAGTAAAATCTAGCTTAGAGAGAGAAATCTCGAAATTCAATATTGATGATAATGTTTTGTTTCTAAAAAAAAATCCTAAAGCAAGCTTATATATCCCTAAACCAAACCCTACTAGGATTAGAAAACATAAAACATCAAAATTACAAAACTGCCCTTAAAATTAAAATCCATAAAAAATTATTAAAAAAATAGAAAAATCCATGTAAACGATCCCGAATCGCTAAAATCCATCATTAGTCATAGCCAAAGACAATTAGTTTTGTTCAGAATGCCGTTTCGCTTAAAACAACCGAATTTGAGCCCAATCTGATGTTGTCAACCGGGTCCGTCGATTTTAGTCGCATCACCATTTCGCCTTCCGTTTGGATTTCTGCCTGTTAACCGGTCCAGAAACGCTTCACTAATAGATTCTGCATCATGGAAGCTTAGCAGAAGGAGACTTGAAGCTCAAAAATTCTGGACTAACTCATTTATATGCTATCAGGCATAGAACTTTAGATGCGGATCAGGATGCTACAGCACTCGTATCGCTGATAAACTGGGTGGCGGTTGAGTCTTTCCGCTTCAGGTTTTGTGCTAACGACTATCTGATTGGACGATTGCGGTAGCTGCCACTTGCGTGCCGTGATTGTTTCTCCATCAATATAGATGGAGGTGCATCATGCAGAGGAGCCAGGACAGAGGAATTTAATCATCGTAGATCTTGCATCATTTAAGTAGAAACAATTCTCTAGGAAAGACCAATATATCTTGCTGCATATGAGACCTATAAACACGTATTGTGCAATCATTGGGTGCAGACATTATTTGTGTCTACGTGGACACAGGATATGCCCGCTTGAAACAGAGGTAACAAATGAAAGCCAAGAAACTCGATCAATAATCAATCTTGAATCGTTGCCTAAAGTTCATCCTTAACAGGGGATGAAACTCCGACAGGATTAGTCGAGGAGTTCTTGATGGGATATGAGGCCTCCATGGCTATGCCACAAAGCCCTTCCTTAGCAGCGATGCCACGCTCCATCCTTATGTAGCCCTTTTCGCCCCATTCCGGACCCCATGAGTTCTTCACAATCCAGTATTTTGTTCCCTGGAGAGTGCTCCCATAGCCGACGATCGTGACTCCGTGATCTAGATCGGTGCCACAGTTTCCAGTGAATACACCCTGAAACATAATAAGGCCACTTTCAAAAGCAAGAATTAACTGTTGGAGGAGCGTCAATGGTTAATTCCTTGTCACTGTCCCAAGTTAAGTAGGATTTATATCATTTTAATCCTTGTATTTGCATAAATGAATCGTTTCTTTTAAAGTTCCGCAGAATCAGTTTGTAACATGTCAAACTTACTTTCCGCCGTGCAATCTGAATTTCCGGGATTTTTCATTGGATTTATATTGAGTAATTTTTACCTCAGAGTAGAATTGAAAATCTGAACCGCTTGCTTCTATGGCCACAGAAACGGGCTGATTAGCGACTGCCTTCCGCAACGCATCCTCGTCGTTGACCGGTACGTTTTCGTGTCCATCGATCGACACAACCGGAGAATTCTCCTGCGATATGAAAGAGCAATTAACAGATCACATGACAACATTTCAAAGGCTATAGAGTTGAGTTGAGCTAAGACTGATTAATTTACCTTGGCAACGTTACAGGTCCCATCGGTAGCTAGGTAAGGGTAATTTGATTCGGACGTGATGCCTCCCTTTTGCTTGATGAACTCAAATGCATAATCCATGAGCCCGCCATTGCACCCTTGGTTTTGTGTGGTGTCGCAGTCCACCAGCTCTTGCTCAGAAAGAGAGAAGAGTTTGTTCGTCTTCAAGTAATTGATGCCCTCGACTGCTGCCACGGTCGAAAATGCCCAGCAACTACCTGTTCCATCACAGACAAAACCGTGAACAATCATATGATGCACAGTTACTTGTGACCTTACAAAAACGAGAAGTGAATCATATACACACCGCATTGGCCTTGGTCCTTGACGTTTGTGACTGCTCCTTTCTCCCTCCAGTCGACGGACGGGGGCATCGGAGTGAACTCCTTGTACATGAAGCTCTCGGAGCCGCACCGCGCTCCACGGAACATCCTGTGGTGGCCGACCTTCGACCCCGCATACAAGGTCCTGAACTCGTGGGTGGTCATGTCAGCGAACTTGTTGAGCTTCAGCTTGTAGGGCTTGTCCTGCAGGTTCACCCAGTACACGTGCATGACGTTCTGCTTGAACACGTTGAACCGCTTGTGCTTCTCCTCGAGGCTCCGGGACACCGTGTGGTGGCTCCGCCACCGCTCGTACAGGTCCCACAGTCTGTCCTCGGACGCCAGGTCCCTCTCGTGGAAGTCAAAGCTCTCGGCGATCCCGAGGATGGACATGAGCGCCAAAGCAACTAGGAAGAGTGTCTTGAACCCCATTTCGTATTGGAAACCTCAAGCTCACTGCAATGTAATGGTCTGAAGGATGTGGGGCGTTTGAAGGAGTGGAGTGCGGTTTATATAGAGGAATGACATGAAAACGACGACGATATATATAAAAAATGGGGATGCGAGAAGAGAACAAGGGATGATAGCCGAAGAAGTCACAAGTAACTTACGGGCATCAACAATCACACACCCCCGTCATTACTATAATAGAGGAGATCAAAGCGCACAAGCAAGCCCAGTTTTAGAGCAATTCGCATGACTTTGCAAGCTCATCAAACGCCCTGCGAACACCAGAACGAGATCTAAATGGAAATGCTGATAAACATTGCGATGATCTTTGCATGCCGAACACGCGATTACGTAGACAACGCACGAGAAAAAAACAGAAGATGAGGATGATAAATGAGGAGAGGGGTGGGGTGACGAGACATGGTTGCTGGTTCTTGGATGACGCTGCTGATCGAGGGCCACGATTTTGATGCAGGTGGGACATCAAAAGCTTTTCATTACTGCTTTTCGTCTTCAACCGAAACCACTTTGCTTTTCGTGTGTGAACTGCAGTATTTTTTTGGGAGGGTTTTTGATATGTGCAAGTCATCCTAATTTCGGGACTACATATGTTAATTCCTCGTACATTTAGCTTAGGAGGGCCACCATAGTTCGTGATTGTCACCTTCATCCTCGAAAGATGCTAATTGATGTACCGAGTGACATGGTGTTATGAAGGTGAACGCTTTAAACAAGTGGGTCTTGTTCAAAATCGGATTTTAGAATCGGGCACGTCAGTTCAAACATATATCCGACGGTGCAGCTGTACATCTTGAGTCGAGCGAATTCGCACGGTTCGAAGGTAATTTATAAGTATCAGGGTTCTCGGTGTCAGAGGACCACCAATTTATTTTTCTCCCTAATGTGTAATTAATTGACTCTCATCTACCAGATAAACTAATGGGCATCGAGCTAATTATTGTATTAGTGATTGTGCAACTGCAACCCGTATGGCTTAAGAAAGCGAATGATCTTCATATGAGAATAATTCAAGATGATCACATTACGTGCAAGAATAAGCTGTGTGATGTTATTAGCCACAGCTTTGTTAGTAGGACAATATATATATTGCGTCCGAGATATGTCATTTCTTATTCAATGCTATTTTTTTATTATAATTTTTTAATATGCGTGACCCATGCAGGTTAGCGAGATTCATAATGCTGATTAAAGAGCAGAATTGAAGAGATTCTGGAGCCAGTAATGGAGGGAATCTTGCGATTGGACTAATCAGTCAAACTGAAACGCTTGCTTGTGGAATTGGAGTAGCGTAATGTAATGACTAATGGGTACACATCACTTCTACGCTCAAAGGGCTTAACCGACCCAGATATCATAAGCCCCCACAGAGAGGAGAGAACACATTCAGTTCTTGCCGAGACTCGGGTCCATTGCATGCTAAGAGAATCTCAACCATCGATGCGGTCCATGCTCGATCCGACACGGGCAAAATTGGCTAATCCTGATTTAATGCCGCCTTGTTTTTGTATGGTTGGTTTCTTTGCCAAATTATCTTCGATGGATGATGGTGAGCCTATCAGAGTAATAGAATGTGCAACTTATTACTAATCTTATGGAAGTTTGCAAGAATCGAGAGAATGACTATGCAATTGATACATTCATGAATATCTCTGGGGGGAGAAAAAGAAGAAGCAGAAGAAAAGGTATGACCTTCACTTTCGGTGTGAGAGTGGAGAGAGGGTGTGAGGCCAAATTCTATAATGAGTAGAGAGCTTGGCACATGGAAGTGGATGGCGTGCCTTATTGGGAGTCGAAAAACCAGAAACGATGCTTGCCCCTTTAAGTCTGGCTTCTCAGAAGCTTTTGCTTGTGATCATCTTCTTCACGGGCTCAGTTTTGTATGAAAGTTACATGAAAACGAACTTCCATAATACTTCTGTACAGGTTATAACCAGCTACGCTTTTCCAAAAACAGAGATGAAAAAGATGATGTTCACATCTTCACTGCTTTCCTTAATCAAAGCTATAGTTTTCAGTTTAAAGATACAGAGATTCCAGATAATATTGGATTAACAATTTTAACTGACATGCTTTCATGTTTTAGTTTCGACCGGTTTTGTTGTTTTCTGATTCTTTTTTTCTTTTGTTGGCCATTGGATTTAACTAGTTGGGAGGTCCCATCCACGGAAAGATCAGCACTAACATCTTATGCAAATATCATATAGCATTTCAGCAGGGGAGAAGCGGCGTCGGTCACAATTTACTAGTGCGAAAGATGGCGTGTCGATTTTGTGCGAGGTGACACTTCTTTGTCTGAAACTGTGAATGTTTCAAGAATCTTGCTGCAATCAAATGGTTCCCTCTTGCCAAGAAGGATTAAGAACTAAGTTATTAGTTTCGACCCCTATTGTACCTACAAAAAGTAATTACATCAGTTAAAGAGCACCCAGAATTTGACCCAAAGGCGTCATCTTTTAGAACAATGCTAATCGGACCATAAAAGCATCGAGGCATCAGATTATGTGGTCAGATATGATAGATTCAAGGATCATCACAACTAGCTTCTCTACGCAAAGACTTTCCCATTCCATCACACCAAAGTCTGCAGTACAATCAGTCGGTCTTGAAAGGGAATCCCAAGAGAAAAAGTACAGGTGGTTAACACATTATATGTCAAATGCCAAACCAATGAATCAAAGGTTAAATCCCATTGATGCCCTCTCTGTTTTGTCTATCTGTTTCTATACCAATCTTTTCACCTCAACTTAGTCCCACCCAACACCGATAAAAGAAAAAATGAAGTGAAAAAAAGTTCTGAACAGCTTACCCAGAACGTAGTCTGTCCAACCAGTCGACGCTCTTGCGCCCTTTTTCGACCTGCTGGTCAATACTCCTCCGGGGTTTCTCATAAAACTCCACGCTCCTCCGAGATCTCTCCACATGGTCGAAGGGAATTCTTAACTTATCTGGCCTCTCCACATTACTATACTTGTGGTTTGGGACTCTAAGCTTTTCGGGCTTGTCTGTACTCTTTCTTGGTTTCCCCCTCCGGTCGGTACTCGTCCTTGGAGCATCAAAATATTCTGTGCTCCTCCTCGAATGCTCCACCCCATCGATGCTTTTCCTCGAACTACTCCTTCGAGAAGGCGATTTCTCGACTGTTAATATGAACTTCTTAAGATGTCTGATGTATTCTGGGTACAGTTCTAAGTTACAATGATTTCCTCCTTTGAGCCACAAGGGCTCGTATTTCTCCTGACACAGTTCCCATAGTTGCTTACCGTGAGTGAAATCAACTACTTCATCTGCTGTTCCCTGATGCAAATGCAACACAAGGACGCAAAAAGAAACAGTTACAGAAGAATGAAGAGGCAGCACTTGGAACAACAGCAATTAGAAAGTCATTGGTCTTGAATCAGTTTCAGAGAGGAGCTTATTCATAAGCAAGTTCAATCTTCACTAATTATCTGTCTATTACAAATAAACTTTATATCGTGTGATTCCATGAGCTAAACTTTTGCTTGCGCCTGCTATAGTGCCCCCAATAATAGACGAACCTCATCAAACCCTAAACTTCGCACCGAATTCTCCAAGGTGTCTGCAAGAAAGGCTCTTCATTACGAACTTTAGCAGAGACCTATCAAAATGGGTCATAGACCTATCAAAATGGGTCATAGACCCATTTCTTAACTCATATAACTCATATTTGATGGGTTGAGTTACTATACGAGTTAGTTATATTTAATAAATGAATTATAAAAAAGTTTAAAATGGTAAAGCTGAAAATAATATAGGTGTTAAATGGGTTCGTAACTTATTTACACCCCACCCATCTCTTTGACTCTCTCTTCATTCTCTCTCGTTCTCACTTAATTTCGCGCTCGCTCACTCTGCACTCTCACCTCAGTTTGGATATGGGTTTTCCTAGATTAGGTTAATTATTGAATTGTTTTAGCAATATGGGTCGGGTCCGACCCGACCCGACCCGACCGTTTGATGGGTCTAGTTTAGCATTCCAACCTCATCAAACCCTAAACTGACAAGTGCTATATTCTGTACTTATGGAATACAAAAATTGCAGGTAATGCACATGGTGAGTCGATGAACTTAAGAATCCATTGTCATAACTATTATTGCAGCTCCAAAAGATTAAGGTGCTCACGTGGATAACTAGCACTGGACACTTCACCAGCGGGATTTTGTCAATGTTCTGCATGTAGACACATTGAACTCTGTTTAGTTCCACTATAGATAAGGTTAGCTAAAAGGCCAATATTGCCAATATTAGTTATGATACGCTTGAGTCCAGACCATCTCATGCACAAAGAGAAGTACCTTGTAGATGTCGAACCAATATGTGCGTTTGACAGGGTACATGACCCTCAACCCAGATAGAATTGGACTATGCAGAACAACAGCTTTTAGGCGAGGTAAGCGAACTGCGAGATCCACAGTGGGCCCACTTCCAACTGACTGGCCATAAAGAATGATGTCTTCCTGCTTAGCACCGTAATTCTCTTCAAGACACTTGTATGCAGCTTCAATATCTGCATATGTATTGTTCTCACTTGGCTGCACGAAACATAATCCAAATGACGTAGTTCCATATCCATTGCAAGAGAGTGCAGCATAGAAAAGATTCGGCAGCAATTACCTTTCCTGATGATTGCCCGTAACCAGAATAGTCGTACCTGGGGAACAACATATATGTCCATTACATTCATGATTCGTATCTCTTAGATGTGGTCTATGCAAGACGTGCACCAAGGAGCCAAAACACAGGATTTCAACATTCCTATTATGCTTGATCTGTATTGTCAAGCTACAATGATGGAATTTTGTGGTTTTTTCCTTAGAAAAAAAAGCTTCTCTCGGTGCTCAAATGTTGAGACGAAAAATTTGTAGCTAATGCAAATTCAAATAATTTAGAATGGAAAAACTAGTTCTATGTCAGCTCACCTAGTTTCTCAAGTTTGAGCATGTAGTATGGTTGTTTACTTTCATTCCTTTGCAATTAGGTGTCTAAATTGACTGTACTAAAGAGTGGTCAGAGGATCACTTACGATAATTAAAGTTAATTGACGGGGAAAAATCAGTGTAGTGTATACCAGGGGATCGAGCAGTTAACAACAGTCTTCTCAGACAGTGTATACTATTAAGTTCGTCGACATGGATAATTCCATTAGCCCAATTCTTGTGCACCTAAATGTAAAATCTTGAAGGGGAAAAAACATTAAAGACGAGATTGCCAAGTGAAAGGTCCTTTGCTTGCAACAGATAAGAAGCACCTTTCTGGACACCTTGAACAATTGAAGATCAACATCTATAAGGGCATCGTAAGAGTTGGATCACTGAATTATGTAACAGAATCAGCAAAAAGAACTGCTGTTATTTTGTTCCACAGTGAAAGTCATAGGATAACATACTTCCAGTTACCATTTACTGCATTCCTCAATACCGTGAATAGCATTCAATCAACCAACTATATAGAATATGTTCAAATTCTATTTGAAAGGAAAAAAAGTGGAAAAATGGTAGGCTACAAAGTTTCAAATTCTGCAAAATGAGCCCCATCCAAACTTTCAGACAGGAGTATATCCCACTTTCCCATTTGATAAGCATCATCACCCAGAAAAGGACAACACCATCAAATTCACTCATTATATCCAGTTCAGATGACAGTATCAAGCTTCCTCCTAAACTTGAGACAACTAATGCCATATATCGGTACTCCATCAACTCCAACTGGGTGTTCATGTTTCACATAATTGGCCAGTGCGCAAAAATAACACATTTCTACAAATTTCTTTATCAAAAACTGTCCCAAAAATAATGAAAGATGAGATAGTTATCTTCACAAAATATTATCATCAATCAACACTACAAAATCTCCAAACAGGACAGAAGAGCCATCTCAGCTCAAACATATTTGCATTCATCAACAAAATTATGCCAAGAAAAAGGGGAAAAGAGTAAAAGCAAAAGCAAAAGGGACAATAAAAAAGAAAATGACAAGAAAAAGTGGGCAAATTTACATACCCCATGAGATTAACTTTGAGGTGGATGCTCAAATCAATGAAGAGCTCGTACATCTGGCCAATATCCGTGGCATTGCCGTGGGAGTAGAGGAGCGTGGAGGTGGCCATGGGGTACCTCACGTACACAGCGGCGATCTCCGTGCCCCGCCGCGTCGGCAGGCGGAGGACGTCGACGTTCTCGCGGTGGGGGAAGGGGTCCAGGAGCAGGAGCCCGGCGGAATGGTCAGTAATTACGCGGTAGGAAGGTGGGTTCGGTGGGAAGAAGGCGAATTTCGCGGCCATGGATGAAGTGACTCCACCCATTACTGTATTATCTTCTCTCTCTCTCTCACACACACACACACACGCTCTAGAGGACAAGAAAGGCAGGGGCTTTCTCGCTTGCAAGAAACCTCCGGAGAGTTTTCTTCCCCTCTCTGGTTCCCCTTTACTTGGGACTCTGAGATGATGGTTTTTAGAAGCAGCAGAAGCGGAATGACATGCTTTTGTTCTTTTGGGATGCTTTTGGAAGGTGAATGTCCATCAGGGGTCTCTTCTTTTTGAGCTCAAAGGGTGAGAGAAGAGAGTCGAAAGGAGGGAGATTTTCGCATTTTTTTTTGGTCGTTCTTGTTCTCTGCTACAGAGAGAGAGAGAGAGAGAGAGACTTCTTTCTTTTGGGGTGAGGAAGAGGAGGAAGAGAAGGCAATGATGGGATTGACCATCTTGTCTCATGCATTTGTCCGAAGGATTTGGTCTCTGTCACGTGTTATCTCAGGGTCCTCTCTTACCTTTTCAAATTTACTACTCTTGACACTGAGAGAGAAAGAGAGATTAGAGAGATTAGTGGACCTGCTTCACTGTAATCTTTCAGGTTCTTCCCCCGAATGATTCTGGTTTTTATGAGTTGAAAGTTCCTGCTAATGTTCATACCTGAATGGTTGAAATTGTTAAAAGATAACATACTCAATTCGAAAAAACGATGTGAAAAACGAATCATCAATAGATATATTGTATATTGTAGGAACTAAATTAATAATAAGATATTATCTGAATTTTATTATAGTATGTCCAATTAATGATTTGATATGCTTGTCAACACATATATATCCATTTTACTGTAATTTTTGGGTTACTTTTAGCTAGTGAAAACTTGAGAGTGCGGGGGGTCCAAGGAAGAACAAAAGGGAAAGTGAGAGCAATGCCAAAATAAGAAAAATTTAGAGATCAATAATAAAGGGAGCTGAAATGGGATGGGCGGAGGTGACCGGTTGGGCTGTCCCACCCCCATGAAAAAAGGGGTTTTGCAACAAATAAATAAATAAGGGCAAAATAAAATTTGAAAAAAAAACGATAAAGAGAAAACAAAATGGAGACTTTGTGTTTCCAGGTTGTCCCATTTGATCACACGTGTCTCTCTATCATTTCCCTCTTCCTCCGTCTTCCGGCAGCATCCCCCTTCTGTTTTGAAAAACCTTTTGCTTTTCTTATTTCCTTATAAATGAATCCCAACCACATAAAATAAGAAAAATAGCACAAACAATTTATGAATTTCGTTCTAATGTGTCATGTGATCTTTAAATTTAGAATTTATTCAATATGGCCTATCAACTTTAATTTGATATGTAATGTAATTCCTAAATTTTTAATTTGTTCAATACGGTACATGAACTTTTGGTACATGTTCAATTTAGTATATAAACTATATGAAAATGTAATATTAGGCTAAAGTTTAGGAATGAACAAATTAAGAGTTCGTGGACTAATTTGCACATTAAATCAAAGTTCAGATATTGCTTTTTTTTTTTTTTTTGATAACCCAGGGAACCCCCGCACGGCCGGCAGCCGGAGGGTAAACCCTGGGGGCAACACGTGCTAGTCACCACACACGTGCCACTAGTTAAGTCATCCTGCGGCGTGCTGGATTCGAACACTCAACTTTTTGCGAGAGGAAGAGTGCGCGAACCAACTACGCCACCCAGGTGGGTGGTAAAGTTCAAATATTGTTTGTGTCATTATTTCTATAAAATACTCTCGAATTTCATTTAGGCAGGATGATGATAGAAACTCCAACTCATATTTTAAATATGATTATTTATGGGTTAAGATACTAGGAATCAAGTGAGAATCCTCATTGTTATATGACCGATTCAATGACTCAATTTCTAATTAAATCAACTTATGAGGGTGCTTTAAGGGTTCTGGAAATATCTTACAATTGTCTAGCAAACAAGTATATATCGTGCATGCTATCAAACTACTTTATCTCGAGACGAGGAAAAAGTTAAAATACATTAGTATCTGATAATTGATGATGATATCATATATATGAACTGTCATGCAGCGGTGCCAGAATTCTCAAAATCTCTGGTTATGTTTTAATTTTTCTATATTTGTCTGGCCATATGATTAGTGTCAGCTTGCCGAGTAAGAAGCTTTTGTATTCTCCTATGCTTATATGCAATAATCTTCTGTCTTCTTCTCAGTTCCAACTCAAATCGTAGTAATATTTTCTGTTTCTTTTAATCTAATTTCAAAAGTAACCAAACATCATTGGGTTCTCATAATCTTCTCTATTACAGCTCATTGGCCCTAACCATGTCCATCTGTCATCCCCAAATGAATTCCGAAGCATCCAAAGCTTTGGTTTGGCTCTCGAACATTGTTTTTGGACAAGGGGCTCTCATTACATGAACATGTTCAGTTGCTCATCATGGCCTTATTCATAGGTCCTCAAGTCTATCTAATTTTTTTCTTCCTTTTTCCTTGATTAATTGCGGGTTAAGACAAATTTAAAGACTAATCGTATGAACTAAGATTGCGATTTCGGCATAAATAGAATGAGAGAGAGAATAATGTTAAAGACAAACCACCGCTTCGAACCATACGGCCCTGGATTTTTCATGGCCTCAAATTTAATAAGGATTAAGGGCTGCATCTTTCTGTGACATGATGGTCCTCACCTACAAAAACCTAGCATTCACAAGCCGACTAATTCTAGAGCCAATTCAAGATTGTGTCACTTAAGAAGAATAATGATGACTGTTAAGGAACACAACATTGTTTCTGTTGATGTTGTTCCATCAGAAGTCTATTAGACTAGCGCCAGACCTTATTAGATTGTCCTATTTCCCCCCATTATTACCTAACACATTAGCTGATGGAGCACCTAGCTAGCGACCCCCTTCGATAGTTATTCTCAAAACATGCATGCTCGGCCAAGCCACACCCGAATAAACTAGATCGCGCGGGGTTTCGGGATCAGCTCGGCGCACGAGGAACACGTACCCCAACGCTTTACCATCTCGAACCCGAAAAGCACAGGAGAATGGAGCGAAAGAAGCAGCAGATGATTCTTGGGGATCTGCAAATGTGTGGATCACGCATTGCTCCGAGCGAGAACAAAAGAGAAAAGGGAGGGTGGCCCCAACCGGGGCCATGCAATAGAATAAGAACGATAATGGCTCTTCTGGGAAAGAGAGGAGTCCTTCGGAATCGGGGTTTGTTTATGTGGAAACTGAGCTTCGTTCCATGTGGGGGATGCATCGTAATGGTCCCCCATGATGACCCGTTTTGATGGGGATTCATGAGAGGACGTCCCCACAGCACAGACGATCCAAACAAAGAGAATATTGAGGGGCGTGTGTTGGAGATGTCCGCGACAGCTGCCTCGATAGTTCCTGCCTCCCCTCGTGCCCTTGTCCTAATGAGTCCAGCCCTGTTTCCCCCCTTTCCAAGACCTTTGCTTTTCCTTTTGTATTTTCATGGGCGCCCCCAGAATTCCTGGGGAAAATAAAACTTGTGATTTTCGAATCCTTCCCCACATTTCGAAATGAATATAATCAAGTGATGGGGTCAGATTTTGAATTTTGGTAGCTCCTCTTTCGCCTCCAATGAACCCTTAGATAAGGCAACTCTTAAGTGACCAACCTCATTTGGTAAGGCACTAGACGATCACCTACACGTATGTGTTCTCAAATGCCTCGGGGCGAACACATATGGATGGACACACCGGTCGTCACAAGTGATAAACGCTGTGCAATTGGTGAACACCCGGCCAAAAAGAAATCTTCAGATCATGTCACGAAGAAAATCCATATTGGGTCTCTCATTGGTCAGAGAGTAATGTGCATATTCCTTGCATTGCCCGACATGTTGATGACAAGGATATCTTAGCGCGTAACATCAATCTTGGGTGCATTTCGTTTGATTTTGCCAAAGCCCTTTGTGCTCTTAAGATTCCTTAGGCAAACGCAAATGATGTTTGACAATTTTTGGAAAGCTTTTGGGAAAATGTAATTGCATCTCCAAAGTACTTTAGCCCAAAACAGGTCTTGGGGTACTTTGAAATGCTGCATTTATGGAATGCTAGTCTTGAATTTAATAATTTTTTTATTCCACTTTGGCACTATTCATCTTCCCTGCATTTTGCACAAAAGAGATGAACAGCTAGCGACCGTTGCCTAGGAAATGGCGGGACCCAAGTAGTTGTTGCCTAAGGTTGTGCCACCCAGGCGATGACGACGTGAGTCCAGGTGCTACATCGCAAGACCACAAGCCAGGTGAGGATGCCGGTAGCTAGATCTGGTTTGCCAACTGCCCATTGGTGGCTTGAGCCTCGTCGGAAATGTTTAAGATTTTTTTTTCGAAAAAAATAGCAAATGACTTTTACAAAGTGTAGCTTTTTTTTCCAAATGGTATTTAAGTCAAACTTGCTTTCCAATGTGTTGTTAAATTACAGTATACCAAAAACTATTTACATTTTGAAAAATCCTTTTCAGCTAAAGTCCTTTGCGTTCTTCCAAAGGCTTTCCTCCATAGCCGAACCAAACGCACGTCCTTGTTTCCACACCCTTATTAAAAGGCCCTAATTTTCGATCATCATTGCGTGGCGGTGTCCCAATTGAATGTCCATCAGCGCGTGGCGGTGTCAACATAGATTGTCCCTTTGAGCTTGATATGTGCTGTATGGAAAATAAGAATGCATGCAAACGAGGAACTCCCCTCGTGAACGGGGTACGTGCATGTTCTTGGAGCATCCCTCGAGAAACATTTTAGCTCGCTCGATCCTCCCGAAGGCAACCCGGATGATTCTTCATCTTCAGCATGCAGGAGGGAATCATTCCAGACGACGAATCGCACGACCTCTTCAACTTGCCTTGTCCCGCGGACGGCCCCAACAGGAAGGGGCCCAAACAAGTAGACATATGCAAAGCCGTTGGGCTTCAAGACAATGGTCCATCATCATCGGACTGTAGAAGGGAAATTCCTCGACGAAAAAAGGAAACTTTCAGACGTGCTTTATCTCTGCGTCGAGGCGCTACACATGCATCGTAGAGCATCGATGTGCAAAATCAATCAAAAAATTGCACGAATCCATTCTTGACTAAACAATGGTTTATCATCGAGGGTATTAATACTAGGATGGGGAACATGATGATATTTTACCTAAATAAGCTCAGATTTCTCATGAATGTTCGGATATGGACGAATTGATTAGGAGTGTGATGAGTTTTCATACATTAATATCCTATGAATACCCTTGCGCGATTACAACTGATAAGAAGAAAGGCACCATCTCATTTATATTTTCCAATGAAGATGGAGAAGAACGCGATGTCATGCATAATCACAAGCACGCTATTTCTCACGTTAATCTTCAATCTTCCCGCCTCCATCACATCCAAACGAGACGCAGGGTTCATGTCGCCCCTCATCCACCGTAGCTCCCCCGAATCTCCATTCTATGACCCCAACGCCTCACCTGCGAGCCTCCGGCACGCCGCCCTCCGGGCATCTCAAGCTCGAAGCCGGTACTTCGTGCAAAAAGCGAGCTTCCAGCGCCTGAAAGCACATGGTGGCAGGCCCGACGACGTCTCTCGTACCCTATCCAAGGCCCCCATCTATCCCTTCGGACCAGACATCGAGTATGTGATGAAAGTCAGCATCGGGACGCCGCGGGTGGAGACCTATTGGGTGCCGGACACGGGGAGTTCTCTGATATGGTTGCAATGCGAGCCTTGCCAGCACTGCTACAGCCAGACCTCGCCCTTGTTCAACCCGAAGAAATCGCAAACTTATACTAGAGTCTTCTGCGAAACGGATGAGTGCGGGAAGGTATTCGGCTCCGGATGTCTCAATGATACCCTTGACTGCTCGTACGAGTATGGGTATATGGACGGCTCGATCTCCATCGGGGTATGTATGTTCTTGTTGTCTGAACATAATGTAATTTATGATTATTCCCTTGCAAATCGTATTCCACATTTTAGATTCACTAGGGAGAAAACGATAGCATTTTTTTTTTCAATCTGCAATTTACGCGGAATTGATAGTTAAGAATCCGTTTCTTCGGGGAAAAATCTAATCAGATATTGATAACAATCTGAAAAACTAGTTTTCATTCTGCTAATGTCGATGCCCCCCTTAACAGTGGTTCACTTTTTCGCCCGCTCACGAGTCTCAAGTGGTGTTTTTTGTAAACAGACAGTAGCAAAAGAAACGGTGATGTTTCTAAACGAGGGTGGGACGATAAATTACACGAATATGCTCTTCGGGTGTGGGCACCAAAGCCGAGGCTTCTGGTATAGTCTGAACCCGGCCGGCTTAGCCGGCATGAACCGTGAGTCTATTTCTCTGGTGAGCCAGCTTAGGGAGAGCAGATTCTCGTACTGTATCTCGAGCAACAAGAACAGCAGCATCGGCCACAGTATGCTGAGGTTCGGGATGCTGGCGGTGGTTCCAAGGGAGAGCACGACACCGCTCTTGGTAAAGAAGAGTTTGCAGTACGATGTGGAGGTGGAGGATATCAGTGTTGCAGGTACCGAGTCGAACGATCGACTATGTTGATACGTTTTGAATAGATATTGTAATCATTTGAATTTGTTGGTAGTTTGTACCAAATTACTAGTAGCTAGATTATCAGTTTACATCGAGACCAAGCCAGATTAATCACGAGATATCTCGAACGTGAAATGTCTTCCTGATATTGCAGGGGTGCCATTGAATATACCGAAGTGGGTTTTCGACTCCGACGAATACGGGTCGAGGGGATTCATTATTGACACCGGAGCCACGTACACGATGCTTGACCCAACCGCCCACAGGGCAGTGGTCGACGCGGTGAGGAAATTCATGAAGGACAAGCACGGCAGGGACCCGACGAGCGTCGCTAGCTCGACCTCCATGCTGTGCTACAAGGACGTGTCGGACGGACCGGCTATAAAGATACTGTTCAGGGGATTGGCGTTCGAGATCTCGCAGAAGAACATGTGGGAGTATTACTATCCGGATGAAAATTGCCTCGCGATTCATCCAGGCGATGCGGTCTCTATACTCGGAGTGTACCAGCAGAGGGATGTCAATGTCGGGTACGATTTGGATTACAATTTCGTGTCTTTGCGCGATGCTGATTGTCCATTGGAACCCGATGGCTTTTCCAACATCAACAACGTATGAAAGCGTGGACTGCAGTTTGAGTTTTCCACTAAATGAAGCATATTTATATCCTTCCTGTCCCACGAATAAAGATATTTTTCTTGTGCTGATGCATTTTACCTCGTGAAAGTTAGTGTAAAAAAAAACGTGTTGGTAAAAAAAATGACTGGCGACTTTTATGTAAATAACTTGTCGGTAATGTATCGATACTTTTATTCATCACCGGAGAGCAATTTCTGATGAAGAAAAAAATATCATCGGCGAGCAATTAGAAAAAATTCCTCAATAAGAAGAAAACTTTCAGATTATTGACAAAAAAAAAACAAAGACTAACTTTTGATTATAATCGACGAGTGACAGACTTAGATGGTAATAGCAGAGTTTGGTGAATAACAGAATTTATTGATGAAAAGAACAATTGACAACTTGAAGAGTATCGACAACTTGCCAAGAAAGTTATGGACAACAAACAACGAACGTTAGTTATAGATGAGAACCTTTGTTGGGATGAAGTCATCCATGTCGACATGTAAATGCCAAATATCATTATTTTTCGATATGTAACTTCATTTAGATAGGTGTTGCTAAATGGTAGGAAATTGTGAATGATGTAACTTCTTGTAACCATAGATAATATTAGAAGTTATTATTTAGAAGATGAACTAAGAAGTCATCTTTTTAAATCAAATAACTATTTATAATTGTCGATCTTGGGTTATAAATAGCCACATCCTACTTTTTGAAAAAGATCTCCAATCAATTGTAGGACTTACTATTTTTTGTAAACTTCACTTTTCCGCAATTTAAATGGCTAGCTTCGATTGCTTTCGGTCTTTATACCTTTAAATTTTTTATTATTTACTTTCCTGTCCAGAATCAACAAAGGACCCTTTGTATCATTTGTTGATTCACTCATCGATCTGTCAATACTTCGAATGACATTTCAATCTACACTTTTCGGCAAAACACAAACATTGTTCGGTCATCATCAACTCCTCATGGTATATCTTCGGAGAGACGCGATGGGGAAAGTAACCTAAGTATGTGAATCGTAAAGAAATGAAATTCAACATATTGTAATTCAAAATTCGTTTGACCCGAGTTGAATTGAAGTTCGATGTCTACCGATGGAGTTTATCTCTATTTCAAGTATGACGTGCAAATCAACCAAAGCTGCATGGACTGATTTTCTTACTAAATTTGATTCACAATCAGGAAATAAATCCTAGAACGGAAAATGGCACTATTTACCAAAAATATACTAAACCAGATCTACTCACATTTCAACAAGAGCGCGGCTAGCATGATCGGGTTGAAGAATGACAACGTTCACTTTGCCCCCTCACCTGTCACAAATGATGTTATATTAACAGACAGTATCACGTCTAGAAATGACGATGTTTCTTCACGAGGACCAACATTCCGGGAACATAAACTTCACAGATATGCTCTTCGGGTACGGGCACGCGAATCGCGGTGGCGGGCAATCTCCGGGGCCAGTTGGTATAGCGGGCATGAACCGGTATCCCGTTTCTCTGGCGGGTCAGATTGGGCTCAGGAAATTCTCGTACTGTCTCTCGAGCAACCGCAACGCCGGAATGGCCCGCGGTATGCTGAGAATCGGACTCCGCACGACGGCGCTTTTGTCCACGGGCAGTTGGCAATACGAAGTGCAGGTGGATAATATCATGGTGCTGGTACTATATTTTGGTTCGATTTGGTTCTGATAGACTACAGTGATATATATTGAATAGATTGACCAAACTGCTAGCTTGTTCATCAGTTTCGTGTAGAGATAAACTTATACAATGAAAGCAAGACAAAGTAATCACTTCACTCATTTCGTGTTTGAGCTTAATGTGAAATATCTTGCCAACATTGCAGGGGTGCCGATGAATATACCAAATTGGGTTTTCAACACCGGCGAAGACGGAATGGGCGACTCATTATTGACACCGAAATTGATGCGGAATTTATCAGTGGTGCGTTTTTGGACCGATTGAACAGGTAGAAGTCCAAACGGAAGGCGAAACGATGATGCGACTAGAAGGCAGAAATCCAAACAGAAGGCGAAACGATGATGCGGCTAGAATCAATGAACTTGTCGACGACATCAGATATTTTTTTATGAGTTAATTTTAATGGTCGTTTTTGTAATTTTGCTATTTGAAGCTTATTAACTTTCCTATTATGATTAGAATTCCTATTATGATTAGGTTTCCAATTCAGATTAGATAACTTTCCAATTATGATAGGTTTCCAATTTAGGTTAGGTAACTTTCCTATTATGATCAGGTTTCCAATTGTAATTAAATTTAACTCCTATAAAAAGGTGTTTAGGGTTTGTTTTGAAGACAGAACATTATTATCAATATTGAATTTCGATATTTCTTTATTTAAGTAAGGTTTTGCTTGAATTATTTGCTGAACGCTACTTGTGACATTCCGAATTTTGATCCCATTTTTTGGGATTTATAAAATGTGTAATTCGTCAGTGTGCTTATATTAAAATCTCGCCCGGGAACTGATCACTCCCAGTTATTGTTTTAAAATAAAGATTTCACTAGAATTGCATTAGATCGAATTTGGCCGTTATTTAGAGCCCAAACTTTAGTGTCAAATTTTTCAGAGTTTCGTGATGAATTTAATTGGACGGTATCGATATTATTGTGGCCAACCTCAATATTGCCCGGGATATGTGAAAAGTGAAATTTTGACCGGGTGCAGATTTGGACTGATAAACCTCTTTCGTAATATGTTTTATTTAGTATCCGTGGGCCAAATCCTAATTATTAATTAGGATTTTTCGTGACCGTCGGATCGTCTTCGAATTTAAATTGTGACCGTTGGATCGCGATTATTGCGATGTGACCATACACACACACTCTCTCTCTCTCTCCTCCCCTTTTTCCTGCCGGCTTGCCCTCCCCTCCCCAACGTGCCTGACACTCCCCACCAACCCCCACCTACTCCTTCTCTCTCATTTTCTTTTCTTTTCCGTTTTTCTTTTCTTCCTTTCTTCTTCTCCCTTCCCCTCCCGTGGCTGCTTCGGCCTTCTCTGCTGCTCCTCTGCGACTCGCCGGTGACCAGCCCAGCCATCCGTGCGCCGCTGTGCCGTTTGTCCAGCCGCTCCTCCTCTCCCCTGTTCGCATGCGGCAGCGAGCTCGCTGCCGTTGCCCGTTGCGCCCGTCACTTTCCAGTCGCGCCGTGGTCGGCCCAACAGCCGTGCCGCCCCAGCTCCCCCTAGCCACCGTCGTGCCATCTCTGACTGCCATCCCGACTCCCCTCTAGCCGAGCTCGCCCCTGCCTAGCCCGCTCGCTGTTGGAACCAGCTCCGTTGTCCATCTTCGCCGCTTGCCGTCGCCATCTCGGATGTCGCCGCCATTGTCGCGGCTGCCGGGACACCACCACCAGCCGCTAGCTCCTCCCGGAACAACCTAGGTCGTGCTGGATTAGCCCCCACAGCGGCTGTTTCTTCGCCGTTCGCCGTCGTCCGCCGATCGCTAAGTCCGAACTGAAACCATCACGGACTACCTTCATCGCCGCCGTCGTTCTCGTGCCTTCGCCGACGTTAGTTATATAAGTTGACCCCTAATCCCTCATTTAGGGTGTTAAACTTGTTTATGGTAGTTTAATTTATGTTTAGATTAGGTTAATTGTGAGTTAGTGATTAGTTAAGTGCGATTAGGGAATAAGTTATCAATTATTTTATTGTTATTGATTATTATATTAAATCAATTATTTTTGAAATTTAAATATTATTTTATTAGTTAATAAATTAATTTTCAAAAATTAAATATTATTATTTTCGAAAAATTTCTAATGTCAAATTGTGACGCCAAAGTTGGTTTTCGCCGTATAAGTGGGCGCATTTAGAAAACGATTTGAATGACTTTGATTCGAGAAAATATTTTGAATTTTGGAAAATTAAATTATTCTCGGATATTATTAAATAATTAAATTCTGAATTTATTTATTATTATTTCGGAAAATTTATAATTTCAAATTATGATTTCTAGCTTGAATGTTGGCGATTATACCGTGAATTGTCGTATTAAATTGATTTTATGACAAATTATTTTGATCAGAAGTTTTCAAAAAAGTTTACGAGATTTTTGGCATTAAATTATTTTTATTGTTATGCCAAGTAATGATTGTGATACTTTGTGGTTGATATTCGGGTTTGACATCGAAACTTGCAAAATTGATTGACTGTTGCATGTGTGACCATGTGATATTGTTGTATGGCATTAATGTGGGCACTATTCATGGACGCATGAGCTAATTGAAAAGATAATAATTGGCTGGAATGCTTGTGTACTCGTGTGGTCACATGTTGGAGCTGTCTTGCTGTGTATCGCTTGATGATACCCGATTTATCAGATGCTTGGGGATTATCTGCAGTGCTAATACTTCGGATGCCTTGTCGCGGCCCGAAGCCGGATTCGATGCTCCTTACGAGATACCATTTTACTGTGTATCGTTTGATGTTGTCGTATTGGAATGCCATCATTCTATGTATCGTTTGACATAGCCGTGCCCGATAGGGTGGGACGGAGCCCGATTTTTATCAGAAGACTGCCATCTTGCTGCGTATAACTTGATGTGTAGTGGCCTCGAGGGGGCATAATAATTGGAATACGTGTGATGCATAGTGTCTGATTATGTGATTGAAACTGCTAGGCATAGTATGGGACGTATCCAAGTGGATTCTATCTTATAATTGGGATACACGCGCCTGTGATGCACTGATGCATGGGTAATTTACTTAAATGCTTCGAGTATGTGACATATGTATTTCATCAACGAGAGCACCAAGGCAAGGTAAGGATGCCCGTGGGTGTTGCTGTTGTTGCTGTCTTGCTTGTTTAGGGACCCTTGTGCGAGTTGGCCTCCTAAGCGGAGCTTAGGTCGTTAATTTATTGAGACTTTTGTCTCATTTATTGTTGTTAGCCACTTTTTCAGGTCCTTAGCGTGTTGACGCACCTAGCTTGGTTCAGGGTGTTTAGAAGCTGGCTTTTTGAGATCGGCTTGTTGGTGGAGTAGATTGATTCCAGCCTGTTATCTTTTTACTAGCCTTTTGTGGTAGCGCTCGAAGTGGGCTTGTAAGAATGTTCCTAGGGGTTAATCAAATGAAAATCAAAATAGTGCTGTTTGACTATTATGTTTTGTTTTCTTAACTATCCCTATTTATTGTTGTCCGGGGATTGTTGTGTTCGCTTCCGCATGCGTATTAAAAGATAAAAAGAAAAGGGCCGGCGACGAGTCCTAGGACGTCGCATCTCGACGATCGAAGTGGGGTGTTAATCGTCCGTAGGGTTCGAGGTGTGACATCCTCGTCCCGAATTGGTATCGGAGTAAGGTCAGCTCGATCCAAGTTTGGTCGAGACCTGGAGTGATAAGGTGCGACGGGTATTAGGATAGTGAGTTAGGAAAATACTAAGTGCCTGTGTTTGTTTGATAGCTTTCTCGTTCATAAGCGAGTTGTTCAGGAATTCTAATTCCTTGTTGGAATTGGAAAGCAGGTTTCTGTAAAGATCCTACGAGATGGACAATTTTGAACTGAAAGCCCCTAGGAGGAGGGCTGAACCAGGTCAGGCTGGTGTTAGAAGGAGGGCACCAGGGGATCCTAGATTGGACTAGATCTTGTAAGCTTTACAGATCTTAGTAGGGCAGCAGGCCTAGAATCAAGCTGCAGCTGTTGTGCCTGAACTTGCACCTGCACTTGCACTTGCACCTGTGCTTGTAGATGTTCCACTAGCCGGCAATGGAAATGGGAATCAGCCCATGCACAAGTTGGTAAAGCAATTTCTGAAGCTCAAGCTGCCTAAATTCACTGGCGTGGGTGATCCTAAGGCTGTAACCTTCTGGATCAAGGAGTTGGAAAATGTTTTTGCCTTACTGAGATGTACGGATGAAGATAAGGTAACGCCGGCAGTCTACCAGTTGCAAGGTAACGCTAGTACTTGGTGGGAAGCTACCCAGAGGAGGGTATTTCCTGAAGGTACGGCCCGGGTGTGGGGTGCCTTCGTGGAAGCTTTTTATAATAAGTACTTCTTCGATTGTGCTAAGGAGCAGAAGATGAACGAATTTTAGCGTCTTCGGCAGAACTAGTTGTCGGTAGACCAATACGAAGCAAGGTTTGCTGAGTTGTCCCAGTATGCTCCAAGGTTGATTGAAGACCCAGTAGATAAGGCAAGAAGGTTTAGGGATGGGCTGAGACCTGAGATCAAGGATCAATTAGTGCTTCTGAATTTGAAGAACTATGATGAGCTCTATGAGAGAGCACAGTTCATAGAAAGAAACTTGCTTGAGAGGATAGCCGCGTTTGGATTGCGGTTTGTGCCAAACAAAGATAATCACCGGTTTGGGAAGAGACCAATGATAGGAAGTAAGTTCCCTGTTCCTCCTAATAAGAAAGGTGGAGTGGGGAAGCCGGTGTATAACAACAACAATGACCCCTGTCGATCTTGTGGAATACATCATGGATCTGCCCCATGTCTTATGAGGATGGGAGCTTGCTTTGGTTGTGGTCAACATGGCCATCATATCAGAGATTGTCCACGCTAGGCAGCGGGAGCGCAAAGACCAATGCAGCAGGAAGGACAACCTGCAAGTAACGTCCCGCCGAACCAGTTGAACCGATCCCAAGTACAAAGAAGGGTCTATGCTGTCACCAGAAAGGAGGCGGAGGACTCGTCTGCCGTCATTACAGGTACGGTTTCGTTACGCGACCATACTGCCTATGCTTTGTTTGATCCTGGAGCTACGCATTCGTTTAAGGCTAAGCAATTTGTGGAATTAGTGGGGTTAAGTCCGAAATCACTGGGAGTAGTTTATAGTATTTCTACCCCTTTAAAGGATAGCACAGTGTCTGCAGTAAGCTGTACTGGTTGTAAGTTATCTGTTAGTGGTTGTGAGGACAGCATAGATTTGATTGTCTTGACAATGTTCGACTTTGACGTGATTATTGGAATGGATTGACTCACCAAGCAATGAGCCACAGTAAACTGTTATTGTAAGACGATACAGTTTGAGCCAATAGAGAGTGTCGGTTTTGAGTTTGTCGGGAAATCGAGGAGGACCTTCGATCCCTTTAATCTCATCATTGGAAGTCACTCAATTCTTGGATGAGGGTTGCCAAGGCTATTTAGCGACTGTAGTTGACACTTTGGTAGAGGAACCAATGATGCAAGACATTGATGTGGTGCGAGAATTTTTGGACATTTTCTATGAGGAATTGCCTGGATTGTCCTCAGAAAGGGAGATAGAATTCGTGATTGAGTTAGCCCCTGAAACGAAACCAATTTCTAAGGCACCTTACAGAATGGCGTTGTTGGAATTAAAGGAGTTAAAAGTTCAGATGCAGGAATTGTTAGACAAAGGATTTATTCGTCCTAGTGCATCATCTTGGGGAGCGCCGGTTCTATTTGTAATAAGAAGGATGGGTCGT
This sequence comes from Syzygium aromaticum, assembly GCA_024500025.1. Taxonomy (NCBI): domain Eukaryota; kingdom Viridiplantae; phylum Streptophyta; class Magnoliopsida; order Myrtales; family Myrtaceae; genus Syzygium; species Syzygium aromaticum. The sequence goes on along the minus strand of CM044895.1, from coordinate 29,019,407 downwards.
TGCGCCTTTGCATCGACTATCGGCAACTCAATCAGGTGACGGTTAAGAATAAGTATTCGTTGCCCATGATAGATGATTTGTTCGACCAACTTCAAGGAGTTTCGATATTCTCGAAGATAGACCTGATGACAGGTTATCACTAGTTGAGGATTAGAAAGGAAGATATACCAAAAACGGCATTTAGAACACGTTATGGACACTATGAGTTTGCCGTGATGCCGTTTGGTTTAACAAATGCGCTTGCAGCTTTTATAGACTTGATGAATAGAGTGTTCAAGGAGTATTTGGACAAGTTCGTAATCGTGTTCATTGATGATATTTTGGTGTATTCGAGTAGTTCAGAGGAACACCAACAGTATTTGAGGACAATGCTACAGACTCTTCGAGATCATAAGTTGTATGCCAAGTTTAGCAAGTGCGAGTTTTGGCTAACTCGAGTAGTTTTTCTTGGACATGTGGTTTTTGGAGAAGGAATTTCAGTAGACCTGACTAAAATTGAGGCGGTTATGAATTGGCCTAGACCAACGACGGTAACTGAAGTTTGGAGTTTCTTGGGATTGGCTGGCTATTATAGGAGGTTCGTGGAAAATTTTTCTGCTATAGCCATGCCCTTGACGCGATTACTGAAAAAAGGACACGAAATTCGAATGGACGAATAAATGTGAGTGTAGTTTTCAAGAGCTTAAGCAGAAGCTAACTACTACACCTGCTTTAACATTACCGTCTGGTTCAGGAGGATATGAGATTTACAGTGACACGTCATACAAAGGATTGAGATGTGTTTTAATGCAACATGGGAGAGTTGTGGCATATGCGTCCCGACAATTAAGACCACACGAATTGAATTACCCGACGCACGACTTGGAATTGGCTGCTATCATATTCGCGCTTAAGATTTGGAGACATTATCTGTGCGGAGAAAGGTTTCATATTTATACGGATTACCAGAGCCTAAAGTATCTATTTTCGCAAAAAGAATTGAATATGAGACAGCGTAGATGGATGGAGCTGCTTAAGGACTATGATTGTGACATTTTGTATCATCCTGGTAAGGCTAATAAAGTGGCCAATACGTTGAGTCGAAAGTCCTCGATTGCGCATATGATGGTTCAAGAATGGATTTTGCTTGAAGGAATCTGGGACTCGGATTTCAGGTTCGAGATAAGTCACCTCTCGAGTTTAATGGCTACTCTCAGAATTGACCCCGAAGTACAAATCAGGAATAAAGCAGCGCAACCTTCGGATCCTGAGCTGCAAAAGATTCTGCAAATGGACGCAACTAAGAGAAAACTTGATTTTCAAATATTTGAGGCTGGGATCTTGAAGTTTCGTGGACGGTTGTGTATACCTAATGATGAAAGACTTAAGGAGGAAATTTTAGCAGAAGCTCATCGTAATAATTATAGTATTCATTCGGGCAGCACAAAGATGTATCAGAATCTTTGCCAATATTATTGGTGGAATGACATGAAAGAAGATATTGCCAAATATGTGGCTAGATGTTTAACGTGTCAACAAGTGAAGGCTCAACACTGTAAACCGGGTGGACTATTACAACCGCTGGAAATATCAGAATGGAAATGGGAGCATATCAGATGGATTTCGTGATGGGTCTACCGATGAGTCAAAGAGGTAATGATTCCATTTGGGTCGTGGTAGATAGACTCACAAAATCTGCTCATTTCATCCAGGTGCGAAAGGATTTTGCCATGGACAAGTATGTTGAGTTGTATGTGAGGCATATAGCTCGTCTTCATGGTGTGCTGGTGACAATCACGTCAGGTTGAGACCCCAAGTTCATCGCCATGTTCTGGAAAAGTCTTCAAGGCATCATGGGAACAAAGTTGCAATATAGCACTGCTTTTCATCCGTAGACAGATGGACAATCCGAGAGAGCGATTCAGACTCTCGAGAATATGGTGCGAGCCTGCGTTTTGGATTTCAAAGGGAGTTGGGAAGAACAATTACATCTTGTCGAATTCACGTACAACAATAGTTATCAGCAAAGTATCAAAATGGCACCTTTCAAAGCACTTTATGGCAGACCCTGTAGGACTCCAGTTTGTTGGAACGAAGTTGGAGAATGAAAGATTTCGGGACCCGAGTTGGTGCAACAATTGTCGGATGCCGTTAAAGTCATTAGGGATAGGCTAAGGACTGCTCAAAGTCGCTAAAAGAATTATGCAGACCGGAGACGTAGGCCCTTGGAATTTCAAGTAGGAGACCACGTTTTTCTCGAAGTGTCACCGATGAGAGGATTATCACAGTTTGGTAAGAAAGGAAAGTTAAGCCCGAGGTACGTGGGTCCATTCGAGATTTTAGAGAGGATCAGTACTCTGGCCTACTGTCTCGCACTATCGCCAAATTTGTCTCAAGTTCACAACGTGTTTCATGTGTCCATGCTAAGAAAATATGAATCAGACCCGACCCATGTGCTGAATTAAGAAGATATAGAAGTGGACGATAGAGTGTCGTACGTGGAACGGTCGATCGGGATTGATGACAGAATGGAACAAGTTTTGCGGAACAAGATAATTCCGATGGTCAAGGTGATTTGGGAGCACTATGGAACCGAAGGTGCGATGTGGGAAAGCGAGGAGTTGATGCGACACTAATATCCTTATTTGTTTGAGTAATTGGGTTGGATTATAAATTTCGAGGACGAAATTTTTGTAAGGGGGGAAGAGTTGTGGCATTCCGAATTTCGACCAATTTTTGAGATTTATAAAACGTGTAATTTATCAGTGTGCTTAGAGTAAAATCTCGCTCAGGAACTGATCACTCCCAGTTATTGTTTTAAAATAGAGATTTCGCTAGAATCGCATTCGATCGAATTTGGCCGTTATTTAGAGCCCGAACTTCGGTGTCGAATTTTTCGGAGTTTCGTGACGAATTTAATTGGACGGTATCGATATTATTATGGTCAACCTCAATATTACCCGGGATATGTGAAAAGTGAAATTTTGACTGGGTGCGGATTTGGACTGATAAACCTTTTTCGTAGTGTGTTTTATCTAGTATCCGTGGGCCAAATCCTAATTATTAATTATGATTTTTCATGATCGTCGGATCGTCTTCAAATTTAAATTGTGGCCATTGGATTGCGATTATTGCGATGTGACCCCACACACACATATACACATACACACATACTCTCTCTCTCTCTCTCCTCCCCTTTTTCCCGTCGGCTTGCCCCCCCCAACGTGCCTGACACTCCCCATCAACCTCTACCCACTCTTTCTCTCTCCTTTTCTTTTCCCCTTTTTCTTTTCTTCCTTTCTTCTTCTCCCTTCCCCTTCCGCGGCTGCTTCGGCCTTCTCTGTTGCTCCTCTGTGACTCGCCGGCGACTAGCCTAGCCGTCCGCGAGCCGCTGCCGCCCGCCTCGCGTAGCCGTGTCGTCCATCTAGCTGCTCCTCCTCTCCCCTATCTGTGCGCGGCAGCGAGCTCGCCGCCGTTGCCCATTGTGCCCGGCGCTTTCCAGCGGCGCTGTGGTCGGCCCAACCACCGTGCCGCCCCAGCTCGCCCTAGCCGTCGCCGTGCCGTCTCCGACCACCATCTCGACTCCCCTCTGGCCGAGCTCGCCCCTGCCCAGCCCGCTTGCCGTCGAAACCATCTCCGTTGTCCATCTCTGTCGCTCGTCGTCGCCGTCCTGGACGTCGCCGCCATCGTCCTGGCTATCAGGACACCGCCACCAGCCGCCAGCTCCGCCCGGAACAGCCCCCACAGCGACTATTTCTTCGCCGTTCACCGTCGTCCGAATCGAAACCACCGCGGACTGCCCTCATCGCCGCTGTCGTTCTCGCACCTTCGCCGACGTTAGTTGTGTAAGTTAACCCCTAATCCCTCATTTAGGGTGTTAAACTTGTTTAGGGTAATTTAATTTATGTTTAGATTAGGTTAATTATGGGTTAGTGATTAGTTAAGTGTGATTATGGAATAAGTTATCAATTATTTTATTGTTATTGATTATTATGTTAAATCAATTATTTTCGAAATTTAAATATTATTTTATTAGTTAATAAATTAATTTTGAATTAAATATTATTATTTTATTATTAAATAATTAATTTTAGAAAATTAAATATTATTATTTTCGAAAAATTTCTAACGTCAAATTGTGATGCCAAAGTTGGTTTTCACCGTATAAGTGGGCGCATTTGGAAAACGATTTGAATGATTTTGATTTGAGAAAATATTTTGAATTTTGGAAAATTAAATTATTCTTGGATATTATTAAATAATTAAATTCTGAATTTATTTATTATTATTTCGGAAAATTTATAATTTCAAATTATGATTTCTAGTTTGAATGTTGGTGATTATATCATGAATTGTCGTATTAAATTAATTTTATGACAAATTATTTTAATCGGAAGTTTTCATGAAAGTTTACGAGATTTTTGGCATTAAATTATTTTTATTGTTATGCCAAGTAATGATTGTGATACTTTGTGGTTGATATTCGGATTTGACATCGAAACTTGCAAAATTGACGACTGTTACATGTGTGACCATGTGATATTGTTGTATGGCATTAATGTGAGCACTATTCACGGACGCATGGGCTAATTGAGAAGATAATAATTGGCCGGAATGCTTGTGTGCTTGTGTGGTCACACGTTAGAGCCGTCTTGCTGTGTATCGCTTGACGCCCAATTTATCGGATGTCTGAGGATTATCTGGAGTGCCGATACCCCGGATGCCTTGTCGCGGCCCTAAACTAGACTCGATACTTCTTACGGGATACCATCTTATTGTGTATCGTTCGATGTTGCCATATTGGAATGCCGTTATCCTGTGTATCGTTTGACGTAACCGTACCCGACGGGGAGGGACAGAGCTTGGTTTTTACCGGAAAACTGCCATTTTGTTGTGTATAGCTTGATGTGTAGTGGCCCCAAGGGGGCGTAATAACTGGAATACGTGTGATACATAGTGTCTGATTATGTGATGGAAACTACTAGGCATGGTATGAAACGTGCTCAAGTGGATTCTATCTTATAATCGGGACATGCACGCCTGTGATGCACTGATAGATGGGTAATTTATTTAAATGCTTCGAGTATGTGACATATGCATTTCATCAATGAAAGTACCAAGGTGAGGTAAGGATGCCTGTGGTTGTTGCTGTTGTTGCTGTCTTGCCTGTTTAGGGACCCCCGTGCGAGTTGGTCTCCTAAGCGGGGCTTAGGTCATTTACTTATTGAGACTTTTGTCTCATTTGTTATTGTTAACCCCTTGTTCAGGCCCTTAGTGTGTTGACGTCCCCAGCTTGGTTCAGGGTGTTTGGAAGCTGGCTTTTTGGGATCGGTCTGTTGGTGGAGTAGATTGACCCCCAGCCTGTTATCTTTTTGCTAGCCTTTTGTGGTGGCGCCCGAAGTGGGCTTGTAAGAATGTTCCCAAGGGTTAATCAAGTGAAAATCAAAATAGTATTGTTTGACTGTTGTGTTTTGTTTTCCTAACTATCCCTATTTGTTATTGTCTGGGGACTTTTGTGTTCGCTTCTGAATGCGTATTAAAAGATAAAAAGAAAAGGGTCGGCGACAAGTCCTGGGACGTTGCAACTCAACGACCGAAGCGGGGTGTTGCGCGTCCGTAGGGTTCGGAGTGCGACACTGTGTCAGGTGGTATCAAAGCCTATGGCGACTGGCAGTGGTCTTTGTGACGATGCTCAGGAGACTGGAGCCCTAACCCTTGGGACAACGCGCTGCAACGTTTGGAGCAGCGTTTAATGTAATGCTTGGATCAACGATTCGATCAAAGTCTTCATCGTTTCGAAGAGCGATTTGATGAGTTAACAGATCGGTTCGAAGGTCTCGACGTTGATGTGAATCGGAATCAGTAGAATGACAGAAGGTCAGGTGCAGATCTTGCTCACGATAATCCTGTTGATAGGCCTGTTCTTGTCCGCAAGTTGCATAATCCGCTGTTTTCATAAAGTTTGGAAGAAGAAGAAAATGATTATTTTGAAGCGAAACATGCTGATTATGGCTGCAGACGTTATCATGGAGGATTTCAAAGAGGGTATGATCGGAGAGATGTAATACAACGTTACGACGATCGTGAAGGTAACGGCTTTAAATTGAAAATCGCTATTCCTTATTTTAATGGAAGTCTGGGCATAGAAGAATTTCTGTATTGGATTGCTGATATAGATAGATTTTTCGATTATATGGAGACCTCTGGTGAGAAAATGGTGCGATTAGTAGCTTGTAGATTAAAGGGGGATGCATCTGCATGGTGGGAGAGATTGCAAAATAAGAGGGAGTGAGAAGGGAAAGACAGAGTTCGAACTTGGACTAGAATGAGAAAGCTGTTGAAACAAGAATTCCTTCCACTCGATTATGAACAAATTATGTTCCAGCAGTACCGACATTGCCAGCAGGGCAATTGGACTGTGCATGAGTATATGGCTAAATTTATGAGATTGGTGGAGCAGAATAATTTATCAAAGATGGAGGGATAGTAGGTGGCCAGGTATCTCGATGGTTTAAAACCCTTCATTCGAGATAAAATTGGAGTACAGTTTATGTGAAATTTAACTGAAGCCAAGAATATGGCGATGAAGGCAGAATTGATGCATCAAGACAAGGGAAGAAAATGCTACGAAAATTATCGAGGTAGCAATTCGAACAGTTCGGTAGAGAATAGCAGTTTCAATAATCGCTTTAATGCAGGGCAAAATCATGAAGATAAGGCGGTAGAAAAGCGTTCTATGAACGAGCCGAGGGATAAGGGAATGCAAGCATAGAAAACTGCGAACCCTAACCCTTATGTTAAATTGGCCGTGATAAAGTGTTACATGTATAATCAGCCTGGGCACCGTTCTAATGAATTCCCTCAGAGAAAGACCATAAACGTAGTAGCGAGAGAAGCGGAGGAGGATGGATATTGCTGTGCGCCGGATAGTGAGGACGATGATTTTGAAGATGAAGAAGAGCAGCAAGTAAACTGTGTGGTGTGCAGAATGATGTTGGCCCCAAAAGAAGAAGATGATTCACAGCGTCATCAATTATTCCGAACCAAGTGCATCATTATGGGAAAGATATTTGCTGTGGTTATTGATAGTGGAAGCATAGAGAATATTATTAGGAATGATGCAGTGAAGAAGTTGGGAATACGCGTGGAGAAGCATTCCAATCCCTATACATTAAGATGGATTAAATCTAGAGCGGAAAACATTCAAGTAACTGAACGATGTAAAATTCCATTCTCTATTGGAAAATATCACGATGAGCTGTATTGTGATGTAGTAGATATGGATGTATGTCATGTGTTAGTTGGGAGATTGTGGCAATTTGATGTATATGCTCAGCATTTGGGAAGAAGTAATTAGTATAACCTCGTGAATGATAGAGTGAAGTATATGTTGCTATCGCTGAAGAACAAAAGAAAACAATCTTCTAAAAATAATTTTTTTACCCTTATGAGGAAATTTGAAGCTGAGGCTAAGGAGACCCGACAGATTCATATGTTGGTCGTGAAACAAGCAATTGAGACTGAGGCTGAATTACAAGTGGAGGAGCAGCCTGAAGCAATCAAGCCTTTATTGAAGGAATTTAGCGAACTGATACCTGAAGAGATTCCAAATGGGTTGCCGCCCATGCACAATATTCAACACCATATCGACTTAATTCGTGGTGCTAGTCTACCTAATTTATCGCACTATAGAATGAGTCCTAAAGAGAGTGAGATTGTGACATTCCGAATTTCGACCAATTTTTGGGATTTATAAAACGTGTAATTCGTCAGTGTGCTTATAGTAAAATCTCGCCCGGGAATTGATCACTCTCGGTTATTGTTTTAAAATAGAGATTTGGATAGAATCGCATTCGATCGAATTTGACCGTTATTTAGAGTCCGAACTTTGGTATCGAATTTTTCGGAGTTCCGTGACTAATTTAATTGGACGGTGTCGATTTTCGCGTGGCCAATCTCGATATTGCCCGGAATAAGTGAAAAATAAATTTTTGACCGGGTGTAAATTTGGACTAGTAGACCACCCTCGCAGTGTATTTTTAGTAGTACCCTTTGGCCCAAATCCTAAGATTATTAAATTAGAATTTTTCGTGACCGTCGGATTGTTTTCCAGTTTAAATCGTGGCGGTTGGATCGCAATTATTGTGATTCAACTTTTTTTTTTTTTTTTCTCTCTCTCTCCTCCCTCTTTTCCGCCGACTTCCTCTCTGCCGCGACCAACCCCCCACCTACTCTCCTCTCTCTCTCATCTTTTTTCCCCTTCTTTCTCCCCTTTTCTTTTCTTTTTCTTTTTTCTTCTTTTCTTTCTCTTTCTTCTTCCCTTCTCCTTCGTTGCTCTGCTCGCGCGTCTTCTGGCTTCTTGCTCCGTTTTGCTCCGCTTCTGGCTTCTGTCTTGCCGCCAACGCCGACGTGCCTTGTCGGCGACAACCCAGCCGCCGTACGCCGCGCTCGTCTACACGCCGCCTTCGCTCGCTCGCCCCCGTCGCCGGCCTGTTCCGGCCAAACGCGAGCAACCGCGCCTCTCGCCGGCTCGCCCGTTCGTCTGTTTGGTCGAGCTCCGCCGCGCGCCGCCGTCCACCTCCGACCGTCGCCGCTGCGGTCCCAGTCGCCGGAGCAGCCCCCCAGTGGCTGTTCATCGCCATTCGCCGTCGTTCGCCGGTCGCCGTTCCGAGCCGGAACCACCACGAACCGCCCTCGTCACCGCCGTCGTCCTCGCGTCGACGCCGTCGTTAGTGGTGTAAGTTAACCCCTAATCCTGTGTTTAGGGTGTTAAACTTGCTTATGGTAGTTTAATTTATGTTTAGATTAGTATTATGTTTGTTTAGTTAGGATTATGTGTTAATTGTGGGTTAGTGGTTAGTTAAGTGTGTTTAGAGTTTAAGTTGTTGATTAGTTTATTGTTATTGATTATTATTATTATTTTCAATTATTTTCGGATTTATATATTATTTTATTAGTTAATATATTAATTCCGAATTAAATATTATTATTTTATTATTAAATAATTAATTTCCGAAAATTAAATATTATTATTTTCGGAAAATTTTCTAACGCCAATTATGATGCCAATGTTGGTTTTTGCCGTTTGAATTGTCGTTTTAGAAAATTTTTTGAATGAATCTGATTCGAGAAAAATATTTCGAATTTTTTGAAAAGAAATTGTTTTCGAATATTATTAATTAATTATATTTCGAATTTAATTATTATTATTTTGGAAAATTTATAATTTCAAATTATGATTTCTAGCTTGAACGTTGGCGCGTATGCCGTGATTTGTCGTATAAAATTATTTTTTGTGACAATTTATTTTGATCGGGAGTTTCAAGAAAATTTAGGAGATTATTGGTATTTAATTGTTTTTATTGTTATGCCAGAAATTGAAAGTGGTGTTTTGTGATTGATATTCATAATCGAAGCTTGCGGAATTGATTGACAGTTGCATGTGTGACCATGTGATATTGTTGTTTAGCATTAATTAGAGCACAATTCATGTATGCATGGGCTAATTGAGAAGATAATAATTGACCGGAATACTTGTGTGCTCGTGTGGTCACACGTTGGAGCCGTCTTGCTGTGTATCGCTTGACGATGCCCGATTTATCGAATGCCTGGGGATAATCTGGAGTGCCGATACCCCGGATGCCTTGTCGCGGCCCGAGGCCGGACTTGATGCTCTTTACGGGATACCATCTTACTGTGTATCGTTTGATGTTGCTGTATTGGAATGCCGTCATCTTGTGTATCGTTTGACGTAGCCGTGCCCAACGGGGTGGGACGGAGCCCAATTTTTACCGGTAGACCGCTATCTTGCTGTGTATCGCTTGATGTGTGGTGGCCCCGAGGGGGCGTAATAATTGAAATACGTGTGATGCATAGTGCCTGATTATGTGGTAGAAATTGCTAGGCATGGTATGGGACGTGCCCAAGTGGATTCTATCTTATAATCGAGATACGCGCGACTGTGATGCATTAATGCATAGATAATTTTATTTAAATGCTTTGAGTATGCGACATATGCATTTCATCAACGTGTGTATCAAGGCGAGGTAAAGATGCTTGTGGTTGCTGCTGTTGCTGCTGTTGTGCCTGTTAGGGACCCCCGTGCGAGTTGACTTCCTAAGCGGGGCTTAGGCCGTTAACTTACTGAGATTTTATCTCATTCGTTGTTAAACCTTTTCAGGACCTTAGCTTGCCGTTGCTTCCCCTGCGGTTCGGAGTACCACAGCTTTTGGTTGGTCCCTGAGGGTTAGGCCTGGGAGCTGTTTTGGTGGGAGTAGATTAATCCTAACCTTTCTTTTTGCTGGCCTTTTGTGGTAATGCCCGAAGCGGGCTTGTAAGAATATTCCCAGGGGTTAATCAAGTGAGAATTAAAATACTGTCACGTTTGATTTTCCTCTGCTATCCCTGTTTATTGTTGTTGTCCGGGGTTTGTTGTGTTCGTTTCCGCATGCGTATTAAAAGATAAAATGAAGGGTCGGCGACGAGTCCTGGGACGTCGCATCTCAATGACCGTAACGGGGTGTCGCACATCTGTAGGGTTCAGGGCGTAACAGAGATTCTAATAGAGAATGTAGAAGAGTTATTGCGAAAGGGGCACATCCAGAATTGCATGAGCCCATATGCTGTTCCGGCCTTATTGACTCCTAAGAAAGACGGGAGTTGGCGGATGTGTGTAGATAGCAGGGCCATTAATAAGATAACCGTGGGTTACAAGTTTCCAATTCCGAGATTGGATGATATGCTGGATAGGTTGTACGGTGCTAAGTGATTTTCGAAGCTGGATTTGAATATTGGATACCATCAGATTTGGATTCGGCCTGGAGATGAATGGAAGACAACTTTCAAAACAAAGGAGGGGTTGTACGAATGGTTAGTGATGCCTTTCGGACTTTCCAATACTCCAAACACTTTCATGAGGCTTATGAATCAGGTTCTGAAATCTTTTATTGGCAAATTTGTTGTAGTTTATTTTGATAATATCCTGATTTATAGTAAGACTGAGGAGGATCATCTGATGCACTTAAGGGAGGTATTGACAGTTTTGCAGATTAATAAGTTGTATATTAATTTTAAGAAGTGCAGTTTTTTAATTAATAAACTGTTATTCCTGGGGTTTATTATTACTGCTGAAGGAATAGAGGTAGATGAGGCGAAGGTAAGAGCAATCAGAGAGTGGCCGACACCTAAAACAGTTTTTGACTTTAGGAGTTTTCATGGGTTTGCTACTTTCTATCGGCGATTTATTAAGAATTTCAATACTACCGCAGTCCCGATTACTGAATGTATGAAGAAAAGCAAATTTCTATGGGGAGAGGAAGCAGGGAATAGTTTTGCTATTCTGAAGGAACAATGATGTACTGCACCTGTTGCCTTACCTGATTTTGATAAACTTTTTGAAGTGGACTGTGATGCTAGTGGAGTTGGTATAGGAGCTATTTTATCTCAAGAGTGCAGACTAATTTGCTATTTCAGTGAGAAGCTTAGTGAGGCGAGATAGAAGTGGAACACTTATGACAAAGAATTTTATTCTGTCGTAAGAGCTTTGAAAACTTGGGAGCATTATCTGAATGGAAAAGAATTCATCATTTATTCTGATTATAAAGCTTTGAAGTATCTAAATAGTCAGAAGAAGATTAGCAAAAATATGCATGCGCGATGGTGTCAATTTTTACAAAAAGTTCTTTTTAGATTACAGCACAAGTCAGGTGTGCATAATGTCGTAGTAGATACATTGAGTAGGAAAGCTGACTTGTTGATTACATTAAGCTAAGACATCTTGGGGTTCGAGCAGCTGAAAGATTGTTATGCAGATGATGATGACTTTGGGCAAATTTGGAAATAATGTGCTTTTGGTCAACCTGTGCAAGAATTTTATGTGCATGATGGCTATTTGATGCGTAGCAACCAGCTTTGCCTTCTTCGAACATCATTACGAAAGAAAGTAATTCACGATTTACATGATGGAGGATTAGCTGCACATATGGGTCGTGATAAAACTTTTGCTGCAGTTCAGGAGTGATTTCACTGGCCTCAGTTGCGTAGAGATGTCAACAGGTACGTACAAAAGTGTTATATTTGCCAGACTGCTAAGGGGAAATCTAATAATACAAGTTTATATATGCCATTACCTATTCCTAACAATATATGGGAAGATCTGCTCATGAATGTTGTGCTTGGTTTACCACGGACACAAAGAGGCGCGGATTCTGTTTTCGTTGTGGTTGACAAATTTTCCAAGATGGCGCACTTCATTCCCTGTAGGAAAACTTCTGATGCAGTGAGTGTGGCCAGATTATTCTTTAAGGAAGTGGTTCGTTTGCATAGTGTGCCCAAATCTATTTCCTCATATAGGGATAGTAAATTTCTAGGGCATTTTTGGCGGGCTTTATGGAAATTATTTGATTCATCTTTGAATTTTAGTAGCACTGCTCATCCGCAGATTGATGGGCAAACAGAGGTGGTTAATAGAACTCTGGGAAACTTGATTCGAAGCATTTGTGGAGATAAGCCGAAGCAATGTGATGTTGCTTTATCACAAGCAGAGTTTTCTTATAATAGTGCAGTTCATAGTTCTATTGGTAGGTCGCCTTTTTCTGTTATTTATACAAAGGTGCCTCAGCATACTCTGGATTTAGTACAGTTACCTAAGTAAGTGGATAAAAGTATAGCAGCAGATCATATGGCTAACCAAATTGTGGAGGTGCATCATGAAGTCAAACAGAAGCTGGAGGAAGCTATTGAGAAGTATAAAGCTGCAGCAGATAAGCACAAGCCAAAGTAGGTGTTTGCGCTAGGTGATCAAGTCATGATTTTTCTTCGTAAAAAGCGATTACCAACTGGATCTTATAGTAAATTGCAACCAAAGAAGTATGGACCTTACGCTGTCAGCAAGAAGATCAATGATAATGCTTATGTTATAGACCTTCCACATAACATGGGCATATCCAACACTTTTAATGTTGCTGATTTGTCATCGTTGCATGAGTCCACAGAGCCGCTATATCCAAATTCCGATTTTAACTCGAGGACGAGTTCTTTTCAAGTGGAGGAAAATGATGCGGAATCTATTAGTGATGCGTTTCTGGACCGATTGAACAGGCAGAAGTCCAAACGGAAGGCGAAACGATGATGCGACTAGAAGGCAAAAGTCTAAACAGAAGGCGAAACGATAATGTGATTAGAACCGGTGGACCTGTCAACGACATCGGATATTTTTTTTATGAGTTAATTTTAAGGGTCGTTTTTGTAATTTTGTTATTTGAAGCTTTCCTATTATGATTAGAATTTCTATTATGATTAGGTTTCCAATTCAGATTAGGTAACTTTTCAATTATGATTGGGTTTTCAATTCAGATTAGATAACTTTCCTATTATGATTAGGTTTCCAATTGTAATTAGATTTAACTCCTATAAAAGGGTGTTTAGGGTTTGTTTTGAAGACAGAATATTATCATCAATATTGAATTTTGAGATCTCTTTCTCTAAGTAGGGTTTTGCTTGAATTATTCGCTGAACGCTGCGTCAGAAATGACGTGCACTTAACCCCCTATTTAGAAGTGACGAGCATGGTGAAGCAATCCATGAAGGACAAGAACCACAGGGTAATGACAACACAAATACCAATTTTATTTTTCCATTTGTATAATCGAGTACCCAGACTTCTTTTTATTTAATCGAATACCTCGACTTTTCAAATATAGGTCTAGTGAGACCTCCATAAAAATCATGAACGGCAAATGTCAAATTGAACACAGACGCTGGTAAATAGTCGTTGACTATCCACGTTGGCATTTTATATGGCTTCTTCAAATGATGCCACATCAATGGAAACATATTAGACTGCCAAGATCGTCATCTCACTCCTCATCACCCCACACTCAAATGGAGATAGACATAATTTTTGCTTAGTAAGCGAGTCACTACTTCGGTAAAAAAAAATAAAATAGCGAGCCACTACAAACAGTCGAGCTTAACTTTTTCTAAATGACCAAGCCTTGTCAGCAAAATGACATGGTAATTTATTTAAATGAACGACCTCACATTGAGTTAAATTTGTGAAGTTGAAACACTTAATTGAATTATAAAAAGTTTAGGTACTTGATTGTAAAGCAGACAAAAATTCAAGTATTTATGTGTCATCATCTCGTTGAATAATCATAAGTAACTAACTCATGAGTTGGTAATGGTAACCTAGTTAATCACTTAATCAGAAAAAAAGTTGGTAAGTAATTCAAATAAAAGTTGATAACTCAAAACTAGTTGGTATTAAATCGCTCAAATTAAAATTGGTCCGTTTATATAAGAGTTGTTGATATAAAACATTGATTAGGAAGACAAACAAGAATTAAAGTTATTAATTTTCAAATTGTTGAAAATAGACGGTAAATTTAGAAAAGTGTCAACAAGGTACCAATACCAATAGTTTTTTGGGTAAAAGCAACCAAAAAATTCTAAACTATCACATTTACCCTAATTTTTTTTTCTATGATACTAAAAATCCCAAACTCATATCTGTGTAACACATTTATCATCCGTTAAAGTGCTGTCATAAGAACCATTAAAAATTTGCCTAAATAGATGCTAGAAAGCAAACAATGTTGATAATACGTGGCTTAAGTGAAAAAAAAAAAAAACAACGTTGGTTTGACCTAAAAATCATCTAACGGAATATTGACTGAGCATAAATGTGTCACGTAAATATATTCTTTATGTTATAAAATTTTTTTAGGATAAATGTATTGCGATGGACATAATTTAGAGTTTTTATGTCAAAAAAAAAAGTTCAATATAAATGTTGTCATAATGTTCATAATTCAAAGACTTTTTTTGTGGCTTTTTTATAGAGGCGCAATAAACGATGCATTGACTCAAGAATTTTTTATATGCCGAAAATTATGTAAAAAAAATGAATTTCCCAAGCTATAGAAATAGTTTTATAGTTGTGTATATTTTGTTCTTGATTTTGGAGGGCTGAGTTTATTGGGCTATTTATTTCCTTTTTCTTTTTCCCTCTTCTTCTCCTCCAAAAGCATTGCAAGCAACCCTGTGAGGCCCGTCTCCGGCCACTGGCAACTCCTCCTCCTCTATTATCATCAGAGTTGTTTCCTCCGATCATCGCTATGATAATATACTGTTCACCTCTACAATTGCAACCAATTTGAGCTTATTAACACAACTTCGTAAAATCTAATACTAAGTGATATGGTAGATTGTAATTGGATGATTAATAAGCGAGATATATTCGAGTATTCTATTAGAAGTATATGTCAGACTATTTTTTTTTAGAAAAATAATGTATGTTTCTGTCTCAAGTAATTTTTCAACAATTATCTTGGAAATTGACCTTGTCTTGTCTCCTAAAGTCCGTTGAGAGCTGCCCCAGTTGCCAGAAAATTTCCTGCGAGTCTCACTGTAAAGACATGACAAAAAGATTTCAGAAGAAACTTGCCCCTATGTAAACCAAGCTCCAGCGCCAACTACCATTGTCAACATTACTCTCTCTCTCTCTCTCTCTCTCTCTAATATCACCACCAACATGCAGCACAACCAAATGACACTGAATCACCAATGCATCACCTCCTTCAAAACCCTAACACCCCACCTCAGCTGCCTCGCGGCCAACCACAACCTCCTCTATGCTGCCGCCTTCAACCAAGTCCACGTCTTCGACTTGTCGACCCGAGCCCACGTCGACTCCTTCAATGCCACCAAACCGTCCTCCGGCTCAGTCAAATCCATCGCCTTCTCCGGCTCCAAGGTCTTTACCGCCCACCAAGACCGCAAGATCCGGGTATGGCAAGTCGTGATGACGCCTTCGAGAGGACACTGCCTTCTGTCTTCGCTGCCGACCCTCAAAGACCGTTTGATGCGTTTTATCTTGCCCAAGAACTACGTTCATGTGAGGCGCCACAAGAAGCGGCTCTGGATCGAGCATGCCGACACCGTCTCTTGTTTGGCTGTCAACGAGGGCTTGGTTTATTCGGTCTCATGGGACAAGAGCTTGAAAGTGTGGGACGCGTGCGAGAACAAGTGCTTGGAGTCCGTGCACAAAGCACACGACGACGCCGTCAATGCTGTGGTGGTTTCCGACGATGGGACCGTTTACACGGCATCGGCTGATGGAGCAATTAGGGTATGGGAGAAGAAGGAGAAAGAGAGGAGGCACAGGTTGATGCATGTGTTGGAGAGGCACAAATCCAGTGTCAACGCGCTTGCGTTGAACCGCACCGGGGACGACGGATTTGTCTTGTTCTCTGGGAGTTCCGACCGTTCGATTGGGGTGTGGCGAAGAGATGATGACCATGACCGGATGGCATTCCGGGAGGCGCTGTGGGGTCATGGAGGGGCTATACTGTGCTTGACCGTCGTTGGCAATGACGTGTTGCTCAGCGGATCGAGTGATCAGACGGTGAGGGTCTGGCGGCGGGGTGAGGAGGGTGGTGGGTATTGTTGCGTGGGAACCATGGGAAAGCATGAAAGGCCGGTGAAGTCGTTGGTGAGAGTTTCAACTTCAACAGATGCTTCTCAGAATAATGAGAATGATGCTATCACAGTTTGTAGCGGAAGTCTTGATGGTGAGATTAAGCTATGGGAGATTACTGCTTAATTGGCACCTCAGAATCAGATTGCTTAATCATCATCCGGCAAGCTTCGCACCATGCACCGTCTTCTTATTTTCTTTCAACATTTGTAAAAGTCGAAGTCACAAGCAAGCATTTATCTTATACATATCCTATCATTTGATGTAATATATCCTAGTAATCGAATTCAAGGTCTTGATGTAATGAGTCAATCATATGCCATTCGTTATGTTGTTCTAAGATAACGAGGTCAGCTAATTATATGATCAAACCAAATGGAATTACATACATATCTGTTCTATTTTTGGTAATATGGGGTACCAAATATTCTCGGCTCGAGCTACACATGCATTTGCATTTTCATTATTTGTCATGCAATAATACGATGCACATAAGTGACCGAACATTGCGCTTTCCTTCAAGACATTGACATGCTCCACTTATGGAACATCACCAGCCCCCACTTGTTTTTATTCCTTAGTCATCATGTGATGTGATAGCGATGCGAGGAAGGTACACAGGATCGCAACTTTCGATGCGGGAACGACACCAATCAGCCAATAACATATCTTTATGACATTCTCACGACTGATGTTCAGTGTATCATCCACGTGATCAACAATGATACTGCAATTTATTCTTTTCTTGCCGTTCAAAAGCTGTGCACTAAAGTCTAGATGCGCCATTTAATAATGTTTTGTTGCGTGCATTACGATACCCCCATTGATGATCACTAAGATTATAATAAGAGGTTTGCTCCCTTGCGAGCTTGGCATGGACAGATAACAATCTCAGCCAATCATGTTCTGTCGCTCCAGCCTTCTTAGACTAACCTCTACATTTCCGTAAAAGTGGGAGCATGTGCATTGCTCTCCACAGGTTCACCGGTCAATTTCCTTCAAACGTAAGCAATTGTCTCATCAAGCATTTCAACTCTTTTGTTGTGCACTATGAAGGCCTAAGACTAGTTCTTTAGCCGTCCTTTAATAAAAGACATCTTAAACCTTGCGGTACCAGAACCAGAAGATACCCATTATCATAGGCCATGTTGATCATGCTTCAAAGGATAAAAGAGCCGCAGTACACCCGGTATGACTAAGTTTTCGATGTTTCGCGGAGCCGAGAAGTTTCATTTACGTAGACCGCTTATAATTTGAGCATCACACGTCTTTTTTGAAGGTTATTTGTACCGTGATGGACTGACAGAATGCGACGGATATAAAGTACGCAGATGGGAGAATCTGCACCCCAGCGTCAGTGAATAATTGTACGGACGTTCACATGGAAAGGACAACATGCTAGTGAAAGATCCACGAGAAGAACCTTTTTGAAAGATGTAAAAAGACAAACATCAATTGCAGGATTTGAATTGCTTCCTATCTTTCATATCGACAGCATTCGACCAATAGATAATGTTTTTAATGCGGTTTGTTGACCATTTACTTGTCCCCAAATATTCCAAACCCCACCCCCCCCCCCAATGATGGTGTATTATAGATTATTAATCCACTAATCGTTTTGTGGCTTCTACTGTCATCATTCTACAGCTATCTATCACCTATCCTTCAATCTATGCCCCTGTATAGCCAAATAATTCATCCCGTCATCCTAAAACACGGCCCAATTAACGCCTGAGGCAAACGCATCATTCTCTTTCAAAAACCCTCGACGTCAATTGAGAAATTTGCTAAACTAATCACTCCCGGTAACAACACATGAAAGATGTCTTGTCTAAGACTACAAATGAAGGACAAGTATCCAAGGTACAAAGTCTAGGTTAGTCAACAATGCACCTTGTGTGGAGAATATAATCTGTATCCTGAACAACTTTAAGGGAAGATGAGAAGCTTACTCAAATAGTCAAATAATCTGTCAAAGAATCCCTATACAAGCAGATAGAGTATCTAATTCCAGCTAATCGTCTCTAGCTTATGTTCCTATTTCATGTAATCCATAGTCAAGACTCAAGATCAATCATCAACAGGAGAGAAAAGTGTGAGACATATATCTTAAAACCCTGTCTTAACTCAAGGAAGAGCAAAATATGAAATTGCCTTAGTGTAGGTACCAAACTAGAGCTTTTAAAGAAGAATATGTCCAATCAGCTGATATCTACCAGGATTCGCATTATAGAAGTTTAGAGTTCCCCAGTCAGGTTCAAACTTCTGAAGATCCGTAAAACCAGGTAAAATTCCAAAAAGTTATCAAGAAGCTAGTCATTCCTAGGATCTTTGCTCTGAATTAAGAACACTATCCTCTCTTGAGTCAGGGGGCCTTACAGCAATGCTCTACACAAACTTGAATAGATAAAACTCAGTGACACCTAGAAAACGTGAAGGCAACCCATACTCTGATTTGGCTAGTACAAAATGCAGAAAAAATTCTACATACTGTTCAAATATCTTTGTTTTCAGTCACCTACAATATTGTTTTCAGCAACAAAAAGAGTCATCTAGAAAATTGTACCCCTTTTGGAGGTGTTGCAACATCTGCAATTAGTATCAATTTGAGACATGGCCAACATTAGTCAGATTGCAAATGGCAATACATTCTAGAAATTAACTAATCTTCGTTTTTTTTTGAAGAATCTCCACCGTATCTGTTCCTAATCAACCCAGCATTGTATTTAATAGTCAATTCTTGAGTTTGATACTTTAGTTTCTCCAGCTAAATATTTTATAAAGATCTCAACAACGTGATCACTTCCTCAAGGATACAAAGCATTTCAGCATCATGTCTGTTGCCTTCATCACTATGAACTGCTTATGATGGTATCACAACGCTTTAAGCATGAGCTATCTAATATTATCTTCCAAGATCAAATTCAGATGGAAGTCAACAGGATCTTTTGGCATGACATCAGATAGAGCCAGAAGGTAGGAGAGAAAATAGATTTAAAGAGGTACATAAGTCCATAAGTCATAAAAAGTATGTCTTGACCTCATATCAGAATAAACCATGATATACTTTTATATAATCTTCAAAGGTAGATATCATTTAGAAATCCTGATTGAGGTAGAAACTGAAATACAATATGAGATTTCTTGAAACTTTACATCCATGCTAATTCACAAGAGAGCAGGGAGGTTGAATCCAAAAATTTGTCAATTTGGACAAAGGAGTATCCTAATTAATTTCTACATATCACGTACTTCTTTTTGCAAGAAACAATTGACATCTGATTAATGAAAAACATGCTAAACTTCTCATCAAGACCTGATTTTTCAGTATCCGAGCTATATCAGGAAGGAACGCCTCAAAAGTCGAGAAGTAACTGGGGAAGAATCCTCTCCAAGTGAGTTGGCTCAATCTTCGTCATGCCCTCTGCCTCAGCGATAGCAGCAGCTCGCTGCACAGCCTCTGCATCAATGAGGAGTAGATGAGGTTTCTTACTATACCATCGACAATACAGAAAACGACCTTTGGCCAACACGAACCTGTGATGAAGAGCCGCAGGAGTTCACAGCTCAGCTTCAGTGCATTAGAATTAGCTGCATCGAAATATACCGCTGTGTCTTAGGGAAAAACAACTTGAAATTTATGTTCCTTTTCCGTAAATAAACTCTACACAATCATATTCCTTAAAAACTGGAATGCCCAATGACTATGAGTACCGGAAGTCGGTCGATTCTTCTTGGACGTCGCATTCGCGGGTCCTGCCTGCAGCAATCATAAACACAGTCAGAGACCATAAACGAGCACAGACAACACGGCTCATGCCACCAAATTCCAAGGAATTACAGCAACACCGCTTCATTCTTCCGAAAGGGTAATTTTCATCTGGTCCCATTTGAATTCTTGCGGCAAATATCCGACTCGAAGAAACGAGTAGGCCAATTTCATCATTCCACAGCGACAGCATCTCATATTCATGTCTCAGCTTCGAATAATCAAATGGCACTCGGGGCCATTGCCATATTCATGTTGGCCACGGACACCTCTCAAATTCAACCATCGAAAGCAAACCATGCCCCACGAGAGAAGAAAGAAAAAGAAAACGGAAACGAAAACCCGCAATCGCCTTCATTCAAGATAAGCTTAAGAAGAACGATGAATGAACGTGGCGGCGCGACGGTACCTCGTTGTCCATCGCATCGGCGGCATCATTTCTCTGACGCTCTGCGAAGGGGGCATTCCAAGTCAAAAAAAAAAAAAAAAGAGAGGAAGGAGGCCGATGCGACCCCGGAAAAGACATTGATCTCGCGAGATTGAATTTAACGAAACACGAAAGGGGGGGGAGATGGTCGAACCGAGGGCCATCCTGCTCCACACGCTCTTGAAGATGGAATGGATCAGATCCTGAACGGGAAAAAGAGAGAGAGAGAGAAAAATTCCCAAATTACAGAATTGCGAGAATCGAAGGCGCAACGGAGACGAAAAAGAATCAATTGGGGTCGCGAATGATGGTTAAAAGAAAGGAAGGGGGGGGTGGGGGGAGGAAATTTACAGGATCGAAGGTCGGGTCTTCCTCCATTGGAAGCGAAGCAGGGTCGATCGACGCGATGCCCAAGAACCAGGAGAAGAACCACAGGGATTTGCAAATTTCCCGCTTTCGCAGAACCGGGCAAAACGAGGAAGGACATGTTTTACATATATATATATATATATAGACATCGCAGATTTTAAGTAGTGAAATAAAAATAAAATACAGTAAAGTTTTGTTCGATAAGCCCCTATAGCTCAGTGGTAGAGCGTCAGTCTTGTAAACTGAAGGTCTGTAGTTCGATCCTGCATGGGGGCATTTTGCTATTTTTTTTTTTTTGGGCTCTTTCATCACGGAAAGATGACGTCGCTACGTCCCGAGAATGACGTAAGATCGCCGGTCGCCCTGTTTCGGAAGCTCCTTGTCCATATTGCGAGCTCTGCGCTTCTCTTTGCAGCTCTGTACTTCTTCTTCTTCTTCAAGCCCACTTCGCTTCCGTGAGCTGATCAACACTCCACGTCTGAAAGGGTTTCAACCTTTTTATTGTTTTTGGAATGACTCTGGGGGCCGAGGCATGTCCACTCTGATTCAAAAGCTCGCCAGAACCACCGCGCCCTCTTCTCTCAAACTGTTCGGACAATCTGGATTGAACCCGCGGTTCCTCCCCGCGCCCGCTCTCGTCCCTCGCTCGCGCGATTCGTGTCGCTTTCCGGGTCAGGGCGCCGACGAGAATGCGAAAAGCTCGCGGATTTTGCAGCTTTGCCCGGCTTTCCTGTTCGGGTTCTGCGCGAACCCCGATCCCGTCTCTTCGGCTGCCCTCGATGGAGCGGAGCACGCGGGGGTCGACGGCCCTAGGCGCGTGTGGGCGGATAGTGTGAAGAAGAAGTGGAAGAGGAAGATGAACAAGCACAAGTATAAGAAGCTCAGGAAGCGCCTCCGGCGTAAGGCCAAGTCGTAGTTTAAAAATTTGAATTCGGCGAGAATTCGATGCGGCTGGGTTTGGAGCGTTTTCAATTGTTTCTGTTATTGTCCATAACTGCGACTATTGCGGGTTCTCTGGATGAAGTTCTCGGTCCGCCTTTGCGATAAGATGTTCTGTCAGAGCGCATCTGAATCTAGTGATCGAATTGTCGATACCTATGCAATACCAAGTTACCAACATGGAATCTTGAGCTGCTAATAAGAAAACAAAGGAAAGCAAACTTGAGGGTGGGATGCCAGGTCTGCTGGTCTTTCTTTCGTTTACCAGACCTGCCTCTGTTCAAATCACAACTAGTGCTGTGTACACACATCATTCCATCTCCATCCTAGAGATGGTAGAAGGGGCTTATATGATAAGGAATGCTTGGATAATCTCATCGTTGGGTGAGCGCTAAGGTCGTTAAGCAGGGAGGATGATCCTTTTAGGTTAGCAAATTATTCGTGCGAAGCCGGGAAAACAAAGAGTGGCGTGATTTCTATGTTGACAAATTAGCTCAATTATCTTAGACTTAAGAGGCGTATTGAATTGCTAGTGCTGTTCTGCATTTGCTTTGCGAGGAAAGTGCATGCAAATATCGTGGCAAGGAAGTGGAGGCTTTCTTTGCCTCTCTTTTCTTGTTTCAGAGTTATACGAGTTAAGTAGTCGCATAATAAGACAAAGGAAATTGCATTAACATAGAAATGATATTAGACATATCTTAAGCTTCATAGGACTATCTTTCTGAAGGTGCGCTGCCTTTCTAATTTGGTCATATATCCTTACTGTGATGTGTCTGGGAGCACACCATCTACACAGAGGCTTAGTGCTTAATCTGAGCTAACATGACTCGCACATCCTTGCTGTTGGGCCTGCGCTTCGGCTCATCCGCTGTACAGAAGTAGGCGACCTTTAAAACCAGCAGCATTTGCTCCTCGAACCCATTGCCAATCAACTTTGGGTCAATTGCTTGTTGAGGATTGTCCGAAGTCATCACATTTCTCAACCACTTGACCAGACTTATTTCTTGGGTGTGTTGGAAAAACTCGTCTGATGGCAGTTTTCCAATGACCAGGGCGGCAAGCAGAACACCAAAGCTGTATATATCGCTCCTCTCTGTGAACTTGGAAGTCAGATGGTACTCCGGAGCGATATATCCCAAAGTCCCTACGACATTGGAGCTCGTGACATGAGTATCAGAATCTGGCATAGCTTTTGCAAGCCCAAAGTCGGATATTCGGGCCTCCATGTCATCATCTAGAAGGACGTTCGCAGGCTTGAGGTCTCGGTGGATGATCCTTGGAGTGTGGTTCATATGGAGATATTCGAGCCCAGCCGCCACTCCCAGCGCAATTCGGTGCCTCGTCAGCCAATCCAACTCTGTCTGACCTTGTGAAACCTTCTCTAGTAAATCCTGTAAGCTCCCATTCTTCATGAACTCATACACTAGCAGGTGGCAGTCTGGACGAGTCAAGTGGGCCAGCAAGGGAAGTAAATTGCGATGCCGAATCTGGCCAACAGTTTGTATCTCGGACCGAATTTGGCGCATTTTCCTATCTAAGTCCCTGGTGTCTTCTTCTGTTAGCTCTGTTGCGTCCCTGGGAGGTTGAATTATCTTCTTTATAGCAATCATCTTTCCATTACTTCCAGGTAACTCGGCCTTGTAAACTTCCCCGCAGCCACCTTTGCCAATGAGTTCCAGTGACGACAGTCCCTCTTCGCTTTCCAAGAAAGCCAAATCCTCGGCTTTCTTGATCAACGGGCTAAAGATTGCCGGGCCGGATTCTCTGCGTCCCCCTCGGATTGCTGCCAAGGTCAGCCTAAAGAGCAGCGAGAAAACGAACCCCGATACGATTCCAGCAACTGCTCCAGCTAGGAACCCTAGTAGCCACCCACCTAGCTTCCTTCGGCTGTTGGGACCTTTCTGATGCTTTGCTGATGGAGAAGGAGCTGGAGCAATGTGTGAAGCTTGCGATGATGCTTGTGCAGCCGCCGAACCGTCGGATCCCGTGCGGGGACTCTCTACAAAAATGTATCGTCTCGGTAGATTGTCACCGGACGGTTCAACTCTGTTCAGCGATGGCACTTGACCTTCCAGAAGCAAGTTCCCAGAAACATCAAAGAAGCGGAGATTCCGGAATGAGCGTATGGAAGCTGGAATTTTCCCAGTGAAGAGATTATCCGAGAGAGAGAGTTTTTCCAGGTTGGGGAAATACTTAAGGAAACTCAAATCCCCGGTGAATTTATTTGATCCAACGTCAAGCACTCGGAGGCGAACGAGAGATGACAATTCAGATGGAATTTTTCCTGAAAACCTGTTGTTTCTGAGGTTCAGAATTTCCAGTTTGGTACAATCAACAATCTGGGAAGGTAGTTGGTCAACAAGCTTGTTGTTGGACAGGGAGAGCTCTTTGAGTTCGGAAAGCCATCCGATTGCCGGGGAGAGCGATCCCTTGAGCTGTTGCGACTTGAAGACGAGTCTTGTGATTCTCAGGACATACGTATTGTTGCTTGTGAGCCTTCTTTCGCAGATTACACCAGGTAGGTTGCATGGTTTGGTGGGGGCTAGATGGAGCTGTATGTCGAAGCCCATGTCCTTTCGGATGGTTTTGAGGGCGTCGAGATCCGAATGGTCAAGAACCAATCTTGCACGGCCTAGGATGAGGAGAGAGAGCATGGACAGGACGAAAAGGCGGGTTTTGCTGCCGGTAGCGGGCGCCATATTGTGGTGGATTCCGGCAAGGGGCTTGTTTTAGGTTGAGTGCCCGGATGGACTTGAACAGAGGCTATATTTGACTATGAGGAATCCCAGATTTTGTTTTGCTATTTCCTCTTGGGAACTTCCTTGGTGGATGATTAGTGTGTGGTTTGGCTTTTTAAGCAGAACCCATGTGGAAAATATTGCACGTAATGGGGCCATGTGTATTATTGACATACTTTTCAACCCGGCTGGTTAGGATGAGTTTATAGAATTTCGTGTGAATTTCTGTTTTGGACTTTTCCGACTGGAGAAAGGGATAGAAAACCACAGGAGGTTCTTAGAACAAGAACAGTGATTGGAGTTGCATTAACTTTTTCAACTGCAAATTGCTATAAGGAAATGTTCTTGAATCTTCTCTTCAATCCACCGGATGAAGGTGTCATTGGAGGGAGAGAAAGAAACAAATGCAGTGTAGATGTTGCTTATGACCGATTCTGTTGCATTTGTGTATATAATTTGGTCAAATGCTACGTTAAGTATGAATACGATAATACCAGTCGTTGCATGATCCTTTTGGCTCTTTTTTTCCCCCCTCCACGGGTTTAGAAAGTACTGTTTGATTGACCCAGTGCGGTATCTCAACTGCCATGCCACGGAGATTGACAGAGCACCGTCCTCGTGATCCTCAAGAGGTAACACCAAAAACAGAGTACCCTGTCCTTTGTATTCGTCGCTCGCCGTATTCGTTTGGCACACACGACATCTGTGAAGTTGTGCGATATGTTTGTTTTCGCTCGCATCCTGGAGAGAGAGATGCGCGCGTTTCGGAGGCCATGTTCGAGTATACATGAAGCCTGCAAAACTTAAGCAGGTGTTCCGGGATTTGGCAATCGAACCATGCGGAACATGTGGTGAGATCACAGAGCTCTGCAGGAGTCAAGTTTTCTTCGCTTGACCCGGCTTCGTGCGCCGGGCACGATGCCACTCTGAGAAACTTCCTGGCAACATCCGCCATTTCGCACCGAAGACGACATCATCAACGTAGAAGAAGGGGCGATAATGAAGACCAAGAGAACACACGCACCCCACGAAGGTCTCTGCAAATGGCCATCTCTGTCTCCCTGTCTCTGTCTGTCTCAAGTCTCTCTGTTTTCTTGGGGGTCCATTTGAACGTGTGAGAAGGGGCAGTCGTACCATGCGCTTCGTGGACGGAAAAAGGTTGTCTTTTGGGTCCAGTCGAACGTGAGGGAAGGGCCGAACATTGGCCGTTGGATCGGATGACCGGGAGCAGCGTCGACTCCGAGGTCAACATCAGCGGAGACTTGGGGTCAACGGGGGTTGATGTTGACGGCCCGGTCAAGTCAACAAAAACACCAGGCAAGTCTTTCCGCCCATCTTGGGCCGTTGGATTGCGATCGAGACTGACCCGACAGTCATCGGCTCGTCTTGATCTTTGGTTTTAACTTTTTTTTTTGTCTTCATTTCTTGGATATTTTTTTTTTTTCGGTTACATATGAGCAATAACGACTTCAAGTAGTCTAACGGACAAGTTGGCCAAGAAATAAATTCTATCCGAATTTGAAGGCTTCTGTCTTTTTCGCTGCCGTCTCCCGACCAATTAGCAAGACTAGCCGTGCCCCCATGTTAACAATTGGAGTTCCAAATGGACGACAGTGACTCAAACGTGTGATTATAGAGGAGGTCTTATCGTGGGAAGGTTATATTCGAACGTTATGGTTGTTGTAATATTAAGCAAGGATCGGCGCTGTCCTCGAAAATGGCGAGAGGTGCCTGAGATCGTTGAATGCGGAGAAAAGGCATAAAACCAACTCGGGCTGATGCGTTCGTCAAAATATAGGCCAACATAATGACCCAGAGGAACGCATCTTGTAAGTTTTAATGACCGGAGATATGAAATTTTAATTGCATTCGGGTTATTTGTTGAATAAAAGCAAGGGGCCGAATCAATCGATTATTCTCCATCCAAATTGTATTTTCTTGTACACAGAGTTTTAGTTCTTTGCGGGCAGCTAGTGTTTCTTGTCTGAAAATTTTCAACTTTTTGCCTTCCGGTATTAGCTCATTTTTTGTTCTTTTTCTAGATGAGTGAGTCATAGATTACGCGGAAAGGAGAGAAAAAATGAGCATCAAAAGGCCAGTGGATCACACGGCACAATAGTGGGATATGGGCCTCGAAATCCTTGAGCGTGGTGGTGCAAGGACCGAATCTGAGCCCAAGCCCCAACTCCTAAATTGAGAAACCAATCAAAATTCATGTGGAAAAGTGCCATAAAAATCTTAAACTTTTTGCATTAGTGTCAATTTAGTCTTAAACCTTTTTTTAGTGTCAATTCAGTCTTAAACCTTTTGTATTGGTGCCAATTTAGTCCAAAACCTTTTTTTGGTGCCAATTCAGTTATAAATCTTTCAAATTAGTGCAAATTCAGTCTTAAACCTTTTGTTTTTGTGCCAATTTAGTCCTTCCGGCCAATTTGGACTAAAATTTACCAACGTGAACGCCTGCCGGCCAGTCACCGGCACCAACGTGGTGCTGACATGGACAACTTAAATTTAATATTTTATTGAATTTTTATTTGTTTTCCACTTTTTTTTTTTTGGTTTCTCTTTCCTCTGGCTGGTTGTCAGTCCGACGACCGGCTAGAGGCCGGCGAGCTCGACCTCGCCGGCCACTGGTGAGGGCGGCCTCACCATGGTCGGGTGAGGCTTGACCTCGCCGAATCTAGCGAGGTCAAGCCTCGCTGGCGGTTGGGTGAGGCTCGACCTCGCCAGATTCGGTGAGGTCGGGCCTCGCTCGACCATGGTGAGGTCGGGCCTCGCTGGCGATTGGGCGAGGCTCGACCTTGCCAGATCTGGCGAGGTCGGGCCTCGCTTGACCATGGCGAGGTCGGGCCTTGCTGGCAGTTGGGCGAGGCTCGACCTCGGTAGATCTGGCGAGGGCTCAAGCCTCGCCACGGTCGGGGGAGGCCCGACCACGCCGGATCTAGCGAGGTCAAGTCTTGCCCGACCAAGGCGATGTTGCCCTCGCCAGTGGCCGGCGAGGTTGCCCTCGCCAGTGGCCGGCGAGGTCGAACTCGTTGGCCTCTAGCCGGTCGCCGGACTGACGACTGGCCAGAAGAAGGAAAAATAAAAAAAAAAGTGGAAAAGAAAAGAAAAAATTAAAAATTAAAAAAAAAATTAAAATATTATTTGAGTTGTCCACGTTAATGTTGCTAGCAGAGATCACTTAGAAGAGGGTAAATAAGTGATTTTAAACAATTTTTTTGAAATTAAGTGGAAATGAAAGATCACAGTTGAATCTGAATAAAATTCATATTCAAAATAGTTTATATAGACAGTGCTTCTGATGTGTAGTGTGCAAAGTAATAGAAGAGGAATAGAAAAACTACACACAAAGTTTATAGTAGTTTGGCTTTAGATAAGCCTGTGTCCATGCTGTCAGTTTATTGGCTGAATTTTACTATGTAATCAAGAGGAAATACAGATTCTGAGTGACAGCACTCTTGTGTATGATAGGACTCTCTATCTCACACAATCACTCTTACAAAATGTTCCTCAAGATCTTAATATTTGGCACAAGAAAGATAAGAGGAAGGATCGGAATATGCTCAGACTTTGGACTTGTTGATTTTTTATTTCGTTCTACTCCTTCTGCTCCTCGTTGAACTCCTTTTATACTCCTTCACAACCAAACTAGCCGTTGGACAGTCTTCAGAGGATCATCTTCCATTATTCACCCTTAGACAGATTTGTATAAAGTGGATTGAGTAGCCGTTGGTTGACAAAATCTGAATCCCGCTGATTCTGATCGCCCATACAATCAAAATCTTGGTTTCCATAAGTAGAGTTTTATCCGTTGTAATGCATTCTTGTCATAGTATTTGATTGTCAATCAATTATAGCCTTAGATTGAAACAATCAAAACTTTCTTTCTGTGAAATCCATACTAGATCACTAACTGTTATGTTTCATTTTAAATAAGTTTTGCTTCTGCGTCTGAAAAACTTTAGCGTTTGTGTTTGCATAACTTCTGCGTTTGCGTCTGTGTAACTTATGCGTCTGCATCTGCATAACTTTTACGTCTGCATTTGTAAAACTTTTGTGTCTGCGTTTGTTTAATATCTGCGTTTGCATTTCTCATTTTGACCGTTTATAAAGTCTGAAATACTTCCTTCTGAGCTTCCAGAATGTATATACATATACCTAGAATAAAATGGTTCAGAATAAATATTAGATAATAATATGGAAAGTTTTATCAACTTCAAAATCATTAGGAGTTTTCTTCAACAATCCCTCCCTTTTTGATAGTGACAAAACTTTCTTGCAGATTGAATTAATTTGAGATAAATAATCATGTTAAGCGCATGAGGCACAGATTGAGATTGAAAGAGCAAACTCTATTGAGATCCGTGTCTTTTTCTTTCTTTGCATATAACCTGCATAAGATGTTAGTATGGTAATTTATCTATATATAATTTCACCTCCTTTTTGTCATCAGCAAAAATAATAATAAAGCTTTGATAGAAACCATCCAAAAGGTCTAAAAAAATTGTTAAAAGATTACAGGGCTAGTTTTCAAAAGAAGGTAAAAAACAGGCTATTTCTTGGACGGAGTTCAAACAAGTTGAAAATTTTCCAAAATGGAGACAGTTTCCTCAATTTTCGAAGAACATTGACCAATAACTTGCTCCATGTTAGTTGAGCATAGAGCAATAGCTTCTTCAAGTTTTGTTTTGTCTGTTGCTGCCTGAAGACGTTGAGTCTGATAGTTTTCCTCAACAATATTCTTTAGAGTATTCATGTCTTGTTCAAGTGCAACTTGTTTGACTTTGATTTCGAGTAAAAAGGTTGAGAATGGTCTAATTTTCTGAGGGTTGTTCTTGGACATTGGCTTGTTCAGTTTGATTAATCCCAGTGTCCGCTTCTGTTGGAATCTCCCCCTGAAAAGGTGCATGTTCTGCAAAAGCATGTTTTTCAGTGTTAAGGGAAGATTGACTTACATTTGTCCTTGGTGGAGAGATATATTGTGTCATCTAAAGCAAATTAGAGTCTTTAGTTGTTGGTTTTGAAGCTCTTATAATAGGTGTTTGGGCTTGAACTTGTGTAATAGATTCTGGTTCTGAAACTTTGGCAGTAGATGTTGGTTCTGAAGCATGTGCAGCTGATGCCGACACATGATCTGGACCAACAGCATGTCCTGTTTCAGGATGTTCAGACTCTTCATCCTCTTCTCTTAAAAGAAGTTTTCTCTTCTTTCGATACACCTTCAAAGGATTTGAAGAATCACTCTGTTTGCTTGCATTTGCTGATCCTGCTTTCTTTCTTGCTGCTCTCTCAATTTCCTCATTCTTATTCATAGTTCTTGCTTTCGACTGATGAATAGACTTTCCTTTTTCTGCATCGTGAATAGCAACTTTCTCTTTTCGTTAGTCAAATTGCTTTATATTCATCTTGGTGAGCATTTTTTCTCCAACATGCATTACATGAATAGGAGTCTTGTACAAACTATTAGGAGTAGTGATATTCAAGAAATTAAATATCCTGCTGATGAGAGCGCCATAAGGGAGTTGTCCCTCATCTCTTAGAACTGTTCTGTACATGTGAAATATGATAATATGAGGAAGAGAAAATTGTTGCCCATTCAAAATTGCCCATATAAGCTTGATCTTTGATTTGGATAAGTCTGTTTTAGAAGCAGCTTTAGGCCTCAAGCTGTTTATAATGATCTTATGTAAGATCATTGTTCGTCTGGTCAAATCTGAATAAGAGATCAGACGTTTAGGTCCTCTGGCAGATGCTAGATTTTCTGATGTAGCCTTAAAAGCTTCCTCTAAACTCACTTCAAGTGGAGTAAATTTGTAATTTTTGACACTAGTGATCCGAGCCAAAGTTTCCACTTTGAGATCGTAAGACTTGCTTCCAATAGTGAATTGAAGCGATTTGGTGATAGGATCAAGAGATTTGAGTAAAAATATGCAGTTAGTTTTGCATATGTGTGTGTAGATTGAAAGCAGAATTCTGTCATATCCAATTTCTCAAAAAAATATTGCACATGAATGCCAACTTGATTGAGATAATCAAAATTTACGATGTGATGCAACATAATTCCTCAATTCAACAGTAGTTTGTAGTATTCATGGTGAACTTTAGAAAGAAACAAACCTCCACTGCCTTTTTCACCATAAGCAATGCCTAACTTCTTGTTGAAATTATTGTAAAGTTTGGCATCTTCATCGATCGTAGCCTTAGAATCAGAGGGCGATTTAGGGCTTGTCTGAACTGATTTTCTCTAAGATGGAGTAGATGATTCTTCAATCTTTGTTTTGCCTTTACTGAGAGTACTTTTGGGTTGAGGGATACTATTAGGAAACAAACGAGTGTAACGGCGAACTAACTCTTTTTCAGATCAAAAGTTGTTATCTTTTAAACATTGACGAAGAGCTAATTCAGATTCATTACCCCTTTCCAAAAGTTCGTAAGCTTTCCATATTTGTTTGATGTTTGAGAAGCAAAAATCAGATTTACCCGAATCTTTTGGAGTAGACGATAATTGCGATGCTTGTTGCGTCACTTTAGAAGATTCATTGTCTTGATCTGAATCTGTATCAGAAATATCTATGAATTCTAGCTTTTTTGACAACTTAATATCGTTGTTTAGAATCCTTGTCGATTATCTCTTGAAAGGCATTGTGATCGGTAAAAAGATGTGATCTTGGAGAAGGAGGAGGAGGAGGAGACTCGGAGTATCGTAATGGTTAGGAGAGAAAGAGGTTTGTATTAAAAGGATTTTAGAGAAAAGAAGAACGGTATATATATATATATTAAGCACAAACGATCAAACAAATATATTGGAATATTTACCTGATTTGCTTTCTAAAATTGATAAATACGAAAATATTCTGCCAGAAATACCTAAAATATTCCCCCCAAAATTTGAAATTGAGGACGTACCTTTCTTTGTGAGTCTGAAATAGACATTCAGATAGAGAACATTGAGTCTGAAAAAATTCCTATCTAACAAATACTTCAAGAAAATGGATAAGTAATGCACAGTTTATTTTTAATATACTCAAATAAAGACTTATCAAGTGGTTTTATGAATATATCAACTAATTGATTCTTAGAATCAATGAATTGAATATTCACATCACCATTATGAATATGGTCTCTAATAAAATGATACTTGATTTCAATGTGCTTGGCACGTGAATGTAGAATTGAGTTTTTGGTCAAATTGATAGCACTTATGTTGTCACATTTGATTGTAATACTTGAATCTTCAATAGCAAAATCTCGTAATTGCTGCTTCATCCACAGAATCTGTGCACAACAACTTCCCAAAGCCACATATTCCGCTTCTGCTGTAAAAAGTGCAACTGTGTTTTGTTTCTTTGAGTACCGGGACACCAACATATTTCCAAGTAATTGACATGTACCTGTAGTACTTTTCCTGTCCACTTTACATCCATCTAAATCAGCATCAAAATAACCAGTAAGAGTAAAATCTGAATATTTGGAATACCAAAGACCTATCATTGGATAAGTTCTAATGTATTTGATTATTCTCTTGACTGCAGAAAGATGTGATTCTCGTAGGTTAGATTGAAATCTTGTACACATACAGACACTAAATAATATATCAGGTCTAGATGCAGTAAGATATAACAATGATCCTATCATACTTTATATACTTTCTGATAAACCGTTTTACCATTTTTCATCTTTGTCCAGTTTGGATGTGTGAGACATTGGAATATCTGTTTTATTGCAATTCTGCACTCCAAACTTCTTGATAATCTCCTTTGCATACTTCTCTTGGTAAGTGAATGTACCAACTTCGGTTTGTTTCACTTGTAGGCCAAGAGAGAATGTCAATTCGCCCATCATACTCATCTCAAACTCATTCTGCATTTTCTTTGAAAATTCTTTGCAAAGAAGTTCGTTAGATGATCCGAAAATGATATCATCAACATAAATTTGAACGATTAAAAAATCCTCACCTTGTTTCTTAATAAACAAGGTTGTATCAACCTTACCATTTGTGAAGTCATTTTGCAGAAGGAAATTACTCAACTTTTCATACCAAGCACAAGGTGCTTGTTTGAGACCATAAATGGCTTTTTGAGTCTATAGACATAATCAGTCTTCATTGGTTCTTCAAAATCAAGTAGTTGTTTCACATATACTTCTTCTTTGATATATCTATTCATGAAAGCACTTTTTATGTCCATTTGAAACAATTTAAAGTTATGAAAACAAGCATAAGCTAATAGCAGCCTAATGGCTTCTAACCTTGCAACTGGTGCATAGGTTTCATCATAGTTAATGCTTTCTTCTCGAGAATAACCTTTTGCAACCAGTCTAGCTTTATTTCTTGTGACTTTCCCTTTGTCATCCGGTTTGTTTCTGAATACCCATTTTGTTCAAATTACTGGATGATTTTTGGGTCTTGGTACAAGTTCCCATACTTTATTGATTCTGAATTGCTGAAGTTCCTCTTGCATGACTTCGATCCAGCTTTCATCTGATAATGCTTCACCAACTTCTTTTGGTTTAATTTCTGATATCAACGCCAAGCTACTGATGTTCTCTTTGTGTTTAAATCTAGTCTTGATACCATTTTCTATTTCTCTAATGATGAGGTTCTTTGGATTATTGGATTTATGTTTCCAGTTTTTGTCAAATCATTCCTTCTGAATATCATCAGCCTTTGAAGGTTCCAATTGAGTCAGGATTATTTTTTCTTTTCCATCTTCTACCGATTCAACGAACTTTGTAACTCTGAATATTTTCATCAAACCTTACATTCATTATTTCTTCAACAGTCTGAGAATTCTTGTTGAAGACTATGTATACCTTACTTGTAGTGGAATATTCGAGGAGAAATCCTTCATCTGCTTTCTCATCAAACTTACTAGAGCGGTCATTGGGATTTTTAAGAATAAAGCATTTACAACCAAACACACGAAAGTGTGAAATACTGGGCCTTCTACCTTTGTAAAGTTCATAGGGGGTTTTCTCAAGAACGGGTTTGAGAAAAGCTCTGTTAATGATATAACAAGCTGTAAAAACTGCATCTGCCCAAAACTGAAAGGGAATCTTGTTTTCAATCAACAGAGTTCTCGCCATTTCTTGTAGAGAACGATTTTTCCTTTCCACAACACTATTTTGTTCTGATGTATAGGGAGTAGAAAAATTGTGTCGAAAGCCATTTTCCTCACAGAAATCTGAAAAATTTTGATTATCAAATTCTCCCCCATGATCAGTTTTAATGTAGGAAATGGTATAGCCCTTTTCGTTTTGAACTCTTCTTGCAAATTTTGAAAAACATGAAAATGCTTCATTTTATGAGTAAGAAAGAATACTCATGTAAATCTAGTGAAGTCATCGATAATGACTAAATAATATTTCTTACCACCAATACTTTGTGTTCTGGTTGATCTAAATAAATCCATATGAAGAAGCTGCAAAGCACAATTAGTAGAAACATGATGTATAGATTTAAAATAGCTTCTTACTTGTTTTCCCAAGCTGCAGGCATTGCATAATTCTGTTTATTTATATTTCAAATCTGGCAAACCTCGAATCAATTTCTTGTTTGAGATTTTTGAGATTTGTTTCATACTGATATGCCCCGATTTTCTGTGCCATAGATCTTCATTCTCTTTGATTGAAATCAAGTAATGAGTAGAGTCTGGATTGACATTTAGAAAATAAATATTGCCATGTCTTCTTCCAATGAACATTTGAGAATAATCTTTGCTTGTTCCTGAGCATGTATCTTCTTGAAAGTTGATTCTGAATCTTGAGTTACGTAGCTGGCTTATGCTTATCAAGTTGTAGTTGAGTCATTTTACCAATGACACACCATTGATCTTGAGTCCTCCAATTTCAACAGTTCCTTTGCCAACTTTTTTTTTTTGTTATTTCCTCCAAAGAAAACTTTTCTACCATTCAGATTTTGTAGTTCAACAAATATGTTTGGATCTCCTGTCATGTGTCTAGAATATCCACTGTCCAAGTACCACTTCATTTTTCTCTTTATGGTAACCTGCATAAATCACAACTTCTCAAGTTTTCTTTGGTACCTAAATTTGTTTGGGTCCTTGAGAGTTAGTATAGGCTATTTTAACAAAATCTCTTCGTTTAGATCTTCAGACCTTAGGATATTCATTCTCAAAATATTGTGGATCTCCACATTTTGAGCACTTGAGTGCACTTCGACCAACAGGTTTGACAAAATTCCTTTTAAAATGATTTTTATAAACTTGTCGATGAGGTTTTGCTTCAATCTCTCCTCAACTTTTGGAAAATCAATTAAACTGTCACTTTTTTTCATAAATCCGAGACCAGATTTGTTGTAATAAGGAATTTGTATAGAAAGAATATGCTTCAAGGTTTCTGAATCTTTTGAAAACTTGGAAGTAATTTTTGAAACTTCCTTTTTCAAAACAACATTTTCTTTGGAAAGAAAATCTTAACTTTCCTTGATTTGATGAAATTCTTTTTAAAGGAAATCGATTTTTTCTTTTTGTGAAATATCATGTTGTCTTAAAGATGAATTTTCCTTTGTCAAGGAAGAGATTCTTTTAAGAGCAGCCTTGAATTCGAAGCATAATTCATCAATGTAATTTGATACTTCAATAGGCATTTCAAGATGCTTTACCTCAATTTCAATTTTTTCATTTGAATCTGAATCTGAGTCTGACTTAGCCATCAGACAGAAATTTGAGATTTCTTCATCACTGTCTTTACATTTTGTATCACTCCAGGTTTCTACTTTCAAGGCTTTCTTTGCTTTATCAAATTTGGTCTTCTTTTTCAGAAGCGGACAATTTGGCTTGATATGTCCACATTTCCTATAGTGAAAGCATATTACTTCCTTTGACTTTTCTGTTTCATTGAGAGGCTTCTTCTTTTTAAAATGCTTCTTTCCTTTGAGATTTCTTCCTCTGATTTTCATCTTCTTGTACTTCTTTATGAAGAGAGCCAATTCTTCATCATCAACATTTTCATCTTCAGAATCTTCATCATCAAAATCAATATTAGATTTTAATGCAATTGACTTCTTACCTTTGGATTCATTTTCCTCATTCAGTTTTTCAGTCTTATATGACTGAAGAGTTCCGATTAGCTCATTCACTGACAAAGGCATGATCTTTTGAGTCTCTCGAATAGATGTTTTGATATTATCCCACGGTTGCATTAGTCCTCTTAGAAGTATGTTGACTTTCATTGCATCTAGAATAGGTTATCCTTGATATGCAAGACCATTTACTATGTCAGTAAATCTGTCATACATATCAACAACTAATTCTTCAGGCTTCATTCTGAAGGATTCATATTGGCCAAGCAGTAGATTGATTTGAGTTTCTTTGCTTGATCTGTTCCTTCATAGGTGATATAGAGAGTATCCCAAATATCCTTAGCTGATTCACAAGAAACAATTTTTTTTTTTTTTATATTCGACAAGTGCTAAAGCATAATAAAAAGAATAAATTGCTTTGGAATCTAAGGCTTCTCTTTTTGATATCTCAGTTTGAGATAATGGAGGATCTGCTTGCATGCTTCCTTCCATCTTTTCTTTTGAATCAGAAGGTCTTGGTCTAACTCCTCTGATGATGACATCCCATTGCATGTGATCAATTGACTTTATGAATGCCTTCATTTTATTCTTCCAGTTGCTGTATTCCTTGCTATCGAAATATAGTAGTTTGTTGTTACTTTGACCTTCAATGAGACCTGGAGCACTAAAGCTAGCCCTATAGATCGTTAGCTCAGAAGTAAAACACTTCAATGCACGAGCAACTTGCTCTGATACCAATTGATGTTGCTAGTAGAGATCACCTAGAGGGGGGGTGAATAAGTGATCTTAAATAATTTTTTTGAAAATAAGCAGAAATGAAAGATCACAGTTGAGTCTGAATAAAATTCAGATTCAAAACAGTTTATATAGACAGTGCTCCTGATGTGCAGTGTGTAAAGTAATAGAAGAGAGATAGAAAAACTGCGCACAAAGTTTATAGTGGTTCGGCTTTAAATAAGCCTACGTCCACTCTCCCACGCTGACAGCCTACTGGCTAGATTTCATTATGTTATCAAGAGGAAATACATATTCTAAGTGACAGCACTTTTGTGTATGATAGGACTCTCTATCTCACACAATCACTCTTACAAAATGTCCCTCAAGATCTTAATATTTAGCACAAGAAAGACAAAAGGAATGATCGGAATATGCTCAGAATTTGGACTTGTTGATTCTTGATTTCGTTCTACTTCTTTTGCTCCTCGTTGAACTCCTTTTATACTCATCCACTACCAAACTAGCCGTTGGACAGTTTTTAGAGGATCATCTTCTATTATTCACCCTTGGACATATTTGTATAAAATGGATTGAGTAGCCGTTAGTTGATAAAATCTGAATCCTGCTGATTCTGATTGCCTATACAATCAGAATCTTGATTTCCATAAATAAAGTTTTATCCGTTGTAATGCATTCTTGTCATAGTAGTTGATTGTCAATCAATTATAGCCTTAGATTGAAACAATCAAAACTTTCCTTCTATGAAATCTATATCAGATCACTAACTGTTATGTTTCGTTCTGAATAAGTTTTGCTTCTGCATCTGAAAAACTAACTTCTGCGTCTGCATCTGCATAACTTTTGCGTCTGCGTCTGCATTTGCAAAACTTCTGTGTTTGCGTCTGTTTAACTTCTGCGTATGCATTTCTCATTTTGATAGTTTGTAAAGTTTTAAATAATTCCTTTTGAGCTTCCAGAATTTGTATATATATATATACCTGGAATGAAATGGTTTAAAATAAGTATCAGATAATAATATAGAAAGTTTTGTTAACTTCAAAATCATTAGAAGTTTTCCTCAACACACGTCAGTGCTACATCGGCGCCAGTGACCGGTCATTGGCCGGCAGGCGTCCACGTCGGTAAATTCTGGTCAAAAGTACCCGGAAGAACTAAATTGGCACAAAAACAAAAGGTTTAGGACTGAATTGGCATCAATTTAAAAGGTTTAGGACTTAATTGATACCAAAAAAAGGTTTATGACTAAATTGACACAAATGCAAAAGATTTAGGACTGAATTGGCATCAAAAAAGGTTTATGACTAAATTAGCACCAATGCAAAAGGTTTAGGACTTTTTTGGCACTTTTCCCAAAATTCATAGGAGGAACGAGCAATTGAAACAGCAAAACTACATCTCTCTATGTACTTTCCTTTACGTACAATCTTCAACCTCAGATTTTTACCCGAAAATTTCACAAAAATCTCCCATCTCTTGTTAAGAGCAAAACTATAACAGCGCTCCATCACGAAATGGACAAAATCGAAATTCATGAAATTCAAAGCAAATTGCCGTCGTTCCCTCAACTCCTTAGAATCACAAAACTTCCACATGCCAACTATAAATTCGAGAATGTGGGGATCCCCACCTTCTTAGGGAGGATTATAGGTGAGAACATGTAGTTTCAGACGTAGGTTTGGACTCTCATACCTTGCAAGAAACATGACAAAAGTGTAAGAATGAACTGAGAGTTAAAGTAGGACAGATAAAAAAATAAATTCGAGATGATTATTGCAAATTATTTCATGAACCCCTAATTGCTTAAAATTTATACCATATTTCTCAAATAGATCAAATCTTTGTAATACATTATTACATATTTGTTTTATTGTCTAGCAATTCAAAATTGCTGCTCGATTGCGTGAAAGGTAGGAACGGAGACGGATGACACGAGTAGCGATGTCCTGGGCCTGGCGTGTATATACCGCTACCTCTGTGCGCACGTCTTCGATAACTCTTTGGGCTCTGCTCTCGCCAATCGCCATCGCTCTCTCTCGCTCTCGCTCTCGCTTGCTCTCTCTCGCGTGGCTCCATTCCTCATCGTTCCAAACGGGTAACCGCGGTTCCTCGCGCATGGAGGTAATGCTCTTGACCTGACCGATCTAATTCGCCATCGCATCCGACTGCAAATTTGGATCGCTCGACCCGTTGCCCTCGATGTTGCTAACTCCCGCTAGTTCGCGCATTAGTAATTTCATTGTGGAAAAAGAAAGATTGGGTCGAGGTGAATTGGGTCGAGTTCTTCACATGCGGTGGGGTCTGGATGAGTTCAGCTTCGCTTTTGGAATAAAGGGTCGGTTCCTGATGACTTCATCCGGGTCAGGCAGCATCAGCAGCTTAGTGGGGTTGTGTCAGTTTCAACTAGATGGTGAGGGATACGGTTGAAGGATTTCTTCTTTGTCGGTCATCAGAGGGAAAGAGAGAATTTTGAGTCTTCACTGAGAATGAGGATGCATGGAGTATCTGATATTGGAGCAGATGATGATCTTTCTGGCATATAAATAGAGGAAAACTATCGGGTGGCTTTGAATTTGGATACATCCAGATTATTTTCTGGTAGAATTTCGGGGACGAAACCTGGAAATTGGTATTTGATGTGGTGAATTTTGTTGGGCTGATTTCGCAATGTAGACTTGATTAGTTACCTTAAAAATCATGCCAGTGCTGAGGTCATGCCCATTTATGTTGTGAGGTTGTAACTTGTAATTGATGGCATAGGTTGTAGCTTTGCACATGAATATGGTGATACAGTATAAGTTGTACTGTCCCTTTCACTAAAGCTTTCTTTAGCTTCTTTAGTCATCATACTTCACTGTAGGACTATGCAGGACAAGGATCTCTGACGTAGAGAACTTTCAGTCTGCACCCTTATATTTTTGAAGTTCTCTTTAGAGGATTCTAGCATGTTGGAGCTTGTCCAGGATCACTGATGGTCCGTATTGTAGATACACTTTGGTTTATTACTTCCTCGCTCTTTGATCGTTTGAATCAACATCGGCTTGTGCTATCATCCTCGCTCTTTGTATTGGACCATTATAAGGGAAGAACTAAATTTGTTTTGCAGCGGTTTTCGACTGGAAATGGCATAGATAGGAACAAAGCAATGGTGGAGCAGTTGCAGCGCTATGGCATATTTAATTCAAAGAGAGTTGCTGAAACAATGGAGAAAGTTGATAGGGCTTTATTCGTTCCTGATGGGACTCCAGCTTACGTTGACAGCCCCATGGCAATTGGTTACAATGTCACCATTTCTGCACCTCATATGCATGCGATGTGCCTTCAGTTGTTGGAGAAGAATTTGCAGCCCGGCATGCATGCTCTAGATATTGGCTCAGGTTTTCATGTTAATCCTTTTTCTATGGATCATGTCTACATGGATATGCACATACATCCTCCACAATTTTGCAGTGTCCTCTTTCATCTGGGGTCCTCTTCCTATAAATACTTAAATCTATCTTTAGATCGGAATCCAGATAGAGAGGGGAAAATAATCATGTTTTTTTCTGCTCACCTTAATGATTCAGCTGACAATTTCCCCCTGTTTGTGACTTGCTGGAATAATAAGTACTCCATGGGAGCACAAATGGCAACTGTCTGTTTGATACACCTTTTTTAATCTCATCCTCCCTGAGTAGTCCAAATGATTTAAACTTGATCTTTTCCACTGTCCCCATCTTAAATTCTTCCTCTAGGGGTCTTGTTAATCTGCTGATGCACTCCGGGGTGAGGTTCAGAATGCATTTTTTATGCTGAGCAAACTCATTGGATTGAAATTGGCAACCGTCCGATTGATCTTTAATTACTTTTCTGTTCAGTTCGCAGAACTATCCAAATTGAAATTGTCATGATTTTTTCCAAATCAGTCTGAAAGAATTCCTGCTCCAGTCTTTTTATATCTATTGTTAAATGGGAATTTATGAACTCTAGTTCTCATTTTGTGTACAGGAACTGGCTATTTGACAGCATGCTTTGCACTGATGGTTGGACCTGAAGGTCGAGCTGTTGGTGTGGAACACATTCCTGAACTGGTTACTTCTTCAATCCAGAACATTGAAAAAAGTGAGGCAGCAGGGTTGTTGAAACAAGGCTCACTTTCCATCAATGTTGGTGGTATGTATCCACTATCCAGGAATGCAATACCATCTTTCATGTTCGTGATAATGATAATGGGAAGTTAGAAAATAACTCTTATTTTCCTTGGTGATTAAAGTTGTGCATGTCAAAAAGAAAAAGGATAGGATTGTTTTTCTGAAAGGAAGTAAATGGAAATTTGAGGGTGTTTATGTTGATAAAATATTACAATAACAACTATCAGATCCATTTCTTGATAGTTTAAGGTTTTTGAGAAAAAAAAAATTAACAATAGCACTAAAGCACATATCAAGAGTCTGAATCCTAACACTTCCTGCTATTTTTCTTTTGCCTCTTTTCCTTCTTAGTGTTCATCATTCTGGTTGTTTGATGCGCTACATCCATATTGTGAGTTTCACACGTGAGGCTCGATCTAGGAGAGTGTTGAGAGATATGCTAAATTTAGGATTGTGAAACTGTTTCTTGGAAAACAATTTATCTATTAGTTCATCGGATTACCTTTAAGTGAATATGACTTGAAATCAAGATTCAAGCATAGATTTGTTTCGATTTTGACTCTTTCTGAAGAGGAGAATTTTTTGTAAAGGCTCTAAGCCACTTGTTGGAAATGAGTGAGAAAGCAACCATTTGCACTGTATGCTGCAAAGTTGAAGGGTTAAACTGACTGCAGACGTACCTTAAAATCCAAAAACAACCAGGCTGATAAAAGATCGGAAACTTTAATACTTTCTTTTGCTTTTTTTTCTGCCTATGGTTACCAAACACTATTTGCTTTTCATGAAAATACTTTGATTCAATTTTACTTAAACGCAAAGTCTTTGAAGCTAAACCGTTGCCAAACTCACTTTAGTCTTCATTAAAATCTATCATGGCATATTCATGTTAAATGGTCCCAATTACTTAAGTAGGTTCCATAATTTTCTAATGGGTAAGCAGTCGATTGGTGGACAAGAACTTGATAAATTGTTATTGAATGTGTTTTGTCTATTAATTGCTCATGATCTGACATTTTTACCTCATAGATGGCAGACAAGGTTGGCCAGAGTTTGCTCCTTACGATGCCATTCATGTCGGGGCAGCTGCGAGAGAAATACCACAGCCACTTATTGGCCAGTTGAAGCCAGGAGGGAGGATGGTGATTCCTGTCGGAAATGTATTTCAGGATTTAAAAGTGGTGGACAAGAACTTGGACGGAAGCCTGAGCATTCGGAATGAGACTTCTGTACGTTATGTTCCCCTCACGAGTCGAGATGCTCAGCTACAAGGCTCTTGAGATTACAATTGATTTACAGCCCTGGCATCATCAGGCGGTACCAAGAGAGGCTGTTGTGATGAACTTAATGCACAGGTTCTGGGCCTGCCGGCCATGTTTATACTGTACCCTACTAGTTTGTGGGAGGTTGTATGGATGTCTGTTACTCATGGTAATATTGCATCCCATTGTTGTAGATTTCTCATGCATCAAGGATGACTGCTGCGGAATAATGATATCCTGAGTAAATGCAGTTTGTGCTTGATGGGCCTGGCACAATATTGAAGGCATTTCATCAGTCTGAAAAGTAAATGGTAGCAAATGGCGGTGGTTTTGGAGCACAATATTATCTGTTTGGACATTCTTTCCCCTCATTGGATGAATCTAAACTGAATTCACCATCTTTTCCACTGAAAGATCTGAATTGGTAACCACATGCGGTTATTTGACTGTGACAACATCCTGTCTGAAATTACCCTCCATGGTTATGCCACCGTTCAAATCAGTTGTTTAACTGTTATTTTATCTTTTATTCCGAAACACAAAAGATAGGGAGGTTGACCACTTGCATTGTCCAACTTCAGAAAGCCAGAAAA
Source organism: Syzygium aromaticum (assembly GCA_024500025.1). Lineage (NCBI taxonomy): Eukaryota > Viridiplantae > Streptophyta > Magnoliopsida > Myrtales > Myrtaceae > Syzygium > Syzygium aromaticum. The sequence goes on along the minus strand of CM044895.1, from coordinate 28,976,945 downwards.
AGCTCTTAAATTTCCTTACTTAGGATCAGCTCCCTGCAACCGTAACCCCAGAGAGCAAGAGTTGAGAGTCTACTCATGGTTCATTACGAGGAATTGAACAATTATTGGTGTCGCCTATTGCAATAAAAATTGAACTTTTACTATTCGAAAGAAACAGTCCACAATTCCATCCACGACATCCAACAAATGAAAGGCGGCATTCCGCAACTAAATGAATCCTCCAACAAAATGAATCCTCCACCGCTTGAAGAATCCCTGAACATCTGTCCACAACTCATCTTCTAACAAAATACTTATAGTACCTGTCATCCGTAACTTGTACATCTTTTCTATAGTGAACGAACAGTTTCATTGTCTTACAACAGTGCAAGATGAGATTATGCAAGGAAAAGATGAAAAGGCTCGACAAAGGAGAGAAGGCGAGAAAAACAAAGCTTAAATAGTCTCCTCCTTTTGATTTAAAAGGAGCTGCGTCTCGGTCTTTCCTCCGCGACATTTACCCTGATGGCTCTCCCATCCAAGCTCTGTAATACCAGGCGACACAAATGGTAAAAATATATCCTCATGCTTTATTTCTTCAAAAGCAATTTCTGAAGAGAAAAAAGGAAGCTAATCTTCTTGAAACTAGTGTAAAGACTCGTCTCCAGCAGCCAAAATCAATAACAAAAAAACTAGCAAGCAAGTTGACAAAACCACCCGAGATATTCTCTGCAGCTGCTGTGTGAACAATGCATCTGAAAAAATTTGTACAGGTTTCTTCAACCATGACATGCACAAAACCGCTTGGATGAGCTTAAGATAACGAGAAATGTGTAAAGAACATGAAATGTAGTAGTACCTGTCCATCAAGAGCAGCAATAGCATCATTCATCTCAACCTCAGATGCCATCACCACGAAGCCAAAGCCACGAGAACGGCCAGTTTCCCTGTCATAAACGACCCGCGCATTTACCACCTTACCATGTTCACTGAAAACTTGTTCCAGACGAGCATCATCCACATTCCATGGCAGGTTCCCAGCATACACTCTATATTCAGCATCAAGGACATGAGGGAGGCGCTCCGCTCGTGATCCTTTTGGGGAAGCCTTGTTGACAGTTAGAAGTCTACCATTTAAATCCTGTAGGCGAAGGTAATCGACCTTATTAGCATCAGAAATTAATAGACACGCCGTTAGGCAATTTCCATATATTTTGAGGGATGGCAATCTCAACTACGCATAGGATAGGCTACAGGTAGGGATAGGATACAGGTAGGGAAATCATTGATATGCATTGACTTTTCACCAATTTGATTAGTGCTTTTCATCCATATCAAACAGAAAAAATGCTCATCAACTTTATTCACAAGATTCTCATGCCCAAGAAGCAGCTATGAGCAACCAGGAACACAGGGCACAAAATGAATGAATGTGCAGCTTGAATAGTCATTGACTCAGTACTAAAAACTCCAAGATCATAAGGCAGATGCATTAAAGGCATCTACACAGAACACACACAACCCAATAACCTCTCCACATCATTTACAATGTCATAATTCATGACAGGTCTTCAACACACTTGAAAAGAGAATTTAAAATGACAACCAAGAGATTCAAATTGCAAAGTTTTGACAATCGAACAGAGTAACAAGGACAACTAGGAAATTTGGCAGACATTTATCTTCTTCCCTCTTCCACCCACCCTTTTCATCTTGCCCTGAACAATCCCCAGCAGCAACCCCACTCCTCCATAATGAAAAGGTGTCCCATGAACTGATTAGGACATGTAAGTGGCGAAGCAACTCAACAACCTCTCCACAAAAGTGATTATCAGGAAAATCAACTTTGCATTGAATTTCAATATCGCTTAATTTTGCATGAATGCCCGTCATAAATCATTATTACCATACTTTCTTCATCAAAACATTCCCATAGCGGGCCAAGACACGCCAAATTCACAGTCATGCCCACGTAAGACGTGTGTGCACGCGTAGTTAAATGGATCTCCGAGATTTTCGGAAGGATTTTCAGTTTGTCCTTGCAAAAGTACAATCTTTTTATATCTCGGCATTTACATGAAAATAATGATATGTAGCTGAACAAACCAAACTCATCAGAACAGTCGAAAAGGAAATCTATAGAAAAACTTACAAAGTGATGAAGCATTTCCACAGCCTTTTCTGCTTCTTCCACCGTACTCATTGTAACGAACCCGAACCCACGACTCTGATCGGTCTGCCTGTTATAAATAACCTGCCACACAATTCAAAAGAACAACATAAACAGCCGCACCGAAAGCCAAGATGAAAATTCGAAGATAAACTCAACGAATTTTACGAAAAAATCACCGAAAAGGCTCACCTCAGCAATCTCAACAGTTCCAGCTTGCTCAAACAACATAGCCAATTTCTCACTGTCGATATCATAAGACAAATTCCCAACGAATATCTTCGCCTCCTCGGGCGGCTCCACGAAAGATCCCTTCATTTCGCCCCCCTCGAAAAACCCATCTTCACCACCATCTCCCTCGGCCGCCTCGCCGACTCCGACGCCCGCGTCCTCCCCCTCGGCTCCCCAGCCCGATCCCAGGGCTTCGAGCTCCCCCTTCCCCTGTCCTTCGTGCTGGGCGGCCCAGTCCGCGGTGCGCGCGACGAACGCGGCGACGGAGCGGTGGCGGGGCTCGAAGGAGGCCGAGGCGAGCGCGGAGCGAGACCGGGACAGGCGGAGGCTGAGGCGCCTGGAAGAGGCTGGGAGGTACAGGAGAGGGCTTTTCGCGGCGGAGTTGGAGAGAGAAGGGCTGGAGAAGAGGGACGAATTGGTCGTCAGCAAGGATTTCAACGCTGTCGTCGCCATTGTCGCACAGATACACACACACACGAACAACAACAAGAGAGCGAAAGAGAAGCTACAGAGAGAGAGAGAGAGAGAGAGAGAGAGAGGGTTTGGAGGTTGAAGATAAGGGTTTAAGTCGAAGAGGAGAAACGAAACAGAAGAGACTTATATATATGTCAGCCGGTTCGATTCACAGACGGTAAGCCCGGTCCTGTCCTGTCCGGTCCGGCTGAGTGATGTACTTTTTTCTTTTTGAAAATTGACACTCCATTTTTATTCTTGGAATTTCATGGAATGACCTTATTGAAATTCTCATTTTAGGGTTTAACTTGCGGGGAAGAAATAATATAGAATGAATTATGGGTATTGTTGCCCAAGCGATACTTCGCTTCACAAACAATTGGGCCGGATCGATTTGGCTAGCTTGGCTGATTCATGTATATTTTCTTTTTTTCAGAATGTACGCTCTACAATATAGCGCAACACAGGTGTGTTAATATTGATTTCGGATGATATCGATGGAAGAAGATAAACTTAAAGATCGAAATTTGTCTCCTTCCATGAAAAAGAAGGTCACAATTTTTGTTATTGATATTTATCCATGAAGTTTTATGGAATCATTGAGATTTTAGGGTTTAATTTGAAGAGAAGAAATAATAATAAAAAAAAAACTATAGAAATGTCATCCTATTGTTCCTTCACTTCACAGATGGTTGGTTCGGACCGATCTGGCCGGCTTGATTCATATATTTTTCTTTCTTAAAATTGACACTTCAAACTCAATATAGGCATATTAATATCGATCTTCATAGATATCGGGAGAGAAAGATAAATTCGGAGATCGAAATTTATTTCCTTTCATGAAAAATATTTGTCGCAATATTTTAATATTAATTCTTGAAGTTTCATGAACGCCCTTATTGAAATCCTCATTTTAGGTAATTAGTAGCCTTAACTTTCATCATTATGTATGTCCAAAAATCATTAGCCATAGCCTACGTCGAGTGAGGATGTTTCGTGTGGGATTTGCCAGTTTGTTTCAAGAAAACTAAATGTTGTGGAAAATATTTTCTAAAAATTATCACTATCATTTATAAAAATGAATAAATAAAAAATATTATAATAGTCCACGAAAATATTTAGGTATGAATTTTTATTGATAATGAAAATATTTTCATGAAATAATTATTTTAAACGATACAAGTAATCATTCATAGGAAAATATTTTTCAAATTATTTATTTTTCACCAAATAAATAGAGCCTAATTCATCTAATCATCGCCCATTTTTCTTGTAGATGATTAATATAATGTTCTTATGCACAATCATGCAAAGCCCGATACCTTATGTACAGATTCCCTGCACAAACATACGATTTAGATGACTCGTCTTTTTCGAAAAGTGGACCTTCTAATTACTTAAGCAAGGATGAGTCTTCTAGCCAAAAAAAAAAAAAAAAAAAAGCAAGGATGAGTCGATGCGCCAAAGTCCTTGAAAACAACCTCGACATCCCAGAACCTGCATTCTCCTGGAAACTTAAGGGTCAGCAACTTGTCTTCCACACTGTATGTGAACTCCTCTTCCTCTGCATCTACCTTGCACCGCTTTGGCCTGCTGCTTGAGTAAGCTCCGAACCGTCCGCAGCCTCGCACCTTGACGTTCAATGCGCACCACGAGGGGTCCGTCCTGTGGGTAGCTCTTCCACGGCCCCTTCCAAGTTGTACATGTCGAGTAATCCGATAGGAGCAAAGTGAACATCCCGATCAAATACCTGTCCAAGTGTCCGTGCTTAGATTTTCGACAAATCAGGGTTGTGATGCAGGAGCAGATGCAGAAGAAGGAAATAAAACAGCAGGGTCTTTGGTGCTTTACCCTAATGGGCGATATGGTGCATATTGCGCAACTTAAGGTCCGCAACCATACTTCGACAGTCTCTCTCCTCGACAATGCCCGGAGCGAACCTGTGACCCAAAAGGTTCTTTGATCATTCAAGTAAGAGTGAGATTTCGGATGCGGTACAGACACGAGGACTTAGGCACTGGCCTGTATGGAAGGCATAAACTGCGGAGTCTCCTTCCCAATTATCGCCAGCTATATGTCTTCAAGAAGCTCGACGTCAAGAGGATGGACATGTCCCAAGATAGGCAGTCGAATAGGCGCCGTGATAGGCTTCTCCTGACCTCCCTCTTTCAAAGGCCAAGCTCCCGCTCCTTGGCAATTAAACACACCCACGACCCGTTTTAACTTGTTCAAGTTCCGTATCTTCAGTAAACTAGAGATTGCAAACCCGAAGACTTGTGAGAAGACTATGGCCAGTTCTACAGTCTTATCCTTACGGTCTACTTATTTTCTTTAAAGTTCCTTGCAATAGATTGCTCGAGCGCTTCTTGATGCTGCCTGGTCAACGCAACTCGTCCACCGTATCCTCGTCCTAAGGTTTCCAATGTATTTTGAACATCTACCTTCACACCATCAGCACCGCATTTTGCCAAATAGCTATGGAGATCATCATAGAAATCATGTACCCTCCGAGGGTCTATTAGCCCGACCCCATATTTCTCGAGGCAGTCCATAGCCATATCTCTAAGATTGCTGACATTTCCATCTGACTGGACCGGGTATACCAATTTAGGATTGTACTTCTTCAATTTCTCGGACGATCGGAGTACACCTCCCCAATAACCAGCCAAAGCGTGCCGCAGATATACAAATCTGCATGAACGAGCAAATGCCGATAATCTCAAACAACACATTTTAAATCATCCTCATTAGCAACAGAGAAATATGCCGAATGTGGACCCTTACCTTACTCCGAACTTGTCCTTGACAAAATGAATCAAGCCATGCAAATCCCTAAACGCATTTTCTGAAACGGATTTCCTGAACTTACCGTTTTCTTCAATGTCAGCTAACCGGAGAACAAAACTGAAAGACCTCAACAGAAAAGGATTGTGATGATTCACCAATTAATGCCGTTGTCATATCCTTCCGTAAAATGGTAAACCACTAAAAAAAGAAGCTAATTCATACTCTGTCTCTTGGAGAAATAGATGCCTATCTTCGTGAAACTCATCAGATGTGTCTTGCCACCCGTCATCAATGATAAAAAATTTTGGTGAGCAGCCTCCATCATTGCGACTGCATGGATATAAATGATCCTTCAGCCTACTCTTATGGAGCTTAGTCTCAAGATATTTAAATTACAGCCAAATTACCTTTGAAGGCCCTCTTTGATACCTACCGGATTGACTTGACGATAAAAAGCATCCCACGCGCGCCAACCGAACCAATCCAGATGCACCGGCAACTACTCAAATGAAGGCCAAAATTCGAATAAATAGAAGAAAAACCATCAAAGATAACATTGATTCTATACTATGGGTCATCGAAAATCTCTTTAGACTTCTTGTTCTCAATGCGGCTAAAGGTGCCTTTCTGCTCCTCCAGGATCCTATCCAAATGCATTCGAATAGTCATCAATGTTGAGAGGCCAAACTTCTATTATTCAAAAGGAGAAAATGAAGAACCATGTCGGATTGAGCGTGCTTGATTGACTCTTTAAGGAGCTCAAAAGGATTGTGACCAGAATTTATGAAAACTGCCTCCAAGGACTCTGCAGTTTGGACATTTGTATCTCCTGAAACTTCAAAAACATATCGTGGACTCGAGCATAAATAGAAACGCTGAGTGTTGCAACTCACTAGATTTCAGATAGTTTGCTGATCACTTTCAACGCAGAACTGGAGCTCATTTGCTGAATTCCCTAGCAAACTCGCGCGAAATGCTCCATCCAGAACTGCTAAAATAACAGCATACAAGGTACTCTCTGAGTTTGTATCGCAATTTACTCCATTCTCTAGAGCAGACTTCTCTCTTGCTTCTACAAGAAGCATTTGGGTTTCTGGAGGAATCTCGTCAGCAGAGTCTCCGACTCGGGGCATCATCCACCAGATTTTGGCTCTAAACAAGGACAGGAATCTGCATCCCCTATTATTTCGGAGAATATATAAATCATCATTAGAATCTAGAAACATGACCTGAATGTTAAGGATAATGGCACAAATCAAGGAATCAAGATCAATTCAAATATCACAAGTGCTAAAGTCAAGGAAGAATCTCACATAATAAACAAGTGCTAAGATCAAGGGATTTTAAATTCAATTTGATTGATTTTGTAAATTCAATTTAATTGATTTTAACGGTTTGTAATCTCTTGTATAAATACATGTACTCAGCGCATAAAAAATGTATCAGCTGCATAAAATCTTTTTTTTTTTTTTTTTTTTTCAGAATTCTCTCGATTCTCTTAAACCTTACATGGTATCAGAGCTTTTTCGCTCAACCGAGCCTTCAATCCCACCATGTCGAGTTCAACCAGTGACAACACCAACTCTTCCGCAACTGGTCTCATCACCATCAACAACACTATGCAGCTTCCCGTGAAGCTCACAACCAGCAACTTTCCCTCTTGGTGAGCACGACTTCAAGCCATTTTAATCAGGCATGATTTGCTTCGATTTGTTGACGGCACACACCCTTGCTCGTCACTTGATTCTTCCGGACCAGCCAGTCCAGCATGCACATTGTGGGTCTGCCAGGACCAGCTGTTGTTATCCGCCATTTTCGACTCAGTTTTTGAATCTATTTTGCTGCTGATTGCATTCAGCAAGGCCTCTCAAGAGGCACCAAAAAAGCTCACCAACCTTTATGCCAACAAATCGCGTTCTCGAGTAATGTTTCTCAAGGACCAGTTCTCCACAATCTAACATCAATTGCGGTCAGTTTTCGAATATCTTCAAGAATTAAAGGGTATTGCTGATGAACTCTCCATTATTGATACACCCCTTCAAGATAATGATATTGTTATTCATGGCTCACATGGAATTGGTTCTGAATCTAAAGAATTAGCGGTTGCAATTTGTGCAAGAGAAAATCCTATTTCATTTGAGGAATTACACGACAAACTTGTCACTTATCAAGCTTATCTTAAGCATGAAGAAAAAGTTGCAGAATTTATGTATACTGCCAAATTACGCTCTAGTTCGTCCGCTGCTCGCTGGAACGGTGCCCAAAACAGACGTGGTGCTTCTCATGGTGCCCGCATCAACTCTGGCAACCGATAGTCCCATAGAAACCCCACCCAGTGGGGCAACCCATCTCAATCTCATGACTCTCGGTCTCTATATCAATTTTGCGATAAATATGGCCAGATGGCCCATTTTAATCGGGCATGATTTGCTCCGATTTGTTGAAAGCACACACCCTTGTTCGTCACTTGATTTGTCCGGACCAGCCAGTCCAGCTCACACATTGTGGGTCCACCAGGACCAGCTGTTGTTATCTGCCATTTTTGGCTCAATTTCTAAATCTATTTTGCAGTGAAACCTTTCAAGAGGCACTAAAAGGCTCACCAACCTTTATGCCAACAAATCCCGTTCTCAAGTAATGTTTCTCAAGGACCAGTTCTCCGCAATCCGGCGTCAATCGAGGTCAGTTTCCGAATATCTTCAAGAATTAAAGGGTATTGCCGATGAACTCTCCAAACCCATTACCACCTATGAATCCCACATGGATCCAATTCCCAATCACTGCCCAACAAATGAGTCCAACCTCGCCTATTGTCTCAACGCCGATCCAATCGCAAGCTCACCGACCCACTGCCTGCTCCCCGCGCAACAGCTGCTTCTCCAGTTTGCAACACCGACGCCACCAACAACCATCCTTAGCCCGAATCACAACCTTAGCCACCACTCAACCCACACCATCGGACCCACCTTCCTCATCGTCTGATCCACCACCACAATTTGCCTTACGGTCCACCAACCGCAACCTGCAGCCATCCAATGATTACTCGATCCAGGAATAACATCTTCAACCCCAACAAATTCATCACACCACTAAACATCCTCTACCCGACATCATCGAACCAATATGTGTTACTCAAGCTTGCGGGATGCCAAATGGTGACATGCCATGTCCGAGGAGTTTAATGCGCTACTGCACAATGGAACATGGGAACTCACTCTAACACAAATTATAGTAATGTTGTTGGTTGCAGGTGGATCTTTCGAATTAAACGCCTACCTAACGGCAGTATTGAGCGCTACAAAGCGCGTCTCGTTGCCAAAGGCTTCCACCAATGCCCCAAGATTGACTACAAGGATACCTTTAGTCCCGTTGTCAAACCAACCACCATTCGTGTTGTGCTTTCTATTGCATTGAACCGATGATGGCCACTTTAGCAACTTGATGTCAACAATGCATTTCTCCAAGGGGATCTCATGGATGAAGTATACATGACTCAACTTCTGGGGTTTATTGATCCGACTCGACCGAATCATGTATGCAAATTGAGGAAAGCTATTAACGAATTAAAACAAGTGCCAAGGGCATGGTACACCACATTGAGTGAATTCCTATGCACTCACGGCTTTCGCAGCTCCCGCTCCGATCCATCCTTGTTCATTTACACCATCGGTCCAATTACAACATTCTTCCTTGTCTACGTTGACGATCTCGTCATCACAGGCAATGACACTTCTTTCATCGCCAAATTCATTGAAACGCTATCTACGCATTTCTCTGTGAAAGATTTGGGACCATTTCATTACTTCCTTGGCATTGAAGTGATCCCAACCAAGACAGGTATACTTCTCTCTCAACATAAGTATATCCGTGAAATTCTACAAAAAACACAAAATGGATGAAGCCAAGGAGGTAGGCACTCCATTGGCAGTGGGAATCAACTTATCTGCCAATGATCCCACTGAGGCAATCAATGCAAGTGAGTATCGAAGTCTTATTGGAGCCCTTCAATATCTCCCTATCACAAGACCCAACATCGCATTCTCCGTCAACAAATTATCTCAATTCATGCAACGTCCCACTATCACACATTGGGATGCTGCTAAGCGACTTCTCCGATACTTAAAAGGAAGGCTATTTCACGGGTTGCATCTAGCACGCTCCACGACATCCATTCTTCACGGGTTCTCCGAAGCTGATTGGGCAGGTAATGCAGATGATTGATCATCCACCTTTGCATTTGTCATCTATCTCGAATCTAATCTAGTGTCTTGGAGTGCAGGGAAACAACGCATAATTGCCCGGTCTTCAACCGAAGCCGAGTACCGCGCCGTCGCCACCGCCACAGAATAACTACAATGGGTCCGAAATCTGCTGTCCAAACTTGGCATCCAACCGATCACCACTCCCACTCTGTATTGTGACAACATTGGTGCCACATATGTATGTGCAAATCCGGTATTTCACTCCCGAATGAAGCACATTGCCATATATTACCATTTCATTCATGATCTAGCTGCAAGTGGAGCTCTCCGCGTCTCCCACATCTCAACCACAGAATCAACTTACAGATGCCCTCACAAAACCCTTATCCATGCCTCGATTAAGTTATTTGCGACTCAAGATTGGCGTTTTCGATGGAAGCGCCATCTTGCGAGGGTGTGTTAAGGATAATGGCACAAATCAAGGAATCAAGATCAAATCAAATCACAAAAGTGCTAAAAGTCAAGGACGAATCTCACATAAAAAGCAAGTGCTAAGATCAAGTGATTTTAAATTCAATTTGATTGATTTTGTAAATTCAATTTGATTGATTCTAATTGTTTGTAATCTCTTATATAAACACATGTACTTAGCGCATGGAAAATGTAACAGTTGCATAAAATCTTTTCTTCAGAATTCTTTCGATTCTCTTAAACCTTATACTAAAAACCTCTTCTCTGAGAAGATAAATAAATTCCTAGAGGGCTGGTTAAGATTTCACTTAACTAGTTCCAGGCCTAGTACCCCAAAGCAATTAATTGTACAAGAACGTGTCAAAGGAGCTGATATTACTGCCTTAGGAGAGTTTTTCTCTATCTATCGGTAACATTGCATAGAAAACAATCAAGAGAGGAAAAAGTAAAGAGAGGAAACTAACTCAAGAACTCCGAGGGTGAAAACATGGCAGGAGCTCGGAGTTTCCGAGGTTGCGCCGATGAAAGCGGAGCTGAAAACTAGGGGCTTAACGGTGACGTTTCCAGGGACTCCAGTCAACACCACCTGGCCTCTCATGATGAGGGAGCCATCTCTGATGATGGGGGTGGCTGAGATAGTCATGCCTGCAAGTCAGAACTGGAAGAGTGTCCCTTTGATGTTTGATCGAGGAAGCTGATCGAGAAAGCAAGTGGGTGGATGGTGGGTTTCTCTGCTTTTGAAGAGGAAGACCAGAGAAGTTCCTAAACAGCTGAAGCCAAGCATCGCTTGCCGTTTCTTGATTCTAGCAAGTTCGGTCGGTCACTCCATTCAGTTTTCCTTTTTCTTATTCTTAGTTTCTATGTGCTCTTTTGTTAACGGTCGATGAAAGGACACCCGTTCTTGCCATCCTGGGTCGCACCGAGAAGAACTTTGCCAATGCCAACAGCACATGTACTGTCGGAGACACGTGGCACAGCGACCATTATCAGCACAAGAAAGGCACGCATCAACGTACCCTTAAAAGGACGCAAAGACTCACCTTCGTATGTATATCCTTATGTTGTTATTTCGATTGGTGATTGGAAACTTTAGGCTCTTATTTATATATATATATATCAGTTTAGTCAGATTTGAAGATTGCTTTTGGAGGCTGTATATGAGAGCGCACAACTACAATTGAGTGAATCTTCACGTAATTAGACTCCGATCCTATTTTAATGAAAAAAAAAATATTGCCATTCGAGGACGAAAATGATGACCATGCGCTATTTGAGGTTTAGGCTAGAAAGAAAAATCGACAACCGAGCATCTAAAATTTATGGATGTATAATTTAGTTGCAATTGAATGGGGCCAATCCCAAGTTCATGAACATATAATTCGCAGCAAAGAGATCATTCAAGTGAGCCTGACTCTTCTTCAAACTCTGCCACGTCCTTCGCCGCAAGAGCATCACGCTGGACAAGAGCCGCATCTTCTTCCTCAAGAACCTCGTCAGTCTCGGAATCTGCACCTTGGGTCGACGCCTAAACATACATCTTCTGAACTTGGGCCACCTCGCCGTCCTTCTGAGTTCCTTCTCCACTTCTTCATCTCCTTCGTCGGGCCGACCTTCATTCCTCAGCCTTTGATAAGGAACTACCACCATCGAAGCCATCTCGTGGGAAGGAGGCGCAACTGGGTTCTCTATATGTACTCGTATCGAAGAGAAGAGAAGAGAGGAGGAGTTGATGAATAAGTGCGTGGTGGTTGCCTTTTCCTTCAGCCGAAAGGGATAGCTGAATTTTGCTGGTGAGCATTAACCATCTGCACTAGATGCAGTTGGCGACTCAGGGCGAGTGTAATCGAGGATCGAACTATTGAGAGAGGACCCGCTTCTTGATTGTTCACAGTATCAACAGTTCATTGTGAACTTAAATGCTAGAAAGTGGTTGGTGATCAATTCGAGATGACGAACATCAGGAACCGAAGCCACTGGAATTGGTGTCGTTGGTCCAAGTACTCTCAGCGATTGGCATGACCAAGAGTCAACAGGAGTTTATCTTATTCCAAATCGGTCAACGGCATGTGATAAGTAGTTATTATTAATCTTACGTCTCTCTTGATTATTTTGATCCTTGTCATACCTAGTGCATTTGTTGGGCCACTGAGAGGGAAAACTATCAAAAAAGCCATAAATCGATTGTACATGTACCAATTCAGTTATAAACTTTTTCATTATATCAGCGGAGTCCTAAATCTTTTGATGATTTGCCAATGCAGTCTATCTGACTAATTTTAATAGGAAATCGGCAAAATGGACGCCGGACATTCTACATGACATGATTGACACTGACGAGAACAAATTTTACTGAATTTTTTTTCCTTTTCTTTTCTTTCATTGTTTTTTTTTTACAACTCGCCGGCCAAGATGAGGGCTTCTGCACCCTCGTCGGCCACTGGTGAGGACATCGGGCCCTTGCCAGCCAACAGGCGAGGGTCGCCACCCTCTTTTGGATCTGGGCGAGGGGCTCGCCCAAACATCGCCTGTGGCTGGCGACTTTGCCCACCCGTAGTTTGGAAAGAAAAGAAAAAAGAAAAGAAAAAAAAAACAAAAAATTCAATTTTTTTTTTAAAATTGTCTATGTTAGGCCTTGTCACGTAGGACGGTCGGCGTTCATGTCGGCAATATCCGATAAGACGGGCAGTGTGGGTTTATACAACTAGAAGGGGGAGCTTGAAGATATTGGGCCTCAACTACCTAGCCGGCCCACTGATTTGATTCGCGAAGACCGTGTGCCACCTGATCAACCATTAGAGCCCAAAGGTCCCACAAAGGCCAAGTTGCGCTCGAGATGTACATGGGGGAAAGTAACAAAAAAGGCATAAATTTATTGCATTGGTCCCAATTTAATTATAAATTTTTTCACATTTTGTTAAATGAGTTCATCCGGTAATATTGGTAATCGCTTACATGGACGCCAACAGTCCTACGTAGCATGACCGGCGCTTACATGACCAATTTTTTTAAAAAAATTTGAAATTTGAAATATTTATTATTTCTTTCTTTCTTTCTTTTTTCCTTTCATATTGGCCGGTGACCTCGGGCCAGCAAGCCCCCGCCAGATCTGGGCAAGGCCCTTGCCCAATAAATTCTGGACATTTTCGACACTAAGGGTAGAATGGGCCATGTAAGGCCTTTCGCTTGAAACAAGACATCCTTGCGTGGGCAATGCATTCCGACCCACACTCCACATTAAGATAGGGATTTTCGGATGAGAATGCAGTTTCCAGATCTTTGTCCACAAAGTCCTAGGAGTCTTAATGGAAGATAATTCTTGATTTGAATTCTGCTGACGGTCCATGGTTCGGAATCGATTACACAACAAGACTTTGGTTTTGTCTTTCACTTTAAATCCAATATCTTCAATTTGAATCACACTCGGACATATAAAACTCTTAAGATAAGGTCACATGCTAATTGTATAACTCATGTATTTTGCGGATCCTTTACGTATGATTCGAGTTCGACATGACTAGAAAGGTAAACAGGGTGCTATGAACGTCAGTTGCCTGTAATTGTCAAAAGCTTGACGTGATATTAGAAAACGATTCGATCGATGCGATTAAGAAATGTCCCTTTGGCTTAGACAAGGACTTCACCCCTTTGACAATTATAATGTCGAGTAATATTCGCTTGGAGAGAACAAAATGGACACATTTCACGTGAGTTAATATTCGCTTGGAGAGAACAAAATGGACACATTTCGCGTGAGTTCCATGTGGAAATGCCACTGTAGTTTCGTTGTCCCCATGTTTCGCTGTCTGGCTCTAGAGAACAAAATTGGGAGTTAGGATTTCGATCTCGTCGAGGATGATGGGTTATCCTCTGCGCCGCATTCACGACTTTGACGCTTGGAAGCACCAACATCACAAATTGAAATCCACAATTCACATTCCATCATAAAATGACCAATCAAGAAATGTGGATTTTTATCCCTAAACTCGTGCGATAATTTGGGTGGAATCCTTGAAATTTTGTAAATTTTTTCCAATCAAGTTTAGTCCTTGAGCTCATAGGGATTCTTGACAATCAAGTCACTTCGTCTCTGATTTTGGCAAATGCGTGGACAACTGCATAAATTCAAACTTTCAACTCGTCATGTTTCCACGTTTAGAGCTTATTCCTAGGAGGACGAACTTGATTAGGAAAAATTCTTCAAATTGAAGGACCGGTTGGACAAATCACAAGTTCGTGATCAAATATTAATGTGATGCTCATAAAATTATCTTTAATCAAGATTAAATCAGACTGTCGATCAAATATTAATGTGATGCCTTTCATTTTGTCATTCACGAAATGGTTTATTAGCCACCCTTATTATAATCGCTGCCCTTGGGGGCAACATGCTACGATTTTGCCTTTTCCTTTTGTCAGAACAACTTGCTATAATCATAGAGGCCAAATCTAACCTTTCTCTTCTGTAGTGTAGGCCAAATCTTTCTCTTCCATAATATATGTATACCAAAACCAACTTGGGCACGAGCAGATGAAGAGGCCAAAAGCAAGACGCCTAAGACTAGTCTGTGCATGTAGGCATATTCCATCTCCAGCAGCCAATAAAGAACAGCATAATTCACCTTTTTGAATGAAAAGTTTGGCCGTGGAGAGAGAGAGAGAGAGAGAGAGAGAGATGAAAGATTTCGTGACCATTCCTTTTTCGGCTCATTGACCTTAATACAATGCTCCTAATCATCGGAAAGCATAATTAAAGCGTCAGGATTTTGGATCCGCCAGATCTTCCCACTTTGCATGCCCAAAATATTGAACTAATCATAAGTTAATCTTGGCCTGACCCACCAAACAATTTGCCCATTATGTCTGGACTCTACACACATACACACATTTATGTGCCAAAACTAAACATATTAAAAAGAAATCAATTCATTTTTCACATTAGCCAGGACAAACTTAGGACCTCGTGGTTCATATATCAATACAAAAAGGCTGCAATGTCGCGTGTGGAAATGAAGTGAGGATATACTTCTCCCACGAAAGTTAGCAAATATATCAATGTGCTAATATGAAGAAAAAGAAAAAGAGGAGTTGGAAAGTAATAATATGTACTAAACTAGATCGATGATTCCATTACTTGGAAAATAAAGAGAAAAAGGGATGAAACAAGAAATAAAAATTGAGTATTCTTTCCTTTGCTTCATATGGAACATTAATTTTAGCCTAAATTCGAACTAAAGCTATAATGCATGTACAAAACTTAGATTGAAACCATGATCAAAGAGAGATTCGAAATCAGTATAAAGATAACATTTGGATGAAACGAAAAATTAACATATATAATGTTATGAATGCTAAAAAATATATATAATCGCAATGTATAAAGATAAGCTAAAATTACCGCTAATTTAAATTGGAAATCCCGTGTAATGTATGTAATGTGTGGAGAAATCATATTAAAGAGATGAAAAGCTCTATTATTCTCAATAACTAACAAAACAAAGTTAGTTCGATACAACAATTTTAAGGTTTAACTTGCTTTTTGCCACTTCTCGTGATGATCGACGAGGATTGATTAAGACTTTTGATTTCTCAAGATGACTGATGAGGATTGGCTAAGATGGGTGTGGTTTTCAAAGAAGCGATTGTATAGTGTAAATGATATGCAAAGAAATCATATTAAAGAGATGAAGAGCTCCATTATACTCTCAACAACTTATAAGACGAATTCAGGTCGATACAACAATGTTAAGGTTGACTTGCTTTTATCACTCCTAATTTCTCGTGATGGCCGATGAGGATTGATTAAGATTTTTGATTTCTCGCGATAACCGATGAGAATTGACTGAGACACGCGTGGTTTTAAAAGAAGCAATCGTAGGCCTATTGTCATCGGCCTCGTCCTACAAACAAAAAAGTAAAAAAAAAACAGCGCATGGATTCGGAGGTGATCTGATTACTACCCTTCCTTTGGGTCTATCAGAGGTTAACATCACAAATCTCATCAAGAGAATATTGCCGTGAAGATACCGAGACTCAATTTATTTTACGGAAAAATAAACAATTTATAAACTAATTTCCTAAAAATGACCGGTCTTTATTCGTTGCCGATGGAAAATGTACTCATCATCGACAACAATGAAAATAGCTTTTCTTCGTTTATTTTTGTAAGCTCTATACGAGCCGTCAATTTAAAAAAATATATATATTTTTTTAATTATTTATTCTCCAGGAAACAAAGAAGAAAATTGGTAATTGTAATAAGTTATTGGGATGAACCCTAGGAGGAGTTCTGCCTTTTTCCCGGTCCCGGTCCCGGTCCCAAGCAAGTGGAGGCCGAAAAGAGAAGATCACCAGGAATCCTCGCGTTGTTTCGCGCGGAGTTTCGTTGGGGCAGTTGGGGCCTGCTGCTTCCCCCCCCCCCTCTCTCTCTCTCTCTCTCTCTCTCTGTCTCTCTCTTTCCTATCTTTCCTCAGCCTCTCCCCCTTAAATCAAAGGTTCCCCTTCCTCTTCTCTTCCCCTCCTCCTCCTCCTCCATCACCGAGTAGTTCGCCACCACCCACCTCTCCCTCTCCCCTCCCCTCCCCTCCCTTCCATTGCCATTCCTCGCTTCTCTCTCTGCCTCTGCAAATGGACTGTGCTGCTGCTGCTGCTGCTGCTGCAGCCATGGCAACGACGGTGGCTCCCTCGCCTTCCCCCTCCTCCGGCCCTAGCCCTAACCCTAGCGCCATGACCCTCCCCGCGAGCGCCTACTCCTTCGGGGGGCCCCGCGGAACCACCGGGAGGCGGCGGCGGCTCCTCCGGCTCCTCCGGCTCGTCTCCGGATCCCCCCGGTGCGTCCGGTCGCCGACCCCGCCTGGCTCGGACGAGGGCCGCCGCGGTTCCCCTCTCACCTGCTCCGCCCTCGGCTTCTCTCCCTCGCGGGCCGCCCATCTCGTGCCCGGCAGGCTCGAGTCCCTGGTGTCCGAGTTTCGGTCCCTGTCGGAGCCGATCGATAGAGTGAAGCGTTTGTTGCACTACGCCGGCCTCCTCCCGAAGCTTCCCGACTCGGCCCGAGTCGACTCCAAACGAGTCATGGGCTGCACCGCTCAGGTTCGGTTCATTAGTTTTTTTATCCGCTTGACGTGCTGTTTCTGTCGTGATGCCTTGTTGAACTTTCGTCACCGAGAGCTTATGCACAGGGACTCGGTTTTCTGTGCGATCAATCTATCGTATCAATTTTGGCTGATTGTCAAGTTTCATTGGAAATTCATCTGTTGCATAGCGACTGCAACGAGGCATGTCAATTTGTTCTTAAATATGAAATGAAGATCGGATTTTTTGCGACCTTTTAGTATAGACATACTACAGAGTTTAGCTGGGTGGTCTGTAACATTGTTAAAAAGTTGGGTTATGGAAGTTGGAGTATGACAAGAAAAAAGGGTCTTTTTTTTGTAGGTTTCCTCTTCCTGAGCCTCGAAAGTATTGAGCGGGATGCCCAGATTTTGATTCATCGTAAATTTCAAGCGTTGTTGTTTTCTAATCTGATTTGCCCTATATCACTTACATCATACCATTATAACTGCGCAGGTGTGGTTGGAGGTGAAAATGGAAGAAGATGGTAGAATGAGATTTGCGGCCGATAGTGATTCGGAGATCACGAGAGGATTCTGTTCGTGTTTGATCTCATTATTAGATGGGGCGGCAGCTGAGGAGGTTTTGAAGGTGAAAACAGAGGATTTGGCATCACTAAATGTAGGGATCCCAGGGGCTGAACGCTCCCGTGTTAATACGTGGCATAATGTGCTGATTAGCATGCAAAAGAGGACTAAGGCCTTAATTGCAGAGCGAGAGGGGAAGGCACCATTTGATCCATTCCCATCTTTGGTCGTGAATGTGGATGGTATTCAAGCAAAGGGAAGCTATGCTGAAGCTCAGGTTAGCAATATGCTTAGGTGGACAGTCTTGTGTTTATTAGTAGCTCCTATTTGAAAAAAAATAGCATTAATAGTTCCCATGTTGATGTATGAGCTTTTGCTTGCCTCACCATCTTCCACTGCTGCTAAGCTAGGAGATTCCATCTGATGCTTGTAGAGTTGAGCCTAGATTTTTAGATTGTTTTTTGCAGACTGTAAGCCTAGCTGAAATAGGGATATGTGTTGTGCATATAAGAAGCGCAGGGCGTTCTCTTTTCATGTTTCCTTTCTCATATGTTGAGAATTCAAAGGAAATGTTGAAATGCCTAGGGGCCCTTGTTTGCTAGACAAGCCCTTTAGGGGAAGATTTTCTTGAGCCTCTTATTCTATCTCCGATGTGAATTTTGGAGTAAACTCATTGATGTTGGGACAACACCATCAAACTTGTTCAGTATATCGAGGAAAGTACCTCATGCGTATGGTTTTTTGAATGAAACACGTAAAAGCAAGGATAGAGTGGGTTTGTTCCACATGCATTCTTTTATTGTTCTACTTATTACCTTCATGAAGGCCATGTTATACTATCTCAAAGTCTAAACTGGTGGGCTTGGCATGATATGTTACCTGGCATGACGAATAAGAACCTAAGCTTCCTAATAGTTTAATTGCAGGCGAGATATTTGTCTCCTGATGAGTTTAAGGTGAAAGAACTTGTCAATGTGCTTAAGGAGAAGAAAATTGGTGTTGTTGCACATTTTTACATGGACCCTGAAGTCCAAGGCATCCTAACAGCTGCACAGAAGCAGTGGCCTCATATCCATATATCTGATTCCTTGGTGATGGCAGATTCTGCGGTGAAGATGGCAAAATCTGGATGCCAGTTCATAACTGTTCTGGGAGTAGATTTCATGTCAGAAAATGTTCGTGCGATACTCGATCAAGCCGGCTTTGCAGAGGTAAACTCTAAGCATAAACCATGGTTTTTCATTTATAGATATCATGTCAGAAATATGCTTGATCAAGCCAGCTTTGCAGGGGTAAACTCGATCAAGCTGGTCTAAGGACGGTTTATCAGAAAGAAAAGTTAATTAGAAGTGCAAACTTTTTTGTCTGAATCAGTCAAATGGATGAACTTATGTTTAAATTTTTCAGGGACACCTGACAGATGATTCATGAAGTTTTCTATTTGCATACAAATATGCAGGTTGGCGTTTACCGGATGTCAAATGAACGTATCAGCTGTTCATTAGCAGATGCTGCTTCCTCTCCTGCTTACACAAATTATTTGGAGGGAGCTTCTCAGTCTCCCCCATCTTTGCATGTTGTCTACATCAACACTTCCCTGGAAACAAAAGCTTATGCCCATGAACTTGTGCCCACAATTACATGTACTTCCTCAAATGTTGTTCAAACTATTCTGCAGGTCTGTTGCACGAAGGAGTTTCCTGCTTTTATCCTCACTGGACTCTGCATTTTCTCATTCTCACCTTTTTCTTATAGGCTTTTGCTCAAGTGCCAGATTTGACTGTATGGTATGGACCCGATTCTTATATGGGTGCAAATATTAAGGAGTTGTTCCAGCAGATGACTATGATGACCGATGAGGAAATTCATGAAATCCACCCAGGACACAGTAGACAATCAATCAGGTCGCTGCTGCCTCACCTCCACTATTACCAGGTCCTCTTCTTTATGAATCTTTAACTCGTCTAACTCTATGAATATTTCAGCCACTACATAACTATGGCTATATAATTCATATTGTCATGCCTTGCTGTGTGGCATAAGCTTTTCATATCTTTTTGGTTTTTCTCATGTGAATGAAAGTTTTAAGTGACCCATGTTAAGCAGTTTTCACTTGGTTCTGGCTCATACTTCTCGGAAGTTTTCTCCTTGATCAAAGGTTGATTGACTTATATGGTATTATTGGCAATATTTTGAAAGCACTCGATTTACTGGAGAATACATCTATTGTAGTGAAGATATTGGCTGTATCTGCATAAGATATCTCGACAGTCATGGTCTCTATGCTTATATATAACTATACAAGTCTTTTGAAGTGTGACCATCTAAAATCTTTTCCCTAACAGGAGGGAACATGCGTCGTACATCACCTTTTTGGACATGAAGTTGTGGAGAAGATAAATGAAATGTATTGTGATGCTTTCCTGACTGCTCATTTTGAGGTCCCTGGAGAAATGTTCTCTCTTGCGATGGAAGCGAAGAGAAGAGGAATGGGGGTAGTTGGTTCCACCCAAAATATACTGGATTTCATTAAACGGAGGGTTCAAGATGCGTTGGATAGAAAGGTCAATGACCACCTTCAATTTGTCTTGGGAACAGAATCGGGAATGGTGACTTCAATTGTTGCAGCTGTTCGGAATCTCTTGGCTTCTGTAGAGTCTTCTGCAGGGGGACCAAAGATTAACGTGGAGATCGTTTTTCCAGTATCTTCAGAATCAATTACTGGAACAAATGCATCCCCTCCCATGAGTTCAGTCAAAATGGGTGATGTCGTGTTACCTGTCATTCCTGGAGTTGCAAGTGGAGAAGGCTGTTCTATACATGGTGGCTGTGCATCTTGCCCATATATGAAGGTCTGTTTTAGTGTCTATGGTAATTGTCATAGTTTTTACGATGAAGTCCATTCAGGTTTACCGTTGCAAGCAGCTTGTTGGCCTGAAGAATGCTGTGAATTGTACTGAAAACTAGGTTCATGCAGATGTGAGATGTTACCTGCGACACTATGTCCATATAGGACCAGCAATAGTACTATAGGTTGACCAGAAAATAATGACTCAGTTTGTTCTAAGAGTTAAAAAAGGCCCTTTTTGGGAGGGATCATTGATTTGCATGTGATGAGTTAGTGATTCAAGGAAACACTTGATAGGGAGCGGGTAGTTTATGTTACCTGCTAGATGTAGTTTAGGGATGGTCTTTCAGTTTGCATCCACTTTTCTATTAGGTTAACCTTTATCTTCGTCACTATTTTCATTGCTTGGGCATTTGCATGTGCGTGATTTTTCCTGCCCATGCCAATATACTGCATTGTTTCTGCATGCTTATTAGAGCCACTGAGCTTTTGATGATCTTTTCTGTTGTTTTGGTATCATGTCTGGCCTGTATCTTGGTTATAGTGGGGATAACTGGAGCTGCCATCACCTATCCTTTTTAGATATGAACATAGTTTGATCTGGATAAAGAATTTGCTTAGTGGCTCACCGCCCAGAATTTAGTTATGTACATGTTTCGTGGGTGTTAATTTCTACACACCTTGACTTGACTTTAATTTTTATATTATTTTACTTTGACAAATTAGGTAGTTGTATGTTTGATTTGGTTCTTTAAAAGATTCAGAGTTGATGTTCTGCAAGATTTATGACTGTAATCTACATGACTTTGTTTTTGTCCTGCAGATGAATACTCTGACCTCACTTTTGAATGTTTGCCACAACTTGCCCGATGATAAGAATGCCCTTGCAACCTTTAGGGCGGAGCGATTCAAGTCACGAACACCTCATGGAAAGGCAATTGCAGAAGTTGGATGTCAGCCGATTTTGCACATGAGACATTTCCAGGTTAATATTCCGTCTGGGTTGATCAACCTTTCGGTTTAGCTGGCTCAAACATATTGACCCAAAGTACTTTCCATGCACAGGCTACGAAGAAACTGCCCGAGGAGCTTGTCTATCAAATTCTTCATCCTAACAGTAATGGCATGCTTGCATCGTGAGATTAGGAAGGCCATGATTGGAGAATTCTGGTGTCCCTGCCCAGTGGATGTCTCAGAACGGGATGATATAACGTGAACTGAAGAAGCAGGCAGAGATGGATTCTGGATTAGAGCCGGTGGCTTATTCAGTCGGAAGTTTTTGTCTAAAATAATTTATTGGATTACACAAAACTCTCTCTCTCTCTCTCTCTCTCTCTCACGCTTGCGCGGGGTTGCGCGCTCAACACAGTGTAGATTAGGGTTAGTGATGGCCGTGATTAATCGTCACGCAATTCGTGAATTATTACAATTTGTAACAAAACAAGCTTCTGCTTTTCAGGGTAACAGAGAGACAAGTTTGAAAGGATCAAGAATTGATTAATCTTGGGAAGAAGCCCTCCGTCTTAGCTTTAAGCTGTGGCTTGGGGCCCGATTACATGATGTAGCTCGAATTTGATCCGTTTGCTCCCCCACCTAAAAATAAATGAAATGAAATAAAATAAAATAAAATGAATAGTCTGCTCAAAATTCACATAATCAATTTTAGGCATGTGGAGTTTTTCTTACGAAGGATACTGAGGTGATTGTGCCGTGCCATCTCATGTAACGGGTGCCATCTCATGTAACGGGTTTAACCGGTAAAAACGATACGTAACGGTCATGATACGACGGCATCAACAGTTTTTTGTAAATTCAGGTAATGTATGGGATTGAATGAATCCCTTTGTCAAAAAGCATTTCCTAGATTCAAGATTAGGGCAAATGTCATAAAAAATCATAAATTTTGTCTATTGTGATACATTTGCCCTAAAATTTTTTTTTCCGTGACATTAAAAATTCCAAATTTGTACCTATGTAATACATTTTCTTTCCGTTAAGGTTTTTTAATGAGAACTATTAAACATCTGCCTACTTTGATATTAGAAAGCAAACAATGTTGACATGGCACTCAAGTGGCTTAAGAGAAATAAAAACGATGTTGTTTTAGCTGTAAAATCATCTAACGAAACCTTGACAGAGGGTAAATATGTCATATAGATACAAGTTTTGATTTTTTTTTTCACAAGAAAAAGTTTATAATAAATGTGTTACAGTGGATATAGCTTTGTATTTTTTATGTTGCAAAAAAATTTCGAGGTAAATTTGTCATAGTGAGTATAGTTTGAAGTTTATGTGACTTTTTCCTTCATGATTATGAATCGTTCAAATTATTCATTGTGTGATCCTACTTTGTGAACTTACTCTTATCTTATACAACAGTGTTGAGAACAATGTGTATTTTATTTTTCATGAAATTTAATTATGTGTAACATAGAACTTTTTCTGCTAGCTTTTATCCTTGCTTAGTTGTAATGAATGCCAATAATTTGAAGAGCTTGAATCATCTTGATTTGAGGAAGGTGAACTAATTTTATTTACATTTTGTGAGATGTGATAAATATCTCCGGGGAAAGTTATGTTTTGCTTATATATATTTTTCAAAGAGATGAATAACCAATTATGAGCCTAAATTCAGTTATATTCTTAAAATTGATAGCATCCCAATTCTTAATCGTATTCATATTTCAAAATTCGGTTAATACCCCAAAAAACCCTAAACTGGTATATGTGTGATAAATTTACCTAAAACTAATTTTTTGACCACCAAAAATCCCAAACCAACACACTTGTGGCAAATTTACCCTTTGTTAGTTTCCGTTAAATTTTACCATCAAATTGCCAAGTTGGATGACACGTGGTAGTTGACAGATGTACCAATTTAGAGTTATACCCTTTCGTTTGTCATAGTTTTACTAGTTTGTGATTTTTTGTGATATCGATCAAATTTAACGAAGGGTAAATTTGTCATAAGTATACTTGTTCGGGTTGGTAGTCAAAAAATTAGTTTAAGGCAAATTTATCGCAGGTGTACCAATTTGAGATTTTTGGTGGTTAAAAAAATTAGTTTGCAGTAAATTTGTCATAGATGTATCAATTTGGGATTTTTCATAGTATTAAACCTTCAAAATTAAGAGATATTATAGGCTCAAAGGATAAAGATAGATAAGTAGGGATAATCATAAAAGAAAGTTAGGAACTTATTGCATGAATATCAATTCAATTCTAAATTTTTAAATTTGGCTAATTTATCCTAAGCCTTTTGGTGATTTGTCAATATACGCCTTCCAGCCAATTTTGGTCGGAAATTGTTGACATGGAATGGCCATTCCATCCCATGTGGAATGGCCAATGCTGATGTTGACAATTTTAATAATTTTTTATTTTATTTTATTCTTTTCTTTTCTTTTCTTTATTTTCTTGAAAAAAGGGAAAATAAAGGAATAAAAAGAATTAAAAAATCAAAAGTTGCTTAAAAATTTAGAAAATTTTATAAAAAGTTACAAAACAATATACACATCAGCACCAACTATTCCTTGTAAGACGGTTGGTGTCCACGTTAGCAATTTAATGCCAAAATTGATAAGAAGGATTTTATTGGTAAATTGTCAATTGGTTTAGGACTAAATATGACAAATTCAAAAGTCTATATGAATTAATATCCCTACAATAGTTTTAGAACTTTTTTGGTAATTTTTTCTAGATAAATGATTAGTGCCATTTGGGGGCTTCACTAACTCTATGACTCTTTACATGATTACTTAACTTTACATCTTGTAATTTGCACACCAAGTTAAGTGCGCGAACTTTAGATCTTACTAGCAATACCGGTGTTTCGCACGAGTTCATTTGTATGTAAATAGTTTTGGTTCGATCAATAAACTAATTAAATTTGATTGAAGAGATATATCATAATTTATATATGGATCCCACGTGTTTTTGAAATTTTATTATAGTAATAATAGAAGCGATATAAATATTTCCATCTTTATGCATTTTTAAGTTGAGATAACTATTGGAGAAATCACAATTATCCATGTAGTTCGAACAATAATTCAACCGTTTTGTTTCGGGAAAATTACCAAAAAAGTTTTAAACCTTTCGTAATTGTGCCAATTCAGTTCTAAACCTTTTTTTTTGGCCAATTCAGTCATAAACCTTTTATAATTGTGCCAATTCAGTCCATTCGGTTATTTTTGGCCTGTCGGCATTGACGTGGACGCCGGCCAGCTGATGTGGCCATATTTTCATAATTTTTTTAATTATTTTTCGAATTTCTATTTTATTTTTTTTATTTTTTATTTTTTCCCTATCTTCTTTCTCGGTCGCCGGTTTGGCAACCGTTGAGAGACTGAGGCCGGTGAGGTGGAACTCGCTGGCCATGGGCGAGGCTAGCCCTTGCCGGCACTGGTGAGGGCGAGCCTCTCTGTCGCTAGGCGAGATCCACCTCGCCATGGCTAGGGCGAGCTCGACCTTGCCGTAGCTGGGTGAGGTCGAGCCAGATCTGGGCAGCCTCGCTGTCGTTGGGCGAGGTCGACCTCGCCATGGCTAGGGCGAGGTCGAGCTCGCCCAGATCTGGCGAGACCTCGCCAGTGCCGGCGAGGGCTAGCCTCGCCCATGGCCAGCGAGGTAGAACTTGCCGGCCTCAGCCTCTCACCAGTCGTCGGTCGCCAAATCGGCTACTGGGAAAGAAGATAGGGAAAAGAAAAAAGAGAAAAATTGAAAAATAATAAAAAAAATTATTAAAATATTGCCATGTTAGCTAGCCTGCGTCAACGTTAGTGCCGGCCGGCCAAAAGTGGCTGAATAGACTGAATTGATACAATTACAAAAGGTTTAGGACTGAATTGGCCAAAAAAAAAGTTTAGGACTGAATTGACATAATTGCAAAAGGTTTAAGATTTTTTTGGTAATTTTCCCATTTTGTTTCAAACCTCATTTTATACAATACGTGTGTCTTTTCAATATTTAATGAATATTGTAGTAAAAATAACTCATTTAATGAAATTTTAAATCTTATTTTTATATTTTAAAACCCAACTAGTAAAAGTAATTAATAAACCTCATTTTCTTGCAGGATACAAGTTTATAATATTATATTATCTGGATAAAGGATGAGAAAAAGGGACTTGTACAGACGTTACTGGTCTGTTGCTCTTTGTTAATCAAATCCAGAAACATCCTACGAAACAGAGAAACACGATATATTAACCCTTTATCTATGTTATGCAAGTACTGAATTAGTTTTATTTAATTAATGAATTCCCTAAGCTAAACTTGAAGCAATTTCGGCGGGACCCTATGAAATGTACCATAATCTTTCATGTAAAGTCAACGAGAAAAATTTAGGGGCAAGGTCCCCTCTACATAGTACGTACCGTACGTACCCCCATTTCCATGTGATGCCTAATAACATGTGATGCCTCGAAAAGTCTTCCTAGTTCGTTCCATGCTATGGAAAATCATTTTCTAAACCTAAGATAGAACGTACTTGGAAGAACAATAATTGGCCTAACTGTTAATTGAAAGTCGTTCCAAGAGTGTTACATAGAATAAAGTCATCAAGAGACTACTCTTTGGTACTTATTGCGAGATTCTCTATTTATCGATTCTTAAATCGAGCAAAAATTATTTGAAAATGAAGGAAATTACGTGATGATGTATGATATGCCTTATTTTCATAAAATTTGTAGGAAGCAGAGCACTTGAATAGGAGTCACGCATATAGGTAAATCAAATTGGCTCCGTTTGACCTCACTTGGAGTAATTACCCCGAATACGCTGTCATATATTTTTTTACCGCCAATTAGAGTTTTGACTTGTGTCTTATTTGGTTCATGAGTTTAGAATCTACCCACTTAAGATGAACTTCCTTGTCGTTAATAGAAAAAATCCCACAATTGGACAACCTAGCAAGATGAATTCATCTAGGACGTCCATGAAGTACACTTAAAAGGGTATTTTGTATAATTTCCTTCCAACAGCCAGAGCTGTGAGAAAATTGGAAAATGCCTCCAATTATATAGCACCCCATAATTACAATGCCCTATGGTTATCTAAAATTTAGGAGGCTGCCACTTTAACTTGTATGAGATCACCACTTATACGTACATTAACAAATCATACTATGTGAATCATTGGTACGTAGAATGTAATTGCAACCGGAATAAATCATCTCTTTTACTTTTGGCACCGTGTCACTTGTGATATTTATATTAGAGCAATGCTAAATATATTAATTGTTGATATATAAAATTGACATATGAAATCTCGTGATGGACTGTAAGTGAGCATTTTAATTAGTGGGGCTTATCTATTAATAGATGCCCAACAGCAGCCAGCCATCACTTTTTAAATATATAACTTTTATGGACCCACCTAACTAATAAACTTAGCTTTTCTCTTCCTATATGAACCCCGCTCCTCCCCTCAAACCTTCCATGCACACCCCTCAAACGTATACATAGAGAAAGAAATATCCACCGGTGAAAGCGAAGATTAAGTCCATATGGAAGGAATTAGCAAGGTCGTGGTGAGCAGCTTCTTCTTGCTAGGGCTATTCCTCATAGTCCCAGGATCTGCTGCACAAACCGACACCTCCAATGTGAAGTGCGCCGCCCTGGGTGACAACTTATCCGCCTGTGTCGGCCTCTTCGCGTCGGTGCCGGGGCTGACTTAGGGATTGACGTGACACCACCCAGACGCTGCTGCACGGGGCTA
Source organism: Syzygium aromaticum (assembly GCA_024500025.1). Classification (NCBI taxonomy): domain Eukaryota; kingdom Viridiplantae; phylum Streptophyta; class Magnoliopsida; order Myrtales; family Myrtaceae; genus Syzygium; species Syzygium aromaticum. Next base: position 28,949,453 of record CM044895.1, on the reverse strand, counting down.
CAGCAGATCAAAGCCAGCGTGGCGGTGCTCGGGCCCTCGAGGACTTGCCACTGCCTCCGACAGAGCAGTATCTTCAGAGACCAACCCAATGCTTCGATTAGTACAGCGATCCTGGATTTTTACGTAGCTAGTTGCTCTCTTGCGCTCGGTGTCGATATCGCTACCGATCTCAGCTGTCTTCGTATCTGAAGAAGAGAAGAACTATATATCTAGCTGAATATATATATACCACAATAATGTAAGCATCATAATATCTAGTTTTCAGGAGTAAATTAAGAAAATAATATTTCTGGTTTGGATGATGCAAACCTACTGCAGAACGTATGAAATTAATTGTGACCAATGATGGACTCTTGAAATGATGCTTGAAATGTAATAGTCGCATATGATATATATTTGAATAACAAGGTGCTCTTGAGGATGTGATTTAAGTCACGATCTTTCGTCTTGATCAGCTCATGCCGAGTCTGTTTGAAGACGGCGAGTGCATGCATGCATGCATCTGTTTGAATGTGCATAATTGAAGAAAAAGATTCGAGTCTTTTAATCATGATTATCACTGTTATCAATTGATAACAAGCGATGTGGGATCTTTCGAAAGAGTGGAGATAGACCAGATGTATATAAATATTATATAAATCCAATTGGCAAGTGATGTGGGATCTTTCAACAAAAATAAATAAATAAGGTGAAACTCAAAATCCACACAATCCATCTCATGCACACAGAGTTTCTCTCATGAAGTATATTGAGATGATTACTCCGTGTCATCTCGGGGTGTGAGTCTAATCGGTAAACACCGTAAAGACGAGCATCATTGATTTTTGTGGATTCGGATATCGTATAGGATAGAATGAATTCCTCCATCAATTTTTTTTTCATAGGTTCAAACTTATGAAACTCAATTATTCATGGCGGGATCTTATTTTGTGAACTTAGTCTTATCTGATACGACAATGTCGAGGACAATATGTGTTCTTTTCACGAAGTTTCGATTATAATAGAGATTTTCTTCTTCTGTTGCTTCTCTTGTTACTTAGTAATTATGAATGCCGCTATTTTGAAGAGCTCCAATCATCTTGATTTGAGGAAGGTGAATTAGTTTTATTTACATTTTTTAGATCATGACTAATTATCTCTGCTTATATATAATTTTTTTTTCGAAAGAATCACTTGTGACTAATTATGAGCCTACATTCAGTTAAATTCCTGAGATTGAGAGCATCCCAAAATTCGTAGTTGAATATATATTTCGAAAATAAGCGACAATATTGCCGCAAATTAGATAAAATGGAGAAGTAATTCGTGCCATACACTACAAAAAAACCAGTTTTTTGCCACGAAAATTTGTGACAAAAAAATTTTCTTTGGAAATTTGCCACAACTTTTCCAACGAATTTCAAAATTTGTCGGAAATTAGCGACGAAAGTTATTTCGTCGGATATTAGCTACGAAAAATTATTCCTTGGAAAATTAGTCGGAATTTTCTGACGAAAAATTTTTCGTTGGAACATTTGTCGGAAATTTCCAACGAAACATTTTTCATTGGAAAAATAGTCGGAAATTAGAGACGAAAAATTTTTCGTCGGAAAATTAGTCAGAAATTAGCGACGAAAATTTTTTCGTCGCAAAATTCGTCGAAATTTTGCCACAAAATATTATTCCTCGCCAAATTCGTCGGAAATTTCCGACTAAAATATTTTTCGTTGGAAAATTCGTTGGAAATTACCAACAAATTTTCCAATGAATTCAAAAAAGAGGAATAATTGTTCGGAATATTCTGAAAATCGTTGCAAAATTCGTTGGAAATTACCAACGAATTTTACAAAGAATTTCGATATTTGATACAAAATTTTTTTTTGTTTGTACTAAATTCGTTGGAAATTCCAACGAATTTTCTAACGAAAGAAGTTTTCAATTCAAATTTAGAAATTTCGTTGGAAAATTTGTTGGAATTTCCGACGAATTTTCCAACGAAATTGGGTTTCGGATCTAATATTTAAAATTTCGTTGGAAAATTCGTTAGAAATTTCCGACGAATTTTCCAACGAAAATAGTAAGGGCAATTTTTACACAGAAATGTGAAATTCGTTGGAAATTTAAAATTTGTTGCAAAATTTATTGGAAATTTACAACAAATTTAGGATCAAACTTAAATTTTGATTACATAAAATTAGTTATGCACCAATTTCATTGCAAATTTCGTTGTGAATTTCCAACGAATTTTGCAACGAAATATTAAACATCATAATTTTGAGTCAATGAAATTGGTTGCAAAATTCGTTGGAAATTACTGACGAAATTTGCAACGAATTTCGATATTCGGTGCAATAATTTTTGTTTGTACTAAATTCGTTGGAATTTCCAACGAACTAGATTTTCGGTGCAATTACTTTTCTATTTCGTTGGAAAATTCGTCGGAAATTTCTGACGAATTTTCTAACGAAAATGTGTCAGTGCAATTATTGGCTAGAAACGTGAGGATCGTTGGAAACTTAAAATTTGTTGCAAAATTCGTAAGAAATTTCCAACGAATTTTGCAACGAAAATAGAAAAACAGGTTTATATGTTCGGCAACAAACATTTCGTGTGTACCGAGTATTTTTGGGTGAACAAAAACTCTCTTTCTCGTCATCCTCTTGGCCATCAACCTCGCGGTCCTTCTCGCTGTCGCCGCCTTCGCCGACGAACGGCAAACAGCACCGGGACCAAGTCTAGCAGCTCCAACTGGGTGTCGAGGGCGAGCCTGTGGCGGCTCTAGGTGCGTATCCATTCGAAGGTCTCCAAATACAATTGAACGTTGCGATTCTCATAAAATTGTCAATACTCAGTAAGTCTTCTCGATATGATAATTTGTGCAAATTTTTTTAAGTTTAATTTAGTTGCGTTCTAATTTAGTTGTGTTCAACTTTTTGTACATAAATTTACTTGTCTTCTAAATTCGTTGGAAAATTCGTGGGAGATTTCTTACGAATTTTCCAACGAATTATAAAACTCTGTTTTTCCGAGTAGTAAAAAATTAGTTGGAAATTTCCAACGAATTTTGCAACAAATTTCAAACACGGCGACAGTTCTTTTTTATACGTTGGAAAATTCGTCGGAAATTTCCAACAAATTTGAAGAACATATTATTTTTACGCATATTCGTAATTCGTTGGTAAATTCGTTGAAAAATTCCAACGAATTTTCCAACCAATTAAAAAATGCCGACACTCCTTTTAATTTGTTGGAAAATTCGTTGGAATTTTCCAACGAATTATTATTAAATATTATTTTTCACATAATTCGTTGGTAAATTCGTTGGAAAGTTCCAACAAATATCAAAAATATATTATTTTTAGGCATATTCGTAGTTCGTTGGAAAATTTGTTGGAAGTTTCTAACGAATTTTCCAACAAATTTAAAGAACAAATTATTTTGACACATATTCATAAGTCGTTGGAAAATTCGTTGGAAAATTCCAACGAATTTTCCAACCAATTTCAAACATACCGACAGTCCTTTTAATTTGTTGGAAAATATATTATTTTTAGGTATATTCATAGTTCGTTGGAAAATTCGTTGGAAGTTTCTAACGAATTTTCCAACGAATTTGAAGAATATTTTATTTTTAGGCATATTCGAAATTCATGGGAAAATTCGTTGGAAATTTCCAACGAATTTTCTAACGATTTTCCATCAAACCTTATTTGCCCGAATATTCAAAATTTGTGGCAAAATTCGTTGGAAATTTCCAACGAATTTTCCCATGAATTTCCATTAACCTTATTTTTCCACATAGTTTAAATTCGTCGTAAAATTCGTTGGAAATTTCCAACGAATTTGAAGAACATTTTATTTTGAGGCATATTCAAAATTCGTGGAAAAATTTGTTGGAAATTTCCAACGAATTTTCCAACGAATTTCCATCAAACCTTATCTGCCCGAATATTCAAAATTCGTGGCAAAATTCGTTGGAAATTTCCAATGAATTTTTCCACGAATTTCCATTAACCTTATTTTTCCACATATTTTAAATTCGTTGAAAATTTCCAACGAATTATGTGGAAAATAATATTTAATAATAATTCGTTGGAAATTTCCAACGGATTCTAAGAAAACATTACTTTTAGGCGTATTCGAAATTTGTAGCAAAAATCGTTGGAAATTTCCAACGAATTTCCATTAAACCTTATTTTTCCGTATATGTAAAATTCATTGCAAAATTCGTACGTTGAAAATTTTCAACGATTTTTGTAACAAATTTCAAGAACACAATATTTTTAGCCATATGCGAATTTTGTTGCAAAATTCGTACGTTGGAAATTTTCAACGATTTTTGTAACAAATTTCAAGAACACAATATTTTTAGCCATATGCGAATTTCGTTGTAAAATTCGTTGGAAATTTCCAATGATTTTTGCAACGAATTTCCATTAAACCTTATTTTTTCACATATTTTAAATTCGTCGAAAAATTCATTGGAAATTTTCAACGAATTGGAAGAACACATTATTTTTAGTCATATTCGAAATTCGTTGGAAAATTTGAACGGATTTTTCAACGAATTTCCATTATACCTTATTTTTCAGTATATGTGTATATATTTTTCAATACATGGAAAATTCGAACACATTATTTTGTGCATTTTATGGTTTTAATTAACAGTAGATATTGAACAATATATATGATATGTTGAATAATTTAGGATAATTTTTTATTTTTTATACAGACACAATGCAAAGAGACATGGGTTGGATGTATAATAAGAATTTACCTGAACGGCGAGAATTGACTGATGAGTTTCGTTTCAAGTTGGAACTATTTTTGAACTTTGCTAGTAGTAAATATGAGTTCATGGATGGAAATAAGTTAAGGTGCCCATGTAAAAAGTGCAGTAATGGAAAATTTCAAGCCATTAATAAAGTTAGAGAATATCTTTGTAGATATGGGTTTACTTCGAACTATTATAATTGGACTAGCCATGGTGAACCATTTATATATGATGACGGATATCAAAGAAACGATCAATTTTCAATTAGGGAAGAATGTAGCTATTTCGAACAATTGAACCCATATCAAGAGATGGTGTTTGATGAAGCCGATCGTAATTTGAATTCAGAATTGAATCATGCAAGTACTAGTTTTATTCCTACACCTGAACAAGTGGGAACTAGTTATGCAGCAGAAATGGAAGAGATAGGAGTTACAGGTTGTGATGAAAATGTGTGTGACGGAACTTCTTAATATAATAATTTCCGGGAAATGTTGAAAACGACAGATGAACTTTTATGGGCAGGTTGTGACAACTACACGAAATTATCAGTGACAGCAAAACTGTTAAATATCAAGACAGAGCATAATGTGTCTGTAGATTACTTCAACTCTTTTGTTGAAGTAATGCGTAAAACATTGCCTCGTGATAACATCATGCCAAATGACTTTTACGATATGAGAAAGTTGATGGATAACTTAGGTCTTCTAGTTGTACGGATTGATGTATGTGCTATGGGTTGTATGTTATATTGGAGAGATGATGAATATGTAGAATCTTACAAATTTTGTAACCAACCTAGGCACAAGATTAACAGGATGCAAGGTCGTAATCAGAAGCGTAGATCATGCAAGCAAATGTTTTATTTGCCCTTAATCCCCAGGTTGCAAAGGCTTTATGCGTCGCAAGCCACTTCTGAACACATGTCTTGGCATGCACATCATGAAACAGAAGAGGATGTAATGTGTCATCCTTCAGATGCAGAGGCATTGCAACATTTTGATAAAACATACCCCGAGTTTGCGCTAGAGCCTCGAAACATCAGGTTAGGTCTGTGTGCTGATGGATTTGCCCTATTTGGGAAATTAGGAAGAAGTTATTCATGTTGGTCAATTATCTTAACTCCGTATAATCTTCTACCCAGTATGTGCATGAAGACACTTTATATGTTTTTGACTTTGACCGTGCCTGGCTTGCAAAATCCGAAAAAAGCCATAGATATTTATATACAACCATTGATTGAAGAGTTACAACGGCTATGGGTTGAAGGTGTCCATACGTATGACGTTTCTATCGACCAAATATTTGTAATGAAGGCTGCGCTTCTTTGGACGATAAATGACTTCCTTGCTTATGGAATGTTATCTGGATGGAGTACAGCTGGGATCTTAGGATGTCCGATTTGTATGGAGAGATCGAAGGCTTTCAGATTAAAACATGGTAAGAAGGCTTGCTATTTTAATTGTCACAAGCAATTTTTGCCGCTTAATCATACATTCAGAATGAATAAAAAAGAGTTCATCAAAAACAGGATCGAAAGAACACATCCACCATTGAGGTTAACTGGCCATCAAATTTGGGAACGCGTGCAAGAGTTTCCAACTGTTGTTGACAACCCTTATGGCACAACTTTTGCGTACGGAAGTACACATAAGTGGACTAAACGCAGTTTATTTTGGGATCTACCATATTGGACTGCCCATCTTATTCATCATAATCTTGACGTCGTGCACATAGAGAAGAACGTTTTCGACAATGTCATAAATACTGTGATGGATGTCACTGGAAAAACAAAAAACAACTTGAAGGCAAGAAAAAATATGAGGGATATTTGCGATCGACCAACACTAGATGCAGATGCAAGCAGTAGGGGACCGAAACCCAAAGCAGTTTATACGTTGAACAAGGAGCAGAGACGAATCGTTTGTCAATGGTTAAAATCGGTGCGATTTCCTGATGGATATGCTTCCAATCTCGGCAGATGTGTTGATATGAATGAATGCAAGTTGACAGGTATGAAGAGTCATGATTGTCACATATTTATGGAAAGACTAATTCCGATAGCCTTCAAGGAAGTTCTACCAAACTTTGTATGGGGTACCATTATTAAGTTAAGTAATTTCTTACATGATATTTGCTCAACAATGTTGAAATCATCACACATGGAGAAACTAGAGAGTGATATTCCAATTATTCTTTGCAACTTAGAAAGGATATTTCCTCCATCGTTCTTCGATTCAATGGAGCATCTCTTAGTTCACTTACCTTATGAAGCCAAAATTGCAGGTCCCGTCCAATTTCGATGGATGTATCCATTTGAGAGGTAAATTTTTTTTTAAATTAAATGTGAAATTACTTTATTACATATTTTGTTATGATAAACTTTTTTCTATTACAACTAGGTTCTTATATCATTTGAAGAAAAAAATGAAGAATAAGGCATGTGTCGAAGCTTTAATTTGTAATGCATATATTGTGGAAGAAGTGACAACATTTGCATCATACTATTTTGAGCCACACGTGCAATGCAAGAGGCGGAGAGCTGGAAGAAATGATGAGGGTCCCATTGATCCCAAATGCAAATCATTATCTATTTTCAATTATTTGGGTCGACCTAGCGGCACATGTAAGTTTTGTCACTTAACAGGCGAAGAAAAGCTGACAGCCCATACATATATTTTATTGAACTGTCCAGAAGTGGAGCCATACTTCGAGTAAGTGTACATTTGCATGTACATTTGTACTTATGTTTCAAACTGTTGTTAATACATAAATGGTATTTGTTACTAGGAATTTCCGGAACGCAATGCATGGACTACCACCAAATGAGTTTGATCGTTTGTGCCAGGAACAATTTGCAACACAGTTCAAAACATATGTAAGTTGAATATGGACGAAATCCTAGTTATTGGTAAATTCCCATACGTCATATTTTGAAATATATATTATTGACATTGTGTGTGTGTCATTTTTAGGTTCACAGTATTGATGCTCAAGTTGGACAGTAAGGAATGTTATATCATCTGTCATGGGGTCCAAAGTCAAGAGTACGAACTTAGTCAGCATATTTCATTAACGGGTATAATTTTCACACTCGCGAATATGGAATGGGAAAGGCCACAATGAATAGTGGGATGTGTGTTCAGTCATCCAATGGTGGCAATTCGCAAGGTGATTTCTATGGCTTGTCGGATGAAATCATAGAGATTGAGTACCGTAAACCATTAATGCGGGTTGTCTTATTTAAATGCATGTGGTTCGACTCCGTGAAAGGAATGAATGTGCATACTAAATATAATTTGGTTGAAATAAATCACAAGAAAAGATAAATGAAATATGAACCATTTGTCTTGGCACAACAAGCAATTCAAGTCTATTATGCATCATATCCTAGTTTAAAGCGTGACAAAACCGATTGGTGGGCTGTATGTAAAACCAAAGCAAGAAAGAAAATCGAGGAACACTGGAAGGACACGGCATATCAACAAGAGGAAGTTCATCACATGAATGAAACTGCTGAATATAACATTTTTACTTTATGAGATCCATGTGGTGCGATGATCGATGTAGATCCAACAGAAATTCGAGAATCAAATTTTCAACTTGTTACACAATGTCATTTGGAGACAGAGGATGAAGATGATGATCAGGAAGAAGATGAAGAAGAAGAAGAAGATGAAGACGAAGAAGAAGGTGAAGACGAAGAAAAATGTGAAGATGAAGATGAAGATGCAGATGAAGATTATGATTTTTGAGACTTTTTATTAATTATGTGTAATTATTAGTAGAAATGCGACATGTGTGTTTTGTTGTTGTCCTAATTTTTAATATTTATGTTGTTATTGTTCTGTAATAATTTCATTCAATGGTAAGTCTTTTTTTTCGGCCTGTATAAAAAACGTTGCAAAATTCGTTTCCAACGAATTTTGCAAAAAATTTTTAATGAACATAGTTCTTAGGGTGAAATAAAAATTATTGCAAAATTCGTTATAAATTTTTAACGAATTTTGCAACGATTTTTTATAAGTTTATGATGTCGGGCAGTATCAAATTCATTGGAAAGTTTATTGGAAATTTCCAATGAACTTTCTAATCAATGTAAATGTTTCGGAATATTATTTAACTGTTAAGAAATTTCGTTAGAAAATTCGTTGGTAATCTCCAATGAATTTTGAAAAGTTTATGATACCGAGCACTATCAAATTCGTTGGAAAAATCATTAAAACTTTGCAACGAATTGAAATATTTGTTTTGTTAATGTAATTGTTTACCAGTTTCGTTGGAAAATTCGTGGGAAATTTCCCACGAAATTTCCAAAAAATTAATAAAACAAATATTTTGTTGGAAAATTTGTTGGAAATTTCCACCGAATTTACCAACGAATTTTCTAACTAATTTTTTGATTTCGACAATTTTAAAAATTCGTTGGAAATTTTGTTGGAAATTTCCAACGATTTTTCCAACGAATTTTTAATAACATTTGTTTTTTATCGCTTATATTAAATTTGTTGGTAAATTCGTTGGAAATTTCCAACGAAATTTCCAACGAATTTTCAAACGTTTTGTTTTTTTCGATTAAATAAAAAACGTTGGAAAATTCGTTGGAAATTTCCAACGAATTTTCCAACGATTTTTTAAAAGTTTTGCTTTTTCCGTTTTATAAAATTCGTTGGAAATTTCCAACGAATTTTCTAACGTTTTGCTTTTTCCGATCAAATACAATTCGTTGGAAAATTCATTGGAAATTTCCAACGAATTTTTAAAAATTATTTTTTTTCTGTTTAGATAAAATTCGTTGAAAAATTTGTTGGAAATTTCCAACGAATTTTTAAAATTTTTTTTTTTCCGGTTAGATAAAAATCATTGGAAAATTTGTTGGAAATTCCCAACGAATTTTTAAAGTAATGTGATTTTCAGTCAAATTAAATTCGTTGTAAATTTCTAACGAATTTTCCAACCAATTTTTTAAATTTTTTTTTTTTTACGTTTAGATAAAAATTGTTGGAAAATTTGTTGGAAATTTCCAACGAATTTTCCAACGAATTTTTAAAAGTTGTTCGATTTCAGTCAAATCAAATTTGTTGGTAAATTCGTTGGAAATTTCCAACGAATTTATTATTTCGGAAATTATATAAATGTGTTTGCTAAATTGCAACGATATTTCCAACAAAATTTTGAAAAATGTGGCTTTTTTCAATTATCCTATATTCGTTGGTAAATCCGTTGGTAATTTCCAACGAAATTTCCAACAAATTTCGAAAAGTTTTGTTTTTCGAAATTTAAAAATTCGTTGGAAATTTCCAGCGAATTTTCAAAAGTTTGGGGTTTTCGGTCAAATCAAATTCATTGGTAAATTCATTGTAAATTTCCAACGAATTTTCTAACATATTTTTAAAAAATTTATTTTTTCCGTTTAGATAAAAATCGTTGGAAAATTTTTTGGAAATTTCCAATGAATTTTCCAATGAATTTTTAAAAGTTATTCGATTTTCAGTCAAATCAAATTCGTTGGTAAATTCGTTGGAAATTTTCAACGAATTTTCCAACGAATTTATTATTTCGGAAATTATATAAATGTTTTTGCTAAATTTCCAATGAACTTTTAAAAAAATGTGGCTTTTTTTGGTTATTCTATATTTGTTGGTAAATCCGTTGGTAATTTCCAACAAATTTCGAAAAGTTTTTTTTTCTGAAATTTTAAAAATTCAGTGGAAATTTCGTTGGAAATTTCCAACAATTAAAAAGTTTAGGGTTTCCTGGTCAAATCAAATTCGCTGGTAAATTTGTTGGAAATTTCCAACGAATTTACCAACGAATATTTGTTGGAACTTTTGTTGGTATTTCTAATGATTATTGAATTCGTTGGAAATGTTGTTGGAATTTCAATAAAAAATGTTAGAATTTTTAGTAATTTTCAATTTTGTTGGAAATTTCGTTGGAAATTTCCAACGAAATTTCCAACATGCTTAGGATTTGTTGCAAATTTCGTTGGTAAATTTGTTGGAAATATTAATTTCGTTGCAAAATTCGTTAGAAATTTTCAAAGAATTTTGCAACGAAAATAGAGAATGGCTTTTGTTTTGTTCGGTATTTAGCACGCTTGTATTTACCGACTATTGTGGACTCGACAAAATTTCTCTCTTAGTGTCCTCGTTGCCGTCGCTGCCTGGTTGCCGTTGCCGCCCTCTCTCACCGTCATCGTCCGCCTCGCCGTCCGTGGTAAGTACTCGCTATCCTTTTCTTACCGTGGGGGTCTCGGCGGGGGGTTTCGAGGGTGGCAGCCGCGCGGAGGGGGTGGGTCGTGCCCGGGGGAGAGGGGGTCTTGGCCGCACTGGTCGTGTGAGCTGCTCTCCCCCTTGCGGAAATTAGTGCGTGGGTAAACAGTGTCTGGGTCGAGGACATGAGCAATGGTGAGAATGTGGACGGGGCGGGGGTGCGGTCGGGCGGCTATTGCGGCGGGGGTGGGGGTCGTCGCCGCCAGGGGGAGGGGGGGTACCCCGAGAAGGGGGGTCGCCGCCGCGGGGGGGTGGGCTCCGTAACGGGGCGAGGGCGTTCCAGGTTACCATGCGAGGGTTACCGAAGGCGGGAGGTGGGCGCGCCTTCGTGCGGCTGCATGTGAGGGTCGCTCAGGGGGGGGGGGGGGGGGGGAGGGTTGTGGTCGGGTGGGGTGGGGGTCGCCGCAGGGGGAGGGGCGTGCGGCCGCGCTGGTGGGGGGTTGCGGCCGGGGGGGGGGGGGTTGCGGCCGAGGGGGTTGTGATGGGGGGGTCGCCGCCGTGGGATTCGTCGTGCGATTCCGGGGGGTTGGCAGCCGGAATCCAGCAGGGGGGTTTGGCGGCCGAATTCCGGCGGGGGGGTTTGCAGCCGGAATCTAGTTTGGTGGGGTGTAGCTAGATTCCGGCAGGGGGTTGGCAGCCGGAATCCGGCTGGGTGGGGTGGTGGTCGGATTTCGGCGAGGGGCTGGCCCGCTCACTGGAATCCGGTCGCGGGAATCCGTCGGCCGGAATCAGGCCAGCGGAATCCAGCGGCCGGAATGAGTCCGCCGGATTCAGCCGGGTGGGGGGTCGCGAATGCAATTATAATTTTTAAAAATTATATTTTGTAATTCGTTTTGCAAATTAAATATGTTTCATTATACAGTTAAGTGGTATATGATGTGATCTAAATTGTAATAGGTTTTTCCGTTGAGAACTAGTGACTGGGCTATTTATCAGAGGCGGTATTCTGTTAGTTTCAATTTCTTAAAATTATTTCTTGATATCTAATACAAAATGGTAAGGAAAATGATTTCATTTTTTGTTCATAATACCTGTTAATATTTTTGGTAATGTTTGTCTAACCCCTTTACTAATTGTCAGCATAATCGAGGAGGTCACATGCGGGGTTGGGGTTTACAACGGAGACCAGGCCCCTCCGCTTCATCATCCTCGTTCCCGACTCTATATTTTTCCCCCGCCCTGTCATCGAACCCTGTTCTACCATATGTGCAGGGACAATACGGACACATTGGCCCATCCTTCGACACGCAACAACATATTCAGGAAGAACTGTGGGACATGCGAACTGATTTTACTTAAGTTCCATCTTCTTTGGTGCCATCTGCTTCATCAGTGCAATACTCAAATGAGGAAGAAGATAACCGATTCCTTATATCCCCATGCGGAGATTCGTAAGTAATTCATTTTTGTATGTATATTTAAATTATGGATGTAAATAAAAGTATCCATGTTTCGAATTTTCCATATGCTTGATTGTCTTATTCTCTATATTGTTATAACATGTTTTCAGATTTACAAATTCAACGCATGTTGTGGGGGAAATTAATAAAATAGTTAATAATTGTTGGATATGGCAGTTTACAACTTTTAGTAGTGCTCCTAAAGAAATAAAGACTTTGTGGTGGAATGAATTCAAGGTTAGTGTTATTTTTATTCATTTTCTCATAACGTAAGTTCGGTGTAACATACTGATGGTCAATAATGAAATCTTGACGAATTGTTTGGTTCTATTGATTGTAGTGTAAATTTACGTGGGATGAAATGGAAGAGGCTAACATTAGAAGAATTTTTAAGAAGAAAGTCGGTGATCACATGCGTTAGGTGATAAATAAAGCCAAGAGAGCAAAAGAAAAGCCGGATTTCATTACATCTGACGATTGGATAGAAATTACGAGAACTTGGGAAATTGACAAGCATAAGAAAAGATGTGAACAAAACATGAAGAATCGAGCTTCTAGTTCTAGTGACGGGTTTGCGTCAGCCACATATGCTGGGGGCTCTATCAGCATCGGTGAGCATAGAAGAAGAATGGTAAGTCTGTTTAAACTTGTACGTTTATTTAATTCAATGGTCACTAATTTTTGTGAAATTTTTGTAGGCAGAAGAATTGGGGACGGAACCCACATTTGCAGCTACATTTGAACGCACATTTCAGAAAAAGGATAAGACATGGACTGGCGATCGAGCAAAAACTACTAAGGTATAGAAGGTTATAGTTTTGATTTTATCGAAACTAGAATGAAAATCATGTACGTTTTTAATATTTATGGTAATATATACGAATTTATTTTATTTTTATTTATATTGTTAATATAAGAAAAATATGATCAACTTGTGATAAGCACTGCTAGTGGTTCTGATTGTGGTGATGATGGTGGTGGTGGTGATGGCATTGCTGTGTTTAAGCCATCGATTGACAGTATGACATTATGGGTGGAGGCAGCGGGTGGGACGAAAGGAGGAAAAATATTTGGGATGAGATCCTTATCAAGGATGTTCAAAACGAAGGCTGCGGCATCTTCATCCTCCAATGCGGCTACTGCAAGGAGGACACGACATGAGAAGCACATGACTCAAGAATTGTGCCAACTCAAACAGTTGCTTATACAGAAGGACAAAGAAATGAAGCATTTACTTGGACAGAAGGACGAACAAATAAGAGTGATGCAATCACAAATGCAATATATCATGCGACACCTCGACATCGATCGCAATGATGTTCCTTTTGTACCTCATGTTAATGTAGCCGATCATGAGCATATTGATGAGCCACACCATGATGCGGCGATTGGTGATGATGATGCTGGTGATTTTATTATCAATCTCTTTAGGTAAGAACATTTTTTTATAGCTAGTTCTACGTCAATGCATAAATGCTTTTCTTATATTTTGGACAAATTTTCCAAAATCTTTATTTTTGTTTCCATATTTCATCAAGTGTCGATACAGTTGACCGTTACTGATGTCATGCTCAGTACTGAAGCTGCCAATGTTTGATGGTTATTTCCCGTCCTTTCAATGTATTATTTGATGTTCATTCTTGCTTACTCTATGTATTATGATATTAAATATTTAATACGATCATGTATGACTTTGCAACTTATATGCATTGTAGAAATTAATATTGCATATCTAATTAGATTTTAAATCGAAGTTGTTCCGAAATGTAATTCGTCGCAATTTGGCGACAAAAAGATATATTGCTGCAAATTAGGAACGACAATTTGCACGAATAATTACGGATTAATTTTGTAACGACCAAATAATGACACAATTTGCAACGAATTATTGATGATTTTCTGAGAATTTTCCAACGAAATTTTTCCAATGAATTACGAATTTGCCAACGAAATTTTACCAACGAATTTTCCCACGAAATTTTACCAACAAATTTGCCCACGAAATTTTTCCAACGAATTTTCCAACGAAATTTTACCAACGAATTTTCCAAAGAAATTTTGAATTTTCCAATGAAATTTTACCAACGAAATTTTTCCAACGAAACTTTACCAACGAATTTTCCAACGAATTTTCCAACGAAATTTTCCCAACGAATTTTCCAACTATTTCTCCAACAAACTTACCGACGAATTTCTTTTTTGTTGCAAATTAACAACGAAAATTAAGTTTTTTTTGGACATTTAAAGGATTTCCAACGACATTTTCAATGAATTTTGCCACGACTCGATTTTTGTCGCAAATTTAAACGATTTTGTTGTCCCAAAAATTTTCCCGCACTTAATTTCCAACGAATTTTTTTTCGTTGGAAATTCTTTTTCCCACCATTTTTTCGATCAATTATTACCAACGAATTTTTTCACGACTTTTGCAACGAATTGTTAGCGACGAAATTTGCAACGAAATTTCCAAGGAATTTACCCACGAATTTACCCATGAATAATTACCAATGAATTTTACAACGACTTTTCTGCCAACAAATCAGCAACGAATTTTCCAACGAAATTTCCAAGGAATTTAGCCACTAATTTATCCACGAAATTTCCAACGAAAAAATTTTTGTCGCAAATTTCCAACGAAAAGTTAAATTTTTCGTTGGAAAATTTTCAGACGACGTATTACCCACGAATTTTTTTTCGTTGGAAATTCATTTTCCAACGAATTTTTCAGAAATTTTCGTTGGAAATTTTGTTGGAAAAAACTTGTTTTTTTGTAGTGAACAAACAAAAGACCATTTCTAAATAAGAAAAAGCCACAAAAAACCTCAAACTATGTCCATTATGACACATTGACTTTAAACTTTTTTACACATTTACTTTAAATTTTTTCTTTTGACATAAAAAACCCAAAACTTGTATCTATGTGATACAATTACCCTTTGTTAATGTTCTGTTGGATGATTTTTCGGCCAAAACAACATCATTTTTATGTTTTACTTAAGCTACGTGAAAGATAAGATTTCACTGGGTAAAGAAACTCACTGAGAACCACGCTAACATGAGGTATTGGTAATTTAATCATTAATAATTTTAAATGGTGGTTTGTATTAAAAGATCCTTTCAATGCAGAATAAGTACCCATCAAAATGATCTTATCTTATCTAGAGACTAATTCGTATTTGGTTTTGATAATGTTTGTTTAGTGGCAATACTAATATTCACCAAATCATGTATTTGAAGCCATATGTTTCCTAATAAAAATTATTCACTGTATGGAGATGAATGGAACATATTGCGGAGGCATATAATAGCGTTCTCATGTGATAGTTTGCCACTTTAACGTACTGCTCTAATTCCCAAATGTGTCGCAGCGACCGTCCTACCACTTATTTTATGATCATTTTACACGCGATTACTTTGATTCATCTCAATGTTATAAATCAAGTTTACAACCTTTTTGTACTTTATTACAACTAGAAGTCGTGATACTATACGGCATACCTAAAGTACCATAAAAGTGGCCATGCGCGTTTGTCCCAGTTAGACCCATTTTCCACTAGAAACCTTTTCACGTTTGCTTACATCCAATCGTGCGTGTGCTTACCGTCTTTGGATGGGGTACTTAGTTCAAGATTGCGTCAAAATTCCAAGTGGAAAACAGGGAATCGAATCATCAACCCCGTCGCATTTAAAAATGGGGGCAACCGGAAAGTTGGCTAGCCGAGGGAGCTCTCTAATCAGTCGGCCAAACACCATTCCGAGCTAAAAACTCGAGTGTTCATGACTTCATTTGGTGCTTTGTTTAGTGGGATAGGACTTTGCTTGAGTGAACATTTTGGAATTGACTCAATTTTGTCGACCTAGATTAAGGATATTCTTGTTTGCCTAAAAGTTGATGTTAAATATGTCTTGAATTTTATGGACTCAGTCTGGTTCATCACCCAACTCGACATATTTTTTGTGCAACCCGAAAGTGGAGAAAAAATTGAGATTTAGTTTGTGACGTGGATCGGCTCAACTTGGAGCAAGCGAACAAATCTTTATGGCAGTCCTCCTGAGCCGGAGTAAGCAAACAAATGTCTCGGGAGGTAGCTCCCGAGGAAATTTTTGGGGAGCCCTGTTTATACCGCGGCTAGGTTTTCTCATTGATGTAGAGAGAGAATTTTATTTTTGGAGAGTTTTGTGAGCCGTGAAGTTTTGTTAAGTCGTTGTTTCGACTTTTGAAAAATTATACTCTCTTTGATTATAATGGAATCTTGATTTGCTTCACCCGTGGACGTAGATCAACTTATGATCGAACCACGTAAATCCTTGTGTTTTGTATATGTTTTTCCGCATTTGTTTTCAATAAGTGGTATCAGAGCCTAGTTTAATTTTAGGGTTCTTTGAGATGGCATCTTTGAAGTTTCAGATCTCATCTTTTGACGGACAGAACAACTTCGGATTATGGAGAATAAAGATGAAGGCTTTATTGAGGCGAGAGGGTACGGTTAGGGCGCTGGACGAAAAATATCTAGACGATATGACCTCGGTTGAGATTGAAAACGAGAAGGTGCATAGTGCGATCCAGTTGTCTCTAGATGACAAGGTTTTGCGAGAAGTCGCTGATGAGGAAACAGCGGCCGGTTTCTAGAAGAAACTGGAAAGTCTCTACATGAAGAAATCTCTAACATTGAGACTTTATTTAAAGCAACGTCTTTATACCCTAAAGATGCGTGAAGGTACATCTGTTCAGGAACACTTGGATGAGTTTAATAAAATTATTTTGGATATGAAAAATTTAGATATTAAACTCGAGGATGAAGATCAAGCTTTGATCGTGTTATGTTTATTGCCTGTCTCATACGAGAATTTTGTGAACTCGATACTTTATGGACGTGAATCCATAACTTTGGAGGATGTTAAAGCATCATTGAATTCTGTAGAACTGAGAACAAAATTGAATGGAAATACTAGTAAAAACAAAGCATATGGTTTGTTTGTAAGAGGCAGGACCAAGAGCAGGGATAAAGCTTCCCGAGGGAAATCTGTTGGTTGTTCAAAATCTAAGCCACATGGAGATAAGATAAACGTTGAGTGCTACTATTGTCACAAAAAGGGACATTACAAGTTAGATTGTCCTTCGCTCAAGAAAAAGGATAAGCAGCATGGTCAAAGACAAAATTCAGCAAATGTTGCAAACGAAATTGAGTCTAATGCGTCAGACAATGTTCTTACGGCATGCTTTGCTGTTAATTTCTCCAATGATGTTTGGATAATGGATTCGGGAGCATCATATCACATGTGCCCAAATAGAGAATGGTTCACCACATACGAGCCATTGAATGGTGGATCAGTCTTAATGGGGAATGATGCTGTATGCAAAGTCGTGGGTATTGGTACTGTTTGGATTAAGTGTCACGACAAAGCAGTGAGAACCTTGATTGAAGTAAGACATATACCAGATTTAAAGAGAAACCTTATCTTGTTGAGTAGTTTGGATTCCATTGGATGTGTGTACTCAGGTGGAGGTGGAGTTCTCAAAGTTTCAAAAGGCAATCTGATTATGATGAAAGGAAGCAAGGTGAATCACTTGTATCATTTGCAGGGTAGCATAGTTATGGGTCCCTCAATTGGCACATGCAATTCCATTTTTGATAATGATGGAACGAAATTGTGGCATATGCGTTTGGGCCACATGAGTGAGTGTGACATGACAATTTTGAGTAAACGTGATTTACTTTGTGGGGAGCAGACGACCTCGCTAGATTTCTGTGAGCATTGTGTTTTTGGCAAGCAATGTAGAGTCAGATTCAGTACGAGGATGCATTCGACAAAGAGCACACTCAGCTATATCCATTCTGATTTATGGGGACCAGCACAGGTTTCATCTAAGGGTGATACTCTTTACTTTATGAAGTTCATTGATGATTATTCCAGGAAGGTTTGGGTTTACTTTCTGAAAAGAACAAAGTGATGTGTTTGAAACCTTCAAGAAGTGGAAAGCCCTTGTTGAGAATCAGACAGGGAAGAAGATCAAACGTCTTATGACTAATAATGGTCTTGAGTTTTGTGGTGGCGATTTTAATGAATTCTGTGCAGATGTAGGTATTGTTCGACACCGTACAGTTAGGCACACTCCACAGTAGAATGGAGTGGCAGAACGTATGAACAGAACTCTATTGGAGAGAGCAAGATGCATGCTCTCTAATGCTGGCATGGAAAAAGATTTTTAGGCTGAAGCTGTTAACACGGCTTGTTATCTGGTTAATCACTCTTCTTCGACAGCAATAAAATGCAAGACTCCTTTTGAGATGTGGTCAGGTAAGCCTTGTGATTATTTTAATATAAAGGTTTTTGGATGCCCTATATATTATCATGTTAAGGATGGTAAGTTAGAACCTAGAGCAAAGAAATGTATTTTTGTTGGTTATGCTGATGGGGTGAAAGGTTATCGTTTATGGTGCCAAGAACCTAACTCACCTAAGTTCATTATTAGTAGGGATGTTACATTTAATGAAATGCATTTGCTTAATCAAAGGAAAGTTGTTGATGAGTCTGCAGGAAAACATGAGAGTGATACGAATGAGATGGAGGTTCAGGTGGAGCTTCCAGAAAAGACCTCTCAGAATGATTTGAACGAGCAAATTGCTCTTGTTGATTCATGTTCAAATAAGGAAGCTATAGATGAGGTGGAACGGTCATACTCTGTTGCTACTGGCAGAGAAAGGAGGCAGACTCGTCCTCCTTAGATATATGGGTTCTTTGATCTGGTGGCTTATGCTCTTACAACAGCATAAGATATGAGTATTCATGAACCTTCTACCTATACGGAAGTTGTCACTTGTAGAGAATCAAAAAAATGGGCTGTTACTATAGTTGAGGAACTTGAATCACTTCATAAGAACCAAACTTGGGACTTGGTGCAGTTGCTTAAGGGAAAAAGAGCCATTGGGTATAAATGGGTCTTCAAGGCTCGACTCGTAGCTAAAGGCTACAATCAGAAGGAGGGAATTGATTATGATGAAATTTTCTCCCTTATGGTAAAACACACTTCCATTCGTGTGTTGTTGGCTATAGTTGCTCAATTTGACTTAGAGCTTGAGCAACCTGATGTGAAGACTGCTTTTTTGCATGGCGAGCTTGAGGAAACTATTTATTTGGCCTAGCTCAAGGGCTATTATGTAGAAGGTAAGGAAGATCATGTTTGTAGGTTGAAGAAATCCTTGTATGGTCTGAAGCAGTCGCCAAGACAGTGCTATAAGAGATTCGACAGCTTTATGATAGGGAGCGGTTATCATAGAAGCAACTATGATAGTTGTGTCTACTTCAAGAATCAGATGGATCCTTTGTTTATCTTCTCTTATACGTGGGTGACATGCTCATTGCTGCAAAAAACATGTCAGATGTGTTGATCTTGAAGAAACGGCTCAGTGAGGAGTTCGAGATGAAAGATCTGGGTCATGTCAAGAAGATCTTAGGAATGGAGATTCAGAGGGACAGAAAAGGAGGGAAGTTATATCTCTCGCAGAAGAGTTATATTGAGAAGGTACTTGAGAGGTTTGACATGCAAAACGCTAAGCCCGTGAGTACACCGTTGGCATCCCATTTTAAACTCTCAGCTCTACATTCACCTCAATCAAAGGTCGAGGAGGCTGCGATGTCTTGTGTCCCACACTCCAATGCAGTCAGTAGCATTATGTATGTTATGTTATGTACTCGTTTAGACATTGCGTAAGCAGTTAGTGTTGTTAGTAGATATATGGCGCATCCTAAAAAGATCCATTGGCAGGCACTGAAATGGATACTTAGGTATCTTAGAGGCTCTGCAAAGTTGGGCCTAGTGTTTGATAGAAGCAGTTCCAACTGTACCTCAGTTGTGGGATTCGTGGATTCCGATTTTGCAGGTGATCTCGACAAAAGGAGATCTTTGACTGGCTATCTTTTCACACTATCTAGTTCGGCTATTAGTTGGAGGTCAACCTTGCAGTCGACAGTTGCTTTATCTACTATAGAGGCAGAGTATATGGAAGCAGTAGAAGCAGTGAAAGAAGGTATTTGGTTAAGGAATCATGTTCAGGAACTTGAGCTCAGCAGGAAGACAATTCGGTTGTCTTTTGTGACAATCAGAGTGCTATATACTTGATTAGAAATCAAGCATATCATGAGAGGACTAAGCACATCGATGTTAGGTATCGCTTTATTCGAGAGGTAGTTGCTGAGAGAAATATGATAATAAAGAAAATTGGTACAGCTGACAATCCTGCTGATATGTTGACCAAGCCAGTCCCCACCAACAAGTTTAAGCATTACTTGAGTTTGATTGGCATGCTTAGTTGAATTTGCCCATTCTGGGGCTTTGGTGGCGAGGTAAATGCAAGTTCTACATTTGTTTTTTTGAAATGGATATGTTCTTTCGTTGCAGCCCTTGTTTCTTACACCGAGTTAGCTCACGTAGGCTTAGGGATGCTGAGAGAATGTGTTCGGCTTGTTGACTGTTTTATTTTGGAAAATTCAAACCAAGGTGGAGATTTGTTAAATATGTCTTGAATTTTATGTACTCGGTCCGGTTCATCACCCGACCCAACATATTTTTTGTGCGACCCGAAAGTGAAGAAAAAATTGAGATTTAGTTTGTGACGCGGATTGGCTCAACTCGGAGCAAGCGAATAAATCTCTATGGCGGTCCACCCGAGCCGGAGTAAGCGAACAAACGTCTCGGGAGGTAGCCCCCGAGGAAATTTTTGAGGAGCTATGTTTATATCGCGGCTAAGTTTTTTCATTGATGTAAAGAGAGAATTTTGTTTTTGGAGAGTTTTGTGAGCCGTGAGGTTTTGTTAAGTCGTTATTTCGATTTTTGAAAACTATACTCTTTTTTATTATAGTGGAATCTTGATTTGCCTCACCCGTGAATGTAGATCACCTTGTGATAGAACCACGTAAATCCTTGTGTTCTGTATTTGTTTTTCCGCATTTATTTTCAACAGTTGACAACTACATGTCATGCATGATGTAGCGTGAAATGTAACATGGGCTTTGATCGAAGGGGACTTTGAATTGGATCCAAGGTATGCATGTTAGCCTGAGGACAACTATAAAAAGGTGTCGAGTTTGGCTCCTCGTCTCATCCCACATCCGAACACTCACCTTAGTAGCAAAAATCACCTTGCATTTGGTGGAAAACAAGATGTCTTCCAAGCACTTGTTGCTCTTGATCCTCAGCTTGGTGGTTCTGGTCGCCCCAGCTCTAGCCGACTACGCCAAGCCAACTGATGTGCTTGGCAAGCGCAAGCGCCCCAACGTGGTCGATTAACAAAAGCCCGGACCACGGGCTCATGCATGCTGCACAGCAGGCGTGGCGCCCTGGGGCTGATGTCTGAGCATTTCAACGGATTCCCCCGTCCATTGCCGCCCCCCAAGTCCCCGTTCCTCAAGTCCCCACCCCCCTCCCCCACGGTCCCCGTCCCCGCCCCTCACTACAAAAAAACTAGATTTTTGCTACAAAAATTTGTGACGAAAAAATTTTCGTTGCAAATTTGCGACAAATTTTCCAACGAAAATTAAAATTCGTTGGAAATTTCCAACAAAAAATTTTTCGTCGCAAATTTCGTTGGAAATTTTCAACAAATTTTGCGACGAATTCAAAAAAACCCGGTATTGTTCGGCATTTTTTATATTCGTTGGAAAATTCGTTGAAAATTTCCAACGAATTTTCCAACGAATTTCAATTTTCTGGGCCATTATTTCAGTTTGTACAATTTTCGTTGGAAAATTCGTTGGAAATTTCCAACGAATTTTCTAACGAATTACAAAAAAACCCATTACTGTTCGGCATTTTTTATATTCGTTGGAAATTTCCAACGAATTTTCCAACGAATTTGAATTTTCCGGACAATTATTTCAGTATGTACAATTTTCGTTGGAAAAGTCATTGGAAATTTCTAACGAACTTTTTTTCGTTGGAAATTTCCAACGAATTACCAAAAAACCCGTTACTGTTCGGTATTTTTGATATTCGTTGGAAAATTTGTTGGAAATTTCCAACGAAATTTCTAACGAATTTCAATTTTCCGGACAATTATTTCAGTGTGTACAATTTTCGTTGGAAAAGTCGTTGGAAATTTCAAACGAATTTTTTTTTGCTGGAAATTTCCAACGAATTCCAAAAAAAACCCAGTCCTGTTCGGCATTTTTTATATTCGTTGAAAATTTCCAATGAATTTTCCAACGAATTTCAATTCCGGGCAATAACTTCAGAGTGTATAATTTTCGTTGAAAAATTCGTTGGAAATTTCTAACGAATTTTAATTTTCCGGGCAATTATTTTAGTGTGTACAATTTTCATTGTAAAATTCGTAAGAAATTTCCCACAAATTTTACAACGAAAACCCTACTTCTTCCTTATTCAATATTTTCGCGCTCGTTATTCCTACAACTTTCGATTTCCACATTCACACACACACACACACTCTCTCTCTCTCTCTCTCTCTCTCCTTCGCCTTCACCTTCTCCCTCCGTCTCCCCCTCCGCCTCCTCCCCCGCCGCCCCCCCTCCTCCTCCGGCTCCGGCTCCGGCGCCATAGACACCAAGCCTCCAAGCCTCCGACACCCTCGACGGCCCCGACGGCCCCGACGCCATCAAGCCTCGTCGCCGACGAGGCTAGGAGACAACGATGGACTTGACGGGCGGCGGCCCCGAAGTCTGCTCCCGCCCCTGCTGCTGCTGCTGCTTCTTCTTCTTCATCTTCGGCCATGGCGAGGGCCGAGCTCGCCATGGCCGGCGAGCTCGAGCTCGCCCAGATCTGGGTGAGCTTGGCCCTCGCCGGCGACGAGGCTTGCCCTCGCCGGCCATGGCGAGGGCCGTGCTCGCCATGGCCGGCGAGCTTAAGCTCGCCCAGATCTGGGTGAGCTCGGCCCTCGCCATGGCCGGCAAGCTCGAGCTCGCCCAAATTTGGCGAGCTCGGCCCGAGTCGGCGACGAGGCTGGCCCTCGCCATGGCCGGCGAGCTCGAGCTCGCACAGATCTGGGCGAACTCGGCCCTCGCCGGCGACGAGGCTGGCCCTCGCCACCGGCGAGGGCTATTTTTGATCAAAAAAAAAATTCGACCAAAAAACAATATTTTTTTTATCGAAAAAAAATTTCCACGATTTTTAGCTCGACCAAAAAAAATTTGTAATTTCCAACGAAAAAAATTCGTCGGAAAAAAAAATTCGTTTCCAATGAATTTAGCACGAGTTTTCCAACGACATTTTCCAAAGAAAAAATATTTATCGCAAATTTCTAACGAAAATTGAAATTTTTCGTTGGAAAAATTTCCGACGACTTATTACCAACGGATTTTTTTTCGTTGGAAATTCGTTTTCCAACGAATATTTCCAAATTTTTCGTTGAAAATTTGGTAGGAAAAAACATGTTTTTTTGTAGTGCCTGTCCCCTCCCCCACCCCAAGTGCCTGACGCCCCAGCGCCAGCGCCCGAGCTTTTGGAGAAGCTGTTCCCAGGCCACCACCTGCTGGCCCATGCCCCCTTCATGCATCACGGTCACCACCCAGCTCACGGGATGGTCCCGCACCACGGTTACCACCACAGAGTGCCCTCACATGCGCCGGCTCCCGCTCATCCCTACTAAGTTCTTGAACGTTCGATGGCTCATGGATATGCATGTTTTTCGTTAGAATAAGAGCCTAATAGATGTTCTTATAATTCATCCATGTATTACTTTACTACATGGCATGGCTTGTTGACCAGACATTACCATATTGCAGAGCTTGTGTAGCTCCTATCTATATCCCGTTTCTTGATTACTATCATAGCTATGCACCGGTCTTTAAATTTTTGAGTCTCATTGAGCTCATCTATGCGTTCATACCATGCACTCTCACATTTACCTTAATGTTTTCGTGCGCGATCCTTCCTTTAGTAGTAGCTCGAGTTCTCGCAATGGATAAGTGTGCACAAGTGAAATGGTACTTAATGTTAAAGCATGGCAGCCGTTCTAAACGTCGAGTGTTATCTCAGGATTGAAAAGTTTAAATTTGGGCGATATAAATATAAGATCAGGGGACGCAATAAACTGCAAGTACTTTAAGAAAATTTTATCAAGTTGGTCCTATATATCGAACATGATATATCCGGACTAATCAAGATATATTTCAAATAAAAACATCCAAAGTAAGGTTTCGTATAGTGATTTTCGCACTTGTTGTCACACGGGGTGATTGTTGTTGTCTACAAAGAGATCATCTCATGCAAGTTGCGTGATCGATCACTAGTTAGATTCCTACCAACCAAGATTCGACTTTTCTCTTGATTTACTTTAAGAAAATATTCAACTAGTATTTGATTTTCAATCTCGTCTTGTCCTAAAGCCAGCAGCGGAGCTTAATTAATTTGTCAGCGGATGCAATAAATTAAGTAAGGAGCAAGTTTACTAAGGTGAATATCGAAGATAGATTGAATTTTTCGCTATGCGGAAGGAGTAAAATAAATTAAAAAAATGTAAAATCACAAGGACGACCATATGAGCCTCAAAGCAAATGATCAAAACAAGATAACACGAATTAAAGCATCGAACGATATGTGGTCGGTTCTAACAATCTTCAAAATAACCTAATTGAGCTCTTGTTTCCTCCCTTTTGTTTTTAAAAATTTATCAGAAATATATCAGCTTGGGGTTTTTTGTGGTCAAAAAATTAGTTTGGGTTAAATTTGTCATATGTGTACCAGTTTTGAATTTTTTGTGATTAACAAATTAGTTCAGGTTAAATTTATTATAAATATACCAATTTGAGATTTTTTGTGATATTAATCTTAAATTTTACGTATTTCTTTTAGATATAAGACAGATTTAATGGATCTTTTGAGTTTGGGCCTCTTGATTGATGTTGCGGATGGGCTTTTCAAATTGGCATGTAAGATTACGGTCAAATCGAGGAATTGACTTAGTGGGTCCAATATTCAACATTAAATGGGATCAAATTACTCAATCGAACATTTTTACACATAATTATTCCTTGTTCAAAATGTATTTGATTGCGGTCGATTGACTCCACGCAAATACACTAAGCACCACAAATGCTAAATTACACCAAGCAACTAATCGATTTGACACTATAATATTGTACCAAAAAATGTATAGGACATTAGAAATCCAATCCATATCATCTTATCTTCTTTTACCCGGCCAAATAATCCGGACAACCAAACATGTCCGAGAATGATTTGACATCGAATTCAAATAGCGACCGGTTTTGCTTCTCAAATTCTACGTGACTGAACAAAGCAATTTTATGACCAAAAAAACAAAAGGAACAAAGCAATTTGCTTTCATGAGGAATGATATCACTGCCGAAAAGAAGAGTACAGAAAGGGGCTTGGCTACTGTCCTCGCCGTGGCTACTAGCAATGAATTGAGATGCAACATTTCTTTCCCATAATTAGGGCAGGCTCTGTGGATGCGTTTCTTATTTTTACCTACTGGTGCCAGTCTGCGCCAAAATTGAACGGATGGACTGAATTGACACAAATACAAAAATTTTATAACTCAAGTGGCAAAAAAAAAAAATTTGGGATTGAATTGCCATAATTATAATATGTTTATGACTTTTTTGTTAACCGGACTGCAATAAATGATATAAGAAGGTTTTTTTTTTTTGCCATAGATAAAGAAGTTGATGGTTTTAAAAAGAAAAATAAATGAACATTGGTAATCAATTCCAATAAGAGTCGATAACACAAAGCTAATTGGCAATTTAATAAAAAAATGTTAGTGATCGCCCTCGTTAAGATCAGTAAACTTTTACGGAGAAAAATAGGTGATTAAAATGGTAATGTAAATAGTTTCTTACTCAGAACTAGATTACCATGTTAGACACGCATGCATAATTTGCTATTGGAACAAGTCTACATGTTAAATATAACTATAAATTGCTGCAACAGAACAGCTTATAGCTACTATACAAAACTGAAGGAAACTACTATTGCCTTCCGCTTACATCCACGAGAAGACGCCGTCCCTAAATCTAAAATGAGCCGGCCATTCTTGTGTTTCATTACGCGGTCTCTTCCCTCTGCTCTGTCCCTTGCTTGATATTACCAATGTCGCATGCCCCTTTAACCCCATTACCCTCTCGTGTCCTCAGCCAGAACACTCTCTCTCTCTCTCTCTCTCTCTCTCTCTCTCTCTCTGGGTTTGGTGTTTGTATGTGAAGTCCTTTTCTTGATCATGATGGAGAGAAGGGTAACGAGCAGGGACTTTGCAAGAGATCACAACAAACTAAGCTTGTCCATGGGCCTGCAACAGAAACTAACCGAGAGCAAGCAACCGGCTGCCGTCGCCAAGCCTGAGCCAGCCCCCGACCTCATGGACTTCATGAACGACATGTTCTTCGGCACTGCCAGCACCGAGACGAAGGCGTATGATTTGACCGGGAACCTGGGGAAAGATCAAGATTATCAGGAGGATGATTTTGACAGCAGCACCAGGAGCAACAGCAGCAGGTTGACTCAGGCTTGGCTAGAAGAGGCCAGGCGGATGGTGGCCACTTCACCGGGGAGGTGCGAGTCGCCCTCTCGGCTCGTGGGGTCACCGAGATTCGCTGCGGCGGCTCAGGGCAGGCTCTCTCTGTCTTCCAAAATTGATAGAAGAGACCCCCTCTCTAGATCTGCTAGGAGGTACGTGTGTTTGAAACTTTGAAAAATGATAAACCCTCCATTTGGCATGAGGATATGTGAGACCTCTACACAAGTAAGCTTCGTAGTTTGGACATCCAATTGAGTTTCTAAAAATTTGATTGCGAGTATTTTTACTTTTAATGGTACTCAATTTATAAATAATGGTTACAAATATGATAAGTTGGTAATTGTGATTCATGGTACTGTATATCCAAGGGTCAAGTAAGGATTGAAAAATTCAATTGTTCCACGAAGCAAATGAGAAGGATGATTATTGTTGGCTAAAAGTTAGTAAATGAAAGTTTACTCCAAGATAGCCAGGTTACTCTGCAAACAAAAATTCGGTAAGAAGAATTCTAAAGTAAAAAAAAAATTAATTTATGAAACGAATTGACAGACTTATGTCTTGTCTGGATGTTTTGAATTAGTCTACGTGACTCTACTCACAAATTACAGAGATATTTTTGCATTTTAAAATGAGTAATGTTATGTATAATAAAAATCGATATATAGAGAGCGAGAGAATTTGTTTGCACGTTCTTATGATAAATTTCTAAAAAAAAATGGGCCCGCACATTTTTAATGTCTATCAATTTATAAATTTATTTCATAATATCCGTTTTGTGATTCTATAAATGGTCAATAACTTTTATGACCTTTAATTCGTTCAACGTGATGCTTAAATAATTTCTAAATATTCAATATAGTTCTTTTGCGAAACTTGTAATTAAATCCCTAAACTATTGCAATATGTGCAAAGTTCGTGTATTACTGTGAAGTTGGTGGCGAAAGTCCCGACATTTTCAACGTTAACATTCTCGGCTCTAATTATTCAACAATTTTTTTTCTACTGTTGGTTCTTTAATTTTTCTAAATGTCACACTTCAATTTTTAATTCTTAATAAATGTTTATGACTACTATTTAGCAAAGTATAATGTTGAACTAACTCTCTACTTGTAGAATGTTGCTAAGCTATTGATATGTAAACGGACTTTGATGTAATAGTAAGACGTAAACTTTATTTTGAATGTCAAAAGAATAATTTTATTATATTATTACGTGGTCGCATGTTGCGGTACTTCTTACATAACGGAGGGAGCGGTTAACTTAACTGTCAAACTGTCAACTGTCAAGCCTCGACACTGTGATCATCGAGTCCGACTGATCCTCGCTCTCCTCTTCGAGCAGGAACAGAGCCGTGGACAGCTTCAGCGGCGAAATTCTCTCCAAATCCGTCAGGCACGGCCGGAACCGATCGGAGACCCTCGATACTACGCCGGACTCTCCGACGGAGCCGTCCTCACCCGCCGAATCCGTCCACAAGTGGTTCTCCAACATCCTCCAACCCCCCAACACGAACGACTTATCTCAATCGCGACACTCCGTCAGCTCCGAGCAGCCGCCGCCTCAGCTTCTTCCGCTGAGGCAGTCGACGCACCGGAGGTCCAGATTTCAGAGCGATGCCTCTGCGGCCCAGCCGCAGGCGATTCCCGCCCCTCCTCGGCGCTTCCGAACCCCAGTGCCGTCGCAGGACGTGCAGCTGCTGTCTCCGCCGAAGAACTTGGTCGAGTCTGCTCACCGGACGTCGATTTCTTCCTCGACGTGCTCGGTGCCCGATGATCAGGTCCTGTCGCCGCCGAGGAGCCTAGTGGAGTCAGCTCACCGGAGGTCGGTGTCGGCGTCCACTTGTTCCCTCGATAAGATCGCGCCGAAGGCGATCGGTAATGGGCGGTTGAAGGAAGGCAATGGAGCAAGGGAAGTTGGTGTTAATGGATTTCTCAAGGAGCAGAGAAGCAAGATTGGGAAGATCTTCAATGGTGAGATCAATGCCAGGGCCAAGATTGTTCTCTCGGGACCTTCAAACAGTTAAGTGTCTTTCTATGCTTTTCTCCTTTTTTCCCGTTTTTCCCCTATGGTTCCATGACCGATGGTTTTCGTGGATAAAGATTTTTCCTGTGAATAGCGTTTTCTTGGCAATACTTTTCTTAGTCCGATTCTAGAACTCACTGATCTATAGGAGCTTCCTTCTACTGATGCGAGATCACGATGCTAATTGATTGTCTAACACTAATGTTAACAGTTCACTTGAGAGGAGCTGGAGTTTGACATCACATTGTATTACACTAAGCACTCGGGTGATGTTATACTACTTAATACTGCAGATGCTAGTTATTGGAGGATGGGTGCTTACTTCCGTTAACAATGATTGAAGATGAGCACAAACTTTTACAGGACACTTTGAAATCGTCGATAGACTTGTGTGAGCATGATCAATCACGTTTGGTTTGGTCACTCCCGGACCGACCAGGCTTGTCATTTTAGAACTTTGCTTAGATTTGAATTGTGCTTGTATGAAATCGTTTGGGGCTGCAGGTACAAGTTCTATGATAGCTGCAATATGCTATGCATGGCTTTTGGAGAATAGGATGAACAAGAAGGGAGAAGGCAATGGAGGAGGGTCCATTGCGGTGCCCGTGATGAACGTTAGGAGAGCGAGGATGTGGAAGCAACGTCAGGCTGCTTGGCTCTTTCACCGTGTTGGTCTTGATGCCACCTCAATGCTTTTTGCTGACGAGGTACTCGCTTTTCCATTGCACCACATGTTTGCTCCAACGGAAAAAAAAATGGTCTAATTACCAAAGGAACGTTAGTGTTTACAGTAAATCCTTCCCTGGAGTTTTGTGCTTACTCAGATGCTTTCTTTGGGAAGACTCTTCTGTTTCCTGTGGCTTCCAAGCACATTGCCAGATAAATAAAACATAGAACAAATAGATAATGAGAAACTTTTACTAGCCCAATGCAAGTAATGTGGTTGGAGAATATATGAATTCTCTTTCAAGCAAAGAAGTTTGTCGCTGTGTAAAAGTGGTTCTGGTTATTGCTGAGTTTATTATTGTCTTTAGATAGGGTGACTGTGCTTGGAATTTCGACATGGCCAATTATGATAAATTCTACATCAGAACCTGTAAGCTCAATATCCGGTCTATACCATGTCCATCTGCTTTGTGGATTGCTTAGACGAAGTAAGATGTTGTTTCTTCCACTTGGTCTAGGTGGATTTGGAAAGTCTAATGGTGGCTGGAAAATTAAGCATCCTTGTGGTTGGGCAAGATGTCCTCAAAACGAATGGTGAGGTCAGTGCATATCAATCACTGTAAATCATCTTTAGGCACCAAATAATTGCCATTTTCATTCATTGCACTTCAGAAGATGAAGATATCTGTATTTTACTCACTCTCTTAAGTCATTGAATGTCTAGGTTGGATCTCAATGCTCAGTTCTTACAGATAATTACTGTGAAGAAGCTTACGATCTGCTCGAAACTGAAGTGCTCAAGAAACTTTTGGCGAGTAAACTTTAGCCCGTTTCTGTAGAAAGCTGTGTAATCTTTGTACAAAAGTCACGGCTTAAAGCTTTTCTACAGAACTCTTACCATCTTCCCTCTTGCAGCTGGCGGGAATACTGCTAGACACTCAAAACCTAAATGCAACCGGCAAATTGTCTACTACAAGAGATGCTGAAGCAGTACAGCTGCTACTAGTTGGCTCAGCCCCCAATTACAGAAATACTCTCTTTGATCAACGTAAGCCAAATGTACCATCAGATTTTTGAGCGCGTCTATGAAATGTGTTCACATACTTGGTTTCATGGCCCCTCATCAGTGATGCAGGATCCACAAGATAATACCTTTACTGAGGCCTTGCAGCAAAACTATGGGAAGCCTCCTAATGGGAGTAAGGAATATATACTCATAGAGTCCTTGATCTGATTTACAGTGGTAAATGCAATTTTGCACGAAATTAGCACCAAAATGATCTTTGCTTTTATGGTAAAACACCACAGGTAGTTCCATTACTGGATCTAAGGTGGACCATAGCGTTCCTGAAAGAAAGTCTACCTCTGTCCATACCAAAGAAGGCATTAAGAAAGGTCCGAAAACAAATCAGCATGATGCTAAAACTGCAAAAACTGACAGGTTATCCCCAAAACAAGGTGAGACTTTACATAATTTTGTTTCACGTCGAGAAAGCGGAATTTCTGTTGGCATCTCGTAATCTTCGGCTGTTTGGTGCATGGTCCTCATATAGTACCAGTTCATTATTCCAAAGTTTGTGATAGGTATCGTCCAATTTGTGCAGATAAACAGAGTCCAAATCCTGTACAACCTCCAAAAAAAGCATCCGATGCTGGTCGAGGAAAGAATACGTTCTTCCTTGCCAGGTGGTTTGGTTTTGGATCAAAATGAATGGCCTGTGAAGTATGATCGTTTCAAGGAACTCTTGCTGAATTGGAAGTCAAGATCGATCTCCCATATTGCTGATAAGCAAAATGGGTAAAAAAGTCGGTCCTCCAAAATATTCCTTTATTCTTGCTTTAGGTCTCATTATGGCATGAAAGCGTACTTATATAAGAGATTTTTTTTTGTTTTTTTACATAAGAGATTGAAGAAGTGGTAAAGGAGCTTTTTCGAAGACTAAATACCACTGTGGTATGCCATCATCTGTAACATCAGTTATTCCTCCTAATGTAGCAGTCTTCAATTTGCCATTGGAAACAGAACTTTTCCTTTGTGGCTGTTGCTTTGTCGTCACTTCTTTGAGTAGCTTCTGTTGATCTCAGCTCATTGTGATGTTCTTGTCTGTGGAAGATGAGATCATACCAGATGAACATTGTTTGCGGATCAACCGCCATAATTCCCAAGGAATATATTGAAATCCGGTGCTTCGCCTTTCTGTCTGTTGCTACAGATCGGGAAGATGTATATTTACAGAGTATACCTTTATCAATTTCTTTAAAACACACGGAGCTACATTACTGTAGTTTTTTTTAACTGAGAGTGTTTGTTTCATTTCCAACATGTTTTTCATTTTTTTGCTTTGCACATGCTATCGGGAAAAAATTGCCCCTTTTCCACCCATCCTCAATCATCTTTATTCTTCCCGTCACGGCAGGCTATAGAAAACCCATCATGCTATTGACATTTATTGATATTTACTTACATAAGCTGTAAGTTGTAACTACTCACCAGTCTTCACTTCATCTAGGCATTCTCATTCTGAAAGTGACTTCATCTTTGACTTTATACATCGTCTGTTTCTGCCCACAAAATGGGCAACTGATCCTTTCGGAGCTTGGATAAGGAAGTGACTGCTCTATTTTATTCTGATTTAGGAGAAGACTTTAAGCCTTTGAGATGATGCCGGTCAAAAAGTTTAAACCTAGATCATTACAAGTATCAATCATTATGGCGGTCAATGTTGTGTACAAGGCTTCGCCAACTAAGTTGGCACTATTGACGGAGCCAAAGGAAATTCAACAAAAAGATTAAGAAAAATAAAAGATAACAGCGAAGTTTTTTATGGACGAAAATGGTGTCAAATTTGTGTTGACGGTGGGTCGGTTTGCTCTGTTAGAAGTCATAATTTCCTATTGCTTCTAATTATCTTTTTTTTGACCGGCTAGGACTTATATTCCATTTGGAGTACATTTCTCCCCATGTTCTGTCCTTGAATGCTTGTCTGATTAACCAACTTCCATTGTTGTTAATTAACGAAAGAAAGCAAAAGTAGTTATACCTGTGTCGTGTATTCCTAATGCCGCGTTAAGGTAATCCTAACCAGTAAAACTTTACATGCTGAAAAAACCTAACCAAGAAATTAGATAGATCTTATACAGATGCGTGTAGATGGCCTCAGCAGAGTGCAAAAACAGGGAATGAAATGAAAAAGGCGACACATCATAGGAAGAGCACATGTGCATTCTCTTTGCAACGCTTTAGGCTGTTTCGTCGTCATCTTCGAGGAGAGAAGCAGCTTGCTTTGCCCAGTCACATGCATTAGCATTGTTTTCCAGACACAGACATTCAGTAAGTTATTGACCTATTTCCAAATCTTGTGTATAAAAAATATATATGGTTGCAGAAGGGCATACATATATTGGGAGACAGAATCTTTTTGGAACCCAAAAAGAAAAAGAAAATATTTGCTCACTTTTCAAGATCAGATCAAGAGAGAAAGAGAGGGGGATAGGCTCCTCTAGATGGGGCATTATTGGGCATGTAATTGATCCAATCTTTCTTGTCCAACTATGCCCACTTGTTCCTCCCCAGCTGTAAGTTACCTCCAAGCTCTCTTCTCTTGGCCCCGCCACATCTAATCCTCTCTCTCTCTCTCTCTCTCTCTCTCTCTCTCTCTCTCTCTCTCTCTCAATCCAATCTGTATTCTCACCACTCCATGTTGCTGGCCCATAACATGCCTGAAGACCCATACAAATTCTTGGCAAATCTAGCTTTTTTCTGGGGACCTTGACAATATACTCGAGTTTGGCCTAATATGATTCCTCTACTCAACCTTCCAAGCATAGAGAAATAAGCAAAACTCTGTGGACCCACTTGCAGAAATCCCATCCACAGAACCTGAGCTCTCCGTTTGCGATGACAATGGCGTTGATGCGTATGGCGAAGATGCCGAGGACACAGATATTGATGACAAAATCGGCTTGAATATGAACAATGCATGCCTTAGCCCAGGACTAAAAAGCCAGTCATGGACATCCCAATAGACTTCCACTCTAAGCTTGTTAACATAGACGGACTCATTACCTCTGAATTTCCACTGAAGGTGTTTCACATGGATTGCCAATTGCCCGTCGATTCTTATCTCCATTTCTGGTTCGATCCCATTTGGTGAACTGCCATCGCTGATGCTCCCGCCACTGAAATTCCTGTTCTTACATTCGATCGATATCTCATGGCATCCATCCTTCTCATAAAACTTAGCCCTTGTCGAGAACTTCTTTTTACCGAATATATGCTCTTTCTTCGAAACTAAAATCGGATCAATAAGAGCCGGCCTACAACCAGTCTTCCTATAAGCATCCTTCTTCAGATCACCAACAAGCAGAACAACTTCCTGTTCGCAGACTACGGCGACATAGTACTCCGAGTTCGGCTCAGTTTCGCCATTAAATTTCGCTGCTTTGAGGTCCCAGAAAATGTCAACAACTTTTCCCTCAGCCTTGAAGTGCTTAGATCCTTGTTTCCTCCAAAAGTACCACGGTTTGAGCTCCACTTTGCATGTGTACTGGTTTTCTCCTTCGGGGCCTTCGACTGATACAGAGAGGCCATGAAGCATCATATTCTTGCACCATGTGATGGTGATCAATCTGCACTGATCAGCAATCTTTGTACGGTAAACGGACATGAAAACGCTCTGGCCGGACCTTGTCACAGCAGCCTGATCATCACTCAGCTTCTCACCGGATGAAAAGCAAGCGGGAATCCCAATCTGGTCTTGCATTCTTTTGCTTGAATCTTGATTGATCAACTTGATTATGGACAAAGGCCGGCTAAAATCAAGAAGTAGCAGCAGCTCAAGTGATGAGAAAATATGGGTGCGAGAGGCAGGATGAAAGGCCTATGAATATCAGCATAGAGAGAGAGAGAGAGAGAGAGAGAGAGAGAGAGAGAGATCTTACTTGCTAAAATATATTCAATCAGAGATGCTGCCAGAGGTGTTCTTCTTGGCAGCACTTACTTACAGAAAGTAAAAAAAAAGATTTTTGTTTGTCCAAACTGTCATAGAGATGGCAGTGACTGAGAGTTAGTGAAGATGTCCTTTTTATATCCTTCAATGATTTGTTGCCTTGCCTAATTTCCTCTCAACTGGACTTTACATCTCTTTGATATTGTCTTCTTATTTAATTGATTTCCTTTTTTCTAACTAATTAAAGCTAGAGACAGCTTTTGTGAAACCAAGGTGTTTTCTTTTGCTTCTGTAACACTTAAATTACTCTTTCCCATGCATGTTGAAAAAGCAGAGACGCCATTTTTTCACCGGATTTAAAGTACAGTTTATTGCGTTTAAAAAGAAAAACCAAATACAGCTCTGCTAAGCATACCAGGCACATGATATGTTTGGAGAAAAAAATTAACAAATATGACCAGTCTACACCTGGTTTTAAGAAAAAAAAAGTAAGAGGGAAAGGCGGAGAGAGAAACTTTGTTACTTCAACGTGGGCCTTCATAATTTTCTATGATTTGAGTTGAACACCAACTACAACAACGTGGAAATGCACTTTTAACCTTTTTTTCTTCGAAAACGGTGTCTGAGCGAGGAATTTAGGCCCAGTTAACAGTAGTAGTAGTGGCAGAAAGTGAGAAGTCTGCCTTCTATGGTTCTGCAAGCCATAGATTGGGCCCAAATCTCAGTCTTTCTCTGCTTCTCACAGCTCAGAGATAAAGATGGGGCAAGTGATTAGCAGACGAAACTCACCACTCCATGTTGAATAAGGCAGGTTGTGAAGGTCCCATCAGGCAATTATTTAAAAAGTTCCATCGTGGGACTGAACAAAAAAGATGGCATCTTTAAAGAGTCTCTGTTTTCTTTTTCGTCTCGGCCAGTTTTCAATTTGTAGTTTCTGAGTAAGTATTTCCCAGATAACTTAATCAAGAGCATTTTCCAAACAGAAACCCTTCTCAATACAAGAATGAACTTTGCAATTAGAAGCCAATGATTGGTGCTCCAAGACCAGGCATTTCATGCACATCTTTAATGATGATGAAATATAGAATCTAATTACATGCAGAGAATCATGCCCTTTTCTTCAATGTGGTATCAAGAAAAGAGAGAAATTGAGGGTATATACAATGATAAAATGATATATGTTATTATGAGAGGGGGGAAGGAGAAGAAGTGGGCATGTTGGATCTCTATTATTTAACCAGTTGTCACAGATTACCCATCTAAGAAACAGTTGTATCAGATTTTTTTTTTTTTTGGACATAAACAGTTTTATCAGATTAGGTGAGAGAAAAGGTGATTTCTTGCACCTTGTTTGATTAGTTTGACATGGAAAGATTTGACTTCATTTATTGCCAAAGTAGAATCCTATGCGACTTTTCTTGGACTTCGGTTGTTATGTGTAAGTCCCATCATGAGATTATTTTAAAAAAAGGCAGCAACTTTAATTATCTTTTCATAATAACAATTGTTTAAGAAAGACCTTTTCCCTTCTTTATCAAGAAAATCAAGAAATCGCGAAGAAGTAATTAGTCGCATGCCGAAAGGAAAGAAAACCTTTTCTTTACGAGACGATAAAGAGCGGGGTGTTTTCTTGGGCTTCTGAATTTGATGTACTTTTACGACCTCTGGGAAAAAAAAAAAACTTTGACTTTACTACGGTTGAGTTGTGAGTTGTCTGAAATCCTTTTTGGCGGGGGAACTCTCAACTGTCATAGAAGAACTCGAGCGGATAAAAAACCGCAAGGTTCTTGATCCGGCCACTGTTGTTGATCTGGAAAGTTCCTAACTTTGCAAAGTAGCATTGTGACTTTCCTCTCGCTGGTAGCTCAGAGAGTCGAAGTACTGGAACTTCGAGTTCGAGCTTAAGCCATTATGTCTTTGAGAGTTTCCCGTATGTTTTCGATTTGAAACATTCTACAGTTTTTGCGTGCCTATTATCTAGTCTTTGGGAAGTGTTATTGGCTGAAAGCCACGCATGATGTTTCAGCTTTCTGCTCTAATTGGAGCAACAATACTTGCCAGGAAACATTGAAAAGAAACGAAACTATCAACTTGTACTGGAAAGAGTAAAAAAGCTGCACATGTTATCAATTTGGATTGGATAACATGGTCTGGCTCGTGTGGTTGATTAGCCGATGTTAATGTTGTCATGCATCTCAATGAAAAATTAAACATCCCGGTGATATTTGGCCATCTCGATGGGGATCTATGTTGGTCCCTCAGTACCTAGAGATTGTCAGTTGACCGGCCCAATAAGCATTTAGTATTCGACCCACTGGAGACTCTTTCACCATAATTTCTTTGTGTAATTTGCAAAAGATTTTCACCAACTTCTTTTCCATTGTTAAGAATGCACACTCTGTTTTAGCAGAGAAAAGAAATGAAGATGTTGCTGATTCAACCAGGAAGGCAAGAAATGAAGTCAACAGTAAAACTTCCAGCTTCACGTGGCCAACTATGAGTGAAGCTCTCCTACTGCAGAACCGTTTTTCTATTTTTGAGCATTTAACTAAATGAACAAACTTTACTTTCTTCTTATGTTATTCTATTAGTTTGTTATCTTCATTAGATGAGCTGTAAAACCACCTTTGGTGGTTCTTCATGATTAGATCATGTAATATAAATAGAGAATAGAGCAAATGAGATGGCTTCACCTGGATTGTTGTTCTTCTCTCTTTTTGTTTTGTAAGTCTCACATGATATCGGAGCCAGCACGAGAATGGCAGCAAGAACACAGAAATATCCTTTCCAATTCATGTTATTATCTCCAACTTCGTCACGATCAAGCTAGCTGAAGACAACTTTCTTCTTTGGCAAGCGCAGTTCCACAGATTCTTGCGAAGCCAAGTACTATTTGGATTCATTAGTGGTGAAATTCCATCACCTACTCAAACATCACAGGTTGAAGTTGAAGGTAATGGAGCTGAAGTTGGGAATCCCGATTACACAGATTGAGTAAGAACTTATCAACTTGTATCATTATAGATTAGTGGAACTGTATCTGAGAATATCCTGAGTCTGATCATTGGTTTAGAAACTTCATATGAGGTATGGCAAACTTTACTTAATCGATTCACACAGAAGTCTGTAGCTAGAGAATTTGAGCTAAGAGGGAAGTTAAAAGCCTATCAGAAACAGGATCAAGCATTGTCTGTTTATCTCAGAGAATACAAATCAATCTGTGATCAGCTAAATGCAATTGGGAAGCCTATAGATGAGATAGCTAAGATGTTTTGTGTTTTGAGGGATTAGAATTTGAATATGAGAATTTCAAAACTACCATGTATTGCTTGAAACCTCAACCAAAATATGATAAAGTAATTTCACAGTTAGAGAGGTTCGAAACAAGATTACAAAGCTATTCCTCAAGCCAGTACAATCCTCATCTAGCCTACTATGGACAAAGAAAATCTGAAGTTCAGTAGAAGGTAGAACTGATAGAGAACTTGTTCAGCAAAACTTTGGTTTTGAAAGTCAAAGAGGTAGTAACCGCGGAGGACGTAGTTATGGCAGAGGATGCTCATTTAACAGTAGAAATCATAGTTATGGATATCCTGGAAGAAATCAAAGTTACAAGCCAAATAGCTTGAATCAGAATAAGGAGGATCAACGTTTTAAGCAGTTCAATAACTTTTCTAGCTCCGGTCAAGGATTTTGCTCATATGCAGGTTCTTCACAAAAGTATCAAGATACCAAATCATATCCCTCCTCAAATTTAACATTTAACAAACATTTGCAGGATGAGAAAATACCAAATACTACTCGGTTGGAGTGTCAAATCTGTAAACGTCCCAGACATCATGCACTTCATTGTTGGTATCGATTCGACAACTCATACCAGGCTGATGAGATTCCAACAACATTAACAGCAATGCATCTTGATGATTCTAAAGGCAGTGAGTGGTATCCAGACACTGGTGCAACTGCTTATATCATTGCAGATTCTGGTATTATTCATAACTCCTCTAAGTAC
This sequence comes from Syzygium aromaticum, assembly GCA_024500025.1. NCBI lineage: Eukaryota > Viridiplantae > Streptophyta > Magnoliopsida > Myrtales > Myrtaceae > Syzygium > Syzygium aromaticum. The sequence goes on along the minus strand of CM044895.1, from coordinate 28,910,881 downwards.
AATGGGACTAATACAGTTATGATAGGGAATGGCTCATGTCTAACTATTGCCTATATTGGTGATGTTGTGTTACATATCGAAATCAATTCATTACCTCTAAATGATGTGCTGATTGTTCCTAAAATCAAAAAGAATCTTCTTTCAGTATGAAGACTAACAAATGATTATCCCCGCTCATTTGTTTTTGATAAAAATGGGGTTTATATATAGGACAATCGTACCAATACAACAGTGATGCTCGGAAGGAAAGTTAGAGGACTTTACCGAGTGGATCCACAAACCACAAAGGCCTTATTCACTCAAAGACATAAAGCTATAGGAGAAGATGTATGGCACCAGCGGTTAGCTCACACCAACTTCAAAACATTGAAATATCTGCAAATTCAGCAATTGATTCACTGCACTACAAGAACTCAAACTATGTGTAGAAGTTGTCAAGTTGCCAAGAGTACTACATTACCATTTCCTTTATCAAAATCTGCGGCTACTATTCCTTTAGAGAAGATTCATTGTGATATTTGGGGTCCATGGCCAGTCAATTCCTTTTAGAATTTCAAATATTATGTCATCTTTGTGGACAACTTTTCCCGTTATAGTTGGATTTATCCAATGACATTGAAGTTAGACTTCTATGACATCTTTGCCATGTTTCAGAAACAAGTAGAGAATCAATTTGATCGTAGAATCAAAATTTTTCAATGTGATGGTGGAGGAGAATTCACTAGCAACAAATTTCAGATTCATTTACAGAATTGTGGCATTAAACAATGTGTTTCTTGTCCTTACACACCAGAATAGAATGAGATTTCTGAAAGAAAACATCGCCATGTGGTTGAATTGGGCTTAGTTACGCTCTATCATGCTAGAATTCCATTAAAATACTGGGTTGATGCATTCATGACTGCTAACTACATTGTCAATATACTTCCTACACCAAAGTTACAACTGCACTCACCCTACAGCAAACTTTATCAACAAGAGCCTAGCTATGAACATCTCAGAGTCTTTGGCTGTGCATGTTACCCCCGTCTCAAACCATATGCACAACATAAATTTGATCCACGATCACTCACATGTGTATTTTTGGGATATAGTGAACGTCATAAAGGATATTGATGTCTTGTGCCTGCTGATGGTCGTATATACATTAGTCGACATGTGCTGTTCGACGAAAGTTTCTTTCCTTTCACTAAGAAACTAACAATAGAGTACAATTAGTATACTACTCTGTATTGACAATGGGCAGAAGAAGTTAATTTTCTGGATTCTACAAGTGTAGAACAGGTGAAATATCACTCAAATGGACATCTAGGACATTTACAGGATAGTGGAATCTTGGAAATTGGTCATTTACATACATCTCATCCTGTTGTAATGCCATCAAATTCATCTCACTTACAATTGCAGTCTGCCTTAGTCTCTGACGAACAAGAAGTTCTTCCTCACACAATTGAGACACTAGATGAAATCATTATCGACCAAACTTAGCAAAATCCTCCACCTAATTCACAAGGTACACTTTCTACCCATTCTATGCAAACTCGACTAAAATCTGGCATTGTAAAGCCAAATCCCAGATATGCATGTCTGGTTGAATACAAAGTTCCTCTTGAACCACGATAAGTTAAATCAGCCTTAGCAGATGAAGGTCGGCATAAAGCAATGCAGGATGAAATAGATGCTTTGCATGAAAATTAGACATGGATATTAGTTCCTCGAACTAACCAAATGAATGTCATAGGATGTAAATGGGTGTTTAAAACTAAGCTAGCACCTGATGGAAGCCTTGATAGATTGAAGGCTTGGTTAGTGGCTAAGGGGTTTCACTAAGAAGAGGGAGTTGATTTTACAAAAATATTTAGTCATGTTGTCAAACATGCCACCATCCGTATAGTGCTCTCAGTGGCAATGATGAAGCACTGGTCAATACATCAATTTGATGTTAAAAATGCTTTCTTACATGGAACATTAAATGAGACAGTCTATAGGGAGTAGCCACATGGTTTTACACATCCTCAGAGGTCTCAATTTGTATGTCTCCTCTAGAAGTCCTTATATGGTCTTCGTCAAGCGTTGCATGCTTGGTTTGAAAAGTTTAGCAACTTTCTTCTTGAAGTTGGTTTCTTCTGTGGCACAACTGATCCCTCCCTCTTTGTGCTTCATGATGGACCAGACACAGTGCTTCTGTTGCTCTATGTAGATGATATTATATTGACTAGTAGCTCAGATCAGCTACTCACTAAACTGATTCAATCACTAAGTCTTCACTTTCACATGAAAAATCCCGGGTGTCTCCATTACTTCTTAGGGATTGAAGTCAAATGCACCACTAATGATCTTTTCCTATGTCAAACCAAGTATGCTCTTGATCTTCTGACAAGAGCCAACATGACAGAATGTAAATCTGTCTCAACTCCTCTGTCACTACGATCAATCATCATGACAAACGATACGCTCCTACTAGCCAATCCACTTAAATATAGAAGTCTAGTTGGTGGTCTTTAATATCTAACAATAACTCGTCCTGATCTTGCTTATGCAACAAACTTATTATGTCAGGAGATGCAACAGCCAACAGTTGGAGATTTTCATAAATTGAAAAGGGTTTTTTGCTATGTTAAAGGAACCGTTCATCTTGGTATTTTTATTCATTCTCACAATTCAACTCCCTTATATGGATTCTCCGATACTGATTAGGTTGGTTGTGTTGACACCAGATGCTCAACTACTGGTTTCTGCACTTATCTTGGTTCTAATATCATTTCGTGGGCAGCTAAGAAGCAACCTACTGTGTCTCGTTCCTCCACAGAAGTTGAATATTGAGCACTTGCATCTACTACTGCTGATCTTACATGGATCAGCTTTGTTCTATGTGACATTGGTTTATGTCTCTCCTCACCCGCACTTTTGTTTTGTGATAATCAATCTGCCATTTCTCTTACTGCCAATCCTATCCTACATGCTCGCGCCAAACACATCGAAGTTGACTTCCATTTTGTTTGAGAAAAAGTTTCCTCAAGTTCTCTCAATGTGCGTTATGTTCCCAGCCCTCATCAACTTGCTGATATTTTTACCAAATCATTGTCACGCTTGTCTCACTTTATTATCAGAACCAAATTGGGTATGGGCTTTCGATCCCTTCCCAATTTGCGGGGGGATGTTAAGACTGCACACTCTGTTTCAACAAAGAAAAGAAATGAAGATGTTGCTAATTCAACCAGGAAGGCAAGAGATGAAGTCAGCAGTAAAACTTCCAGCTTCACGTGGCCAACTATGAGTGAAGCTCTCCTACTGCAGAACCGTTTTTCTGTTTTTGAGCATTTAACTAAATGAACAAACTTTACTTTCTTCTTTTATTTTTCTGTTAGTTTGTGATCTTCATTAGATGAGCTGTAAAACCACCTTTGGTGGTTCTTCAGGATTAGAACATGTAATATAAATAGAGAACAGAGCAAACGAGATGGCTTCACCTGGATTGTTGTTCTTCTCTCTTTTTGTTTTGTCAGTCTTCACATCCATGAATTGGTCGATCGATTCAGCAAATCATTTTTTGGATAAGAGAACCATATGGCATGGGAAACCCACCCTCAGGTTCTTGCTGCAGTAATGCAATTCCTGCATCAAACTCGAGAAGCCCGAACAAAGTGCGTAGCTTATAATGCTATGTGAAAAACGTTCGTGATTTTACTTATAAGCATCTTGTAAGGCATCAACACACAGAATGAAAGGCACTGGGATAAGTTAACGCCAGGACACTACGGCTGTTCTTTTGAGTTAATGCTACTTATGATCAACTCCATGAAGTTGCTTGTTTTTGTACCCTGAGCAGGAAATGCCTAGGAAAGAAGAGAAAATGTGATTCAGCCTAAATGGTTGCTGACTCGCTATGGCACCTATGATGATGGTCTGAAAGAAATTTTGCAAGTAAGGAGGACAGTGGCAGACATGAGCGTTATAGCTAGGTTCCTTTAAAAGGCATGGCGATCTATCTTGATTCCTTGGATTCTCTCTCCATGTCATTGGTAGGCTTTGCTTATAGTTTGGAGAAGCAAGCTATAGCACTCCTGTGCCGATACTAAATTTGCAACCTCTCTGAGTCGCAGAGCAATGCCAGGTGGAAAATTGACAGCACGTGCAGACAAAGCTGGCTGCTAGTGAAGTTTCCGAGAGAATCCTTTGGGACACCAAATTCGTCTTCGGTGTGTTCTTGCGACCTTTTTTAACCATTGTTGTTATCTATTATACGACCTCTAGCCGTTTGTCATACTTGGGACAACATAAACATCAAGAGTATTGCCCTGCAAAATGGGAATCGGTTTAAAATTCTTTTTCTCATGATCGGTGATTGCTTCATCAACTGATTTTGATTATGCATTGCACACGTTCCTCCCTTTTGTGGTTCCTTTTTGATGGATTCAGGCTCGTGTTGGAGTTTCACCAGACACCATATTCAGTTAGATTCACTGTAGGATGTTCCTCTTCTGGAGGACTCATTGAAGCTGACTTCTAGATACTCTTGCAAAGATTTTTACCTGAACCAGTGAGTGAAGGATTAGACACTTCCTAGGGCATAAGGGAATTTTCATGCTGTCACATCACATATGTGCTGTGAATCGGCTCTGGTAACCTCTGTTTCTTTGCCATGTCCTTTGAAGCATGAAAAAACAAAGAATTCCCAAGATATCCAATCACAGCCATGTTATAACAAACTGAAGTTGATTTTGTAAGTGATGCATAATTAAATGTCCAATGTGTAGTACTGGGCCACATCCAAGATTCAGAAAGCGTTCTACTTTCAAATTATGCTGATCCTTAACATTAATGCTACACAATTTGTATCCGTGGTAGTTGATTAGAGGGAAAGACGCTCTGATACTGAGTTTATGCTAGATATCAAGATGTTTTGCTCAATCTCCTTCTGAAATTTGATTAGGAGATTCATTGCAGTGCTAGTCAGGGTTTTGTTTCTGATTTGTCTGATGATAACTCTGCTTAAAGAAAAGCTAATCTTACGTGAACATACCCATGTATGTCCTATCTCGAGTATTCTGCAAGCAGGGAGCGATATGCCCCATGTGAAGGTAATGCAAAGAATTAGAATAAGCTCTTGAATAATGTACAGGCATAGACGTTCCAACCCCGGTCTTTTGATCGAACTGTCACAAAGTTCTACTAATCAGCATGACCCTCCATATGTACTGATGAAGTGGTTGTCATGACTACTAGTTTTTATGGCAGAATTTCTTGTCTTTCTGCTTTGCAAGTAAGATGTCTTTGATATGGCAATTTCTGGTACTAATGAAACCCTCAACAGATACTTGGGCTAGTATGACACAACTGAGGTGGGCTTTAAGCCCCACAAGCCAACTTAATCTACACAGAGTAGGTTTCCTTATGCTGCTGTCATCAAGGACATGATATCCTCCTTTATTCAGCAGAGTCGCTTCTTGGTTCTACGTAAGTATCTCGATCCGTAACAGGTGAATATCGATCCACGGATTTTTGCGGCGGCACTTTTTTGTTACTATGGTCACACAGAGACCCTTCTTGGTGCTTGTTGGTTGTGTTGCTAACGAAAACTTGCGAACACCCAGGGTTTTCTTGACATGCTTATTGACATGTCATCCTCTTCGGTCTATACCGAAAGTCACTCGTTGCTTGGTGATGCTTGGGAAGCATCTGTCTCACCATCTGTTGGGAAACTCAATCCCCAATCGATATATTCGAAATGTATTCGAAACAAATTTGATCAATGCGAAAAACGTGCCCGAGAACCATCAACTTGTATCACCGATCGTACAGGCATATCACACAACAAACATATCTGATATTGTCATAGATTAAGTGTCACTTTGCACTTGAGAGTTCTTCGACAGTCTTTCGTACTCATTTGCATTCTGAAGGAATAGCAGAGAAAACATTACGTTTAAAGGAGTGTGCTCTTTTGCATATGAAAAAAACACATTAGTTTTTCCAAGGGATGCCTACTATTTATAATGATAGGCAAATAACTACATTGTGAGCTCTTGTGGCTCACGGGCCGGGTTTGACCCATTTTGCATTATGTTTTTCATCTTCCACTCACTCACGATGGGCTAAACACAACTCTCTTCCTTGCAAAGTTCATATTGGCAAATAATCCGTGCGACCGACATACTACGAGAACTCATTGTTATACATCTGTTAGGAATATATAACAGTTTAAATTGGGCATTATCCATAGTAGAATTAGTATGCAGTTCCCTAGATCAATCAATCACCTTTTTTTTATCTCTCTTGTTCTCTTTTAATATCTTGTATATTGTATTCACAACTATAATTTACTCAAAATCATAATTGGTCAACTTGTAAATACAAATATAAAATGTGACATTATAAATCAAATTGATCTTCCTCTTTTCTTAAACCTCTCCATTTCAATCCAACTCGTTTTTTTAGAAATGCCCCGTTAGGCCAAATTATCATGATCATCGGCAACATCCTAAAATAACAAACACTGAATAGAAATTTTGAGAATAAGTAAGAATCGTAATGGCACTTTAATTGAGAAAAACTATTTTCCTCAAGAGTCTCACACGACTTAAAAAATTGAGATCATAATTTTTTTTTTCCCAACTCTTATCAGTCATTCCATGCATACATAATATGAAATACATATTACGGTATTCTCTCATTTTCCCATAAAGCATATGTCTTTACTCTCAATACCGTACAGATGATAGTTTAAACATACTCAATGCCTAACTTGAGTTCATAAATCTACTCTATTCATAAGCGTCTATCAGAAGTTACATCTAGCATTAAAGACAGGTAAAGTGAAATATGTGAGTCATTTCACTTTTGGACATCATAATCTATATATCCTCATCTTAACATTCTATTAAGGCGATGTTCATACTGCAAGTTTGAGCTCTCAATTATTACCTAGATAACATGCTTAAAACTATCTTATTTCTATTCATTACACAGTGAGTAGAGGCGATTACCCGTGTAAGTGGGGTTAATCTCTCATCTGTTCGACATACATTTTCAATATAATGCACTCAGTATCGATATTCACAAACGTCATACAAACTTATAAGCTTTGATAATAACAAACTTCATTAATAGTGAACATTCAGGAAAAATTACAATATTCAGTACATCATATTTTACACAGTCTTAGATATCTCACATGACCATGAAAAACTTCTCTAAGAATCGGCTTCGTCATAAGATCTGCTATCATCCTTTATGTAGATATGTACTTCACATTTACTTCCTTTCGTGTAACCATGTCCTTGACATAGTTATATTTTATATCTATATGTTTGGTCTTTCTATGGTACTTGGGATCCTTAGTGTACGTTATTGCTGCTTGGCTGTCACAATAGACCAATACTGGGTTTGTAGCATTCTCAATAACACCTAAGTGATCCAAAAATCTTCCAAACCAAACAGCTTCTTGTGCCGCTGCTAATAGAGCCACGAACTCGGCTTCCATTGTAGATAAGGCTATACACTGTTGTTTCTTACTTTTCCAAGATATGGCGTCATTATTCAGCAAAAACACGTTTCCTCAATCTCTGATCGACATATTCGAAATGAATTTGATCAATGCAGAAAACATGCCCGAAAACCATCAACTTGTATCACCGATCGTACGGGCATATCACACAACGAATATACCCGGTATTGTCACAGATTAAGTGCCACTTTACGCTTGAGAATTCTTCGATCGTCTTTCGTACTCGTTTGTATTCCGAAGGAATAACAGAGAAAATGTTACGTTCGAAGGAGTGTTCTTTTGCATATGAAAAAAACACGTTAGTTTTTTCAAAAGGTGCTTACTATTTATAATGATAGGCAAATAACTACCTTGTAAGTTATTGTGACTCACAGGCCAAATTTGACCCATCTTGAGCGATCCATTCATTATGTCTTTCACCATATGAGCATGGCCTTCTCCCAGAATATGCAGAATTCTAATGGCAAATCTTGGTTTTTAAAACTGTCGAGTCTTCTGTAACCCTGGCTAATCACAAGGCAATTCCCCGAGAGAAACTTGGTGAGCCTCAGTGAGCTCGTGAAGCAGCAAACGTGTGTACCAGAGTTGAATTACGTGGCGCCAATGGGAGGCTCAATCGGTTTGGGCTTCCTGTGGGGCACCAGGACACCATCATCGGTCGTTTCACACTGCCTCCGTGAACCACAAAAAAAGCAGTAGATGGGTGATCTGCTGCACAATATGAGCCTCAAAAGTGAGTGTTCCATTCCATAAGCTAATAGAAATCAACATATAAAGATTGAGTCTAAAAAATTCTCTTTGGTTACAATCTTGGGCACCTACCTATGGAAAATCAGGTCCAAGATTGGCCATGATGGTTTCTCGAAGATCCTGAAAATAAAGGAAAAAGAAAATCTTGCTCACTTGGTAGAATTCACCTTTGCAAATCATTGAATATTACTGGTCGAATCAAATAAAATTGATATAAAGGTTAATAATACGAAAAACTCCAAACTGATAAATTTATTACAAATTAATTTTTTTACCACCAAAAACCCTAAATCGGTATATCTATAATAAATTTATCCCAAACTAATTATCTGATCATCAAAAACCCTGAACCAGTATGCTTGTGACAAATTTACCCTTTGTTAAATTAGATTAATATCATGAAAAATCATAAATCGGTACACTCATGACAAACGAAGGGTGTACCTATCAACTGTCATATGTCGTCCTACTTCAAAATTTGACGATAAAATTTAACAAAAATTAATGAAGGATAAATTAAAATCTTTAGTTATATTAACGCTCGGTGTAAACTGAGCTATGAATATTTGTCTGCGAGGAGAGGTGGGGGCAAAGCCGGGCAGTGCACACGTGTCGTATTTCCAGCCAGGTTGCACGGAAACCGGGTGCAACCTGCTCAACCCAATCCCTCCCCCCGTTCTCCCCAGAGAAGGAAGCGTGAGGAATGGATGGCCCTCTTTGATTTTGCAGAGATAAAACCTTCTCCTTCTCTATCCTCGCTCACTCGCCTCTCTCTCTCTCTCTCTCTCTCTCTCTCTCTTCTTCAGCCCATTTTCAAGCTCTCTGCAATTCGCAGAGCCCGACAATGGCGATCTCTACCTCGGCCTCGTCGAAGCTCGTCTACCCGTGCCCCGCCTCCTCCTCCTCCTCCTCCTCCTCCGGCCCCGCCCGCGCTCTCCCCTCCACCGCCGCCGCCACCATCTTCCGCGCCAAGCTCGCGCCGGCCCGGCTCTCCTCCTCCTTCGTCGCCCCATTCGCCGCCCCTGCCTCCTCCTCCTCCTCCTCCTCCGCCGCGCGCTTCCGCCGCCGCGGCTCCGGCGCCTTCACGGTCCGCGCGGCCCGCGGGAAGTTCGAGCGGAAGAAGCCCCACGTCAACATCGGCACCATCGGGCACGTCGACCACGGGAAGACCACGCTCACCGCCGCTCTGACCATGGCCTTGGCGGCCATGGGGAACAGCGCGCCCAAGAAGTACGACGAAATCGACGCCGCTCCCGAGGAGCGCGCCAGAGGTATCAATCTTTCATTGTCGTCGTGGGGTTGTTGGAATTATCAGTTTATGCCGGTCTCTCGGATTTTCGCCAAAAGATTTTTTTTGTCCTTGCGAATTGCTTCTGTGAGGGTGTGAAATTGTATGGACTTGTCTTTAGTAGTTAAACATTGTGATTGCAGTTTAGGAATTATCTTGCGTATTGTGTGTTTGAGGTTTAGTTTGAGTGGGATGATTGTAACTGAAGTTGCTTGAGAAAACTAGGTAAAAATAATTGGGGTCGTTGTTTACGTAGTGGTCAGGTGATGTCGAGACTGTGTTTAAAAGTGCGATAGATTGTTTCTCATTGAAAAGAGAACGTATATTACTTGATTATTGAGTTTGATGTTCGAGAGACGAAACGGTTGAAACTTTGTCTGTGGAATAGGTATCACCATCAACACCGCCACTGTGGAATACGAGACTGAGAACCGCCACTACGCCCACGTCGACTGCCCCGGACATGCTGACTACGTGAAGAACATGATCACTGGTGCTGCCCAGATGGACGGTGCTATTCTTGTCGTTTCGGGTGCCGATGGCCCGATGCCACAGACCAAGGAGCACATACTGTTGGCTAAGCAAGTCGGTGTGCCCAACATGGTGGTTTTCCTGAACAAGCAGGACCAGGTTGATGACGAGGAGCTTTTGCAGCTTGTAGAGTTGGAAGTCAGGGAATTGCTCTCTTCCTATGAATTTCCTGGTGATGATATCCCCATCATCTCCGGTTCTGCCTTGTTAGCTTTGGAGGCTTTGATGGCAAATCCCAGCATCAAACGCGGGGAGAACCAATGGGTCGACAAAATCTATGAACTGATGGATTCTGTGGATAGTTACATCCCCATTCCGCAAAGGCAGACTGATCTCCCCTTTTTGCTGGCCATTGAAGACGTGTTCTCGATCACTGGTCGTGGTACTGTGGCTACTGGTCGTGTTGAGAGAGGTACAATCAGAGTCGGAGAAACAGTGGACCTAGTTGGTTTGAGAGAGACGAGGAATACAACAGTTACTGGAGTAGAAATGTTCCAGAAGACGCTTGATGAGGCAATGGCTGGGGATAATGTGGGTTTGTTGCTCAGAGGTATTCAGAAGATCGATATCCAAAGAGGGATGGTTTTGGCCAAGCCCGGAACTATTACCCCGCACACAAAGTTTGAGGCCATAGTGTACGTGTTGAAGAAGGAGGAGGGTGGTAGGCACTCGCCTTTCTTCGCCGGCTACCGGCCCCAATTCTACATGAGGACTACTGATGTCACCGGGAAGGTGACTTCAATTATGAACGATAAAGATGAGGAGTCCAAGATGGTTATGCCCGGTGACCGTGTTAAGATGGTGGTCGAGCTAATTATGCCCGTGGCTTGTGAGCAGGGAATGAGGTTTGCTATCAGAGAAGGTGGAAAGACAGTGGGAGCGGGTGTTATTCAGGCCATCATTGAGTGACACTGGAGTATGCTTTGGCTTCGCTGCTTAGTTCTTGACTCTTTAAGTTGATTCAATCAGTATACCGACTAGTTGTGGAACCAATGAGAATTTGACTGTCATATATTTTGCGGTTTTGCCCCATCTTTGCTTTGCGAGAAGGTGTTGTAGTGTAGTTGGACGATTAGTTTTCTGATAATCCAGAACTTATTGCTTTCTGCTGTGTCTGTCATCTTAGTGGCCGCTGAGTTTCTTCGGCCATTCCGAAATATTCCTTGTTTGTGGAGTAGATTCTTGTCGTTTCACCTTGGCCCATTCTTGTCATCAGTTGCTACTGTCCTTGCCTTTTTAGCTGAAGATGCCCGGTGAGGATTGTTCACGATATTGAATGCCTATGTTCATTAGTTCTGGTGCATCACGCATCTTGATGGAGGATATGGATCCTTTTTCTATTATCTTAGCAAACTGCAAGCCCTTATAAAATTAGATCAGCGCCCGGAATCCCTGGTTTTACGTGTTCGGGATTGGGAATTCTCAGTGTTGCTGTTACAAGGATGGGCTCTTGCTACAAGGAATATATTGACCTTAAGCTCCTACATACATAGCATTCGATGTTCAAGGCAAAACCCACCGGTCCCTTCGTAATTTGCTTAATTTTTGTTGAATCCTTTGAAAGCAAATGTTACACATACTTCAGTCACGGATTGTTATGTAGACGAGCGACTAATCTAATATTTGGTTGGAGTTATACCTGGCCTTGGAAAGAGTTCCTCCATAGCACAAGAAAGTTAAAATTTTTAACTGGAGAATGGAATTTAGTTTAGAATAGTTTTGGAGCTGGAAAAGTTTTCAAGAGGCTTTTCACACAAATGAAATCTATATACTTCCTCTTTGCTGAAGAAATAAGTTACACTGCCTGAATAAAATTCAATAACGTGTGCCATTTCCAATTAGCACAAGTAGTTGTCCCGAGATACATAATTCATAAGCTACTTCCAACTATCAAGCACCAGGATCAGCAACCACAGCTCGTCACTTGGTAAAGAATGCGCAATCGCTAGCACCCAACGATAAAGGGGCGATAACCCACGAGAAGAGGAGATCTTAGAAAATGGTCGAGGCTATCAAATCTTGAACGAATGCTGCTCTCTGCCTTCTTGTTCCATAGTCTTGCCCCTCACCTTCGTTCGATGAAGCGCTGCATGGAGAGCATCAGTTAGTAACTTTGGTTTTATTCTGGGAAATGCAGATGGAATACATAATCTTTAACAGTGCTATTGTCAGTCTGTGCCCACATTATCCTTGTCAGCCAATGATCTCTTACTAAAGATTAAGCGAGAGAACAAGATGACGGACTCAGTCCTTAGTTCACATGGAAAATCCCTTTCATTTACACCATACCAATGCTTCCACAATACTAGGGATTGAGCAACAAAGACAAGGAAGTTTCGGTTAACCATTAGAAAGAAAAGGATGCATCAGATGCTCTGAGGCGCTGGTGATTTCGATTCTGCTAAAAATCAACCTAAAAGAGATTTGCCTTTTGGAATTTTATGCCTATTTCTCTAAGCTTCCACTTCCCGGTTCTAACTATACAAAGGCTGCAAATTACGAATTGATGAGAACTTCGGTTCATATGCTTAAGTAAATTCCCAAGATGCATCCTACAATCATCGAGCAAAAATACATCAGCAAGTCCAATCAATTGTCGTGCACCAAAAGAAATAGCCAAGCACCATGTCTGCGTTCTGATAATACGAAAATACCGATTCTAAGGTATCAATTTTGATCATGAAAAGAGCCTTCAACGAACTTTTAAACTCCATGATTACACTCTTTTACCCTGTCACAAGTGTGTGTATCACATGCCCACGCAGAACAGACAGCTCACAGTATTCTGTGGAAAACTGTACCTTTTTGCATCAGAAGCAGTTGGTGAATCCATAGAAGAATCATCCTCTTGTTGAGCTTGATCAGGATCTGAGAATGGTAAATTGTGTAGGAAAGGTGTGAGGAGCGGATCAGGTGCAATCTCAAATACATTTCCCTTTACATGCGCTGAAGAGCCAAGAAATGAGCTAAGCTCCCTGCTGAGAGATGCTGAGCTAGCAGTCCAGAATCCAGACTTATTGGGTCGTTTCCTCCTCTGCAGAGTCCACATACATTACTTGATAAAACTCAAGAGGATCAGAGTACTTGAGTACCAAGTGCATGCACCGAATATACCTTTAATGAACTAGTATGATCTTCTATGAAATGCCTGGTGGCATCTTTTCCTAAATTTGCCGCACAGAGAGGGCAGACCTGAAATAGCAGGCATTGAAGCAATGTGTCAAAATGCAAATTCTAATTACATTTGGACTACATGAAGCACCAAAACTTGATGAATTTCTATGTAGCTACTTCAGAACTGCCAAGTTTGCATATATGTATTGTTTCGAACCAAGGTAAGACGAACAACGCATATGGCAGACCCGCAAATTCAGGGTAGCAAAAAGAAAGAAGAAGTACCGCATTTTTCAAGTCAAAGCAGTGTTCATTCTGCAAGTGTTTGCAGAGAATATTTACTTCAATTTCCACGTAACAGAAGGGGCAGGGAAAGAAAGCCCTGAAGTCATCATCTCCTTCTGAATCATCCAATACTATGTGATTATCTGTCACAAAAAGATGAACAGAAAAACAAGGATTGAATGTTATATGAATTAAGTATAGAAGGGAGACACCAATGGATCGCAAAACAGAGGAATTCATCAGGATTTTGAAAGACAAAATAAAGAGAAATCATAACTTGGAAAAGGACTGCTGTATTTGGAGCAAATGAGGGGCGAATCGATTACTCCCTATGCTTTATCATAAATTAGATTCGCATGTTTTTCACCTAACCTAGTAATTTTAGGAGCTTTCAAGACTTCCAACAACCTCAGATAAAGACCTTGCTGTACAAGGACTAATTATAGTCATAACGACCTTGCTTTACAAGAATGAGATAAACAGGTACTCAGAAAGCTTTTAAAGACTCTCGAGTACCCATGAGAATAGACTTCCAATCAACGGCAATTAATGCAAAGTTAAAGCAGACAAGAGCACTCGCATTAGACCAATTAGACCAAGCCAACCGGACTCAAAACCCACAGTTGAGCCGGCCAATCGAGAACACGCTCCTTGACCCAAAACGGTTTCAAAACCATCCAATTGAAGAAATATCTCCACTAATCCAATCTGTCTCAACATTGCAGCCCAAAGCCAAAAAAAAGCTCCAAGATTTTGCTATCTTGAAGGAGCTCGCTATCTGCAAATTGATTGCATCCAAACAATTCCCAAGACCTCTAGCTTCACCAAAGAATTAAACTACTCAGACAAAGTAAACCTTTTCGAAGAAGCAAAAAAGATTTTTAAAAAAATTTAAACGGAACCAACACAACCCAGAAGCCTCTTGCTTATCTCTTTATTTCTTTCTTTTTTTTTTATCCTTCTGCTCTTTTTTAGAACATATAAAGGAAACCCAGAAGGCAGATAAGCGAGCTCAGCAAAGGAGTACCATAACGAAGCCCAGAAGCATGGATGGCAGAGAGGCGGTGCTTGGACGAGCGAACGCCCGACGACCAGAAGTCGACGTCCATATCTTCAGCTCTCTCCGGCTAAATGCTGCCGGGCCTCGTCTCGCCGGGACACGCCGCCGGATTCCGGCGAGGCGGGGAAATGGGTCTTCGGTGATCCGGGGAAGGAGAGAGAGGAGGGGACGAGAGAAGGATAAAGGCGCTACCTTTCGATTATCGATCAGCTGAGGAACGAGCGCGCGTGTGTGGGTGGTATCACTCCCCCCCCTCGTTATATTTTGCTCGCTCACCTCCTTTGCAAGAGCGAGGAAGGAAGGATGGCTTCTTCTATGAAGCTCACAGGCTGAATAGGAAGCCGACACGTGGCGCGGTGGCAAAACGCTCCTTCTTCATTTCTTTTTTCCTGTGAATCTTGACCCGTAGATCGACGAAGTTCTACTTATCCTGCCAACTTTTGTCTTCTTCTCCTCCTCCTTCTCCTTCTTCTCCAAGGTAAAGTCAAGCAAATGTCCTGCTGAATTGCTTTGGAGCTGGAGATCATTTGCATATTTTCAGGAGTTTTTGTGGTTCGGAGCAAAAGTTGATAGCCGAAAGCTTCTGATTATTATGTGTGCAATCGTGTGTGTGTGTTGGTTTTTTATTTTAAATTTGGAAGAGCTTAAAAAGTGGGCTTTGTTGATTCTGATTTGCATTTTGACCGGTTGGAACTTTTGGCCAGTGGAGGTGAATCGGCAACTGTTCTTTGTTGATGCAGCTTTCTGACGAGGGAGAGATAGCTTCTCGACGAAGTTCTCTTTGGGCCCATCTTTCCATGTCGATGGGGTCTCTTTCCAGCCAATTTTTTCTTGAAAGAAAAGGCAGAAAACGAGAAGAACATCATCCACCATAAAGACTAAAAAGGCATGACTTTTTTGTCACATGACGGCGTTGGGTGTTTGGGTGGTTTGGTGTCCATCTATTGTGCTCACCAGCAATGCCAATATATGATAAGATTGATTTGCTTAAATGTGCTTATGAAATGAACCGGGGCATTTAGTAATGAGCAAAGTTTAGGACTCGATGATAGCCCGCAATATCGATTGATGGACCGGCTTTGTAAATTGGTCTTTGTGACTTAGCATTTCTCGTCGATAGAAAAAGAATAAGAATTTCTTAAAGTTTTAGCGAGTGTGTCTAACATGCTTCTGCATAGGTAGGTTGTTGGATTAGATGGCGATTTGATAGTTTAAACTTTAAATTTACTTAGTTCAATAACTCGGATACATGGAATGTAAAGATGTGACGCATTTGATATGATGGATTTATAGAGATGACAATAATGGGCATGTCCTTAGAAGATATTCTATAGTTCCCCTGGCATTAGTGAGACGACTTGAAATGGATTTGGCACCACGTAGAAATCATTTGGAACTTTAGCACAGTGAAAAGTCCTAATCTTATGTTCGGTTCATCATTAGAATAATGGAACGGGCATTCCTTCTACTAAAGTAATGACCATTCCCTAGCTAGCCCATTCCATTCCACGTCTTGCCAAATATATAATCAACGACAACGATTAATAATAACTAACCATAAACTATTAAATAAATTAGTAAATACATATTACAAATTAAAAATTATTGTCGATCCAAATTAAATAATTAATTTTTGAATTAAAGCATGCTCATAGTTGTGGTTATTATTGGCTATGTCTTTATTTTTATATGATCTTCTATTATAAATTTATCTGATAAAATACAATTAGTAAGATAATGTTCTATAATCGATTTGTTGTGTTTTAGAATAATGTCCAGCAAATTGTCATATTGCAATTCGATAACATAGTGATGCAATTTAAATTTATTGAAGCCTCCATTCCGTCCAATTTCATTTCGTTTCATATCTTTCATTTTTTACAATAAACACGAAAGACTCGTTATTTTTATTTCATTCTTACTTAAATCAAACAAAAAAATTAAGGTCCACATTCCATGCCATTCCATTCCATGTTGTCGTTCCATTTCAATGGTGGACTAAGAAATCAAGATCGGGAGGGGGGAGACAAATATTTTTTTTCATGTAATTGTCATGCACAACATTTCCTTTTTAGGAAAATTCTTTTTTTTTTTGCCCGTATAATATTGTATAGTTTTTGGAGCCGCCCACCATTAGCCGCCTCCCAAATTCCGTACTGAAAATTAGCCTAAAAAGGTCAAGTGGGCATTAATGAAGGAGTTTGGATTATAAAAATGAAGAAAACAATACGGGGAAGGAAAGAAGAAAGGAAGGAAGGAAGGAAGAGGTTGACAAAAGAGACAACCCAACCGAGAGAAAAAGGCATGCGGTTAACCCGTTGGACAAAAAGTTGCTATATATTAAGAAATAATTGCACAATTGATCGTTAAAGCTTGGTCAAATATGCAATATCGTTTCTGAATTTTTAATTTATTTAATATGATCCATGAACTTTGATCCAATATTTAATGCTGTCACTGAACCTTTCATAAATATTTAATCTAATCCCTATATTATATGAAAATATTCAATGTCAGCCTTTCATTTACAATATTAAATATTTTCATATAGTTTAAGAACTAAATCAAATATTTACCAAAAATTCGAAAACTATCTCCAACAAATTAAAGGTTTATAGACGACATTGCACATCGTGTTAAAGTTTAAAGACTACATTGAACAAATTAAAAGTTTATGGACGACATTGCACATTTGACTAAAGTTCAATGAATATTTATGTCATTTTATCTACATATTAATAGTGCATGACACCTAGTAAAGTTTCAAAGAAACCTAATACGGGAATTAATTATCATTATTATCATCATATCTACGAAGACCCAAATAAGAAAAGATGGTAACGGGAACAACACTTTTTATTCTCTAATCAACAATAATCGATTACATTTTAGGCAAACACGGGTCAAATGGGCCATTTTGAGGTGGCCTTCTTAAAGAGAAAGCTTTTCAAAGGAAACACGGAGACAATATGAATGTGACACACCATATGTACCTTTCAGCTAGACATTGACATGTCCATTTTTTTAGATCGATTAGAAAGACAACTGCGTTCCACCACCCGAAACATCTAAGTTGTCCACTATAATGTCAATTACAGTTGTTTAGATTATTTGAAAATCAAAGTGGGCCTCTGCCAAAAAGATTGAGCCTAGTGATTGGACAAGCCTGAAAAAAGGCCCATTTTGAGGAGGGACGGGCATAGCTCCATCACTTAAGGAAGCAGCCTTTCCTTTCATCGATCAAGGCAACACAGAGAATGTTTGTAGATCAACAAGAATATAGCCCTCTCGAGACCGGGCCCAAAACCAAGGCCCCAACCATCAAATCAACTTGATAGGATGTGCTCATCATAAAAATCATAATAGTACGATTGGTCCACAGATCCCATCAATGGAATGTGTGAAGAGATCATCGACCACGACATTTCAACGGGCACAGCTTAGGTGAAGTTCATGACACGTAGCAATGTGCGATTAACTCGCAACACAAATCGGAGTCAAGTAGGATCCATCGACCAAAGGATAGGTGTAGCAAAACGGTCGGACAGTAGTTATGAATCATCCCTAATCGGGATGCATAATGAATGACCCATTAAAGGTACAAAATGAGTTAAAGTAAGGACATCCCAACACGTCACTTGGCACATTCAACATGGACATATGCTATGAGCAAGAATCGCACAGCGTCGAGAGACACACGAAGAGCTCGGCTGGCACCTAATTTTTTACCGCGGATTTACCAAAATTCAACCTCATCAGAATTTCGATCAAAGCAAGGTTACAATGGGATAGGTGTTTTCATAGAGAAAATATTCACTGGTATCATACTGCCATGTCATTATCCTACGTGGCGTATGTATTCCATTAAGAAAGTGACATGTGACAAGTGACGTGGAAAAAAAAGGAAAAAAAGTTAGGTTTTTTCAGACGCGCGCGCTCTTTCTCTTTTCCTTTCCAGCGTCTTCTCCCCCACCCTCTCTCTTTCTTTATTTCAAAATTTCAGGCCTCGCGCTTCACACCTCCCTCTCTCCGTCTCGCAAAATCTGAGGATCATCTCTGGATGACCATCGCCAAATGCGCTGCTGGAAAACGACGAAGGCTTGGTGGAGTGGAGTCGTGGTCGAAGGGCTAATGGCACAAGCTTCCCTATGAAGAAAAGGTCGTCGGAGAGAGAGACTGACGCGAGTCATGATTTTAGCTGGACGATCCAAAAGAGAGGCGAAGTCAATCCCTGTCGACGTCGTCATCGTCCTCGACGCCTCGGCTGGCCCTTGCCAAGACCCAGACCCGATCTGCTTTACACCTCTAGGGCTGGCTACTTGCCCCTATAGGACCCGTCGCTCAACTGGAGCAAGTACCTGGCCGAGCTTCGAAAACAATTGCGCTGTCACCAACTCATTTCTCATTTCGAAGCAAGAGATTTGATTAGCTCCGAGAGAGAGAGAGAGAGAGAGAGAGAGAGAGCTGGGGTCTTCCGCAACTCCTCCTCCTCCGTTGGCCCAGACGCAAGTCCCTCTGCTGCCAAACCTCGGTAAGCCCGCCTTCCGATCATCCTCCGAATTTCGCCGTTCTCGTGAAAGTGTATGTCTGGCTGGACACTCTGTGTCGATTTCGGGAGTTGATCGTTCTCTTGAGTCGAACCCTTCATTTGTAGGGTGGTGAGGTTGATGTTTCTTCGTCTTCCTTGCCTATGTTGATTCCAGTGAAATGCCGGAAGGAAGGAAAATGTGATGCGATGTGACATGACATGACGCAATAGTGTCAAATCGCGAGAAAATTTGCTCGCGACGGAGCTCTTCAGTGTGTGAATTGCCTAATTTGTTGAGCGCTGAAGCTACTTCCTTTTAATCCGGTTGGCTAATTCTCGCTATCTTTGGCTTGGTGGTTTTGTATTGAGTCTTGTGGAGCTGTGCTTATGGACGAGGGTTGGGAAAAGTTTTTTGAGAAGCCGACTAAGGCGGCGGTGCATTGGGATTTGCCATTATTTTGACTATGTATTGTTCTATCAATGCATCACAAAAGGATTTTAATTAAATTTACACTACCTTGTAGGCTGCTTGACGTAAAAGAAAAGAAAAAAGAAATTATGTGAATATACAGATTGTAGATTATCTCAAAGTGAGGTATTTGTAATAGAAAGTAAATCTTCATCTTGTTTCGATTATATTTTAATCAAGCAAGTGGGATTTACTTCATTTTCACTTGTATGTGTCAAAGCAACTCGTTCCATGATACTTCAGGCCACCAGGAGTCTGCATTTCCATAGAGGGATGAAGTAATATGGTAGGTCTTATCAATACATAGTAATTCTCAATACAGTGGTGTTTTTGTGCTTGATTTAGGGAGTACCGAAGGATACTCGATGAGGCTAGATGCTGCTAAAGTCATTGCTCAAGTTTTGTTCATAGCTTTTTATATATAGATTACTATTTAGTGGCATGTCTTTGCTTTTAATTTGCCTCTTGTGGTGATTAGTTTGTGCATTCCGATATGTCATTTGCAGTTATCATGGTGGATATGGTGTAATAGTGGTTTGACTGTATGCAATTCTAGAGTAAATCACGATGACAACTGCCTTCATCATACTGGTATAATACTAACTCATATATTGTTTGCGGATTTGTATGAACAAAACCTACAACAACCCCTTCTTTTGTAACTTTTACACAAAATCAGTTGTTCTTGGTGAGGCAAAATTCTGTGTTGATCCTATAACACTGGAAAAACAATCGGTGCATCATTTCAAACTTTAGGATGAATAAGTGTACAATGGCATTTCAAGGGGTGTTATTATTAATTCCTTATGTACTTGTGTCAAAGTGCTCATCTTCTTGCTCCTAAATCTAATCATTTTTTGAGATTTTTTTAATTCCTTAGTCTGACATATGACTTGTTCTGATGAAGTTGGTTTAGGAAGGTCTTGGGCTTGGAGGAGAGCCTGCAATTGGGAGCTGGAGCAGGTATTTACTCATGCTTTAACTGATATTATAAGAAATTAGCCTTTCTTTGGCAATATCATTTTTATTCTATTTGTATGATTTTGTGACTGAATTCAACACTCTGTAGATGTGTTTTCTCCCCTTCAAAAGACTATTGGGGAAGCAATATAACTTATGTCTTTCTTTACAAAAGATATTCACATTCATCGTAGATGTGAAATGCTGAGTACAGGAAACTGAGATAGCACAAGTGCTCATGATTGTAAATATTAGTCCTTTATTGCTCAAGACCATGGAATTATATATTTGCCTCTAATACTGTATCAGGGATGTTGCTAAGAAGAAACTCTTGCTTGGGATAGGTGGTGGACATTACACGACTTGGCATATGTACATTGTCCAATAAGACGTCTTTTAACTTTTTAATCCTCCTTAATGCTACAAGTCTTTTCGTGTCGTTGATATCCATGAATATATTACCTGTTCTGATTAGAGATATATACAAAAGAAAAATAAGATCTTTTCAAGTTGGAACATCCCAGTCCTCATTTTTGGAAATACCAAATCTGCTAGCAGCAGCATTGTATGTGTTTTCTTTGGTAATTAATTCAATATCTTGATACAAACTGTTCCGTGAAAGTAACGTCTGTGCAAGTTGCTCAATCATCAAGTCGTGGATAGTTTGCTGAAATTTTCTAATATTTTGCTAACAAGTCGTTTGGTTCATTGATCTCATATTGATTCCTGCTTTGCAATTGGCTTCTTGATCTATGTCCTATTAGGCTCGAGTCAGTCATCTTCGCTTCTCATCATCCTGCATGAAGCTATACGTCAATTCTTGCTGGTAGCATACAAACTAATGACCTGTTGGTCATTTCAGTTCTTTTTTTTTTTTAGCGCAAAAAGAATGGTCTTTGAGTTTGTCTGATAACTTGCCTGTCATTTTCTTTTTAGGTTAGATTGCATTATAGTTGTGTACTTGATCTATTTTTCCACCTTGAAGTGTTTTCATGAGCATTTTGTTTCATAACAAAGGCTTGCGTGGTGTACCTTCTTCGCTTGTCCTCTATTTTGTATAAAATAACGGCTTGTCCACTGGTGGTAAACTTGCCATAGCCATATCGTGTCTTGTTGTGTTCCATGTGCTGCTTTTGGTGGTATACATATGTTGCATAAGAAGGGGAGGCATGATTATGACTTTACACTGCCCTTATCTCTAAGGGTTGATTTTAGATAGAACATTTGCTTGTTCAATTTACAGTAGGAACGGAAGTTAAAAGAAATCACCACACCGAATCTTGAACACAACCAAGTAAGTATTCTTGTCCTATCATATTATTACTCCTTTTTGTCACATTTTGTCATCAACACATTTTTTTCTGGCATTTATACACAACACTCTCGGTAGTAGTCATAGTGCACTAAGAGTATACTACAAAGGTCAACAGGGTGATTTATATGTCATGGTATGCTGCTATTTCCTTTTTGGTTTGCAATAGTAGACATTTTCTTTTGTCTTCTTTTAAGTTGTAAACGTTTATTTTGCGGTAGATGTTGATTTGAAGAAGTGGAAGCATATTGCATTCCCCCATAGCTAAATTGACTTATTTTCGGGATAAATGGGTATGTCTTCGTCTTTTTAGAATTAAATTTGTTTCCACTTTATCTTTCTTCTCTAAATAATTAAATTTTTCTTAAATTGTAGAGGCTCCAAAAGATAATATCATCGTGCATAATGTTGATGAAGAATTTGAATTTAGAATTAGCATGGTGTTTGTTAATGAGGACGAAGCTTATAATACATACAATGCATATACAATTTGTAAGGGATTTAGGGTGCGAAAAGGACAAAAGCAAGTAATAGCAAAGGAATATTGCGATGATGCAAATTTGTTTGTAAGTGTGAATGACACTTTCCACCAATCTCACTTCATGAACAAAGAGATGTTTATAGGACAGTGAAGAGAACTGGTTGTCAAGCTTGCACTAAATTCATAATTGAAGATGGAGTTTGGGTAGTTTCCAAGTTTGAGGATGTCCATAATCATCCTTTCTTTGAAGACAAACAAAAACATCTTATATGATCATATCGACGCATCACGAATACTAGTAAAGATATATTGACTTCCATGGCAGGAGCTGGTATAAGGGCTACAAAAGCATATACCTACCTTAGCGGTGAAGCGGGGTGACCAGAAAATGTTGACTTCACATTACGTGATTGTCAAAATTTCTTGCAATCCAAAAGAAAGGGGCCTGATTAGTGTGGGGGATTGTCAAAGTCTTATTAACCATTTTAATTGCTTACAATCAAATGGAAGCAATTTTTCTTATACATTTCAGTTGGATGAGGAACAGAGACTGACTAATTTCTTTTGATCCGATGGTGTATCCAAGTTGGACTATGAAAGTTTTGGAAATGTGTTGGTATTTGATATCACTTACCGTACAAATAAGTACAATATGATATGTGCACCATTGTTGGCGTGAATCATCATTGGAAAAATGTGATATTTGGTTGTGCTTTTTTGTCTGATGAAACTATTGGTTCTTTTGTTTAGGCATTTCAATCCTTTTTAGAGGTGATGGGTAATAAAGCACCCAAGACTATTTTCACTAATCAAGATCATGCCATGGCAAATGCTATTAGAACTGTTTTTCCGAATTCTGATCATCGCTTATGTGTATGGCATATTGTGAAAAATGCTACACATGATATTGCACATCTTCTTAGAAAGCCGAGTTTTCGCGATAAATATTGGCCAAAGCTTCTACATGATTGTGAATTTGAATTGGAAATGGAGAACACTTGGAAAGCAATATGTCAGGAGTGGAGCTTAGGTGACAACAAGTGGTTGGATAGTTTATATCAACTGTGTCATAAATGGTGTTCTGCATTTGGCCGTGATTTCTTTTCTGTAGGAATTAGATCTACACAAAGAAGTGAAAGCACAAATAGTGTCTTTCAAGATATGGCATGTAAGACCATGACTTTGACTGAATTTGTCAAACATTATGAAAAGCAAGCTGAAAAAATGTGCAATGTTGAAGTTGTTGATGATTTTGAGTGTGCTCGAGGAAAGCCGCGAATTATGGTTGACAATGCAATTTTGAAACATGCTGCAAGCGTATATACTCATGTCATTTATAGGAATTTCTAGGCTGAGTTCACGCATGTTTTGTCTGTACATGTTCTTAGATAAGAAACTGATGGATCGTTGCACACTTATATCATGGGAACTGGAAGTAGTGAGCAGAAACATATTGTCCATTTCCTTACCAAAAAAAAAAAACATATTGTCCATTTTAGTCCAAGTGATTCTACCATTACATGTAGTTGCAAGTTATTTGAAATGCAATGATGGTTGTGTAGGCATACTTTATGCATCTTGACCCGTGTTGTAACTGTTATAAGCATTCCATCACAATACATTTTGAAGAGGTGGACAAAAGTTGCAAAATTAAGGACTTATTGTGAAGATGTTGCACAAAGCTCTCATCATGCAGTTAAATCAAAGACATTGCATTTGAAGAGGTTGATGCGGTTAACTTTCAGTGTTATGACTGACGGTGCCAATCATGATGTTAAAGAGAAGCTTGCAACTACAACCTTGTTGCGTCTTCACTCCCAATCACAAATAAAATGCAATCTTTAACTAGTAAAGATCATGTTGATTTCTTGGTGGAAGGTGATGAAGCTAAATATGCAGAAAATCGTGGAATTCAAGTACTTGATCCACATCGGAGAAGGCCAAAAGGTGTACCAAATACTCGAATCAAGGGCGCTACGGAAAAGAGAGAGAAAAACGTATTCATTCATAGGAGGCAACTTGCACAAGGTATGATGCTTGTTTAATGTGACAAAATGATTCCATCAATTATTTTAGCTCATTTTTGCATGAAATAATTCTAAGCTCTCATTTTTTTTGCAGGATTGACCTTTGACAAAATTTGTAGTTATTAGTGTAGGTAGTAAACTAACTTCAGTTAGTGTAGCTTTTGGGTCTTGTTGCTATGAGCATGCACTTCTACGTGGGGTAGGATCGATTTGCAAACTGTTTTTGGGACTTCTACAGTTCACTGCTCCTTCTAGAATTAACAATGACAGTGTCTATGGTGATGGAGTACGCACACAATATTGTGAGGGTAAAACATCTTTTGCATATGGCATCAAAGAATGAAACATTATACCAAATTTACTGGAGGCTGTTTGCTATCTTCTAACAGTCAGCTTAAATTTTTGCAGAGTCCAGTGCTGGAAATGCAAACCAAGTAGGTCTTTTTGGGCAGGACTTGATTGGAGATCTATTGGATGCACCAATATCTGTTCCGACTAATGCTTCTTCCTTCAATGAAAATTCATCTGAGGTTGACCTTTTTGTTGATGCAAGTTTTGTTTTGGCACCTCTTTCAGTAGAATCATCTGAGAAGAAGGTGAAATACTCTTGAGTTTTTAAATTGTGGACTCTCTGATGCTGCTTACTACTGCCCTTGTAACTCACTCTTGCTATCCTTTCACTGTAAGGAAGAATTTGTTCTCTTAGGGGTAGCTACTCTTTTTTTCAGTCACAAGCTAACATCGATGATTTTGCACATGTGTTGATTATATGAATTCTTTTACGGACTGAGGTGGATCTATTTGCTTCTGCACTTGCTGTCTCTTCTGCAGTTTCTGCACTAGTTGACCTCTTTGCTACGCCAGCTCCGGTTACCCAACCTGAAACCAAGCCCATACCATCCGTTCCCACTAACCCTATAGTGGATCCATTTGCTGCTGTTCCACTGAACAATTTGGATAGCTCCAATCCATTTGGCTCATTCACTTTCAGTTCTGATTCAACATCAGCAGGACCTTCTCAAAACCCCATCGATGATTCCAACATGAATGACTCAAGTAAGAAGGCTTCAGCTATCTCGAATCCACAACCAAAGAAGGACACATTCCATGTCAAGTCTGGAATTTGGGCAGATTCCCTCAGCCGTGGACTGATTGATCTTAATATATCTGCTCGTAAGTATATCTAAGCTCGTCTTGTGGCATTGCAATTGTTCCCTGGCCTCATATCTTATAACTATTACGTGTTCAACTTAAATACAAAAATAAATGTGTGGTATAGATGTATTTGGTATAATTAGCAATCTCTTCGAATTATCAAGGGTCATTTATAGAAGCAATTTATGTGTCATGGAATACAAATTGTGCAAATGCTGAAGTTCTGTGAATTCTTTCAAGTCATTCTGACCTGTTGGGGGAGCAAGAACACCTTGAAGTTGTTCTAGCAAAATCAGTCATCTGGCTCATTCTCATATTGTGATTATTTGGTTCAGCCTCACGCGTTTTTTACTTTAAATATGTCTGCTGTTGTACCTTCTTGACTGAGCCAAATGATGATGTACTTGGTTTTTTGGAATGTAGAATGGATGTTTCCCCTCCCTTGTGCTCAGTACACTAGTGCACCCACGGCACATTGCAACTTACGCCTATTGTACTATAACACAAACACACACTGCAGTTAAGAAGTGTCTGCAAGCCTACTAATGTGGCTATATTTTGTTTGGTCATAAAAACTTGCAGCCAAGAAGGTTTCACTTGCAGATGTGCGTGTAGTTGGTGGGCTAAGTGATGGTTCGGATGAAAGGGAAAGGGGTCCCCCAACTTCATTATACATGGGAAGAGCCGTGGGTACAGGGACTGGTCTTGGTATGTCAGGTTTTACATCATCACAAGCGACCGGTGGAGACGACTTATTCTCAAGCTTTGCTAGCCAATCTCAGTATGGTAGCTTCAAGAAATAATTCGTCCATTCTTTCCCTTTTCTTGTTTGACTTCTCATTTTTTTTGTCTTGAGTATTCACCAAAAGTATATTGTCTCAAGAGAAACGGTTTGGGGTTTCTTCTGTGCGGACACCGAACAGCATTTCTGGTATGATGTTGTAAGTATTAAGAGTTGATGAATGCTGTAGAAAGGAAACTTGTGTGAATTGGATGGTTGTTGAATTCTATGGGCCATTAGTTTTATGGAGCAGCTGTAATGTCCGAGTTTAATGGTGCTCTGCTCAATTTCAACCCAGCAGAGGAATGTGATAGTGAATTAGAGGTTTGCAATAAAATGAGAATATAAGCCTGGACATTTTATATCGGAGTTAGAATTCTCTCTCTCTCTCTCAGTATATTTAGTTTGGAAAATCGTGAGTGCCACTATGGCAATCTATAAACATATCCATACTTTTTTGCAGTGTCATTGATCGACAAGGTAGTAATCCCATGGACAATTATTGAGTCCATCAAGTTTTTGTAATCAAAACAAGAGATGCAAGAAGACAACCGAGCAAGAAGAAACAAGTGATGGTAGTTTGGACGTGTAGGGCGTTGGATTGAAAAGAGCCCTTCATCATTTAAACAGCTGAAAGTGTTCATATTTTAAAGCATTGAGTCACGAATCTATGAGTAGCGTTGAATAGCATTGTTTTACTACCTCGAGAAGCAATGAAAATGCTAACAGGATTAAAATTGGATAGAAGGGCAAATTCTATTAACAAGCTAGCTCGTTATAGAGCAACTGCCAAATGAAGCGTAGTTTGGAATCAATCTGTGTATGCATATTGATTGAGAAGGTGTAAGAGAAAAGCAACCGAAGCGTTCACAATACAGTTAGTGAGAACAAGCACAATTTTTTCGAAAGCCAATTCCAATATCTGCGAAAGCCATGATTGTCATGAATAGTGAAGATCATGGATGAGAGAAGCGATGCAACTGCCGTCTCTCGTTACAAATCCATCATTCTCCCATGCAGTATGGCTTCTACCTTCCTCACCTGCTTAACTGGTCCTATGATGAATACCTACGCCGAAATTAAACCCACCTGAGAAACTCACATCAATAATTACATACAGCACAATGCTTGTTATTAAAGGAGGAAGTTGTCAGAACAGATGATACCAAAAAGCTTCAATGGGATTTCTCCCTAAAGCGAATTGAACTACATTGCAGTGAATATATGGAGTAGATTGGCAACTAACCTTGTCAGGTGGACCTTTGGCACTTCCAATCAAGATTTCAGCACTGTCAAAGCAAGAATACGATAAGGAAAACCAGATATGTATTTTCAACAGGACAGATAGTCATGATAGCACACAGGTACAGAGAGAGAGAGAGAGAGAGAGAGAGAGAGAGAGAGAGAGAGATCTACTTGCAAGATTCCTTAACAGACATTATTGAAGGTCCTCTCCTTCCAACAACACGACCCATCTTTCCGGGTGGAACATCAAGAACATAGGGGATTTCCTCATCTGGAGCATTTTCCGCTGCTGATATGTCATCTACACGTGAAGTACTCTGAAATTAGACATCGAGTCAAGGCTATTGTTTTAGCATTCAAAGTACAAAACTCTTTTGACATTCTCATGTTAACTCGTTTTTATAATACTATACCACCTGCAAGTGATGCATCCCGAGTCATTAACAACAAAATTTGACGATTATTTTCATGTTGAAAAATAAAATATTAGCATTAAAAACTGAATCATAAGATGGCATATCCACAAGCAAAGCAATTTCTACAAGCCTAGTTAAAAGGTGGCACCTTATCTCAACAAAGACATGGTACTAAGCTAAAGTAACATCTCTATATTGCACATTTGCACCTTTAAAATAATTGGAACTTAAATTTGACGCAACCATGCAATGTAGAAAGCAACATCACTTGAAGAAGACATTAATGGCCCTGAAAATAGTGGTATTGATTTATGCCTGCCATGATAAGCAACCATTATACTATCCAAGTTAACTTCGCCGAGCTCTGAAAAAGTACCTCAGGAAGTCATTCATTGGAAATCTCCACCCATCTATACGATCTAAATTGTCATTGATGTCTGCTCCAATTTGAAAATGGGAAAAAAAGTTGCACGAACCTTCTATCTTTTGAACAATTCCCCATCTCAATCCTAATTCAGAGCGTATTAAATACCAGCAGAAACCCTTGAATGACTTAGAAGGATGCGGTGACAAAGTCAACAAGTGCAAGCACTAGTTCCCCACACGATGCATCTAACGGTTGCCCAAAAATACAGAATAAACAAAAGCTAGTCCAAAAATTTTTATCTATAATTTTTAAACCTGGAATCGGAGGCAAAGATGGCCGATGAGCATAATTATTGTCATCGATACAAAAACATTGACAATAAAGAGCACTGCCAACTGCCAGATACCACAAGGATTGTGCATTCAGTTTCTCCATCATCTTGTAACAGATGTAAACAAGAAATCGAACATCATATGCAGCTGCACGTATCATCATTTCAGAAAATGATCTGTATGTCCAGAACTTTGGGTCCTGTAAATGAAATATGCATATTAGTAAAAGGCAAAAGAATATTTTGCACTGGGCACATCGTGCGGCTATGTAAAAAGTGCACATTAGTGGTCACGAGCATAGTTAGAGCAACTGGAGCTATCATATAAATGAAACAATCACCAATATGTAAACTAATATATTTGTTCAAACTTGAGTTATTTTTTAACCGGCCATTTACTCTGAACTAATGAACCATACTAAAAAAATTATCATGCCTTGATTGGCTTCCGCTTAAGAACTTCATAATGTAACTCAGCTGATAGTATGTGAGTCTAGTGGATCAGATCACTAGTGAAATAATAGTTAGCATTCAAAATTCTCTTTGGCAGAATTTGGAAAGGGTAGACACTACTGTTGAGTTACTTAACAACTAATAATTCACTTTTGCAGAGGGAAAATTGTGATTGCCACAACATTTGCAGGTAAAATAAACAATCTCTCTGTTGAACTCACTGTTGTTGAATAGCCTTAATATCAGACCTATAATTCCTGAGCATGGTCTGATATAAAAGCAATGCACTGGTAGTAGCAAAAGCTCAAAGCAATCTCCAACAACAAAGATATTTGTTGTAGCGTATTTAGCATTTTTGTGTCAAGTATTGATGCGTCACAGCTCATAGTTTGGAAAACTAAACCAAATATCAATCCTGGTGGAGTGAGTGCAAAGGCAAAAAACAACTGGCTTCCACACGATGACCATAACTAATCAAATACTGACAACTCACCTGCATAAGGAGGATACGAACTTCTTCCTTCTCGAGATAAGATATGCCTGTATCAAAACTAGAGAAGAAATTAAAACACCCCACATGATATGCAATTTGGATGTCATTTCATATTGTAGTTCCCATAGACATTGACGTGTGAGAGGCCCAGATGAGTATCTTGATCACTCCTCAAACAAAAAAAATCAAAGAAGAGCACCGAAGTTCTTCCCTACATTCTTCACTCTGATAATCGTTAACCACACAAGAGTTGAAGGCAGACAAGAGTAAACGTAAAGTTCTGTTCCAGAGTACTTTTCTTGATCCTAGAACATGCAAAAAAGTATGCCCCCCAACCAAAAGTAAGAGCCCGAGCAATAACAGAAGATGCACTATACCACCACAATATGGATATGCAAGAAGGCTGACAAAAGATATGTAATCATCGGGCAATCGCTTCCTTCCTTCTTGCTCCTCTATAGGGTGGTAAGCAATCTGCTTAAATCACAACAATTTGTTATTCCCAATAACTTTATAAACTTAAGTAAGCCTCCTCAATCAATTGTTGCATCAAGTTGCATAAACGAACGACAAAGCCTACCATAAGACTGAAATTTCATACGAAATGCTCACCTGAGTATCCACAACATTATTCATTTTGATGCCAAAATGGAAGTACAAAGCTTACAAAATCAAATGTCCAAGCACAAGAGCCGTGTGTCATAATGTATGTGAGAGTGGTTGAGATGCAAAAGCAAATAAAACCAGTTAGAGACCTCACTATCTCGTTTGCAGTCATGAATAACTTTGGTCACGTTCATAGACTCAAGTGCAAGCTTGCAAGCCTTCATGAGCATCTCACCTCCCTGAATGGCATCAACCAAATATATAGTATCTTGAAAAGATATGTAATCGAGTAGATTACACAATGCTTGAATCATCAGAAAAGAACTCTAATTTTCCAAAAAAATGAGTTCTTAGGTGGAACTATTAGAAACTCTACTCGATTACAAGCACGAAAACCTAAAGGACAATCAACATTCAATGAGCAAACAGAGACTAAGGAAGCAACACAGTATGGAAAATAGGATTCAATTGCTTCTAAATAGCATATATGAATTGGACACATAAAATTATTCCTACAATGGACAAGACCTACCACATTACTTCATCCTTCTATGAAAATGCAGACTCCTAGTGGCCCAAAGTATCATGGAACAAGTTGCTTTAACACATACAAGTGAAAATGAAGTAAATCCCACTTGCTTGCTTAAAAGATAATCGAAACAAGATGAAGATTTACTTTCTATTACAAATACCTCACTTCGAGATAATCTACAATATGTATATTCACATAATTTCTTTTTTCTTTTCTTTTACATCAAGTAGCCTTCAAGGTAGTGTAAATTTAGTTAAAATCCTTTTGCGATGCATTGACAGAACAATACATAGTTAGAATAATGGCAAATCCCAATGCACCACCGCCTTAGCCGGCTTCTCGAATAACTTTTCCCATCCCCCATCCATAAGCACAGCTCCACAACACTCAACACAAAACCACTAAGCCAAAGGCAGCGAGAATTAGCCAATTGGATTAAAAGCAAGCAGCTTCAACGCTCAACAAATTAGGTTTTTCACACACTTAAGAGTTCCGTCGCGAGCAAATTTTCTGGCGATTTGACACTATTACGTCATGTCACGTCACATTGCATCACATTTTTCTTCCTTCCGGCATTTCACTGGAATCAACATAGGCGAGGAAGATGAAGAAACATCAATCTCGCCACCCTACAAACGAAGGGTTCGATTCAAGAGAACGATTGACTCCCGAAATAGACACAAAGTGTTCAGCTAGATAGACACTGTCGCAAGAACGGCAAAATTTGGAGGATGATCAGAAGGCAGGCTTATTGAGGTCTGGTGGCAGAGGGACCTGTGTCTAGGCTAGCGGAAGAGGAGGTGTGGAAGACCCCAGCTCTCTCTCTCTCTCTCTCTCTCTCTCTCAGCTAATCAAATCTCTTGCTTCGAAGTGAGAAATGAGTTGGTGACAGCGCAACTGTTTTCGAAGCTCGGCTGGGTACTTGCTCCAGTTGACCAATCGGTCCTATAGGGGCGAGTAGCTAGCCCCGGAGGTGTAAAACGGGTCGGGTTTGGGTCTTGGCAAGGGCCAACCAACGCGTCGAGGACAGCGACGACGTCGACAGGAAGTTCGGCTTCGCCTCTCTTCTGGGTCGTCCGACTAAAACCACGACTCGCGTCAGTCTCTCTCTCCAATGACCTTTTCTTCAAAGGGAAGCTCATGCCATCAGCCCTCCGACCCCGACTCCATTCCACCGAGCCTCCGTCGTTTTCCAGCAGTGCATTCAGCGATGGTCATCCAGAGATGATCCTCAGATTTTGCAAGACGAAGAGAGGGAGGTGTGAAGCGTGAGGCCTGAGGCCTGAAATTTTGAAATAAAGAAAGAGAGGGTGGGGGAGAAGACACTGGAAAGGAAAAGAGAAAGAGAGTGCGCGTCTGAAAAAACCTAATTTTTCTCCTTTTTTTTCCCACATCACTTGACACGTGTCACTTTCTTAATGGAACAGACACGCCACATAGGACAATAACATGGCAGTATGATACTAGTGAATATTTTCTCGTTTTCGTGGCACTCAATGACGTGATGGAGTAGAGTTTGCTATTTTAAAGATATTGCAAAGCAAGTCAGAGAATTCTTTGCCCAATCAGTACAGCATCGTATGTATGAAACGATGTTACGCGAAAAGAACACAGTGGCCGGAAAAAGGTCTTCGGCGACGCAGCATACTAAATGGAACAAATACCGTGTACAATAGTATAACTCAGTTGGCTGTCATGGACATGTATCATCATGCAAGTGTTTCTCTGTGAAGAAATTTGGCGGGCCTGCTAACTTTGTAACGTTAGTTACGTTTACTTCTCTCTCTCGAAAGCTGTTCGAGTCGATCTTTTTAAATCTCATGATACCTATTAAAATAGTGGCTTCTGCTGAGGAATTTCCAGTTCTTGTTATCAGTAAAAGTTGTGTGTATAGTCAGGAGCTAGCTCATGTTTGTGTCCAGGATAAAGGGAAAAAGCTTCGGTTTAAGCATGACAATGGATGTATTTGGTCTTTTTCCCGGATATAGAGCAAAGAGCAAAGATTTTCCATGAGCTTTTTTGATGTATATAATAGATGAAACGGCGGCTTTTATAGTTAGTTCATCATGTATTCTAGTTTGGACAAATCGCATGCTTTTCTACAAATTCTTGTCCAATTTGCTTTTTCACTGATGGTCCAGAGAGAGATGAGCTCGTATTCTGCTCTCTGGAATTGTATGGCAAGATGCATGTGATATCAAATCTTTCTTGCTCTTTCTTGATTGGTCAGAGAGATATTGCACTGTAAAACCCTAATATCGCCTTTTATATCGAGAGTTGTGGTCTCTGTACATCACAGTCAAAAGAACCAGAAACTCGCAATTATATAGTGCAATACAATCGTGATTATTGAACTTCAGGAAAGCGAAATGCAACAACCTACTCGAGATAGGCAAGATCACACAAACAAAAGAGAAATAATTATGGATATAGTTTAGCTTATTATTTGATAAAGATTGATAGTTCAAAATCTGCTGATCATTGTTTGGCACAAACTAAGAGCTCATAAAATTCCGCTTCACCCTCTACATATCACTATTTACCGAGAATTCGGTGGTTGCAAGTGCAAAGCATTATTTACAAAAGTTTCAATACTCACACAGCTACTGATCATCCATAACTTCTTGCATGCTCACTATCCTATATCAAATCACTATGGTACTGGAGTAACTACTCTACCCAGAAATCACTCTTCATCTCTTCTGCAAGCTAATCCTACCAAAATAAGGCAAATAAATGAAAAGAAAACAGCAAACAAAAGGAGAAAAAAGTAAACAGAGTGGTAACTACAAAAACCAACACATTGTAGTACTAGTGGGTTCGGACCAGGAAAGCTCAATTCCCCCTTGCGTGGATTGATTGTTATCTCCAAGCACACTTCATGACAATTCTTGGAGTCTCGAGATGACTACCATCTCTGAGATCATCGAATGATAGTTCCAACCTCCATTCACCTCGAGAAGGCCACCCCTGGTGGTCAAAGCTGCACTGGTAACAGCAACAGAAGGAATAACATCGTCATGACTGTCGTCCATCTGAATCTCCATATATGAATCCGTTTCTGCTGGGGCAAGAACAGAAGATGCAAGCAAGCATTTTTATAGAGGAAAGTAGACATGTATATGTGAAGTTAGAGCAGAAAGTTTCAATGTGGGGAAGGAGTCAACTGTTGTATTGTAGTGCACGCATACTGTACAAGTAAAGAGACTGGTGAGTGTGGGAGAGAGAGAGAGAGAGAGAGAGAGAGCGAATCTTGATTCCCGCATGCAAAAACGGTACTTCTTTAACGGAGAGGGCACGTTTCCAAAGGACGAAAAAAAAGTTAGGAAGAAGGAAAAGTGGTGGGGATGTGTTTGTTTTTCTTTGAAGGCAAAAGCATGTGTGCCCTACAGCTGAGGCTCCCCTTTTCAAAGGCTACCGCAATTTCTTTCAAAAGGGTCCTTTTACGTAATGTTGTGGGTTTGTTTGAATGTGTCTCGCTTTTTTGATTTGATTCATCTTTTGGTCGGATTTTTTTGCTAAAGTAAGTTTGATCTCGGTATAATAGGGTTTTGCTTGCATAGGGTTTCTTTTGCTGATTGTAAAAGTTCCTTCCTTTCTCTTAGGGACTGCTTTTTTGTCCATTTAAAAGAAATGCAAGTTTTTATAGTATCTCGTGATGATAGTAATATCTTCTCAATTCGGTGGAAATTATCTTAATGTACGCAATAACTAATAAGTTCTAGTGACTTTCGTCATTGAGATACTAACATTTCAAAATAGATATGGTAACAATCATGATTATAAATAAACATTTCAAAATTGAATGACGTCTTGCACATTTATTATCAACCATTATCCATATGTCTATATGCTGTGCAAATCACGTATGTGCATGTATGCTTGTATGTGTGTTTACCTGAGAGATGGGAACTATATTAAATAAAATGGATGTCATCCTAATTATATCCACAGGGTTTTTGAAAGTAAGTGCAAACCATAGTTACAATGTCTATATTTGTATGCATACTATTTTCAAGATGAAATGTAGTTCTTGACTCGATATTATTCTAACGAAACTAATTTTTCATACATGAGATGTTTGAGTAGTGGTTTGGTGCGTGTCACTATTTCTTTTCTTTGACAATCAAGAATTCTTGATTTCATCAAAAAACACACTTAAATATAGGGAACAAGCCTGCATAGAAACGTCAATAAAGATATAGGGTCTGACATAGAACAACTCACCGCAATTTCTTTCAAAAGGGTCATTTTACAAAATGTTGTGCGTTTGTTTGAATGTGCCTCGCTTTTTTGATTTGATTCGTCTTTTGGTTTGATTTTCTTGCCAAAGTAAGTTTGATCTCTGTATAATAGGGTTTTGCTTGCATAGGGCTTCTTTTGTCGATTAAAAGTTTCTTCCTTTCTCTTAGGTACTGTTCTTTTGCCCATTCAAAATAAAGACACGTTTTTATAATATCTCATGACGATAGTATTATCTTCTAAATTCGGGTGGAAATTATCTTAATGTTCGCAATAACTATTAAGTTTTGATGACTTTTGTTATTGAGATACTAACATTTCAAATTAGATACGGTCACAATCATGATTATTAATAAACATGTCAAGATCGAATGATGTCTTGCACATTTATTATTAACCATTTATCCATACATCTATATTCTGTGCAAATCACGTATATGCATGGATGCTTGTATGCGTGTGTACCTCAGAGATAGGAATTATTTAAATAAATTGTTCGCAATAACTGTTAAGTTTTGGTGGCTTTTGTTATTGAGATACTAGCATTTTAAAATAGATACAGTAGCAATCATGATTATTAATAAACATTTCAAGATCGAATGATGTCTTGCACATTTATTATTAACCATTTATCCATGTGTTTATATTCTAAGCGAATCACGCATGTGCATGTATGCTTGTATGCGTGTGTATTTGAAAGATAGGAATTATATTTAATAAAATGTTCGCAATAACTGTTAAGTTCCGGTGACTTTCGTTATTGAGATACTGACATTTTAAAATAGAGACGGTATAAACATTTCAAGATCAAATGATGTCTTGCACATTTATTATTAACCATTTATCCATACGTCTATATTATGTGCGATGTATATGCACGTATGCTTGTATGCATGTGTACCTGAGAGATAAGAATTATATTAAATAAAATGGATGTCATCTTAATTATGCCCGTATGGTTTTTGAAAGTAGGTTCAAACCATGTTTACAATGTCTATATTTGTATGCATACTATTTTCGAGATGAGATATAGTTCTTGACTCGATATTATTCTAACGGAACTAATTTTTCATACATTAGATGTTTGAGCAAGGTGCCGTGCGTGTCCACACTTCTTTTCTTTGACAATCAAGAATTCTTTATTTCATCATAAAACGCACTTAAATATATGGAACAAGCCTGCATAGAAACTTCAATAAAGATTTAGGGTCTGACAGAGAACGATTCACCACAATTTCTTTCAAAAGGATCCTTTTACATAATGTTGTGTGTTCGTTTGAATGTGCCTCGGTTTTTTTATTCTTTTGGTCGGATTTTCTTGCCAAAAGTAAGTTTGATCTCCGTATAAGAGGGTTTTGCTTGCATAGGGTTTCTTCTGCTGATTGTAAAACTTCCTTCCTTTCTTTTAGGGACTACTCTTTTGCCCATTCAAAAGAAAGGCGTGTTTTTATAGTATCTCGTGACAATAATAATATTTTCTCAATTAGGTGGAAGTTATTTTAATTTACGCAATAACTAATAAATTCTGGCAACTTTCGCTATTAAGATACTAATATTTAGAAATAGATACGGTGACAATCATGATTACAAATAAACATTTCGAGATCGAATGATGTCTTGCACATTTTTTCTTAACTATTTATCCACACGTCTATATTCTGTGCGAATCACACATATACATGCATGCTTATATGCGTCCATACCCAAGAGATGGGAACTATATTAAATAAAATGGACGTCATCCTAATTATGTCCATGGGGTTTTTGAAAGTAAGTACAAACCATGTTTACAATGCCCATATTCATATGCATACTATTTTTCGAGATGAAATATAGTTCTCCACTCGACATCTCGATATTATTCTAACGGAACTAATTTTTCGTACATGAGATGTTTGAGTAACGGAACTGCGCATGTCATTATTTCTTTTCTTTGACAATCAAGAATTCTTTATATCATCACTAAACACACCTAAATATACGAAACAAGCCCGCATAAAAACTTCCATAAAGATATAGGGGTCCAACATAGAAAAATGTTCACCAAAATAATCTATTTTATATATTCGAGAAGTTTACAAGTATTTTAGGTATATGTATGTAAAATATGTGGAACAACTCGCCAAAACAAAACAGACTTTGCCCGCGGGTGAGGTCCTCGTCATTGTAATCGTGCTAAGTATTTTTTTTTTTTTTTTGTTCATTCAACGATGGATTGGAGTTTTATATAATTGTCTAATGATGGTGCCTTTCGTGTCACAAAGATGTGCGACATCCTTCCTTGGGGCTCCGGCGGGACCCGCGGGGCGGGGCCCAACGAGACAGCGAGGAAAACATCGATGCCTTTTGTCTTCTACCGCCTGTCTTTACTGAGAGCAAAAGGGCGTGCGGGGCCCCACCGGAGGCGTGTGGGACCGTCGGATGTCGGGGGGGGGGGGAGTGGGGGGAGTGGGCACCGGCGCACCTCCAAGTCGAGTGACACGTGGGATGTTAAAAAGAACGAGAATTGCAGACGCTGTCGGACCACGCCTGCGGTCGGTCGAGGGAAGGGAAGAAGGGCGCCTTGGGTGGGACCCAAGTTTTTCGACGGTGGAAAATGAAGCTTCGCGTGGACGACAAACATGGAATCTGGGGCCCACATCTCTCTTTTTGAAATGAACGACCAATCACATAATCATTGTCTTGAGTTATTATGATATGATATGGATCGGATACAGCTCGCAAAGGGCATTCGATGACATTCGGTAGATATCGATTTCATCGTGCGAGGATCTTAGTACTCTCGTCTCGTGACCATTTCTTTACCTTTGTCCTAAATGTCAATTTCATGTCTGTTACATGTTTTTCCAATCTCTCGATTAAGCTCCGCCGAGCATCATGATACCTCTTTGCGTACAAGTGCTAAGCAGAATATAAAATATATGAATCGGGTGATTCGAGCTCAAATATTCGTAGAGAGTTTTTTCTTGTACTTTTATCATTCAATCAGTCGTAATGCTTTAACATCACCCTTTTGTTGTGTGCACACACGAGATCTTTTATTTTTCTTGTTTAAAATAAGTCACACGAGCGAGGCTTTTCGGCACTAAATCCACAAATTGTACGACACAACTCATAATTCCAACTAACATGAGGAAGTATGGATATATTGATGGGTTATATCCTAAATAGAATAAAACAATCATATAGATAATAGAAAAAAATTGATACACGAGTTTAACCAAATTCATCCCAGAATAGGGTTTTATCTTGCAAAAAGATTTCACTATGATATTTAGGTTTTACAATCATAACCACTCGTCAGAATGATCTTTCATATGAATATAATATTTAGAACTTAAAATGAGCCTAAAGCCAAAACCTATCAGAATCCCTTTGATCCCGCAACAAATGGGTCAACAAATTCGATGTTATTTTGGGGGCACTACCCCCGAGCTTCCATTCGCTTACCGGGGAGTGAAAGTCCCGCCCGCTGTTCTGGCAGCTGGACCCCCGACATTCCGTACGTAGGGATTACATGTCGTCGGTTTATATTTCGATTTCTCTAAATTCATGTGGACATGCCTGGTATAAGAAATAAGGATTCTCAAAATATTTGCCAACTCCAACATATATTCGCCACTTGGGACGTCATTAGGGTTTGGACTATATGTCAAGATCAAAAGGATTGAGGTGGATTTGGTGCGCATAGGCTCCGTGCATGCAACAATACTTATGCTATTGATATGCAATTAGACTTGTCTTTACATTGTCTCCGAGTCAAGACCCAACCTTATGCTATTGATCGCTAAATTATGCTTTTCGTCCTGCCAAGCTCGGCTTAGGCTGTGCTTCGCGTTGGCTGAGCCCATTGATGGATTGGATGGCATTGCGCGCTCGTGCTCTTGGTTTGTGCCACCATCGTGTTGATGAATTTTTCATATGAAAATTGTTCAAAAAGTCCAAACTTATTGCATTTTTGCAGATTTAATCATAAAACCTTTCAATCTCACCAATTGAGTTCTAACTATTTTCAATTTTTGCCAATTGAGTCCATTTGACTATTTTTTGTCGGAAATCGTTGATGTGGATGCTAGCAGTCTCACGTGGTACAGCCACTATGAAATTTTTTTAATAATATTTTTATATTTTTAATTTTTTTCCCTTTTTCCTCCTTTGGCTTTTATTTTGTGTTTTTTTCTCGTGCCGGTGAGGGTCGCCGGTCGCCCTTGCCACCCGTAGGAGGGCTTCACAGCTCCGCCGACAGTGCGTGAGGCGATCTTCGCCTAGATCTGCTGTTCGATACTTGGGTAACTCTTGAACCTAAGTGAAGCAACCTACTACAAACCCATTTCTTTCTTCGAATTTCTATGGTGCTAGAGTCTTGCTCTCTCCTCCAACTCCCATAACCAGGATCTCGTTTCTTCGCAAAGTTTCAGAAAATTTCACATGACTCAAACCATCTTCAGCCCAATTTGGAGCGCTTGAAATCCGCGCGATCCAAGATGACTCTAGCCGTACTTCTGGTCGTACTTCTCGCTTCTTCAACAGTCCCACAAGCCGAAGCTGTTGATGCTCCGAATCTGCCAATTCCTCCCCTGTGATCCAAGCGCAGCCCACGAAACCGGAGCCCCCACTGATTCATCGCCGTTCGGGCAGAATTTGCTTTTGACGGCTCCGAACTCAAGCCTCTGCTTTGTCGTACCTTCTTGAGGGAACTAACGGACGGTTGACATAACGAGTACTTCAACGCGGTGAAAAAGGGGAAAGTGGAGAGGGTGAGGCTCGGCAACGACGGCTCTGCCCTCCACCTCACTATCTCGATCGCCGACGGGCCACGGTGATTGTCCCAACGACACGGACCTGATCCACATCACGGTAATGAATGGGGTTGACTTTTCGATCTCCGAGAAGATTCGCGCAATTCGTTGTTTGCGGAAGTTGCTCTTGGTTTCCTTGCTGAAGCTGGGCTGTTATTTCTGTTCCAAAACGTTCTTGCATGGTTACTTTATGAAATTGATTAAGGACATACTGGTTGCAAGTGTTTGCCTAGAATGAGCTAGTAATCATCACTGCATCTGATTGT
Organism: Syzygium aromaticum; assembly: GCA_024500025.1. Lineage (NCBI taxonomy): Eukaryota > Viridiplantae > Streptophyta > Magnoliopsida > Myrtales > Myrtaceae > Syzygium > Syzygium aromaticum. The sequence continues at coordinate 28,870,883 of CM044895.1, read as the reverse complement.
ATTATATGTGCTCAATTTCACCAATACATGATGGCGAGGTCTAGAGTAAGGGTGGACAATTTAGACTCAAGTTTAAGGACTCAGCTGAGAAAGCTACGTTGTCGTCCATGGAGAAAGAGCTGTCTGTCGTGATGGATTTTGAGTTCCCACATGAATTGTTTAGGGGATACTTATAGTGCCGTGACTCGTATAAAAAGTGAAATAGATTTTGTTATGTGGCAATATTGAGTGTAATTTGGTAAGAAAAGTGAAATACAATTTGCTATATGGCGACACGTGGTGTAATATGTAATGGAAGAGTGAAACATATGACCACAGGTGGTGTAACATGGTATGAAAAGTGCAATAGACATTGCTATATGTCGACAGGCAGCTTTTACAAGTGTTAAAAGTGCAAAAACTCATCTTCTTTTTCTTCTTCCAAGTTCTAATTTTTTGTTTGCAGAAAAGTGAAGATCAACGATCAAGTGCAGTTCTAAGATCAAAATGTTGATAGGTTTAGGAGGCGTGCAAGGACTGGGAAGTGGAGAATTTTATTTTATTGAGCACGTTAATATATTGTGGTGTGATTCTTAGAAAAACTATGAAAAAATTCACCTGATTTGTGGTGTAGTTAAGCAAGGTATCAAGTAGAAGCTGTGTCTTCTTCCAAAACGTGCGTAACGCGTTCTCAACAGAAATATATTGCGCCCTAGATAATAAGAAATTATATAGTAGGATATATATGGTGAAAAAAGAAACCGTTTCACTATCATCGTAAGTTTAAAAGTATTATGCACCGCCTCATGCAAAATGGAGATAGTAGAATGGAACAAACTCAAATAATCAAGCAAAAAATAAATGTAGAAATTAAACCTGGCATAGAAGATTTACATAGTTTGATCAGGCATGCCTACTCTTCCAAAGAGATCGATCAAGACGAAGAGAATGCAATTGCTCAAGTCACATTTTGATCGAAGTGTTTCCCGATCCAAATTATATCCCAATAGCCCAACAATTATCACCATTAACTAAGAGAGACAGACAACTGTTTACTCATAAACTCTCACTCCTTGACAATTCCTAAAGTTTTCTCTCGAGTTGTGCTTGATGTACGGGATGAAATTAGGTCGAACACACGTCTTCACAATCAATCCCTTGCGCCTTCGGACGTCCGCCCGAAACGGCCCGGACGCCAAATTTCTCCGGATCAAAGTGAATGGGAAATTATACATGACACACGCGGCCGTCCGTTTCTTTGTGAATTCTTTAACTTAAGTTAATAATCTCTTCCTATACACCTATTTAGCTCAAATATCCTGTCATCTTCACTCAAAAGACACCATTGAAATACAGCAGAAGCACGACGGGCCATTTTTCCAGACACCACGACGACGGGCCGCCCATCCCCTCGCCGTGCAGGCATTGTTGCACGAGTCCAAGCAAGCCCTTTGTCATTGCCACCATGCCTACGCTGCTCAGCTTGGGCCATCATCATCAGTGACCCTTTAGGCATATCCGGCCCAACAAAAAACTAGCTGCGTCGTCGCGCTCGCCGAACCAGCAAGCCACCGAGCGCCGCCGATGCTTAAACCCTCACAGTCGGCGAGCTTCCGCAGCAGAGCAGCGGGCAGGGGCAGGGGCAGGGGAAGGCGATGATGTCTCGTGGCAGGGCAGCCCTCGCGTCCGTCCGACTCGCTGACTCGCTGCTGTCGTCTCGACGGCGCACGGCTCGGGCGCTGTGGACCCAGGTCAGCCATTCGTCTCCATCCCCATCTCTCCCGTCAACCCATCCCGTTTTCCTCTTCAATCCCCACGGAAGTTTTAACTTCTCCACCAAACCAGACTCAATCTTGGATCTGGTCGCGGCCAACCAATGGTCTGCTGAGCTGGAGAGCCAGCTCGGAGATATCAGCCCGGCGTTGAGCCATGAGAATGTGGTTTATGTTCTGAAGAAACTGGACAGAGACCCGGTGAAGGCTTCCGGTTTCTTCCATTGGGCTAGTGGGAGAGATGGTTTCTGTCCAAGTTCTTCTCTTTATAGCATGTTGCTCAGGATTCTGGGTAAGAAGGAGTCGATGAAGCAGTTTTGGTTCGCTCTGAAGAAAATGAAAGAGCAGGGGTTTTATCTTGATGAGGAAACGTATGTGACTATTTTAGGGGCGTTCAAGAAAGAGAAGATGGCTAGCGATGCAATGGGTTTGACCCATTTCTATAAGAGGATGATCGAAGAGAACGGTAGGGACAGTGTCGTCAAGAAATTGGTTGAGCTTGTTCTTGGGAAGGCGTGGAGTAGTGAGGGTGAGAAAGCGTTGGCAGATATGAACGTAGCTTTCTCGGATACAATGGTCATAAGGATCTTGAAGGAGTTGAGGAATTACCCAGCGAAAGCTCGAAATTTTTTTGATTGGGTCGGAAGATGCCCCGATTATAAACACAACGCGGTCACGTATAATGCAATCGCAAGAGTCCTTGGACGGGAGGATTCCATTGAGGAGTTTTGGGGCATTGTCGAGGAGATGAAGAGTCTAGGTCATGAAATGGACCTGGATACGTACATAAAAGTTTCACGGCAATTTCAGAAGAGTAAGATGATGCACGATGCGGTTAAGCTGTACGAGTTCATGATGGATGGTCCTTACAGGCCCCCGGTTCAGGACTGCAGCACGCTGTTGAGAAGCATCTCTGCAACTGAGAAGCCGGATTTAGACTTGGTGTTTAGAGTTGCGAGAAAATATGAATCCACGGGGAATTGCCTCTCTAAAGCTGCCTATGACGGGATTCATCGGTCTTTGACGAGCGTCGGGGGATTTGATGAGGCAGAAAAGATTGTTCAAGTCATGAGAAATGCGGGGTACGAGCCTGACAATATCACACATAGTCAATTAGTTTTTGGACTCTGCAAGGCGAAGAGACTGGACGAAGCATGTGAGGTGCTCGATAAAATGGAAGAACATGGATGTACTCCGGATATAAAAACTTGGACCATCTTGATTCAAGGTCATTGTGCGGCTAATGAAGTTGATAAAGCGCTATTCTTGTTTGCTAAAATGATGGAGAGGGAGATCGGTGCCGATGCTGATCTACTTGACGTTTTGATCAATGGTTTCATCAGTCAGAGCAGGATTGATGGTGCCTACCAATTGTTCGTTGAATTGATCAAGAAGGCTCGTATAAGACCATGGCAGGCTACATACAAGAATTTAATTGACAAGCTTTTAGGAGTAAGAAAGCTTGATGAAGCAATGGAGCTTCTTAGGCTAATGAAGAAACAGAATTACCCGGCATACCCAGAGCCTTTTGTTCGACATATTTCAAGGTTTGGAACCGTGCATGATGCTTCTGAGTTCTTGAAGGCCTTGAGTGTCAAGGACTATCCAACGATATCGGCATATGTTTATGTTTTGGAGTCTTTCTTTAAGGAAGGCAGACACTCTGAAGCTAAAGACTTGCTTTACAAGTGCCCTCATCATATTCGTCAGCATCCTAAAGTCAGTGTTCTTTTCGGTTGAGCAGAGGGTTGTGGCCATATCTCCTCGATCTGGTTCATGAAAAGCTAATTCGTATTCATATCTGACATATCCATTTTGGCGGCTTTGGATGGATTACTTATTCTCTTTTACCCACTGGAGAAATGCTGCTGATACGGGTCCAATTGAAATTTTTCTCTGCTGTAGTTTATCATACCATGTCCTTAAGATAATTCTCAACTCATAAGGCTTTGTTACCATCTGGTTAATACCGCCATGTGAACCGTATGTAAGCAACTTGTCTGGTGGTTTGGTTGGTACATGTAGCTTGATTTATATCTCTTCCTTTTTTGGAAAGGATGGACTCATCAAGTCATTTGTTCTTCTGTCAATTGTATCCAATGAGTTATAGTTTGGTAAGACCGCCTGGTTCCTGTACTTAGTTGCTTGATTTGGTGTCTGTACTTCAATTTTTTTAGTTTACCATATTTGCTATTCCCTTGCAGGTCGATCTATTTGAGCTCCAATTCATAACTTCCCCCCAGTTTGTAGGAAGTTTAATTTGTGATGAATTAGATGCTCGTCTTTCCGCAGAACGTAAATTCATTTATGTAGTCAACCTAGACATGGAAAACTCTATTATTAATGGTAACCAGAATTTGCTATGAAGCAGAGGGATAGTACCCAAAACCTTATTACAGAGCAGCTATAATTTACTATAAAGAAACTGTAACACTCACTTCAACACTGTAAATTACTGCTACTTGCCAATGATGCCATGACCAAATTCATTCTTGCATGAACGCTAGTACATTTAAATGGCTGTTAGACCTGTTTGAAGGTCTTCCATCTGTTCAGCTGAAACTTCCCCTGCTTTTGCTCAACCAAGTTATCATCAGCAGCTTCTACCTCAGCAGATCTTCCACCGGCTTCGCTCTTTTTATTGTCCTGCTCCGATGCTGCTTCGACCTTCTGCTGAGGAAGATCATTCTGGTACTGGTCCAGTGGAGCGCTGTTTTGGACTTCATTCTTGAAGGCTCTGGACACGTTTGGGTACCGAGGGACATTGGGAGTGACGCTGAGCGTCCTCACCATTCTCGAGATGTGTTCGAGGTAATCATCGGAGGTGGTGTTCCAGTCAGGGACATTCCTGGGAGTTTTTTTGGAGCTTCGACGCATGTTTCGCAATTGAGTTGGCAGAGTGAAGGAAGTTCCACTTATACATGAAGGGAGAGACACTGTGCTATGTTCTTGAAGTTACATTGATGGCATCTGATTCCTTTATCATATAACTGGACCACAAACCAAGAACCATGTGTGGACCGGACCCAGAAATAGTGGGGGCATCAAACGCTTCTTGGAGATTTATTCCTTGACATCACGTCATAAACTTGACGCTTAATCGTGTCGAAATGCGCTAGATATTTCGTTTTGTTGTTTCTAGAAGATGCATCACTTGGTTTTGATATTCTTCTAACTGTATCGAAAAGTAGAACTGAGCTAAAAGGAGCCTCCAAGATGCATCACTTGCTTGTGATGGTGCATACCATATGGGATGGACTAAATCGATTGCGACAAAAAATAAAGGACACATGACATGGATAATCGAAAGAAATCATGACCAAATAGTAAATACTTTCCTTGCTCAAAACCCACAAGAGAGTCAATTTGATCCGCTAATCAAAAGTCGTATAAAGCCTTGATTCCTTGAATATCATCCGCATTGAGACCTTTGGTCGTCCCAGGACCCATGAAAGAGTACCTGATGGTCCCAGCAACATCGCTGTGCCGTAACCCGAGGAGGTGACCGATCTCGTGCAAAGCCACCGTCTCCAGGTCCAAAGCGGCTGAACCGGAGTGCAGATCCACAACATCCCCGATTGTTGGTGGGGAAGCATGGACTATATAGTTCCTCCGGGTCCATCGAAGCGGTTGTCTTTGTACGTTGGCAATCCCATAGTCGTCAACGTACAATAAAATAAAGGAAAAAAATCATAAAAAATCTCAAACTTTACCACTTATGACACATTTACCCTGAACTTTTTTTTGTGACATCAAAAACCTCAAACTATACTATTTGTAACACATTTACCCTATCGTACTTTAGTCCATGGGCATTTTCATCTTTTTTACTTTTTTTTTTTTGCCTTTCTGGCGAGGGCAGCCCTTGCCGGCGTCGGGCGTGGGTCGGCTCGCTTGGGCGAGCAAGGGCGGCTCTCGCCTGACTCCGGCAAGGGCCACCCTCGTCCGACGCCGGCGAGGGTCACCCTCGCCCGACTTAAGCAAGGGCGACCGTTGCCGGCGTCTACCCTCGCTCGCCCAGGCGGTTGTTGCCCGACTCAGGCGAGGGCGACTCTCGCCAATGTCGGGCGAGGGTCGCCCTTGCCTGAGTCGGGCAAGGGTCGCCTCGCCTAGGCGAGCAAGGGCGGCCTTTGCCCGACTCCGGCAAGGGCAACCCTCGCCCGACGCTGGTGAGGGCGGCCCTCGCCGGATTTGGCGAGGGCCACCTTCGTCAGATCCGGCAAGAGCAAATCCGACAAGGGCCACCCTCACCGGAAAGGAAAAAAAAAAGCAAAAAAGATGAAAATGCCCATGGATTAAAGTATAATTGAGTAAATGTATCACAAATATCATAATTTAGGGTTTTGATGTCACAAAAAAAAGTTCGGGATAAATGTGTCACATGTGGCAAAATTTGAGATTTTTGGTGATTTTTTCCCTAAAATAAAGCATGTCACCAAGGCCCGTGTGGTAAAAGCCCGGGCAACGGGAGTTGTGACGCCCACCAGGGTTCTTGAGAGGTAGCTGTAGGTGAGATGGCAATTAGAGGCCGGCCATCTAAGGCTTCCCTTCAATTATTAGTGAGGGCAAGATTGAAAGAAAAAATAAGTCATTAAATCTCACAATAGCATTTTGAAAATGCCAAAAGCCCACAAGCCTTGAGCTTTCCGCACTGTTTATGTTGACATTTCCCCAAAGTGGTTCATAAAAAATTCACCAAAAACCTAACTGTTTCCCTAAAGTCCCTCGGAAAAGCTGTTCGAATGCACGCCTAAGTAATTTTTCAATTGTGCTGTTTTCCTTACTCAAGCAAAGGGCAGGGAGGTAGCCAGGAGTTTTGCATGTTGCGTTAGAAAGTTTCTCAATTGTTTAGAGGATTAATAATGTCCTGAAAGAGAAAGTGAAACTCCGTAGTGAAATTAATTACGACATCATGCCATCCGAAAAACAAGGGACTGATTCTAGAGGTTGAGGCGACGCCAGCCCAAGCATTAGCCTCTCCAAACGTTTTCAAATTACTATGTTCTTGATTTCTTAATTAGAAAAGAGATAACTTAAACTAAGTCTCAAAACTTGTCAAAAACGTGCAATTGAGTCTTAAAAACTTGCAAAAAGTATAATTGAGTCCTAAACTTATCAAGTTGGTTCAATTGAGTCATAAAGTTAACACTGTCAAACTTATAAATGGAAAAACGTTGATGTGACTTATTTTAATCATTTCTCTCTCCGACGCCCCAAATCAAGTTCAGCGATAAGGAATTTCCTCATGATTTGGGTCTCCTCGCGAGTTGGAGTCCGACGCCCATCGTCATCTGGAGTTTAATTGTGATATGGAGTTCATAGAGTTTGAGTTCGATGCCCATTGAGGGTTCGGGTTCTCTTCTTCGACGATCGAGAGTTTGTACAAAGACCCATCCCACGGGAGTCTTGGTGGCAGATCAAGCGGCATCAATGATGGAGACGATGATGGTGACAGCGACGGCAACTATCTCCAAGCCTCTCTCCTCCTCACGCTGGTATTGCTCTCTGCATTTGTGATGTTTTACTGTAACTGTGTGATCCAAATTTTTTCTTAAGATATTTAGCAAGAGGCCTATTCTTTCCGCTTTATTAGATCTTAGTTTTGCTCGATGTGAACTTAATAGGTGTGCCCATAGGGTTGCTGCTCTTTACAACCAGAAGATGCGCTTGAATTGGGATATCGAACCTTCATCTTCTTTATTTGATTTACTTGTTTCTGGTGTTGGTGAAAGACTTCCTTGAGCTGTGTTCTTACTACTTGATGTAATGTCAGTGTTAGCTACCATAAATGTACTGATTCCTTTAGAAGTATTTCCGCAGGAATACTTTATTAACTATCAAAATCTAGAAAATGAGCCCTTAGTAACAGTCCATTTGAATTGTCCTAAGAGAACCCAACAAGAGGCACATGTTGGTCCCTTTTCCTAGCCACAGGAATATATTTTTCAACATGCATGTAACTATCGACCAAAAAAAAGAAAAACATGTTAGTCCATTTTCCTTTGTAGCATATGTTATGTGGCTGTTTTGGTGTTGAGTGAGGATTTATGTGGTTGTAACTTTATTGCCATATACTTAAAATTTGTATTTCCACTCAATGTGTCCTATCAAGATTGTTCAAATTCCCATTTTTTTTCTTTGTTCATAGCTCTTGCTTGTTTTGATCAAAATTGTCCAAGACCATGGAAATATGTATTGGACAACAACACAACTATAACAAATGAATTTTCTCATAAGAAACGTGTATCGAACTGTTTTACCTCCTCGCAAGTAAAACATGCATTGTTATCTCAGTTTGAGCATGAATTTTCTCACGATAAACCTTCATCTTTTGGTTGTAAAGAGTAGCAACCCTATGGGCACACCTATTAACTTCAATAGAGCAAAACTAAGGTCAAACAAAGAGGAAAGAAGAGGCCTCTTGCTAAATTTCTTCAGAAAAAAATTTGGATCACACAGTTACGGTGGAACATCACAAATGCAGAGAGCAATACTTGCACGAGGAGGAGAGAGGCTTGGAGATAGTTGCCATCACCGTTGCCATCTCTATCATCAATGCCACTCGATCCACCGCTGAAACTCCTGTAGGACAGGTCTTCGCACTAACTTGTGATCGTCAAAGAAGAGAACTCGAACTCGAGATGGGCATTGAACTCGAACTCTATGAACTCCAAATCATGATTGAACTCAAATGATGATGGGTGTCGAAGTCCAACTTGCGATGGGACCCAAATCGCGAGGGAATTCCATATTGTTGAACTTGATTTGGGGCTTAGGGTTCAAAGGGAGACAGGAGACGAGTGTTAATTTTGTTTAGATGGAGAGAGAAGACATTGAGTTTAGAGCTTAGGGTTTAGAGGACTTTGATTTGCAAAGCTGAAGACTGGTCTTTGCACGAACTCGCGATCATTGAAAAAGAGAACTTGAACTTGCGAGGGGCGTCAAACTTGAACTCTATGAAATCCATATCACGATTGAACTCCAGATAACGATGGCCGTTGAACTCCAACTGGCAAGGGGACCGAAATCTCGAGGGAATTCCAAATTGTCGAACTTGATTTGGGGTTTAGGGTTCAAAGGGCGATGGGACACAAGTGTTAATTTCATTCAGAGAGAGAGAGAGACAACATTAAGTTTGGAGCTTAGGGTTAAGAGGACTTCAATTTGCAAAGCTGAAGAGATGTTGTACAGGCCGAATTTGTGGCTTAAGGTTTCGACATGGTTTCAGCTTGGGAAGGAAGGAGACGACTTCAACTGAGAAAGGGAGAGACGTCCAACACGACATCGTTTTGCAGATCTGAAGATTTTTTTAGACTATTTGCCACATTGGAGAAAGAAATAATTAAAATAAGTCACATTTATGCCACGTCAGTAAATTTGACGGTATTGATTTTAGAATTCAATTGAATCAACTTAACAAGTTTTAAGATTTAATTGCACTTTTTGCAAATTTTAGGACTCAATTGCATTTTTATGACAAGTTTTAGGATTTGTAGTGTACTTATCCCATTAGAAAAAAAAATCCTTACACATGTACGCTACATATTTGAAAATTGCAAAATAATTCCTATTTGTAAGAATAACTAAGGTGAGTTAATGATTTGGTATCTTTTATTTTTTGGTTTATCCTATTCTAATTCTTAACTCATTATCAGACTTTTACCTTGTTTCATTATAGGGCATGGGAGTCGAAACCCACATTTGAAACTAAATATCCACACCCCTAATTCTCCTCCGAAAAATTGGGAAATCGAACTTCCAATTTCCCCCTTCTCATGCAAGAATGGTGGTTACAAGGCAAACTCCAGTGGTTGATGATTTGGAGTCTTAACTCTTCGTAAACTTGAGATTTTGAAAATGTAACGTTTCACCGAGTACTGCACACTACTCAAAACCCACTGTTTTTAACCCCCTAATCTTAAGTTGCAGAAAACCCTAATTCCTTAAACGTCTTCCTCATAAAGGCCTTTAGTTGTGCCAGGAGCTGCGGGAGAATACATGATGGCCCCCCTCAGCATCAATAAGCCCTAGCCCAAGAAGGTGTCCAGTCTCATTGCAAAGCTACTGTCTCCAAGTTGGCATCTTCCGAACCCGTCGCCAGGCCCACGGCCCACCTCCGTCAACATCATAATGAAACAGTCCGATGGTCGGTCGAAACGCATGAAATGCATGGGCTATGATTTTCCTCTAGGCCCATCAAAGCTGTTGATTGTACCACCTTCGTGATCTTCTATTTTGAACCCGATATTTACGTCGGCGTTTTTGTAATCTCTAATATAAGAGAAGGTGAAGAGCAACATGGGTGCCTAAGAGGTGAAAGCCCGGTTAGGTGGTATTTGGGGTGCATATGGTAAAATTTCTGTTTTCTGGAACAATTTTTATTTGGAAATAATTTTTTTCTATTTCTATTCTCTTGACGAGTTTTCGAGTAGAAGAACGCATTTGGTAATTACACAAAGTTTATATTCTCAAAATACAAAAAAAAAAAAACAAAAAAGCATTTGGTACAACCCTAAAAAAATTTTGTGACATGGAATTTTTTTGGTTTTTTAATAATTTTCTGAGAGTTTTCAATTTTTTTTTGAATTTTCTCTTTTCTTTTTTTCCTCCCTTCTTCTTCCTCATCTGGCCAGTAGTCAAGCCTCGGCAATGGTCGGTGAGGCGACTCGACCTTGCCATGGCCAGATGAAGCTAACCTCATGGTGGCTAGGTGAGATCGAGAGCTTGACCTTGCCCCTTGACCTCGACCAGCCATAGTGAGACTCGACTTCGCAATCCTTCATCTTTGGTAGGTTGCCGGTCATCGTCGAGGCTCAACGACCAGCTAGAGGAGAAAAAAGAAGGAAGGAAAAAAAGAAAATGATTTTGTTTCAAAAATTGTTCTCGAGAACAAAAAAGTAATTTTTTTTATTTCTTATTTCTATTTGAAATGTATTCCCTGGCCATTTTTCTATTTTGGAAAATAGAAAAATTAACAAACATACACAAATAGCGTTTTATTTTGTTTCTATTATGGGAAACAAAAGAATAGAAAAACGGAGGAATAGAAATACTACCAAATGCGCCCTTAGAGGCTGGCCATCTAGGGTTTCCGTTCGTAAATGTGTAGTGATATACTAAATATGAAGAGCCGAGCCCATGTTGGTTCTGACCTTTCTTCTTAGACCCTATATGGGTGGTGCCACTGATGACACATGCAATGCCACATCGTGGCATCATCATCTTCAACACTGTTTTTCAATCCAGAGTCCCGTTAACGACTAGATTATAATTCAATTGGTATGTCTTGACGGCAAACTCTAACGCATCGTTGTAATCATCGTTGTTGGCATGTATCTAATTATTGAATCGGTTGTAATTCAAGTAGTCGAATTTCTCAAGATACTGCTTGAGCTTCCGAACACATTGGTGTTGTCAAACTTGTGACACCCTTAAAGATGACTAAGGTTATGAGAAAATTTGATTGCTTATGAAGATACATGCATGCAATGGTTTATAGTTCTTTAATGTTTTGATGCGTGATAATAATCATTGTCCTTAAGGTTTTATTTGCTTCCATTATTATTGTTGTTAGGTCAAATATACTTTTAGGATATCTACCAAAGGTATAGAGAAATGAGTTCAACAATTACTTAATTTCCCTCTCAGAATTTTACCTTGAATGTGTTTCAAACTTATGTGAGAAAAGAGAAGAAGAGAGAATCATGATGAAGAGAGAATGCTGTAAAGAAGAGAGTTATGAAAAAGAGAAAGTTGTTATGAATAATGTATGATTCGGTTCAATTTATAGACAACCAAACAACACATCTCTTGAGAATAGGTACATTATCAAAACCATTATCAATTTTCACAATTATTACTTCTTTTCATGTCAATAATCACTTCTTTTTGTAGCTAACAACTATTTTTTTCTATGCCCAATTTAATCCCTTCTTTTAATTATTAATAGATGATAAACTATTTCAACATTAGGATTTTGAAGGGTGATTTGATTTGGTTATGCGAATTTGCTGCAACGGCATGAAAGAGGAGAGAAAGGAGGAGCAATTATGAGAAGGTGGAAAAGAGCTTAGTCATTGCCATGGTTAGATTGATTGATGATACTAGCTATTGCAGAGTGATGACTATGTTGCATCGATCTTTTCTATTTCTGTAGGTGTCCATCATATACCTGCCGGTTCTATTCATAAGCGCGACCTAAGAGGTGATGATTGATGAAAATGATTAGTAGCTAAGGCTGCAAATGACAACCATACTGTTTTATAAATCAATTTCTAGCAAGAAATTGATTTTTTCTATTTTTGTTCCCAAAGGAGTTAATGAGCAAAAAAACACATTTGATGACGATACAAAATTTCTGTTCCACAAATAGAAATTTGTTTGATAACAGCAAAAAAAATTTTTCTCTTGAGTGGTCGGCGAGTGGATTGTGGGCAGTGGACGGTGGCAGCGAACAGTGGCAGCGGACTGTAGGGGGAGACGATGGCTAGAGGCGGGAGCAGTGGCCGATGGACGGCAAGCTACGGCCAGCGATGGGAGGTGGGTGGTAGCGGGAGACGATGGCTAGCGGTGGGAGGCGGGCGGCGGCAAGAGAAGGGCGACCGGTGGCAGGAGATAGTGGTTGGTGGACAACGAACGTCGAGCGACGGCCCATGGTGGCCTACAATAGGAGGTAGGTGGAGGCCCACGGTGGGCAGCGGCTAGAGGAGGGCAGTCGGAGGCGGGAGTGGTAGTTGATGGATGACAGACGGCGGCCCATGGTAGCTAGCGGTGAGAGGTGGGTGGGGGAGGAGGGAGGCCAATGGCGACAAACGGTGGCTGGCGGTGGGAGGCAAAAGGAGGACGGCTGGCGGCGGAAGACGGTAGCCGGTGGCCAAAGGTAGGATGTGGGCAGCGAGAGGAGGGCGGGCAGCTGCGAGAGACGGTGACCGACAGTGGGAGGTAGGCAGCGAGGGGAATCGAGCAATGGCAAGAGGAGGGTGGCTAGTGGTGAGAGACGGTAGTCGGTGGACGGCGAGCGACGGGTGGCATGCACATCATCAATTTTCAGCTAAAATTGGTCGGATGGATTCAATTGCCAAAATGTGAAAATGTTTAGAACTTTATTAACACAATTAAAAGGTTTAGAAATGGACTGCTTAAAGTGCAATAGATTTATAACTTTTTGGACAATTTTCCCGTTCTTATACTAATCGTGCTCACTAACTCCTTGCTATTATATTGATTGCGTGTATAATGACCTCTATCTATATACAAAACTTGACTTTAATCTGGTATATTCTCGGGAATTTTTTCATATAGTGTATACGTATATTTTATCACTCAAAAGGCAGTAATGAAATAATTGTACGAGAGAGAGAGAGAGTGAGTGCGTGAATGATATGGAGGAGGAAAAGGCATGTGTATATTAATGTATTGGCGTGGATTTTACTGAAGCAAAATGTATTGGGGTGATATATTGATCTTTAACCAGTACATATTACCCTTGCAGGAGTGTAATTTAACCCCATCCTAGGATATCGCTGGTAAATATGGTAGCCAGTATAGATAACGCATCAGTTACATGAGCATGTTCGAGTAATAATCGGAAATTTCCTTGCACAAAGCCAAAGCTATAAAAATAGAGTAACAGTAACAAAATGAAAGTTAGACGCAATCGTCATAAATGTAATCCCAAAATTCAGTCATGTCCCTAACTTATCCAAAGTGCAATTACGGAGACGAATTGCGATTATTGAGCTTAACAAAATCGTATATAATGACCATAGCTGCTTAATATAAGGTATTTGCTTGGGTGGAACCGTCATGCAAAGCAACGTCGCCCCAGTCAAAAGTTGTACAGAGCCTTGATTCCTCGAATGTCATCCTCATGAAGACCTTTAATTGTTCCCGCAGGTATAGACGCGTACATGATGGCCCCCTCAACCCGGCTATGATCTAGCCCAAGGAGGTGCCCGATCTCGTGCAACGCCACCGTCTCCAGGTCGTGCGCACTGGAACCGGGGGCTGGACCCACCGCCCACTGCTCATCCGCATCGTAGTGGAATAACCCACCGGTCGGTGCGGATGCGTGGGCTAGGATTCCGCCGGGTCCATCAAAGCTGTTCTGCACGCCATCTCCGTGGTTTCCTCTTGCAAACGCTATTTTTATGTTGGCGGTATCGTAGTCCTCAATGTAAGAGAAGGTGAATCGTGTCACCGAGGCCCACGTCGCAAAGGCCCGAGATACTGGGCCCGCAACGGCCGCTGGGCTCCCCGGAAAGAAGCCGTAGGTGAGGTGGTATTGCGAGGTTGGCCATTTAGGGTTTCCCCTAAAGAATTGGTAGTGGGACACCGCATGGAAGGAGCCGAGACCATGGAGGTTCCGGCCTTTCTTGCCAGGCCCCATCCGAGTGGTCCCGTTGATGATATCCGGCACACCGCATCGCGGCGTCGTCATCTTCGAGACCGTTTGGGTATCCAAGGCTCCAGTGGCGTTCAGATGATGATTGAGCTGATACATCTTGACGGCATGCTCTAGCAGATCGTCAAAGTCATCATCGCCAGCGTGGACCGGACGATCATAGTTCAAGTAGCCAAACTTCTCGAGGTATCGCTTGAGCTCCTGAATGCCTTGGGTGTGATCACCCTTGTGGCATCCCTGAAGGTGCTTGAGGAAGTCGAAGCCTGATTTGGTTTGGACATGTGAATGTGCTAAAATGGCGTCGACGGTGAATACGAGGGGGAGCAAGTATAAGAAGGTGGAATAGGGTTTATTAGTGGCCATGGCTAATTGATGAACGCACTATTCTCTACTAGAGAAAGTAATTGATCAATGTTGTTTGTGTAGTTTCATATTTCTCAAGTGGGTCTATTTATACCCGATTTATGTGAGCGACGTGCGATGAAACTCACTGATAGGGTCCAAAAGTTGAAAGGTTCTTGAGGCAAGAAGGAGGTACCACGAAACAACGACCATAACTAAGGCCATCGAAGGAGATGTGTAAGGACCCGGAAGTGGAGAATTTTTGTTTTATCAGGCGCGTTCGTTGTTATGGTGTGTGTATATATTTGGAAGACTTTGAAAAATTGACCGACTATGTGTTGAAATCGAGCAATATGTGAAGGAGAAGTTGTGGGTACGTAGTTCCAGAAGACGTGTGTGACGGGCTCTTAAGAGATTTCATACGACCTAGATAGTAGGACATAGGTAGGATTGAATGGAGAAAAAAGAAAATGCGTTGTTATCGTCATTGGTTCAAAAGTATTGTGGACTGCGTTGGGAAAAATGAAAGGCGGAAGTCTGGAACAAACTCAAGCAATCGAGCGACAAATAAATGCAGAAATTAAACCTAGCACGAAAGAGGGGAAAATTTTTCAAAAAGTCATAAACCTATTACACTTTTACTAATTCAGTTATAAACCTTTTAATTTTACAAATTAAGTTTTAAACATTTTCGCATTTTGTTAATCGAGTCTATTCTATCAATTTTGACTAGAAATTGTTGATATCGATGCTAGCCGTCTTGTGTTGCGGACGATGTTAACGTGGACAATTTTTAATACTATTTTGATATTTTTTTTGAATTTACTTATTTATTTATTTCTCTTTATTTTTTTTTACTTTTCTTCTCTCTTTTTTTCCATCCCTTCTTCCTCTAGTCAGTCGTTGGGCCTCAGCGATAGCTGATGACCGACCATAGGTGAGGGCCAACAAGGTCGGGCATGCCTCGCTCGCCCTTGGCGAGGCTCACCATCGCCGGGCTAGCAAGGTCGACCTCTCCAAGGATGGGTGAGGCTCGCTCTCGCCAGTGGTCACCAAGGGTGGGCTTCGCCAAAGGCTAGTGAGGTCAACATCCTTAGGTACTGGCTAGAGCAAGAAGGGACAAGAAAAAAAGAAAAAGAAAAGAATAAATAATAGATAAATAATTCGAAAAAAATATTAAAATATTATTAAAAATTGTCCATATCAACGCTGGCCATGCCACGTAGGACAGCCGGCATCTACATTAGCGATTTCCGGCCAAAATTGGCTGGACGGACTCAATTGATAAAACGTGAAAAGGTTGAGGTCTCAATTGATATAGTTAAAAAGTTTATGACTGAATTGGTAAAAGTATAACGTGTTTATGATTTTTTGAATAATTTTCCCTACAAAAAGCTGCGTGATTCTACTCTCATAGAAAGAGACTATGGAAGAGAATGTTCGACTATAATCAAGATGAAGAAAATGCAATGGCTCGAATTATACACTCACTGAAGTGTTTCCCGACCCAAATTACACCCCAATATCCCAGCAATGATCAACATTATAATAAAAGATACACAAATGTTTACTCATACACTCTCACTTCTTGGCACTTCCTAGATCTTTCTCTCAAGTTAGGCTCGACGTACTGATGAAATTTGGTCGAAAACACTTCTTTAAATTCAATTCCTTGTGCCTTCAGGCATCCACCCAAAGTGGCACGGACGTCGAATTTCTTCAGACAAATTCGCGGCCCATATTGGATGTCCGGAAATAGACATGGCCGGACGTCTGAAATCCAACGATGCTTCTTGGCTCGTTCCGGTCGGATGTCCGAAAAGCAATGTCGGACCTACGTTGGTTGGTCCAAAATCCTCAACTTATTCTTAAAGTCCGCCCCTTTACTTAGAACGTGCGACTTACATCGATCGTCGCATGCACCTAACATCTTTTGCGCACTTCGGATGCCTTTGAACTCCAAGTCAAGTCGGTTCCAAACTAAACTAGGCCCAAATTTTGAGCCACGTTCAATAGATTGAAAAGATTTCTTTTGAGGAGACCCGGAAGAGAGTAAATTTTTTATGGAGAATTCAAGAATAAAAGAAAAGTGGACGTAACTTTTTTGTTTGTATTGAATTAAAAGAAAATGTATATCACATATGACAGCCCGTATTTTTGTGAAAGCTTAACGTATATGTGCTTATTTAACTCATATTCGGTCATTTTCGCTCAAAAGACACCGCTAAAATAAGACGGTAGCACGAGAGACATCGAGACTGAGTGGATTGTTATGGCCCGATTTGAGTTATTAGCTTCTTTATAGTTGGGCACAATTTTTGGGCCTGATGTCAATATTGGTAATCCTGCCTTTCTAACTTTTATGACTCCCTCATATTCATCGAATTTTTTTTACACAACATTGGTACTTTTTTTAACCTTAGGGTAACTTGCTTCTTAATAATTGTCTTAATTGATCACAATTGTAGGTAATCATCATCGCGTGTGTAAGTATTCTGGTATCAATATAGTATAGACACCAAATTTATTAATCACAGATAACCGCTAAAGCTTTATGTTGGTTGCCTAGGTAACGTATGCTCCAAAGAGAACTTTTCTATTCGAACGACCCGAAGGCAGAAAATGTGTTGATGTAAACTTGTCATGAAAGCAAAAAGCATCATTTGACATTAATCTTTCACTATTGAACTTGAAGATAAATATTCAGATGTATCGAATGACAAGATTATGATTAATTATCAAGTTGACAACCTCGTATGGCCCTCTAAACAACACTAAAGACTTAGCTAAGTCAATTATTTAAGTAACGTTCACCCTAACATCCTTCGCTTGATAAACTCAAGTGAAAGACTGCATGTACTCTAACCTAATCAAACCCCGTACAAGGTTTTGATTCCCTGAACATCATCCCCATGCAAGCCTTTGCTGATTCCGGGACTTATGGGGGGATACATTATAGCCCCCTCGACTGAGCTATGCCCTAACCCAAGAAGGTGACCGATCTCATGCAAAGCCACGGTCTCCATGTTGTACGAATAGTGGACTAGACCCACGGACCACGGCTCATCAGCATCGTAGTCGAACATACTGATGGTCGGTTGAAACACGTGGGCTATGATTCCATCGGGACCATCGAATGGGGTGTTGCCGCCGTGGTCCCTCATCGCAAACCTGATCCTGATGTCTGCCGTGTTGAGATTGATGTCTTGTATTCTGTTATCCAAAATATTATGAGGTGGTTCCGAAAGGCCCTCTGATGACTGAATAGCACAGGGGTCCCACTCCTCGGTGAGCGGGCGGGGGTCTGGGGGGGGGCTGCCCTAGCAAGGGTCGTGGGGGCAGCGGCCCCGGACCACCAGAGGCGTTTTATGTTTGATCATAGAAGAATTTATATGGAAAAGCTAAATATTTTAGACTGTATGAGCAACTTTGTAATTTGTGTCATGTAGGGTTTCGCTATATATATTTAGGGCGAAACGAGTCTCTAGAATATAGGTAAGGGGTGAAAAAGAGTGGATGTACACTTTTCTACGTTATTAATGAAACATATCTCTTCTCCCCGTGGACGTAAGTAGGCGGAACATCTCTCTTACTGAGCCACATAAATTCTTGTATTATACGAATTTCTATTACTTTCTTGCATCGTTGATAGGATCGAATTTAGATATTCGACATGCGGATCTAAAGTTTTGGACCTGAGAGAATGTGAAGTGCATTGCCGTGGCCCAGGTCTTGAAAGCCCGCGAGACGGGGCCCACCACGTCGACCCGGGTCTCGGGATAGAAGGCACAGGTGAGGTGGTACTTTGAGGACGGTCATTTGGGATTCCCATTGAAGAAAGTGAAGTGGGAGACAGTGTGGAAATTACTCAAGCCGTGGCGGGTCCCTCTCCTGCCGGACAGAATCCGTGAGGTGCCGTTGACGATGTCCGCCATGCCACACCGAGGCATCGTCATCGTAGCCACTGTTTGGAAATCTAAGTTCCCGGTGACATTGAAGTGATAATTGAGCTGGTATGTCTTGACAGCAGACTCTAAAAGCTCATCAAAGTCATCATCGTCAGCATGGACTGGAAGGTTGGATTGGTTATAGTTCAAATACCCGAATTTTTCGAGGCGTTGCTTAAGCTCTCAGAGACCCTTGGCCTTGTCGCCTTTGTGACATCCTTGTAGATGCTTGATGAACTCAAAGGGGTTTTGCCTTTGGTCATCAGAGTGGGCTAAGCCCTATTGGAAGAAGAGTGGAACAAGAAGCATGCGTGAGATTGTGGACAATAACTTAGGATATGCCATTGCGGAAATTCTCGAGAGATTGCACTTAGTTTTGGATGGTTTTGTGTGTGTATTTGCCATCACGTGTGAGACTATTTTTATAAGCTCTTTTATTTTCCTGCTGATCGATGCTGACTATAGTCTTCTATCTTCATTTCTTTGGGGACATTTAATAGTAGAAACTTATGGAAGTTCTTGGCATCGTGTCGCTCACGGCCATAACATGGTGGCAAGAAGAGAGAGAGAGAAGCCAACTTTGCAATATGTTCAGTTCAGTCACTACTTTTCAGGTCTTTGCAGAACAAAAAATTAGAAAGTGGGCATAACCTTCCAAACCATGCCAAACACATCGAGAGATCCACAAAATCGATATACCGAATGATATCTCGAATGGTTCATGTTTAAGGAGATAAAAACGCATCGCATAATAAAACATATTTCAACGATTGATACATCAAATCCTGTGCCCGGATTTCATTATATCGAGAAACAATCACTGGCTCAAAAATCCAATTCCAGGGGGCCAATACAGAAAAAGACCAGGAAATTGAAGAGGAAAACGTTTTCCAAACGCGGTTACTGATCTTCTGGATGGTCCGGAGGCTGATGAGAAGCCTTTGAAGGGTTAAGCAGACCCCTGCCTAACTGACCTTCGAACAAAAGACCTTCACAGTCTTCTCCTATAACTATTAGTTATTTCATTCTTTTATTATATTCCAAGCAATGTCTATAGTATGTCATATTGTTATTTAGAAAAATTGGTAAAAGTGACAAATTCCGTGAACCAACATAAATGTGTCATTTAGATGATACATTCGCTGCCGTTGATTATTCTATTTACATTGGACAGAATAAAATTGGTTTTTTTTTTCACCCCAGTTGCTTTAAATTATTAGAATACTTACAAATTACAGCATGCATCGCTTCCGTTGCAGCTGCAGCCAGAGATTAGGGTCGTGAGTATAGTCGAGGTCACTCTTCGAAACATGACTGATTATCCATCCAGGTCAATTCCCCCTTGTACAATTCCTACCTCGCAACTGTCAACGCAGAAAAATTCTGCTCCTTTCATATATGAACTTGTTGACACCAAAAAACAGATCAAGTCTTTCACCGTTGACTTGGACTAGAAGAGAATGAACAAGATTCGATGGAAGAAAATTTGGCTAAGTGTTGAAAATGTTGGGATTTGGGCATCCAAATCTCATAGAATTGAATGAAAAGTGTGTGGACGAAAGTATCCCACATAGGATAGAAGAAGTGATGGGAGAGGGTTTATTTTGAAGAGTCTCTTAAATGGATTTGAGCCCCAAGAGGTACCCCATTTTTGTGAAAGGGAGAGGACCTACGCCGAGCAAGGTCGGTCCCCCTGCTCGAGCGCCGCCGCCCGTTCGATCGGTTCGGTTCGGGTCTATTCTCTATCGGTTTTTTTTTTATTTTTTCCGAACAGACATGTTGTTAGAAATTAATTAATTATTTTTTTAACAAACAAACATGTCTGTTCGTGAGGTTCTGTTCAAGTGAACCTTCGCTACTGTTCACGAACCGAATGGGAAACGTCAGCGAGCTTTCGTTACTCGCAACTCTTCAATTTTCGCCATATACATATATCCGAACAGTTTAGTTCGAAAAGTGACACTTCGTGGCATTTTACACTCCCGAAAGACATTTTCCGTTTCACTTCATCGTTATCATTTGTGCAATTATTCTGCGAAATTGCGTTCGAAGGAGTCCTCTGAATACGCACCACTTCGGAGGAACGAGATCCGTTCTATCCTGGGAGACGATTCTCCAATATTCTGGGGTACTGATTGAGGGGTCAACTTTGTCTTAAGGACACAACGTTATTTCGTTGGGCTCAGATCAACATTCTGCTTATTTTATTTGTACTGCTTTCAGGTTAGTTTTCCCGATATTTGATTTCAATTTCTAATATACGAACTTAGCCGACAACAATCTTAAGACGAGTTTGATTCGATTCTGTTCGTATATTCTTATGCGTTGTTCATTCTGTCAATATCAGATTGCCGTTCCCTTAAGTCGAACGTTTGTTTAGTTCGTATGTTCCTTGTCATAGTCGTATAGGAATACGATTCTGTTCATACATTATGTTCCTGTTACAATTTTTTTTTTCAATTTTGTTTGTGAACAAATTTTTCGTTTCTGTTCATATTAAAATTTCCAATTATGTTCCTTACCAAAAAAAAAAATTTCCAATTATGTTTGTGAACAAGCTTTTTGTTTCTGTTCATATTAGAAATTTTCTATTATGTTCATAAACAAACGATTATATTCGTAATCATATATTTCCGATTCTGTTCATGAATATGTTCTGTTTTTATATTTCAGAAATGGCTTCGACTTCGACTCCGGTCAACCCTATTCCGAATCACGGAGAAAAGCCAGAAAAGTTTAATGGTACGGATTTCAAGAGATGGCAACAAAAGATGTTGTTCTATCTCATGACCTTGAACTTGGCTAGATTCCTCAATGAGGATGGTCCTAAATTGGACGTTGGAGAAACAAATAAAGAAAAGGTTACTGCTATGGATGCATAGAAGCATTCTGACTTCCTATGTCGTAACTATGACCTCAACGGTCTGGACAATATTCTCTATAACGTCTATAGTCCGCTAAAAATGATTAAGGAGTTATGGGATAATCTAGACAAGAAGTACAAAACTGAAGATGCCGGATTGAAGAAATTCATTGTCAGTAAATTTTTGGACTTCAAGATGGTTGATTCAAAGACCGTCTTAAGTCAGGTTCAAGAGCCTCAAGTGATTATGCATGATAGTCATGCTGAAGGAATGACTCTAAGTGACGCATTTTAAGTGGCTGCCTTCATTGAAAAACTGCCACCATCCTGGAGAGATTTCAAAAATTATCTCAAACACAAGAGAAAGGAGTTGTCACTTGAAGACTTGATTATTCGATTGAGGATTGAGGAAGACAATAGGCTCTCTAAGAAGAAAGTTGGGAAGAACTTAGAGGTTTCAAAGGCCAATGTTGTTGAAGAAAGATCGAAACCCAACAAGAAGAGGAAAATGCCTAGCAAGTCTGGAGAGGGATTCACCCAAGGCCTGAAGAAGTTCGTTGGCAAGTGCTTCAACTGTGGCAAGTCTGGACATCGAGCCAAAGACTGCAGGGTCAAGAAAAGACAGAAAACTTAGGCTAATATGGTGGAAGAGATTTCCAATTGTGTTGATGATATCAATCTAACTTCTATAATATCCGAGTGTAATATGGTAGGAAACCCCAAGAAGTGGTGGATTGATACTGGAGCAACTCATTATATTTGTGCAAACATATCGATGTTCTCGTCCTACACAACTTTGGGAGGTGATGAAAAACTTTATATGGGAAATTCATCAACCTCTAAGGTTGAAGGTGTCGGAAAGATTGCTCTAAAGATAACATCTGGAAAGATTGTGACACTAAATAATGTTCTGCATGTACAAGATGTTCACAAGAATTTAGTGTATGGATCTCTCCTTAGCAAGAATGGCTTCAAGTTGGTTTTTGTATTTGATAAGTTTGTACTCTCAAAACATGAGATGTATGTAGGAAAGGGTTATCTGAGTGATGGTTTGTTCAAGCTGAATATAATGACTGTTGTGACTAAAGATGATTTCAATAAAGTTGCTTCTACTTATGTGCTTGAGTCTTCTAATATTTGGCATACTAGACTAGGACACGTTAACTATAAGTCGATAAAGAAATTAATGAATATGAGAATGTTGTCGAAGTTTGACTATCCAAGTGAGAAATGCCAAGTGTGTGTTGAATCTAAATTTTTTAAACCTCCTTTTCATTCTGTAGATAATAGAGTTACAGAACCTTTAAATTTAATACACACAGATATATGCGATATGAAATCAATACCGTCAAGAGGTAGTAATAAGTATTTTATCACATTTATATATGACTGTTTAAGGTATTATTATGTTTATTTGCTTAGTAGCAAAGATGAGGTTATGAATGCATTTAGAACTTATAAATCTCAAGTTAAAATTCAGTTAAATAAGAAAATTAAAATGATAAGAAGCGATAGAGGAGGTGAATATGAATTTCCTTTTGAGGAAATTTGTACTGAGTTTAATATCGTTCACTAAATAACTGCTCCTTATACACCACAATCAAATGGTGTGGCGGAAAGAAAAAATCGATCCCTAAAGGAAACAATGAATGCACTATTGAATAATTCTGGTTTACCGCAGAATTTGTGGGAGGAAACTGTCCTAACAGCAAATTTTATTTTAAATAGAGTACCCCACAAGAAGACACAACAAACCCCCTATGAGAAATGGAAAAGTAGAATGCCTAACTTGAATTATCTCAAAGTGTAGGGGTGTTTGGCTAAGGTTACAGTTCCTAAGCCTAAAAAGGTTAAAATAGGACCAAAGACTATTGACTATGTTTTTATTGGAAATGCTCAGAATAGTAATGCATATTGGTTTCTTGTTCACAAGTCAGAAATCCCATATATACATGTTAATACGATTATTGAATTAAGGGATGCTTCGTTCTTTGAAAATATATTTCAGTATAACATAGTATATGAGGCAATTGATAATAATAAGATGCCTCGAGATACTATATCTAGAAGTGCTCAAATGGAGGATAAACCTAGACATAGTAAAAGACAAAGGACTTCCACATCTTTTGGACCTGATTTCTTAACGTATCTGTTAGAGAATGAGCCTCGGACATTCAAAGAAACTGTAACATCGCCAGAAGCCCCGTTCTAGAAAGAAGTTATCAATAGTGAAGTTGAATCCGTTTTGTCAAACCATACATGGGAATTGGTTGACCTTCCTCCTAATAATAAACCACTACAATGTAAGTGGATTTTCAAGAGAAAAATGAAAGCATATGGTACTATTGATAAATATAAGGCTAGGCTTGTAGTAAAAGGATACAAGCAATAAGAAGGCCTAGATTATTTTGATACTTACTCACATGTTACTAGAATTACATCTATAAGGATGCTAATTGCCATAACAACGATGTATAGACTTGAAATCCATCAAATAGATGTTAAAACGGCTTTCTTAAACGGGGATTTGGAAGAAGAAATATATTTGGAACAACCCAAAGGTTTTATTATTCCATGACAAAAGAAGAAAGTTTGTCGACTTATTAAGTCACTTTATGGTTTAAAACAAACGCCAAAACAATGGCATGCTAAATTCGATCAAGTCATGTTGTCGAATGGTTTTAAGATTAATGAGTATAATAAATGTGTATATGTTAAGAACACTCATAATGGTTTTGCCATTTTGTGCTTATATGTAAACGACATGCTTATAATGGGCAGCACTAGTGAGATTGTTAAAGCAACCAAAACCATGCTCACAAGTAAATTTAATATGAAAGATATGGGGGTTGCAGATGTTATTTTAGGAGTTAAAATCTATAAGACATCTAGAGGATTAGCTTTATCACAATCCCATTATATTGAGACGATTCTTGGAAAGTGCAAGAATCTAGATATTATACCAGTAAATACTCCAATAGATGTTAATTTACATCTTTCAAAGAATACTAGTGAAAGCAAAGCTCAAAATGAGTATGCTAGTATACTAGGCAGTCTAATGTATGTCATGAACTGTACTAGGCCGGACATAGCTTGTGCTGTGAGCAAGCTAAGTCGATTTACAATTAGTCCAAATGAAAATCATTGGAAAGCTATGAAACGTTTATTAGGCTACTTAAAGCATACTCAAGATTATCCTTTGCATTACATAGAATATCCGGCGGTACTTGAAGGATACTGTGATGCAAATTGGATAACCGGCACTAAAGACACAAAATCGACAAGTAGATATGTATTCACATTTGGTGGGACAACAGTATTTTGGAAATCATCCAAACAAACTTGTATTGCTAGATCCACTATGGAATCAAAATTTATTGCTTTGGATAAAGCCGATGAAGAAGCAGAGTGGCTTCGAAATTTCTTGGAAGATATTCCTAATTGGCCTAAACCAGTGCCCACTGTTTGTATACATTGTGACAGTCAAGCGGCAATAAGAAGGGCAAAGAATGTCATGTATAACGGTAAGTCTTGACACATACGTCAAAGACATGACACTGTAAAACAACTTCTTTCTAGTGGAATTATTACCATTGACTATATGAAGTCAAAAGATAATGTTGCGGATCCATTGACTAAAGGCCTAACTAGAGAGATGGTTGCGAAAACATAAAGGGGAATGGGTTTAAGGCCTATAAATAAGTCATCATAACGAAAACCCTACCTAGTTGACTGGAGATCCCAAGATCTAGGTTCAAAGGGACAACTAAGTTATGAAGACAGTGTAAAGTACTGTCAAATTTTTTACACATTCCCGAATGAAGACAGTACTAATATGTGAAGGTTAAGCAAAATCTTTTAATGATTCTGAATTGAGTATGTGATATACTATATGTTTAGAAATCACCTATGTGAATGTGAAGTGAGGGCCGCTTCTGTGAGAATTAAAAAGGTCGAATTCTCTAAAACACTTATGAGACCAGGCGGTGTTCATGACCAAAACGAACACAACAGTGAGAATCAATTTTGTTCGAGAAACAGTTGTGTGATTTTTATTGTCTAGACTTATACCAAAGGTCGACTGTTCAAAGACATCAAGTCTGCTGATTGACCGAGTAAGTCCAGTAGGTTTCACTAAGGAAAGTTCAAAGTCTCAGACTACTTATCTTGATGCAACGTTTTCTCATGGAATAATCGCACTTTGCATCTCATGCATACACGAAGAGTCATGATATCAATACTTTTCATTCATGTGGGAGATTGCTAGGATTTTGGCATCCAAATCCTATAGAATTGAATGAAAAGTGTGTGGATGAAAGTATTCCAGATAAGATAGAAGAGGTGATGGGAGAGGGTTTATTTTGAGGAGCCTCTCAAATGGATTTGGGCCCCAAGGGGTACCCCACTTTTATGGAAGGGAGAGGACCTACGCCGAGCTAGGTCGATCCCCCCGCGCGCACGCGCCGCGGCCATCGCCATCCGTCCGGTCGGTCGGTTCGGTCCGGGTCCATTCTCTATCGGTTTTTTTTTATTTTCTCTAAACAAACACGTTATTAGAAATTAATTAATTATTTTTTTAACAAACAAACATATCTGTTCGTGAGGTTTTGTTCAAGTGAACCTTCGCTACTGTTCGCGAACCGAATGAGAAACGTCAGCGAGCTTTCGTTACTCGCAACTTTTCAATTTTCGCCATATACATATATCCGAACAGTTTAGTTCGAAAAATGACACTTCGTGGCATTTTACACTCTCGCAAGACATTTTCCCTTTCACTTCATCGTTATTATTTTGTACGATTATTCTGCGAAATTGCGTTCGAAGAAGTCCTCTGAATACGTACCACTTCGGAGGAACGAGATCCGTTCTATCCTAGGAGACGATTGTCCAATATTCTCGGATATTGATTGAGGGGTCAAATTCGTCTTAAGAACACGACGTTATTTCGTTGGGTTCGGATCAACATTCTGCTTATTTTATTTGTACTGCTTTTAAGTTAGTTTTCCCGATATTTGATTTCAATTTCTGATATACGAACTTAGCCGACAACAGAAAGCTCTTAGTTGGCAAATTCAATTAGTCGACAAGAAAACTGGTTTTAGCCTATAGAAAAACCATCCAATGTTGACAATGTTTAGGAGTACAATGTTGACAAGCGAAGGTCAACTCTGTGACAAAAGGCCACGAGTGATGTAGTCGCTGACGGAGTGAAAGTGGAGTAACCATCCAAGTGTTGGAGCCAATAATTTTGGATGCAATCGTTAGAGATATTCGCAAAACAGGAAACTCAATGCAACTTTCGAGTAATGGAGTCAAGAAGTTCATGAGAAACTGATAGTGACGGTTGTAGAGAAGTGGAGGAGACATAGCCATCGAAGTAGTGGGGAAGAGCCAACCGTTTGAAGTAGTGAAGACAAAATCGTCAAAGTGGTGGAGTAGGTTCCTTTTGTAAATAAAGATTGCTGAATTGTAAAAATCATGTGGGGTGTGTTTAATTTCTTTTGCAACTGTTGTTAATTGTCGATATTAGGTATAGATACTTATATAGTAGTTTATAGAAGAAACCTTCGATCAATTAGAGAACATCGGTTGTTCGATTTTATCTTACCGTTTATATTTAAATTCCCAGCACCTATACATGGTTGGACATAATTGTCTTAATTTTTTCGTCGTTTGTGTTTCCCATCCAAAAATCAATAAAGAACCCTTCACACCTTTTGTCGAATCAATCATTGATTCATACTTCGGAAGGTATTTAGTCAATATTTTTTGGCAACACATCTTTTTGGCACACCTTGTGAGACTCTTATTTGTTAATATGATGAAGCTGTCATGGTGAGAACCATGAATCAACAAGAGGGAAACAATGCTGTTGGTAACAACAATCCAGTGATACAAACTGGAAATGATATTGTTGCCCTTGGGTCTTCATCTACCTGAAAAGCAGCGAAAGAAGGTCGATGTGAAGGAGGCAATCTTCCCAGGAATCTTACCGAAAAGCAATTAAGGGAAATGATACCGAATTCTACTATGGTGTCGTCAATAAGGAGGTTGTTTGAAGAACAACAAGGCAAAATGACTAATTACATCGCAAGTCATATGTCGTATGTAATGAGGCACATGGTTGTCAATGTTGTGAACGATATCCTGTCTAGCCCAATATCTTCCAACTAGCTGCTGCAAGGAATTTTCGCAATACTAAGGTATGTTCCTCCTTTATATAACAATGTGGGTCCGTCTGGTTGATTCCGGGCCAATATCCAAAAAAATCCCTAACTTTAACCTTTATCCCAATTATATCCTAAACTTTTTTTTGTCTCATAAAAAAACCCCAAACTTTTACTTTTGTCCCAAATTTACCACCTAATACCCAAAAAAACCCCAAATTTTAGCATCTGTCTCAATTATATCATAAACTTTTTTTGTCTCATAAAAAATTCTCAACTTTTACTTTTATCCCAAATCTACCATCATTAAATTTTTCGCCCGATATTATCGTTAATAATTATTTTAATATCATTTTTTCGATTTTTTTTCTTTTTCCTTTTTTTTTTCCCTTCACCTTCAACCTCTAGCCGGTTGCCGATTCGGCGACCGACTAGGCTCGACCTTGCTGGTGCTGGGCGAGGTCAACCTCGCCTGTTTATCGAGGTTCATCCTTGCCGTGGCTTGGCCTCGCTCAACGTCAGTGAGGTGGAGCCTTGCTAGTGGCCGGCAGGGCCGAGCCCTCGCTAGGGGTGGGCGAGGCCGACCTCGCCTAACGCCAGCGAGGTCAAGCCTTGCCCGCCTCTGGCAAGGTTCGTTCTCGCCCGCCCCTAGCTAGGTTTGTCCTCGCCATGGCTGGCAAGGTTTGGTCCTGCCAGCTAGTGGCGAGGTCGAGCCTCGCCGCGGCCGGTGAAGACGAGGCCGACAGGACTAAGCCCTCGCCAGCGTTAGGCAAGGCCAAGCCTCGCTAGCCATAGTGAGGATGAATCTCGCCAGGGGCAGGTGAGGCTGACCTCGCCCAACGCCGGCGAGGTCAAGCCTCGCCGGCCAGAGGTTGAAGGTGAAGGGGAAAAAAAAAAGAAAAAGAAAGGAAAAAGAAAATAAAAGAAAAAATTAAAAATTCGAAAAAACAAAAAATAGTCATTAACGGTAATATTTGACAGAAAAGTTAACAGTGGTAAATTTGAGACAAAAGTAAAAGTTTTGGGTTTTTTGTGAGACAAAAAAAAGTTTATGACATAATTGGAACAAAGGCTAAAGTTTGGGGGTTTTTTAGATATTAGGTGGTAAGTTTGGGGTTTTTTATGGGACAAAAAAAGTTTAGGATATAATTGGGACAAAAGCTAAAGTTTGGGATTTTTTTAGATATTAGGCCAGTTGATTCGTTGCAATACTGAGGTATGTTCGTAGTCCTCCTTTGTATAACAATATGGGTCAGTCTAGTCAACCCTTACGAGAATTTCACAATGGCATGAGTCCTCAAATCAAGGCCAAAACAAACAAAATGAGGTTGATTAAAATAATTAATCGGTAATAATAATTTGGCTAACTAGACTGGTCAACCAAATGGTCAAATGCTAGAAATTAAAAATGTTAGGGCAGTGATAATTTTGGTAACATCAAATGCAAATATCCTTATTAGGGCTGACTTGTTGCTCAACATCAACATAGATAATCCGGCAAGGACACCCTTGCCACCTAGGGGGCAAGGTGTCCAACCAAATGTTCATTTAGGCATGGTCCAAATAGCTGAAGAGGTCATGCAATGATTGCAACTGGATACAGGAGTTATGAGACCCATATAGGAATCCTTAGCCTGAAAAAGTTGATAACTGGCCTTTTCCCAAAGACTTTAAGATCCCTGATTTCATTAATTTTGATGACGGAGTTGACCAATCTGCTACTAATCATATTGGTCTATTTGTGACCCAATGTGGTGAAGTAGGTATTAAGAAATTTGAGACTAAGGCTCTTTATTGTCTTTATTAGAAACCGCATGTACCATATAAAAGAACAAAAGGAGTTTGATTCTTGATCTCAACATACCATTGTTGAGATAATTTCCATTATATATAGATATTACAAATGTTACACTTCGTACAGAAACAATACAATAATGGAAAATAATAAATGAAAAAATCATTATATTACAAGAATTGCCAATCAATTGATTCTAGCATCTTCAAGAATCATCTCGTGATTTTGATTGATATCTCCATATTCTTCTTCCTTAATTGATAAATCAGTGCCTTTACTCCCCCTCAAATTGGGAATAGGAGAATCCCAAATTCCCAATTTGTGACATAAGATTTCGAATGCATTTCTAGACAATTGTTTTGTGAAGAGATCAGCGATTTGATGCATAGATGGAACATACTTAGTCACAAGTGTTCCAAGAGCCACCTTTTCTTGCACGTAATGATAATCTAATTTGATATGTTTAGTTCTTGCATGAAACACTAGATTAATCAACATATAAAGTGCACTGATATTATCTCAAAATAATACCGGTGGACTAGAGAGATGAATGCTCAAATCTCTCAAAAGGAATGATATCCATGTAATCTTTGCAGCTGTCGAAGCCATTGCACGATACTCTGCCTCTGCCTTGGCACTAGATCGAGCAACCATTTGTTGCTTTTTAGCACTCCATGATATACATTTGCTACCTTAGAAAGTACAAAATCCAATAGTCGATTGTCAAGTCAAGTGACAATTTGCCCAATCTACATCACAAAAGGCATACAAGTCCAAGGTTGACTTGGACAAGATATGCATGCCTCAATATGTTGTGCCGCTGACATAATGTAAAATGTGCTTCACAATTTGAAAATGACTCACAGTAGGATGCATGAATTAATGGACAAAATTGATTGCATATGAAATATCCGGCCATGTAATTGTGAGATATTGAAGAGCTCCGACGATACTTCGATATAGCGTAGGATCCGAAAATAGTCTTGCATCCATACTAGATTGAGAACTAGCAGCCATAGGTGTGGAAACTAGCTAGCAGCCCTCCATTTGTGCACATTTGAGAATTGACAAAGCATATTGTGGTTGGCACAAATAAAGGCCACCAGAGAATATCCTAATGTCCACACCTAGAAAATAGTGCAACGGCTCCATATCCTTCATTGCGAATTAACTGCTCAATGTAGAGATGAACTCATCAAGCAATTTTGGATCATCACCTAGAACAATCATGTCATCTACATATAAAAGTAGAGCTAGAATGCCATGAGCTGATTTTTGAATAAATAAAGAAGGATCCGCAATGCTGCAAAAGAAACCGGATGCCAAAAGAAATGAGCTAAAGTGATCAAACCATGCTCTTAGTGCTTGCTTAAAGCCATACAAAGCTCTCTCCAGTTTGCAGGCATAAAAAGGGTGATTTTTGTCCTCAAAACCTGGCGGTTGCTCCATATAAACAGGTTGCGATAGAAAACCATGTAAGAAGGCATTTTTAATGCCTAATTGTTCGATGGGCCAACCTTTAACAGTAGCAATGGTAAGGACCGGTCTTATACTTCCTGGTCATACAACTAGTCTCAAGGAAATCTACTCCTGCTACTTGAGTATATCCCTTGGCAACTAATCTTGCTTTTAATCTTTCTAATATACCATCGGCCTTTAACTTAGACTTAAGAACCCATCCCACAATATTAGTATTTGAAGGACGTGGAACAACAGTCCAAGTTGTATTCCGATGTAGTGCCTCAAGTTCCTCTTTCATTGCCGCCAACCACCCTAGATGCTTCAAAGTAGAGCGTACATTGTTCGGCTCCTTCAGAATAGAATCCATCATATGTAAATTGGCATATTTTGGATTAGGGTTCACAGTACCAACACATGCTCGAGTAATCATTAAATGATTCTGAGTGGGTGAATGTGCTACTGAAGAATCATGAAGGACATCCATAGAGGAATCTTCATTTTCCAAATTGCATGGAGAATTAAGCGAAGCACTCGATGTGTCACCATTTTCAACATGATTTTGATGAACATGTGATTCACCTCCATCAATGTTGTCTTCATGAGAAGTATCATTGGTAGCAGAATTTAATAAGTCATCATGCGGTTGATCAAAGTTAATAGAAAATGCACCTTGTTGCAGATACAAATGTGAAATTTCCGAGTCTGATACTGTCGTGTCATGATTTGGCTAGCTTATAAATTCATATATCTCCACTTTATCATTTTGACCCCAAAATAATGAGCTAAGCACGATATAAGGAAATACTATCTCATAAAAAACGACATGTCGTGATATATAGATTCAATCAGTTGGAGGATAGAGATATCAATATCCCTTATGGCGATCACTATAGCTGAGAAACATGCATGGCAAAGACTGAGCATCGAACTTATTTTTGGTGTAGTCCCTAAGATTAGAAAAACACCTACAACTAAAAACTCGCAAAGAATTATAATCTGGTTTTTTGCCAAATAAGAATTCATAGGGTGATTTCATGCCCAACACCCTTGTAGGAAGCCGATTCAAGAGAAAAATTGCCTTTTGGAAGCTTTCAACGTAGTATTTTTTAAGAATGCCACTTTGATGAAGTATAGTCAAGCCAATTTCACATATGTGCCTATGTTTCCGCTCAGGAGCTCCATTCTGTTATGGAGTATTTGGACAAGATACTTGATTATTAATGCCATTCTTTTGCAAATGAATTAAGAAATCTGCTTGATTGAACTTTCCTCCTCCATCAAATTGAAAGATTTTAATATGCCCTCCAATCTGCCCTTCCAAATATTTCTCAAAATTGAGAAAACATGCATAAAAATCAGATTTTTGCCATAATGGAAACAACCAAGTATATCGTGTATAATCATCCACAAAGCAAATATAATACTGAAACCTTTGAAATGAGATTGTTGGAGCCTTGCCCCACAAATCAAATCACAATGTATCTTTTCAAAAGGTTTACTAGTAATAGGTTTGAAAGGCAAAAAAGGAAGTTTAGATGCTCGACCCATTTGACAACTACTGCATATAGTAGTAGGTTTATTCAAAACAGTAACAATAATATTGTCTTTATTTTGCAAGTGACGGATTGTCGTCGGTTGAGGATGTCCCAACCTTTGATGCCAAGTACTTTCATCAGCTTTCCTGAATCGATTTGAAAATAATGCTTCTTTTGGCACCTTCAAGGTATGTAGATCACCTTTACAGTTTCCAATTGTTAGAACCTTTCCCGTTTTCCTGTCCTTTATCACAAAACCAGTGGCAAAGGACTCGAATTTTAGAGGATAGTCAGTAGTAAATTGGCTCGCTGATAATTAATTCTTTTTCATCTGAGGAACAAGTAGAACATTTTTTAAGTCAATGCTATTTTGGCCCAAATTGATCTGAGCATCACCGGTATGGGAAATTTTAAGCAAATCACCATTCCCAACCATAACGCTATCTTTTCCAATATATGGTTGTAAGTTGAAAAGATTACCTCATCTCCAGTCATGTGATTTGAAGCTCCAATATCAGTGAACCATTCTAAATCCTGACTATCTCCAACGGTAAGTGCAACAAATGCCTTTGGCATATCTAATGGAAGGAAAGATTGATTAAATCGGCTAAAGCAATCTAAGCAACATGTTCCTGCTTGTTACATATTTGATAGAAAATGACTTTGTCGGTTCCTTTCACAAGCTTCTCGATCTTGCTTTGATTAAATTGTGGCTTGCGACCCTGTGAATGCATAAAATTAGCTTGAGAATTTTTCATTGTTGGACCATTGTGAGAAAACCCTCTTCCATGCAAAGAAAAATAATTGTTGTTTGGATGTTGGAATTGTTTTCCCTTCTTGCTGCTCTTAAAATTACTTCTTTGACCAAAGAAAGCTGTCCCATGTTGAATTACAAGGGAACTTTTATTTGTGAGCTGACTCTCAAAGCTTTGTAGTTATGAGCCAGGTCAGATAATATCGGCATTGGAGGCTTCAACATGGAGGTTGTGAATTAATCATATTGATCACCTAAGCCATTCAAAAGAAAGAGACCCTTCTTTTTGTCCTCAAGGGGACATCCGATAGCAGATAACTCATTAAAATATTTTTGAAAAGCACCAAGATACTCATGAAGAGATGAGAAATTATCACCATAACATTTTTGAATTTGTAGAAAAATTGAAACTTCACGTTCCTCAGATACCTTGGCAAAAATATATTTTGTAAAGCTAACCACAACTCAGCATATGTCTTCAATTCTACTACTTGAGCAAGAACTTCTTCGGAGAGTGATGCAATGATCCATCCTCGCAGAAGGCAATCTGACCTTTTCCATCATAAAAAATCTAGATTTGTCACTTCCTCTGAGACTCTAGCTTCCTTTTTCAGAATCAGAGGGGGTGACTATTGTTGGACTCGGCATCTAGTACTCGTCATCAATGAATCCTACCAGATCTTGACTTTCAATTAGTGCAAGCATCTAGGCTCTCCAATAAGAATAGTTTGTTTGTGTCGCTTTTAGTGACACGAAATTGCTAATGTTCAAAGAAGAGGGGTATGAATACTTAGGATTGGTGAAAGCCATGGTTAAGGATCAATTTCTTTCGAAGATATGCTCTGATACCATAAAAGAACAAAGGAGTTTGATTCTTGATCTCAACGTACCATTGTTGAGATAATGTCCATTATATATAGATATTACAAATATTACACTTCATGAGAAAACATTACATGTGACATTTCGAAATTTCGCCCATTTGGGATTTATGAAATGACTAATTTTATTAATGTACTTGTAGTTGATTATCACCTAGAACTGATCATTCCTGGGATACTAACTATTAGGGAAAAGCTAACTAGAGATTTAAATTCGTTTGACTAGAGATATTCGACCGTGAACCAACTTTCAATCATAAAATTGTCGAGGTAACATTTTGAGCCAACGAAGGCCGATCGTAGGATAGTTATGGACTGATTCGCCGCTGTCATACTAATAGATCGCGGATGATTTCGTTTGACCACGAAATGAATTGACGAACGATCCAGAACCTATACCGAACGATCGTGCCCATCGGAACTAGCGATCGATTCTCGCGATTTTATTGATAACCGAGATCGTCACGATCTAAACGAACTTGCACGTGACTCGATTTAGTATCAGTCACGAGTCGAATACACAAATTTTCCCAAAAAGCCACCTATTAGTCTGAGAATCACTCAAGTAGCGTTACATAAAATTGAAAAATTAATTAGAGACCAAATTGGGCATCAAAAAATTAGGAAGTCACAACAGGACATTAGAGCGATGTTGCAGATGGAACGTGCAGCTTTATATGTGCCTAAATCTTTCAAAAAAATTCAATTTTGGTAAGAAAATAGGAAAGTGACCATTTTACCCCTAAGAATTTACAAAGGGCTAGTTTTAAGGGGCATGGGCATTTTGGTCATTTTGCCCTAAAAGTTGGAAAAGACAATTTTGCCCTTGGACTTTTTGAGAAATTCCAAGATTACCCTTGGATATTTTAGAAAAGATTCGATCTGAGCCGTCGATTTCAAAATAAGATCGAAACTGGACCGTTAATCGAAAAATAGAGAGAAGGGAATTTTGGTCATTTGCTATTTTTGGTCAAAACTTGGTCTACAAGTCCAAGACCTCTCTCTCTCTCCTCATTCTCTCTCTTCCTCTCTCTCTCCCCATTCGGTTCTCTCTCCTTCCCCACCAAACCCACCCTCTCCAGCCACCTCTCTCTCCCTTGGTCGCTACGCCGCCGTCCGAATCGCCGTAGTGCCGCACTGCGCCACCGTCCGCCGTCCGCAAGCCACTGCCGTTCCCCTTCTCCCTCTCGGTTTTTTCTCTCCTTGGCCGTGAGCCAAGCCGCCACCACCCAAGCCGATCGCCGCCCGCCGGAAGCCGATCGTCGCCGCCGCCGCAAGACCGTCGTCGATCGCTACCCGTTTCACTCTAGCCATGTTAGTCTAGAGTTGGGTAAGTCGTGATCTAAACCTCACCTAGTTTATCGAGTGATTTCGGATCCGTTTAAACGTGTTTTGGTAGAAATTAAGGGCTGAATGGGGTATCGGGCCTTAGGATTGAAATCGAGAGATTTTGGAGGAATTTTAGAGGCCGATCGACCGCTGTGATTGGCTGTTCGGAGTGCTGTGGTGTGTTGTTCGGTGCGTGGTTTGTACCGTTAGGTCTGGCTCGAGATTTCGTGAAAATGTCACCATTTAGGAAAGTTGTTTTTACATCTATTTAATATACTTCTTGATTTCGCAATGCTGCAATTGCAAATATTATCCTAACTAAGGTTATTCTCGTCACGGGAAAATAAGTATCAAAGTAATCTAAGCCTTCCCGTTGTTTGTATCCTTTGATCACAAGTCTAGGTTTATACTTATCAATGGAGCCATCTGTTTTCATTTTCTTTTTAAAAATCCATTTGGACTTTAAAGACTTACAACTAGGAGGAAGATTCGCTAACTCCCAAATATGATTCTGCAAAATAGAATCAACTTCACTTTTTATTGCTTCTTTCCATATAAGTCCCTCGGAAGAATTTACAGCTTCTGCATAATTTAATGGTTCCTTTTCTAACAAATAAGTTAGAAAATCATTTCCAAAAGATTTTTCCACTCTTGCTATTTTGCTACGTCTCGGTTCTAGTTCATGATCTGAGTCATGAATTTCATGAGCCGAATCATAACTTTCTTTATTCATAGTTTCATTCTTTCGTTTAGATGAACTTGATCCATCATTGGATTTACAAGGAAATACATTTTCAAAGAATGATACATTCCTAGATTCTATGATCGTATTCTTATGTATATCTGGAATTTTAAATTCATGTACAAGAAATCGATATGCATTACTATTATGTGCATAGCCTATAAAGATATAGTCCACCGTTTTAGGACCTATCTTTGTCTTCTTTGGTGTTGGAATCACCACTTTTGCAAGACACCCCCACACTCGTAAGTGTTTGTAGGATGGTCTCCTACTTCTCCATAACTCATAAGAGGTTTTATCCTCTTTCTTTTGAGGTACCTTATTTAAAAAGTAATTGCTTGACAATATAGCTTCTTCCTACATATTTTGAAGCAAACCTGAATATAGTAATATTGCGTTCATCATTTTTTTCGATGTACGATTTTTACGTTCAGCAACACCATTTGATTTAAGAAAGTAAGGCACAGTTATTTCATGTATAATTCCGTGTTGTGCCCAGAATTCACTAATTGGTACTTCATACTCTCCACCTCGATCACTTCTCAATCTTTTAATTTTCTTATTATGTTGATTTTCAACTTCATTCTTATAGAGAATAAATTTCTCTAAGGCTTCATCTTTGCTTTTAAGCAAATACACATAATAGTATTCAATGTTATCATCAATAAATGTAATAAAATATTTATTATCACCTCTCGTTTGTATGAATTTCAAATCGCAAACATCACTATGAATTAATTCAAAGGGTTCAGTGTTTCTTTCAATTATTTGAAATGATGATCTTGTTAATTTTGCCTCAACACAAATTTCACATTTATGTTTTGAATCAATTTAGAATGAAGGTATATATTCCAAGTTAATTAGTCTACACAATGTATCATGATTAACGTGTCCTAGTCTACCATGCCATAAATTGGAAGACTCGAGCAAATAAATGGAAGACTTATTATCTTTATTGATAATTGTCATTACATTGAGCTTAAAAAGCCCATCAAATACATATCCCTTCCCTACATACATTCCAGATTTAGACAAAATAACTTTGTCTAACTCAAACACCATACGAAATTCATGCTTGTTCAATAGAGATCTAGAGACCAGGTTCATTCGAATTTCTAGCACATATAGAACATTGTTCAGAGTTAGCTCTTTTCCAGATGTCATCTTCAATAGTACCTTCCCTTGGCCTTCGACAATAAAAGAGGCAGAGTTTCCCATAAAAACCTTTTTCCCATTAATTGGTTCAAGATTTGTGAATAGGTCTTTATTAGAGCATATGTGCCTAGTGGCACCAGTGTCAATTCACTATTCCTTCGGATTGAACCCAACTAAGTTTACTTCAGAAATCATTGCAGAAAGGTTTATGTTTGACACGTCTTGAGCGATGCCACTCACCATACTTGTCTCATAATTCTTCTTCTTCGGAAGTCTGCAATCCACAGATCTGTACCCCATTTTGCCACAGTTGAAGCATTTTCCTTGAAACTTGTTCTTGGAAACTCCTCCTTTTGGTCCCAACTTTGGCTTGGCAATCTTCTTGTTGTTGTGGCCTTGCCTATGCTCCACAACATTTGCCTTAGCTATAGTAGGATTGAACCCTTTGCATCCAGATCCTCTATTGTCTTCTTTGATTCGAAATCTAACAATCAGCTCTTCTAAGTTCATTTCCTTTCGCTTATGCTTGAGATAGTTCTTGAAATCCTTCCACCCAGGAGGTAGCTTTTCAATAATCACAGCCACTTGGAAGGTTTCACTCATTCCTTTAGCCTGAATTTCATGGAATATCACTTAAATTTCTTGCACTTGACTTATCACAGTCTTAAAATCCACCATTTTATAATCAAGGAATCGACCGACAACAAATTTCTTTGCTCCGGCATCCTCTATTTTATATTTCTAGTCCAGGGCTTCCCATAACTCCTTTGTCATCTTTATTGCACAATAGACATTGCACAATGAGTCATGTAAACCATTCATGACATAGTTCTTACACAGGAAGTCAGAGTGCTTCCAGGCCTCAATAGCGTTGAAGGCTTGCTTATCCGTCTCTCCATCGGATAACGTAGGAGCTTCCTCAGTCAAGAATCTCGCAAGATTCAAAGTTGTTAAATAAAACAACATCTTTTGCTGCCACCTTTTAAAGTTCGATTCGTTGAACTTTTCAGGTTTCTCACCATGGTGGACATAAACCGCAGAAGGAACAAAGGATGAGCCAAGTAGAGTCTTTGGCGATGTTATCAGTAGCCATTTGAAAGAACGAATCGAATCGAATATGTTTTAAGATTGTTGGAAAATTCAAATTGGCATTAGTATAAATATTACGAATAATACAAAATTGTAAAGAAATGAAACACAAATGGATACCGAGGTATGTGTTCAACACAGTTTCCTTATAACAGATTCGTTCAGAAGGCAAAATTGGGCTTGTCGCAAGGTCCACTTTTTGGCCCTGCAATCGTGCACATGGGACGTGCGCTTGCGCCTTTTCAGGCGTCGGATTTGTACCCCCCTGCGCCTGCGCACGAGGCATAGTATTTGTGTTATGATAGTTACCATTTCAAATAAATGCAATTGTATATAAAGCACTCTATAGCCTTCTTTCTTTTCCAATGTGGGACCAACGTTTTCTCACTTCCCACTTCCAACTCAAGGGTATTCTTTGAGCATCAATTTCGCATTCATTCACCCATCAATTTATCCCATATTCCCAACAACATATGCTTGGGAGTAATGTTGAAGCTTCGATGCATGTTTCGCAATTGAGGTGGTACAGAGAAGGAAGTTCCATTTATATATGAAGGGCGAGATACTGCTGCTATATTCTTGAAGCGACACAAATGGCATCTGATTCTGATATCATAAAATAGAACAGCAAACCAAAAACGTGCGTGGGATGGTACCCAGCAATAGGGGAACATTGAAGGCTTCTTGGAGATTATGTTCCTCCTCATTACGTTTTAAAGTTGATGATTAATTGGGTTGACATGCGTTAGGTTATCTTTGTTGTCTCTAGAAGAAGCATCACTCGGCTTTAATACATTTTTTACAGTCTCATGCGAAAACTAGGACTGAGCTAAAGGAGCCTTCGAGATGAATGGGGTGGCTTTACTTATACATTGTGTTGGTGCATATAGTTGCAACTAGTTCAAACTATGCAAAAAATCCCATCCTTTGTTATTTCCTATATGTTGTAGAAGGGAGTCAAAATTGTATGTGATAGATTATATCGATTGTAGCAGACGTTAAAGATAAAATGACATGGATATTCGAAAGAAACTATGACCAAAAAGTAGGTACTTCCCTGCTCAAAACCCACAAAAAAATCAATTTAATCCACTAATCAGAAGTGGAGGTCTCAATATTGCGAATTGGATAATACGGACGTCCGAAATCGAGCAATATATAATGCAGAAATTACATCCGCGTGGAAGTCGCGATCAAGAACAGAATTATTTCCTCAAATTAAAGTCGGCCATGGAGTATAAGAAGGGAAACTTCCAACTTTGACCGAATTTGGATCTTTACGTGGATTTCCTTTCATCATTTTGAAGTCGGCAAAGACAAAGGTGGTCTTCACTTTGTCATATAAATATTATTTTATAGGGTTTTGTTGGTGTGTGCCGTGCGAGTGCTCAAGAAGCGTTGATGTTGACGTGAAGAGTATGTGAAGTGCCGTTGTATCGCTTGATCGTTACTACTCTCTCCATGGATGTAGGTCTCAATAACCGAATCACGTAAATTTGATGTCTGATTTATTTTCTTATTCTATTTATTTTATTGTTTGATTGCTCACTTCCACAACATTTATTTCCTCCGACCTATCAAGCTATCGTGTGCACCATCTCCATGGTCTCCTCTTCCAAACCCTATTCGTTTGTTGGCAATTTCATAGTCCTAGACGTACAAGAAAGTGAAGCGTGTCACAGAGGCCCACGTGGCCAAAGCCTCGGCAGCCAGGGCCGTCGCGGCCTCTTGGGTCCTTGGGAGGAAGCCGTACGTGAGATGGTAGAGGCCAGCCATCTAAGGCTTCCGTCCAAGAATTTGTAGGTGGGACACGACGTGGAAAGATTCGAGCCCGTGGAGGTCCGGCCTTCTTTTCCGGACCCCATGCGAATTGTTCCACTAATGATGTCGGCCACGCCACATCGTGGCCTCACCATTTTGGACACCATCTGAAGATCTAAGCATCCGGTGATACCTAGATGATAATTGAGCTGGTACGTCTTAACAGCAAATTCTAACGAATAGTGGAAGCCATCATCGTTGGCATGGGTCATCAAGTGACCGGATGGGTTGTAATTTAAGTAGCCGAATTTCTCGAGGTACCTCTTGAGCTCGCGAATGCCTATGGTATGATCACCCTTGTGACATCCCTAAAGGTGCTTGAGGAACTCAAAGGGTGATTTCATTTGGTCATCTGGATGTGCTAAAGCGGCGCCAAAGAGGGAACTAAGGTGGAGCAAGTATGAGAAGGTGGAAAAGAACTTAGCATCCATCGCTAAACTAATGAACGCGCACTCTTCGAGCTGAGAATAAGTAATGAA
Organism: Syzygium aromaticum; assembly: GCA_024500025.1. NCBI lineage: Eukaryota > Viridiplantae > Streptophyta > Magnoliopsida > Myrtales > Myrtaceae > Syzygium > Syzygium aromaticum. Next base: position 28,830,369 of record CM044895.1, on the reverse strand, counting down.
TGAATGTTATTTGCGTTGCTGCACGTACACAAGGAGGTCTATTTATCGATACATGCCTCTTTTAAGGTCATGATTAGTAGCTAGGTCATAAGGTCTTGTTGAAACGGAAACTTTCTTGCATGGGAAGAAACCGATAGTACGATACTACGTGGCAACGGCCCTAACTAGGTCACTGAGAAGAACGCGCATAGGACTGGGAATTCATGGAAAGAAACCCTAAGTACGGCACTAAACACAACAACCATAACTAGGTCATTGAGAAGAAGACGTATAAGACTGGGAAATGAAGAAGTAACATAACGTGGACTGGTTCAACAACTATATATATATGTGTGAGTTCTAGAAAGGGCGATAATTGTTGTTTCTATGTATTTCAAAGAAAAAGCCTCGCATACATTGACCTAATCTTTGATCCCCACTCACCGTTCAAGCAATATTGCGAGCCAAACAAAATGCTAAAGCAATGTGTGAAGGTGAAATGAGTAGTTGTGTTAGTATATAATGTAAAAGTATAGACAAAGAAAAGTCGCAAATGTTGTATAGGTACATTGTATTTTCATTAGATATGTAGTGTAGAGCCAATGATAGTTCACATCAAGCTACCCTCCAAGGGATTGGTGGAGTGGTAAGGGCTTTAGGCTTGTGGGTGATTGATCCCAAGTTCGAGTCCCTCTGCTCTCCACCTTATCATATCCTTGACTTACATGAAGGCTAGTATGTGGGTTTGGCTAGTTCTCCTCTGGTTAATGCCTAGCCAATCGGAGTCTTTTAGTGCGGCCGGTACAGAAGTCCGGATCATCAAAAAAAAAAATAGTTCACATCAAGCTGGAAACGGATCATCAAAAAAAAAAATAGTTCACATCAAGCTGGAAATAAACATGTTCAGGGGGACCCACTATGAATTCTATATCTTCTTATGCGATTAGTAAAATGAATCGAAATAATACTCACCCGTGAAAAAATCCCATTCACCGTAACACACACAAGGGCAGTGATAAGTTGATCCGGCAACAGTGGTAGAGGTTGTACAAGGGTGAAGACTTCGATAAAATGGAGGAAATCTATTAAGAGAGGGCGATTTGCATTGACACTCTATCCTTTCGTATTTATTATTGATTCATATTTTCTTACGTGCGCGAAGTATTGTTGTACTCATATTACTATTCAACAAACACCGCTTCCACCGCACGAGGGCTCGAGAGCAATGATTACAGCCTCGGGATAAAACAGTTTGAGATGATAACCGGTAGGCTTCCTTATTCCGTAGACAACGGTTCCGTTGAAGATTGGGCGTCGGACTATTTCAGAGGAGAGCAACCTCTCAGGGAAATGGTGGATTCAAGTCTCGATTCTTTTCAAGAGGAACAGGTGGATAGAAATTGACAAGTAACAAAATCATGCGTCCTCCCTGACCCGAGAGTTAGACCAGCAACGAGAGCAGCGGCAGCAATGTTGCGGGACATAGCCGGAATCACCCTGAGGGGGCAATCCCAACAATTTCTCCTCTCTGTTTGGGCGGAACTCGAGGTTGTATCTACCGATGCAAACAAAAAATTATAAAAACTGTAAGTACGAGCTCGAGCTTTTCTTGTTTCCTTTGTATCTGAAGAAGGGTGGCGATGGAACGCATGCCTTGTATACATGAGGTAGAAGAATTGAGTTCATTGTTTTTCATTTTCGTTGGTCGTGCTCTGTCGTACGGATCTGTTGAAGCACACAGTAGAAGCCCAATGATCTGAAGAACTCTGAGTAAAGTTTACCTTCTTTGAGCACCTGCATTGCTCTTTTTCAAGCCTTCTAGTTTAGCTATGGCTGCTGATCTTGTGAGGTCTACACTTGATTCTTTCCTTTTACTTGTACCTGGTTATGTTGTTTCAACTGGGGTTGGACTCGAAGAAAATGAAGGAACAACCAGGTCCACGACATCAAAGCTGTAAACCTTAGAAAGCGAATTAAAGCAGAATCCGATGAACTTCATAGCGTGACTCAGTGGGTTTGAGAAATATACGCGATGAATCAACAGTCACTATACTTGGTTTCGTTTCTTCCTTTTTCCACGAAAACATAACCAATTCGCAATAAAATTTATTAGTAGTTCATTTTGAATCTGAAGGAGTAAATTCTGTTATACATGGATTTGCCAGTGTTTGCGGAAAATCTAAAATGTCGGATTTATGCTTCAAGCGAATAGTTATAAATTCGATTCGCCATTTCTTGATCAGTCCTTACACAAAGCCAACAGCATTGGAAAAGACAATTTATACTCCATACTTGCACAAAGTGACCGTATACAAAAATAATGGCCCCATACAAGATCTCAAATTTCAATCGTCACACCAGCTTTTTTAAATCTCTTATATAGAATACGAATTTGGAGTTCACCGAATCACATTAAGATAAGCACCATGTGCTTCACACTGCTCCAAAACACACTGTTTTTAATCCACTAATCAAAAGTTGTATAAAGCCCTAATTCCTTGAATGTCATCCTCGTGAAGGCCTTTGGTTGTGCCAGGAGCTATGGAAGAAAACATGATGGCCCCCTCAACATCACTGTGCCCTAGCCCAAGAAGGTGTCCAATCTCATGCAAAGCCACCGTCTCCAAATCGATATCTTGCGAACCCGCCGCTGGACCCACGGCCCACCTCTCGTCCGCATCGTAGTGGAATAGTCCAATGGTGGGTTGAAATGCGTGAGCTATGGTTCCTCCAGGCCCATCAAAGCTATCGATCGTACCATCTCCATGGTCTCCTCTTTCAAACCCTATTTCTATATATCAGCAATTTCGTAATCCTTAATATAAGAGAAGGTGAACCGTGATATGGACGCCCATGAGGTGAAAGCCCGAGAAACCGCTCCCTTGGCGGCCGTCGGTGTCCCGGGAGCAAAGCCATAGGTGAGGTGGTATTTCGAGGTTGGCCATCTGGGGTTTCCATTGATGAACGTGTAATGGGACACTGGATGGAAAGAGCCAAGCCCATGGAGGTTCCGACCTTTCTTGCCGGACCCCATGCGGGTGGTGCCGTCGATGATACCAGCCACGCCACACCGTGGCATCATCATCTTTGACACCATCTGTGAATCCAGATTCCCACTGACATTTAGATGATAATTCAATTGGTACGTCTTGACGGCAGACTCTAAAGCATCGTCGAAGTCGTTGTCGTCAGCATGAATTGGATCACTAGATTGGTTGTAATTCAAGTAGCCGAACTTCTCAAGATAATGCTTGAGCTCGCAAATGCCTTTGGTGCGGTCACCCTTGTGACAACCCTGAAGATGATTGAGGAACTCGAAGGCTGATTTGGTTTGGTTATGCGATTGTGCTAAAATGGCACGAAAGAAGAGGAGAGTAAGGAGGAGCGAGTATGAGAAGGTGGACGAGAGCTTAGTAATTGCCATGGCAAAAACAATTGATGATACTAGGTTTTTGAGAGTGATGATTATGTTGGATCGATGTTATGGTGTAGTTGTCCATATCCCTGTTGGGTTTATTTATAAGTGCAATCGGAGAGGTGATGTTGATGAACACGATCAAGAGCTAGGTCAATGAAGAGACCTGTTAAACTGGAAACGTTCATGGCGAAACAGTGTGAGTACGGTGGGTACGAGACGCGACCATGACCAGGACACATATAGACGTACAAGAAAGTTAAGTTAATAAGTAAAACGATAGGTTGTTGTCCAACTGCTATTATAGTTTTTTATAAAAACGTGTTGACTAGCTCCGTGCTATTATATTGACCATGTGCATTTCATAGAAAGATTTCAAGGAAAAGTTTGCTCAATGAAATTAATTAATGACCTCCATCTAGATTTCAAACTTGACTTTAATCCGGTATATACACGGGAACTTTTTTTATATAGTAAATGCGTATATTTTGTCACTCAAAAGGCAGTAATGAAATAATTGTACGCATGAGAGAGAGAGATCATGATGTTGGGTAGCAGAAACTTACCTATTGGAGCCATCACTAATCAATTATGGATCGATTAGACACCCAAGAAAGACATGGAAGTTTGTCTTACCTTTACGAACTAGAGATTCTGAATATGAGACTTGGTTACATTATATTAATCTAACGCTATTTTGGTACATTTCTCTTTATCTTGAAAATGTTTTGCATGCAGTCTTTGTTGATTTTATCATATGCCACTAACATATGGAGCTACCAGTGTGATCGATCATGTGTCTATTAGACACCCAAGCAAGACATGAGAGTTTGTCTTATTTTTGCGAATCAAAGATTCTGAATACATGAACTTAGTTACGCTAGATTATCTAAATATCATTTCAATACATTTTTCTCTTCATATTGACAATGTTTTTGCTTGTAGTCTTTGTTGGTTTATCCTATGCCACTAACATGTGAAAGGTGATCATGCGGGTACATAAATAATAAAGCAACACTCAATAATCAAAAGTACTAAATATATTACGAAAAAGTGAAGAACTATGCATGAGCAAACGCAACCAATGCCTCGCTACATCAATTGGAACGAAGCCTCTGCAGACTATGGCTCAAAAATAAACAAATGATTATATGCCACATGGAAGACTATCTGAAATGTTCAAATGTGATGCATGATTACGCATGAATTTGCAATTATGGTGCAAAACCGATTAGTATGCAACTTATACTAATCTTTTTGGTATTTTCTCATTTAATTAACATAATAAATATGCAAATGAGCCCTAGATCACTAAATGATTGAAACCTACAGGCATTCGAAAATTAAATTATTAAACAACATGTATGAATTACATTACTACAGGACATGCATAAGTAATATTACATTCTATGCAATGTGGTTAAACTTGCATTAACTCTAAATGCAATCTATATGAAATGTCAATCAAAATTAATTCCTAAACACATACAATTCACTAAGTAACACGCAATATGCAACGCGAGCACAGTAAAACTAAACATGAATTAATTTTGATTAAACGCATTCTACATGAGATATTAATTAAGTATTTTTTGGATTTTTCTTTATGAATTAGAAATAAGAAACTACCTTAAGCCTACGCGATAACATAAATTGACTAGAAAATAAAGATGTATCAACAACTAATCATGAATGAACTAAACTATCATGATTTCTAATGTATCAAATACATGAAATCCTAGATTAGGAAACATATATAGATTAGAATAACCTGAGATATGCAACATGCATGAATATATGATAAAAGCGCAAAATATGATGGAAGCGTCTGATGGAAGCGCAGTATCAGTGAATAACTTCAAGAATTATTATTATACATCAATGCTCAGGGATAGTATGCAATATCATTCGAGATTCATCAATATATATTAAAGATGTGTAATATTTGCTAAATTTTTGCATTATGATGCAGAGATAACGACGTTACCACGAATCATCGCAAGCCCAATTTAGTCCTCAAGTGGCGGGCCATATATAGGGAAATCTTAAAGATTTTATTCTGATATCCTTCTCATTAAAGATTTTTTGGGCTCTAAACAAGTTGGAATACCTCATTCTAGACCCATTTCTTCTTTTTGATCATGAAATTCCCCACCATGCCAGTTGTCGAATTCACTTCTGTCTTCTCGCAATATGTGTTAGTCATAAAATGCAACGAAACATGATATGGATTCTAATGCATGCAAATGATATTTTTATCTAGGGATTGGGGTCGATCCTTAATTTTCTTATGCAGTCAGCCAAAATTTAGGTATTAACATCTCTAACTAGGTACTTAAAATTCCTAAATATATCTAAGTTAATGTATGCACATATATCTCCATTTATTGAACGAAAACATGTTTTATGTATTTGATTTGGATTTTATGGAAGCCAAATGTAATTTGGAGGTCTATTGATCTTTAGCCAATAGAGTAAGGCAATGCTGAGATTACTAATTAATCATCAGTCTGCTATTACTTGGTGCAACAGCCACCACCCCTTAGCATGTGATATGCAAGAAAACTTCTCAAAGTAAAATGACAAAAGGCTCACCACAACTTAAAAAAAAAAATTCACTGTTATGATGAATTCCTTATGTTTCCTAAATTGCAAATAAAAATGGAAAAATCTCTGTTGAGTTTGAAATGACAGAAACGATGTTTTATTCATTGTAAGTATCTCCCTATTATTTTCAATTTGCTCGATTTGGAATACGATGAAACAAGATGAAATTTAAGATAAAATCACATTTTCTTCTAATAATTTAAGTAACATATTACCCTACATCGCAGGGAAAATTATCAAAAAAATTCTAAATTATTGCAGTTTTGTCAATTCAAGCATAAACCTTTTAATTGTGCTAATTGAGTTCTAAACATTTTCACGTTCTGTCAATTAAGTCTATCTAGCCAATTTTGGCCGAGAATCGTTGACGTGGACATAGACCATCCTACGTAGCACAATCAGCACTAATGTAGACAATTTTTTTTAAAAATTTTTGAATCATAGTAAAAAAAAAAGAAGGAAAAGAGAAGAAAAGGAAAAAGAAAGAAACAATAAAAAATTAAAAAACATTCGAAAAATTATTAAAATATTTCACATCAGTGGCGGTTGTGCCACGTGGAATGGCCGGCTTTCATGTCAAAATTCCCGACCAAAATTGGTCAGATGGAATCAATTGGCAAAACGTGAAAATGTTTGTGATTCAATTAGTATAGTAAAATGTTTAGGACCGCAATGACAAAAGTACAATAGGTATAAGACTTTTTGGCAAATTTCCCCTACGTTGCGCTTGTGTATAGTTGTATCAATAGAGTATAGACACCAAATTAATCAATTTCAGATAACCGTTAAAAGCTTTATGGTGGTTCCCTAGGTAATCAGTGTTCCGAAGAGAACTTTTCTATTAGTCTATTATGAATGACCCGAAAGCAGAAAATGTGTCGATGTAAATTTGCCATGAAGAAGCGAGTGTCACGTTGATAGCAAAAAGCATCATTTGAAATTAATCGTTCATTTCAGTCTTCTATAAGACCAAATTGTGATAAATTCTCGAGTTTACAACCTCGTAATGGCCAAAACAACACGCGTGACTTAGCTAAGTCAATTGTTTTGGTAACATTCAGCCTAACATCCTTAAACTTAATCTGCTCAAGTGAAAGACTGCATAAACACTCTAACCTAATCAAACGCCGTACAAGGTTTTGATTCCCTGAACATCATCCCCATCCAATCCTTTGCTGATTCCGGGACTTATGGAGGGATACATTATAGCCCTCTCGACTGAGCTGTGCCCTAACCCAAGAAGGTGGCCAATCTCATGCAAAGCCACGGTCTCCATGTCGAACGAATCGCTGGCTGGACCCACGGACCACTGCTCATCCGCATAGTAGTGGAACATACCGATGGTCGGTTGAAACGCGTGCGCTATGACTCCAGAGGGGCCATCGAACGGGGCGTTGTCACCATGGTCCCTGCTCGCGAATGCGATCTTGATGTCCGCAGCCGCATAGTTTTGGACCTGAGAGAAAGTGAAGTGCGTCGCCGAGGCTCACGTCTTGAAAGCCCGCGAGACGGGGCCAACAACATCGGCCCGGGACCCTGGGCTGAGGGCATAGGTGAGGTGGTACTTTGAGGGTGGCCACTTGGGATTCCCATCCAAGAAGCTGAAGTGGGCGACAGTGCGGAAGTTACTCGATATGTGGTGGCTCCGTCTCTTGCCGGACCGCATCTGAGAGGTACCATTGACGATGTCTGCCATACCACACTGAGGCATCATCATTGTCGACACCGTCTGGGAATCCAAGGTTCCCGTGACCTTCAGGTGGTGGTTGAGTTGGTACATCTTGACGGCGGACTCTAAAATCTCGTCAAAGTCGCTGTCGCCAGCGTGGACCGGGAGGCTGGATTGGTTGTAGTTCAAGTACCCGAATTTTTCAAGGTATTGCTTGAGCTCCTGGAGACCCTTGACCTTGTCACCTTTGTGACATCCTTATAAATGCTTGATGAACTCAAAAGGGTTTTGCTTTTGGTCATCGGAGTGGGCTAAGACCGATTGGAAGAACAGAGGAACAAGAAGCATGCATGAGATTGGGGACAAAACTTAGGGTGCGCCATTGCGCAGATTCTCGAGAGATTGCACTTGGTTTTGGCTGGTATTGTGTGTGTATTTGCCAATACTTGCGAGACTCTATTTACAGGCTTTTTTTCAGTAGTGGAAACTTAAGAAAATTCTTGGCATCGTGTCACCCACGGCCATAACTAGGTCGTAAGAAAAGAGACCGAGAGGCAGACCAAGTCAACTTTGCAATGTCTTCAGTTCACTCGCTACGGTCTACAGTCTTCTGTTTAGAACATTTCATGGAAACGCCCTTAGATATCTGAGTTGGACTTTCACTTTTAGACGTCAAGTTGGGATTTGGGTTTGAATAATCCTTTTGGACAAATAATGCAAACGCAGCTCCATAATTTTGAGAAGTAATAAGGGAGACGTGTTCTTGGTATTTCTGTGCTTGTCGCAGAAGAAATTTAAGAGCCAACCATATGATAATTAGGAAATGAAGTTACCAATCAGAGTGTCTGATTCACAAGACCTGACAAGCATGAGAAGAAAAGGTAATAACTGTAATGTATATGAAAATGGGCATAACATATCAACACCCATCCACAAAATCGATGTGTCGAATGATAGTGTCGAGTGGCTCATATTTTTCAGAAATAAAAGCACATCTCGTGATAGATAGTATTTCGACGTTTGACACATCAAATCTTGTACACGGAGTTCGTTATATCTAGAATTCCTCTTTTAGATGACTGGCTCAAACGCCCAATTGAAAAAAAACAGAAGAAAAAGACCAGGAAATTGCTGAGTAAAACGTTGGAAAACCGTGGTCACTAATCTTCTGGATGGCCCGGAAGCCAATGGGAAGTCTTTGAAGGGGCGGGCAGACCCCTAGACGAAAAACGACCCTGCCTTAACTAGGCCTTTCGACAAAAGACCTTCACGGTCTTCTCCTATAATTTTTATTTATATGATTCTTTTATTATAATCAAAGCAACGTTCATAATGTTTCGCATAGTTACTTAGAGAAAGTAATGCAAATACCAAATACCATGAACCGATATAAATGTGTTATTTAGATAATAAACTCGCTGCCGTTAATTATTCTTTTAACAGTAGACAGAATAAAATTGCATTGTAAAATCACCAAAAAAATTAAAAAGAGAGGGGGGGGGGGGGGGGGGGCATTTGTAAGACATTTGATTCAGCAAATGCATGTTTTCAAGTTAGATAATACTGAATGGGACAATTTAGTCATAGTAGCTATCACATGTATGTAAGTAGACACGAACCATTAAACTGAAGAGAATACTGAAGCACATTATAGTAAATAATGGTGGATTAATTAGGATTTTCTAATCAATGTAAAGAATGCTGGCTAGGAATTGGTGCACCACTCTGCCCACTCTATTATCAAATCAATGAATAAACTTGAATGGCCAAATTTATTTTCAGCAATAGGTATACATAAGAGTAGACATAGACCATGGAACTAAAGAAATTAATGTCAAAGTACGTCAACGTTGATGTCAGTGGCATAATCAAAATTTTTTGCTAATTGATGTAAAGAGCAACGGGCACGAAACGAGAGAAATTCATGTTAAGGTTGTTAAGGAAAACTCCTAATGAATTTTGAAACTGACAAAACTCTTTATGTTTATCTTATAAATCTGACATACATTTCTTATCAGGTTAATACATTCTGGAAGTTCAAAAGAAAATATTACAAGTTTTCAGAACCAAAAGTTCAAACTCAGAACCAAAAGTTCAGACTCAGAACTGAGAGTTTAAACTCAAAACTAAAAGTTCAGACTCAAATACAAAATATTCAAACTTTACCATAAAAGTCATTCAGACTCTAATTATGAAATATTCAGATTTTACTGAAGACTTATGCTGATTCAAGTTCTGAATTAGAAATTCTTCAGACACAGTAATTATGCAAACACAGACTCTGAAGATTTTCAGACGCAGAAGTAAAACTTATTCAGAAGGAATCACAACAGCTAGTGATCTGGCATGGATTTTACAAAAGAAAAATTTTAATTGTTTCAATCTAAGACTATAATTGATTGACAATCAAATATTATGACAAGAATACATTATAACAGATAAAACTCTACTTATGAAAACCAAGATTCTGATTGTATGAGCAACCAGAATCAGCGGGATTCAGACTTTATCAACCAACGGCTATTCAATCCATTTTAAACAAATCTGTCCAAGAAAAAGATTGGAAGATGATCCTCTGAAGACTGTCCAATGGCTAGTTTGGAAGTAGAGGAATATAAAAAGAGATCAATGAGGAGCAAAAGGGAGTGTGACGAAATCAAGAATCAACAAGTCTAAAGTCTAAGCATACTCCGATCCTTTTTCTTGTCTTTCTTGAGCCACACATTAAAATCTTGAGGGATACTTTGTAAGAGTAATTATGTGATATAGAGAGTCCTATCATACACAAGAGTGTTGTCACTCAGAATTTGTAATTCCTCTTGATTACATAGTGAAATCCAGCCAGTAGGCTGTCAACATGGGAGAGTGGACATAGGCTTGCTATAAACCGAACCACTATAAACTCATGTGCAGTTTTTCTGATCATTATCTCTTACTTTACATACTGCACATCAAAAGCACAATCTATATAAACTGTTCTGAATCTGAATTTTATTCTGACTCATATGTAATTATTCATTTCCGCTTAAATTCTTAAAAATTGTTTAAGATCACCTATTCACCCCCCTCTAGATGATCCTTACTAGCTATATCAATTGGTATCAGAGCAGGTTGTTCGTTTATTAAAGTGTATTATTTCTGAGCTAACGACCTATATGGCTAGCTTAAGTGTTCCAGGTCTCATTGAAAGACAAAGCAACAACAAACCACCATATTTCGATGGCAAGGAATATAGTATCTGGAAGAATAAGATGAAGGCATTCATAAAGTCAATTGATCACATGCGATGGGATGTCATCATTAGATGAGTTAGATCAAGACCTTTTGATTCAAAAGAAAAGACGGAAGGAAACATGCCAGCAGATCATCCATTATCTCAAACTGAGATATCAAAAAGAGAAGTCTTAGATTCCAAAGCAATTTATTCTTTCGTTGTGCTTTAGCACCTATTGAATATAAAAAAAAAAAATTGCTTCTTGTGAATTAGCTAAGGATATCTGGGATACCCTCTACATTACTTACGAAAGAACAGATCGAGCCAAGGAAACTCAAATCAATCTACTGCTTGGTCAATATGAATCCTTCAAAATGAAGCTTGAAGAATCAGTTACTGATATGTATGACAGATTTATTGACATATTAAATGGTCTTGCATATCAAGGATAACCTATCACAGATGCAATGAAAGTCAATAAACTTTTTAGAGGACTGACAAAACAGTGGGATAATATTAAAACATCTCTTCGAGAGACTCAAAGGATCATGCCTCTATCAGTGAATGAACTAATCAGAACTCTTCAATCATATGAGATTGAAAAACTAAATGAGGAAAATGAATCCAAAGGTAAAAAATCAATTGTATTAAAATCTAATATTGATTCTAATCATGGAGATTCTGAAGATGAAGATGTTGATAACGAAGAACTGGCTCTCTTCATAAAGAAGTACAAGAAAATGAAAATCAAAAAAATAAATCTCAAAGGAAAGAAGCCTTTTTGAGAAGAAGAAGGCTCTCGATGAAACAGAAAAGTTAAAAGAAATAATCTGCTTTCGTTGTAGAAAACGTTGACATATCAAGCCAAATTGTCTACTTCTGAAAAAGAAGACCAAATTTGAGAAAGCAAAGAAGGCCTTAAAAGTAGAAACTTGAAGTGATACAGAATGTGAAGACAGTAATGAAGATATTTCAAACTTCTGCCTGATGGCTAAATTAGACTCAGATTCAGATTCTAACGCTAAAGTTGAGATTGAGGTAAAGCATCCTGAAATGCCTGTTGAAGTATCAAATTACATTAATGAATTATGCTTTGAATATAAGGCTGCTCTTAAAAGGATCTCTTCTTTGAAAAAGGAAATTTCATCACTAAGAAACAGGATGTTTTACAAAAAGAAAAAATCGATCTCCTTCAAAAAGAATTTCATCAAGTCAAGGAAAGTCAAGATTTTCTTTCCAAAGAAAATGTTGTTTTGAAAAATGAAATTTCAGAAATTACTTCCAAGTTTTCAAAAGGTTCAGAAACCTTGAAGTATATTCTTTTGGTACAAATTCCTTACTACAACAAATCTGGTCTCGGATTTGTGAAGGAAAGTGACAGTTTAATTGATTTTCCAAAAGTCAAAGAGAGATTAAAGCAAAGACCTCCTCGACAAGTTTATAAAACAATTTTAAAAGGAATTTTGTCAAACCTGTTGGTCGAAGTGCACTCAAATGCTTAAAGTGTGGAGATCCACAGCATTTTGAGAATGAACATCCTAAGGTCTGGAGATCTATTCGAAGAGACTTTGTTAAGACAATCTATACTAACTCTCAAGGACCCAAACAAATTTGGGTACCAAAGAAAGCTTGAGAAGTTGTGAATTTTGCAAATTACCACAAAGAGAAAAAGAAAGTAGTACCTGGACAATGGATGTTCTAGACACATGACAGGAGATCCAAGCATATTTGTTAAACTATAAAGCCTGAATGGTGGAAAAGTTTCCTTTGAAGGAAATAACAAAAGAAAGATAGTTGGGAAAAGAACGGTTGAAATTGGAGGAATCACAATGAATGATGTGTTAGTGAAAGGACTCAACTACAACTTGATAAGCATAAGCCAATTATGTGATTCAGGTTTCAGAATTAACTTTCAAGAGAATACATGTTCATGAATAAGCAAAGATTCTTATTAAACATTCACAGGAAGAAGACATGGCAATATTTATCTTCTAGTTGTCAATCCAAATTCTACTCATTACTTGATCTCAATCAAAGAAAATGAAGATCTATGGCACAAAAGATTGGGACATATCGATATGAAACAAATCTCAAAAATCTCAAACATGAAATTGGTTTGAGGTTTGCCAGATTTGAAATACAAGAAAACAGAGTTATGCAATGCCTGCACTCTAGAAAAACAAGTAATAAGCTCTTTTCACTCTAGAAATTGTTTCCACTAATCGTGTTTTGCAGCTTCTTCACATTGATCTAATTGGACCAACCAAAACACAAAGTATTAGTGGTAAGAAATATTGTTTAGTTATTGTTGATGACTTCACAAGATTTATTTGGATGTTCTTCCTTGCTCATTAAAATGAAACATTTCTATATTTTTCAAAATTTGCAAGAAGAGTTCAGAATGAAAAGGGTTATACAATTTCCTATATTAAAACTGATCATGGGGGAGAATTTGATAATCAAAGTTTTTCAGATTTCTGTGAGGAAAATGGCTTTCAACATAATTTTTCTACTCCTTATACACCAGAACAAAATGGTGTTGTGGAAAGAAAAAATCGTTCTTTGCAAGAAATGGCAAGAACTCTATTGATTGAAGGCAAGAACTCTGTTAATTGAAGGCTAGATTCCTTCTATTTTTTGAGCAAATGCAGTTTTTATAGCTTGTTATATCATTTACAGAGCTTTTCTTAGACCCATTCTTGAGAAAACCCCCTATGATCTTTACAAAGGTAGAAACCCAATATTTCATATTTTCGTGTATTTGGTTGTAAATGCTTTATTCTCAAAAATCCAAATGACCACTCTGGTAAGTTTGATGAGAAAGCAAATGAAGGATTTTTCCTTGGGTATTTTACTATAAGTAAAGCATATAGAGTCTTCAACAAGAAGTCTCAGACTGTAGAAGAAACAATGAATGTAAGGTTTGATGAAAATATTCAGATTCGCAAAGTTGAATCTGAACCATCTTCCAATATTCAAGAGTTATTTGAAGTTCAACAAGAACCTCCAAAGACCATTGAATCTGTAGAAGAAGGAAAAGAATATACAATTCAGACTCAATCAGAACCTTCAAAGCTTGATGATATTCAGAATGAAAGATTTGATAGAAACTGGAAACATAAATCCAGTCATCCGAAGAAACTCATCATTGGAGAAATAGAAGATGGCATCAAAACTAGATCTAAATACAAAGAGAACGTCAGCAACTTGGCGTTGATATCAGAAATAGAACCAAAAGAAGTTAGTGAAGTATTATCAGATGAAAGCTGGATTGAAGCTATGCATGAGGAATTTCAGCACTTCAGAATCAAAAAAGTATGGGAACTTGTGTCAAGACCCAAAAATCATCCAGTAATTGGAATAAAATGGGTATTCAGAAACAAATTGGATGACAAAGGAAAAGTCACAAGAAACAAAGCAAGACTGGTAGTAAAAGGCTATTCTCAAGAAGAAGGCATAGATTATGATGAAACATATGCACCAATTACCAGGTTAGAAGCCGTTAGGCTACTATTAGCTTATACTTGTTTCCATAACTTTAAATTGTTTTAGATGGATGTGAAAAGTGCATTCCTGAATGGCTATATCAAGGAAGAAGCATACATGGAACAACCACCCAGTTTTGAAGAACCAAAGAAGACTAATTATGTCTATAAACTCGAAAAGGCCCTTTATGGTCTAAAACAAGCACATCGTGCTTGGTATGATAGGTTAAGTAATTTCCTTATGCAAAATGACTTCACAAAAGGTAATGTTGATACAACATTTTTATTAAGAGAAAATGTAATGATTTTTTACTTGTTCAAATTTATGTTGATGATATCATTTTTGGATCCTCTAATGAGCTGCTTTGCAAAGAATTTTCTAAGAATATGCAGAATGAGTTCGAGATGAGTATGATGGACGAATTGACATTCTTTCTCGATCTACAAGTGAAACAAATCAAAGCTGGTAAATTCATTTGTCAAGAGAAGTATGCAAAAGATATTGTCAAGAAGTTTGAATTGCAGAATTGCAAGAAAACAGACATTCCTATGTCTCATTCATCAAAACTGGACAAAAATGAAAATGGTAAAAAGGTTGATCATAAGGTATATAGAAGCATGATTAGATCATTGTTATATCTTACTGCTTCTAGACCTGACATATTATTTAGTGTCCGCATGTGTGCAAGATTTCAGTCCGACCCAAGAGAATTACATCTTTCTACAGTTAAAAGAATAATCAAATACATTGAAACTTATTTAATGTTAGATCTTTGGTATTCCAAAGAATCAGATTTCACTCTTACTAGTTATTCTGATGCTGATTTAGTTGGATGTAAAGTGGACAGGAAAAGTACTACAGGTACATGTCAATTACTTAGAAATATGTTAGTATCCTGGTACTCAAAAAAGCAAAATACAATTACACTTTCTACAGCAGAAACAAAATATGTGGCTTTGGGAAGTTGTTGTGCACAGATTCTATAGATGAAGCAACAGTTGCAAGACTTTGCTATTGAAGATTCAAGTGTCACAATCAAATGTGACAACACAAGTGCTATCAATTTGACCATGAACCCAATTCTTCATTCACGTGCTCAACATATTGAAATCAAGCATCACTTCATCAGAGATCATGTTCAGAACGATTATGTGAATATTCAATTCATTGATTCTAAAAATCAATTAGCTGATATATTCACAAAACCTCTTGATAAGTTTTCATTTGAGTATATTAGAAATAAATTATGCATTACTTTTCCATTTTCTTAAAGTATTCGAGAGACAGGAATTTTTCAAACTCAAATGTTCTCCGTCTAAATATCCATTTCAGACTCAAAAAAAAGGTATGTCTATAATTCAAATTTTGGCGAGTATATATTTAGCATTTCTGGCAGGATATTTTTTGCATTTGTCACTTTTGGAAAGAAAATCAGATATATATTCTAATTTATCTGATTGTTTGTTTGTGCTTAAAATTTTTTTCTATAAATTAGGATCGCTACTTACAACTTCTAAAGGTGGTTTGCTTTCATAAATCGTCCTCTTACTTTTATAAAACCCTATCAGTACAAACCCTTTTTCACTCTCGACCATCATGAAACTCCAGAGCCTACTTCTCCTCCGACTCCAAGATCAAATCTTGTTGCTCTAAATCTGATCATAATGCCTTTCAAAAGACGATCTTCACGCATTCTGAACAAAGATTCAAAGTCTTCAGCACCACCAGAATTCATGGAGATATCAGATACAGAGTCGGATCATCACCAATGCCCTCCAGAAGCGACTCGACAAGAACCATAGCCATCGCCTACACCAAAATCCACGGGTAAAATAGATTTTCGTTTCAACAACATTAAACTTGTGTGGAAAGCTTACGAACGGTTAAAACACAATAATGCTTTTGCATCTGTTCTTCATGAATGTCTGAAAGATAATAGCTTTTTCACATAAGCAAGTCTTATACAAAGTTATTCTCAGTTTTGCTCTAGAACTGATCATGATCAGGTTAGTTATACTCCAAAAGAGACTTCTTCTAGTAAGGGAAAAGAGAAAATCGAGGAACCTTCAACTCCCGCTAACAAAAAATCAGTCCGTACTAGCCCTAAGTCTACCAATGCATCAAAATTTGTGATTCCTGACAATGATGCTAGGTTCTTTGATAATTTTGCAATGAAAATAGGAATTGCATCTGATGTGCAAAGTAGTGGAGGTTTATTCATAAGCACAAAGCACAACGTCTACCATCGGTTGCTGCTTGCTTGAGGGGTTATGAACCATTGAACTGTCGATTTTGAATATCTTGAAAAGGCCGGCATCTCTGTGAAACATCTGTTTGAAAGAATGGGGATTTATGAATTTTGCTTGCAATCTGCCAATGTATATGCCGAACTGACTGCATATTTTTATTCAAACCTTTCCATTTTGTCACCAAATTGGCTTCAATTTACTATTGGTGATAAAAAAGTATGATTTGAAAGTGAACGAACTGGTCTTGATTATTGGAGCTAAAAATTTCAAGTTTACTCCATTGGATGTGAGCCTAGAAGATACTTCTAAATCGGCTTCAGAAAATCAGAACTTTGCTATAGGCTCAAAACGTCATATCTCCTACTTTGATCTAACCAAAAAAATTGTGATCTTGCATAAGATCATCATTAATTGCTTGAAACCTAAAGCAGCTTCCAAGACTGACTTATCCAAGTTTGAAATCAAGCTTATTTGGGCCATTCTGAATGGAAAGTCATTCTCTCTTCCACACATCATCATCTTCCATATGTACAGAACTCTCCAAAAAGACAAAGGACAACTTCCTTATTATGCACTCATCTCTCGAATCTTTATGTTTTTAAAGATAACTATTTCTGATAAGTTGTGCAAAACCCCTGTACCTTGCATGTTTGTTTTTAGAAAAAATGCTTAACAAGATGAAGAATTTTGATGATATAAAGGAGAAAGTAAGCACAATCAGAGGAAAGGATGCTCAGCCTTCAGAAGCAAAATCTGTTGAAAAGAAAAATGACAAAGGAGAAAGGAAAAGAACAGGGACAGAAAGAAAATGGACTGCCTCTTCAAGTCCACTCAAGGTGTACAGGAAGAAAAGAAAAATTCTTCTCCAAGATGAAGATGATGAACACCTTGAAACAAGACAGGATGTTGGTCCGGAACATGTTTCAGAACCTAGTACAGAAGTTTCAGAACCAGTTTCTGGAGACTCACATCTACATCAATAGGATGATCTTCCACATGGGACAGATGTAAGTCAATCTCCTCTTGATCCTGAAGAGACTTTGAATGATACTACTACTACAGAACATGCAGATTTTCAGGGGGAGATTCATACAGAGGCAGGGGATAAGTTCGAATAGCGTGCACCAGAAAATGTCCAAGGACAGAACTCAGAGAATATGACCATTCTGAACCTTCTGTTAGAAATCAAACAAAAACAAGTTGCACTTGAAGAAGATGTGAAGAATCTTCAGAAAATTGTTGAGGAAAACAATCAGACTCAACATCTTCAAGCAAAAAAAGACAAAGCAGAGTTAAGAAAGGTTATTGCTCTGTGTTCAACAAAGATGGAGAAAGTTATGGGTCAATGTTCTACCAAGATTGAGGAAGTTGTTTCCATTATGGATAACTTTCAACTTGTCCAAACCCCTTCAAAGAAATAACCTATTTTTTCTATCCCTCTTTCTCAAACCATCCTGGATCTGTATTCTTAACATTGCCATTGATACATTGTTTCATTGATCTATATCAACACTTTATTTCACTTATTATTCTTTTTGTCGATGACAAAAAGGGGGAGAGTTTATACATATATTGTTGTACTAACACTTCAATATACAGGTTATATAGGTTAATACTCAAAGCAAAAAAAATACACAGATCTTACAAGTTTGCACATTTATATCTGTGTTTCATGCGCTTAAATTGTTTATTTTCTTCGAATTTATTTGATATTGATTGAATTTGCATGAAAGTTTTGTCACCATAAAAAAATGGGAGATTGTTGAGGAAAACTCCTAATGGATTTTGAAGCTGACAAAACTCTCTATGTTTATCTTGTAAATCATACATACATTTCTTCTCAGGTTAATACATTATGGAAGTTCAGAAGGAAATATTACAAGTTTTCAGAACCAAAAGTTCATATTCAGAACCGAAAGTTCAGACTCAGAACCGAAAGTTCAGACTCAAAAGTGAGAGTTCAAACCCAGAACTAAAAGTTCAGACTCAAATACAAGATATTCAAACTTTACCATAAAAGTCATTCAGACTCTAATTATAAAATATTCAGATTTTACTGAAAACCTACGCTGACTCAAGTTCTGAATTAGAAATTCTTCAAATGCAATAATTATACAGACACGGACGCTAAAGATTTTCAAACACAGGAGTAAAACTCATTCAGAATGAATCACAACAGCTAATGACCTGGCATGTATTTCATAGAAGGAAAATTTTAATTATTTCAATCTAAGGCTATAATTAATTGACAATCAAATATTATGACAAGAATGCATTACAACGGATAAAAAACTCTACTTATGGAAACCAAGATTCTGATTGTATGGACGATCAGAATCAGTGGAATTCAGACTTTGCCAACCAACGGCTACTCAATCCATTTTATACAAATCTGTCCAAGAAGAAGATTAGAAGATGATTCTCTGAAGACTGTCCAACGGCCAGTTTGGAAGTGAAGGAGTATAAAAGGAGATCAATGAGGAGCAAAGGGAGTGTGACGAAATTGAGAATCAACAAGTCCAAAGTCTGAGCATACTCCGATCCTTTTTCTTGTCTTTCTTGAGCCAAACATTAAGATCTTGATGGATACTTTGTAAGAGTGATTGTGTGAAATAGAGAGTCCTATCATACACAAGAGTGTTGTCACTCAGAATTTGTAATTCCTCTTGATTACATAGTGAAATCCAGCCAGTAGGCTGTCAGCGTGGAAGAGTGAACGTATGCTTGCTATAAGCCGAACCACTATAAACTCATATACAGTTTTTCTAACCCTTATCTTTTACTTTACATACTGCACATTAAGAGCACAGTCTATATAAACTGTTCTGAATTTAAATTTTATTCTGACTCATATGTAATTATTCATTTCCGCTTAAATTATTAAAAATTGTTTAAGATCACCTATTCACCTCCCTCTAGGTGATCTTTGCTAGCCACATCAAAGGTACAGTAAAGTCAAATGTTAGGGGCTAATTAAGGTTGTCCTGTAATTAGTGCATATATTAGTGGCTCTAGAGCTAATTTGTGCACCATTCAACCACTCTAGAACAAAAATCAAAGGAGAATCTTAAATTGGGGCCAATTTAATTTCAGAAATTATTATGGATAAAAGTAGCTATTAATTAACGAAGTACAGAAATCAACAATTATAAGTACATTAAAGCTAATGTTAGCGGGGTAACTAAGAAATTTTCTAAGTAATGTAGATAATAGCGACTCTGGAGCTATATGCACCAATCTACCCAAGCTAATGTAATATCAAACGACCAATTTGAATGGGGCATCATGGTATTAGTAATTACTATAAGCAAATGTACATCATAAATTATTGCACGAAAATTGATGCAGCGACAGTAATAAAATGCCAACGATCTTGCTTCAGCAGATCAAGAACAAGAAGAAGAGGAAGAATGTCATCTACAATAACCTTTGATAAATGCTGTGACAAATCTGTATCAAGCATTGAAGAATTAGCAATGCATATCACAAGCAAAACAACCAAGTCTTGAGAGATGAATAAGAAGAACCAAAACCAAAAACTCTCTCTTAACGCAAGAAAGCAGACGATAAGCATATGTCACAAACATCGAGCCAAGATTTGGCAGCATCAGTTCTCAGCCGAGCCCGATTATCCAATATTGAAGAAACACCGAAATCAGCATCCTCTTGTGTTAAGCAAAATGATAACCAAGCAGCATGCATCGCCTCTGTTGTGGCTGTAGCCAGAGATTAGGGTCAATGGAAAGTCAAAGTTCACTCTTCGAAACATGACAAATCATCAATCCAATTAGGGTCAATGGAAAGTCAAAGTTCACTCTTCGAAACATGACAAATCATCAATCCAATTCACTTCCCCTTGTACAAGTCTTACATTGCAACTGTTAACGCAGACGAATTCCGCTCCTTTCATGTATGAACTAAAAGATGGATCTGAATCCAAACCTACAGACATGCATCTGTTTCCTCAAATATGGAGTCCAATGGATTCAAAGAGTATATGAACATTTGTGCTAAACTAAACAACAATTCCTTTTCTGTTTTTCCAATCCAATACACATGACAGGAGATAGCACAAAAAGAATGAAAGCTACTGGAATAGGCAGAAAAGATGAACCGTGGCCATAGGCCTTCACATGGAGGTAGCACAAAATGTCCTTATTTGAGCTTTGGTTTGACATGCAAATGACAATAATATAAATATCCGCAACAGTAATTCAGAGAGAATCACATCGAGTCATTCTCCAACATAGCAGTGCACGCCAATCAAGTTCAAAAAACATATGTATGCAAGTCCCTGACGCATTTTTGAACTGTTATCATCTGGTTAACATCAAGGTGATAGACCATGCAATCATCTGAGAAAATCGCGCTTATTACATCCGTTGCAACTCTTCCAGCACCAATGTAACTGTTAAGATTTAAAGGATAATGAACCCAGCCTTTACTCAATTAACTGAAGAAAATGACATCATGTAGAACTCAATATCCAAGTGGAAAAAATCGTTGCCTTGTCCATTCATCGTTAATAAAATCAACATTAGTGTTTTGTTGACACCCAGACAGAATTCAACCGAACTGTTCAACTGGATGAATCGGGTTGGGGGGTTGCCTTCAACAGTCGAGTTTCCTCAAACCCCGAATTGGACCCTGGCTGAGGAGTAAACTGATGACCCAGTTCAACTTGTTAAGTTTTGAAAAAGTGACCTGATTACACTAAGGTAAGAGAGCAAAAGCTCCACACCATTCAACCTGTGAATTATCCTCTTGATTATAAAATTGTATCCGTCAGGTTTCGGGTTTTTCTTTACATATAAAGTCAGCTTGCGAAAGAGTAAAATGCAAGTAAGAAAATTCAAACGTAGGGCTCACATCGACCATCCTAATTGAGGTCGAGTTTTATAACTAATATTGGCAAATTTAATATATAAATGAAAAGCCTGATTAGTGAACGGTCGAACCAGGGACAGGGGTCAACTGAACGGACCACATTTAACAGAAGACCCGTAGAAGGATGGACAAATGGACATTTTCTCAGCTTTTACAACTGGAAAAGAAATGCAGTAAGATTACACAAAACAACTCACATTTTCATTTTCTTGGGGCAACAATAGAAACTAAACAAATGGATTAACCGTATTGCACATCCCTGGGTTCCTTATGCACCAAAGTGGCTGAATGGGCTCAGCGCCAATCCCTCTACTGACCATTCTACTCCTCCATTCATTCAAACGATCTGTTGCTTCCGCGTATCTCTTCATGCCTTTCCCATCCCGATTCCCTGACCACATGCTCTCTGCCATTGCTGAAGCTCTAGGCCAGATACGTGCATCTAGAACATTTGGGTCCGCCTGCTCTGACCAGAGTGCAACCTCTCCACCAAGCACCAATGTTGCTTCCTCCTCAGTTAAACCATATGTTATATCATAATTGTATATAGTCTGCCACGTTTTGAAAGGTCCACACCATGAACCACCACTCCCTGGATTACTGCCTGGTGGCTGATCATATTGACTATCATTTCCAAGAAAGTCTCCATGCCCACAATCCAAGTAGTAGAAATCCGATGATGACACGATGGCTCGATATCCAGAAGAGACAATCCTTTTTGTGTTATTGGGACCATTATTCCATGTCTGCAAGATAGTGTGCTCTGGGGGAAGAAGTGATTTATCCACCTTGATATTCGGATCTAACAAGACATCTTCCCAGTAGACAGCAGTCTTATTAAGAGATAAAATATAAGGTAAGGTGGAGTTGACAAATGTCTCAAGTAGCTGACTCAGAGTGCCACCACTCAACAAGAATGCTTGAATTGTTGGATCGGCTTTCCAACAGCCAGGTATGATCTCATCAGCTCCAGCATGGAAGAATTGATCTGGGAATAATGTCACCACATCGCGAATGACGTTCTTGAGAACTTGATAGGTCTTTGGGTTCAATGGGTTAAGATGACCCGTTCCTGGTTCTGATGCAAACCGATCTGCCCATTCACTTCCTGCTGGCCACCAAAACATGTTTGCGCAGGTTACAATTTCTGGATAAGCTTCAGCCCACGATCCTGTATGACCTGATGACCAGTAGAAAAATGCCCAGAACAGAATCAGAAAGATACAGTGCTACGTTTGGAATGGTACTAATCTTTCATAAATCTTGAAAAAACGAATTTCACCAAGAAGTTGAGGCTCATATTGCTTATTGAGAATTCCTCAAACAATAACGATGATCAGATTACTACAATCCAAATGCTCCTCATTTAACCTAATTCCTGGTGATTCTTTAGATAAAAGCATGTCCTATGACAATCCCACCTTTTTCCCCTGTTTGTCTTTCTTTTTCGGCAATATGCTGAATTTTCTTGTTTCTGCAGTGAGGGCACTCTCAGTATCAAAACACGTGAATTCTCACTCGGTGTTTAAAATTTTATTTCAGACAAAACTGATCTAATGCATGTCTTGCATACACAAGCGTCAAAATTTGATTTCTAGCCACTAGTTCAGTCATAAGGTCCACATCTCTCATCCGGTTGAACTCCCACTTAACAAGTTTCTCTCAGAATCCTTCAGTAGTTTAATACAACGATTAGGTGAAGTCTATAGGTTCCCAGATGGAAGAATATCATCAGATTGACATTAGACATAAGTTGGTAAAGGGTTAACTAACTTTCTGATTCATCATCCTGTCTCAAAGCATATCTACTTGCGCTTTTAATAATTTCCTGACTCCTGACACCCACATTGTGCTATACTTCTGCATTATTGTTTTCTTTACTTTCCCCTTCGAGCCTTAAAATGGAAATTGGTACACAAGAAATGATCTAGTCATGCGGTCTCTGTGTGACTAATTATATAAGGTTTAGGACTTCGATATTCAAACATCATCCAGAGCAGTTTAGTCACAGATACGGATCCTATCACTCAAATTTCTCAGTTAGATTCATGATATCGACCTATTGCACAAAATGTGAATCTACGTGTATATTCAAGTTTGTTTTCAATCAGACTGATCAGCATATCACAATGCTTAAAACAATTTCCCGCAAGAGAAAAATGAACTGTTTGGAACAGGAACCTGTAAACTTATTTAAATAGCAATCCTAGAGAACCCTAAAAGTCAAAATAATAGTTTTTACTGCAAAACGTGAATTCTGCTGAATCTAGCTGGTGCATTGTTTGTGAAACACATTTTATCTTCGAATTCATTTGCAAGAAAGTCAATGATAGGACAGGACCTGAAAAACAGAGGATCAGGAAAACCAGATGAACAAACATGGGAGTACACTAATTTATGTTCAGCAGATGCTAATTTTAGCCAAAAGAAGAAAGAGAAATAGTCAATGAAGAAGTACTATAAATCCACTCACCAGGCATGTCTAATTCTGGCAATACACGAACCCCGTGTTCCAGGCCAAATTCAACAATGCGCCTGACATCAGCCGGTGAGTATTGCATGTCAGACCCATAGGCTCCCTTAGCTGCTAGATCGGGTTCTGAAGGCAACAACAAAGGGAATGAATGCGAGTCAGTGATGTGCCAATGAAAAACATTGAGCTTGTTGGCACTCATTGCTCCAATAGTCCTTAGGATGTCTTCAACTTTATAGTAGTTTCTCGAGGTATCCAGCACTATCCCTCTATAAGAAAAGATTGGCCAATCCCGCACCTCCACTCCAACAGCCACCCATGAGGGCTTACCCCACACAAGCTGGGAGAATGTCTCAAGACCCCTCATAGCACCCCATACTGTCTCGGCAATGAGGCTCGCTTTGTCACCTGAGGTGGGGATGGTAAGGCTGTAGGATTCATTCACACCATGGCCGAGAGGAGTAGCTAGATCATTGACCAGTACAAGCAGAGTTTGCAAAGTGGGGCCATTCGTCAGGTTGGCATGCGGATTGGAAAGAGGATAAAAATGCTCGGAGAGGATGAGATGAAGATAGTGGTTAACAGAAGCTGAGAGGTATTGGTGATGGGGAGATTCGATGGTAAAAGAAGGAGACAGTAAGGTCGCCTGTTGAGTTGGCCATGAAAATTCTCTTGGTTTTGGCCAAACACTGATTGCACTACACTCAACAGATAAAATGGGAGAGCATACTAGGAACGTGATGGCGATGAAAGTGATCAAAATTGGAGTGCCCTTACTCCACTTGGGAGCAGGGCCATCACTGTGCTGATCCATATAAGTCTCCGGGTCAAACCGAATCATCTAGCAGCTGCAAGAAAGGCAGGAGTTTAACCACCGAAGGTAGCGGACTGTTAAGGAATTGTCAATTCCCAAATTAAAGAACAAAAAGGGATTAATTCAGAATTTGAATCGGACGATCACCACACGAGAGAATTAACAGTAATGCGAAAAAGTGAATTGGAGAATTTTCTGTATATTTCGATCTATAAACTGAAAGTATTTACTTCTTCTTATGTGACCAATATTCGCTCCACCAAATCTCAACCACCAAAACAGACGACCCACGTGGAGAACACAATGGATCACAAAAGCATTTGAAACAACAACACCCCCTTCTTAATACCAGGAAAACGGAGCAAAAACGAAGAAAGAACGAATCCAGAACACAGAAATCAATGGGAAAGAAAAAAAGGAGCACAGGATCCTGAAGTACACAGAGGATGAAAAAAATGAAGCTTTACCTTCCCCGGGTGCTCGGACACGCCGATGCAAGCAGAAAACAGCCACATTTATAAGAACCCAGTTAGAGGGAAAACGATTTCAGTACACATAACAAAAGGAATCTATCGACGGGGCCGGCAAGGGACTGTCCCCGCCATCTGTCAGCGACCCAAGAGCCCTTTCCGCGTCCTCTTCCGTCAAAGTAAACCACGCTTCGTTAAAAATCTCATGGCCCTCTTGGACTGTTCTCCGTGTAGCTTCGGCCTCCGTAGCGATCGCTGGTCGAATTCTATAAGCGAATTCGCCCGCGACGCCAGTTGGTCTCTTCCCCTTGTCCTATGCCTCCCGCTTCGCTCTGCTGAGAATGCGTGGACTCTCGAGAGAGAGAGAGAGAGAGAGAGAGGGAGGGCGGGCGACGGCGATAACGCCTCGCGTTGAAAATATATGTCGCCCGGCGGATACGAAGACCAAGACTTTCCAGCGAAGGCGGGGGTATCGGTAATCGAGCGGTGAAAAGTGGATGATCCGACGTGTGAGTTAGATTCACAAATAATTTTTAAATTTTTAATTTTATTCGATATGATTACTGAATTTTTTATACATATTTAATTTAGTAAAATGTTCAATGTTGTCCCCGAACTTGAATTTATAAAAGGATAGTATTGTTCAGGGACTACATTGATTTAAAAACCACATTGAATAAATTAACAGGAATCACATTGCATATTAAGTTAAAATTTAAGAATTATTTGTATCATTATCCCAAAAATAAAAGGGCAGAAGCCACCAAAAATCTTATATTGTGCCTTTACTCTTCATCAAAGTTCTATCAATGATAACCATGGACGTCAGAAAGCAAACTGTGTTGACATAACATCCACGCGACTTAAGTAAAATAAAAAATTATTTTGACTGAAAAATCATCTAATATAACTTTAACGGAAGATAAATATATTACCTAAGTAAATCACAAGAAAAATTTTAGGGTAAACGTATTCTAATAGGTATAGTTTTGGGTTTTTGATATCACAATGTGTTAGTGGGAATAATTAGGATTTTTTTTATCTTTTTTTCAAAAGAAAACAATAAACTATTACAAAAATATGGATATTTTTTTGTGGCTCTTACTCTTTTTCCGGAGTCGTTAATATTCAGTATTGGTAACTTCTATTATAACGATATTAACTTCCTAAAAAGTATTGGCAAATCATGGATTTGTAAAATACTCTTTGTACTTGGTTTTTGTTTAACTGAAAAACTGTGTAATCACCAGTGTCTGAAGTATTTTAACCCATTTCTAACATCCTTTTTTTTTTCTTTCTTGCTAGGCCAATAAAGATAAATTAATAATACAAGGTCAATCAAGGCATGTTTGCCATTAGCACATCATAATAGTAACTACTGTAAGTAGAGGTAATGTAACAGGGGATCGAGGTGGCCTCCCATCAACTTTTTTCACCCAAGCAAGTCTTGAATATGGACACTTCATCGGGTCGGGATCATCTCGCTCGTCGAGTCAGACCTCGGGACGGCCATTCAGAAAACAAAAGTGATGCCTTGCATTGTCTTTTCTAGGAGGAGCAGCCGAAGAGTGCAGATCATCAACTGCCCGGGCACGCCATGGCCATTCCCAAGGGTAACACTCAAAGTTTTGTATGTCTTTTTACTTTTGGATCTTAATACGATAAGCTTTCCAATTCAAGAAGCATTCATCTGTCCTCACCCAATTCTGTCAATGTCAATACAAGAGATAACAAGAAAAGGCTTAGGGGAAAACATCGAAACTGGCCTATGGATATTACTTTAAAATTCAAATCCTGAATGGGACAGGTATAGCAAATTATACCCCAACACAACTGGAAAAGGAAATTGTAAACTAGCTGAGCACCTATTAACAAGATTCCACGAATTAGAGAAAGAGAGATCAACCAGGATTCTTCTGTCTAAGTCAGTCAAGGACCCTAGCTGGATCCTGCAACATGAATTGGCTCTTTTTTGAACCATTTTATAACCGTACGACGAAACTATGTCGAGCAAACCATGATAACTTAAGTATAAAGGAAACTAGTCAGATCAGAAGAAGAATTCCTTAGAGCATTTCCAAAATTCTTGATTGGGAGTTTGTCCTGAATTTACCACCTGCACCAAAGGGGGCAGGCAATCCTCAGCTCTCAGAATTCTTTTGACTAGTCTGGTCTTAGATATTAACACCGGGGAGCAAGCTACTGACTTGTCTAAGAATGGTGTAAAGAAAACAAGAAGCAATTGAACTATCGGGTAGCTAAGCCAACATCAATATTGTCCTTCTAGCAAGAACTCCGAACTTCTCTGCCATAATATACGACAAACACTAGATCGAACATGTTTAAATGATATGCAAGGCTAAGCACAAGTATACAAACAAGTGAAGTAAATCAAATATAGGAGCAAGGAATAGAGTATTTGCTTCATCAATTTATAGTAGTTCAGCCCAAACTCGGTGCCTACATCCACTCCCCTAGCCTCACCAGGAGTTTAAATCCATTATCTCAAAAAACTCTTACAACTGAGGAGCCAAATACTCCAGCACAACTTGAATTCATAACTCGTAGTGTCTCTTGATGGACAACAGCAAGCCATTTGCACAACCATTTCAACAATTTCCAACAGAATACAACTGTTTTTTCCCATTTGAATAAACTCAAGAGAAACCTCACTATATTTGGAAGTAATCTAAACAAAAGTTAGTCATTGCAGCTTCAAAATCAGTTTACTTGAAACATGGTTAGTTGACTGGCCCAAGGAACATCATCACAAGGTGAATCCTTTCCATGCCATCTGGATCGGATGACCACTCCAATATGACAAGACATTCGGTCATGACTTGATCTGATCTCCTTCATAAATCAAATATTGACTTCAGCTCAAGTTGTTCCAGTTCTTTTAAATCTTACACAACAGTGTTATTACTCTGAACCACCTCTTGGCTGCCTATGTAGGTGCCATATACGTTGAATGAGTCGGATACTGGGTACCTCACTAGCTGTCTGTCCGGTTCAGTGGCTCACTATACATTTGGGAATGAAAAACCTTGAAAAGCAACATATTGAAAAGCAACATATGAAAATAGTTCAAGCCACCTTGACTTCTAGAAGAACTTTCATAAGAACTTCCAAAATGCATATATGATCCTATCAACAATACGAAACAGCAATACAATGTGCTTGTTCCACATTATTAGATTACATCTGTTCGGGATTCACAACACTAGTGTTCGCTCCAATCATTCATTTACATGCAGATGCAAACAGCTTGTGACAAATTAAATCAGAATTATCAGCACAACCTTAACAAACAAGTTTTGGTGCTATATGGAAGACATAATAATAGTCTTCTATAAAGAACAAGACGTGAAAGAAGAGTCTACCAGCAGAGCATTATACATGATTCTGGGATATTTCGCCAAGTGAGACTTGCAGGACTAAAAAGGCATGAGGAGATGAAAAATCATTTATACAATGTATAAATGGTGATCTTCCTATTATAGTTGCTGCTCTTAGAATGTTCCGTTTCCACACATCCCAAGCCTAATCTGAAGAAATCTGGAGAAATCCATAATAAGCGAAAGACTTCAGTAGTTAAAGTAATTTCTCCCACGAGAGTACAGTAATTCCCAAGAACAGAGGCATATCATTTGCTGACATGCTAAACACATTTTTAACAGCATCTTCAGTGCATGCCCAGCAGCAAGAACCTACAATAAGGCCCTTCTTGATTTAGTCATCAACAAAAATATGTTGACCGCTTTGATAAACCTTTCAACTCCACCTATAAGAATCAGATCAACACGCGACAACTTTATTAAGGTGAAAAGAAAAGCATCACAATGTTTCCTCACCCAGATCAAGAAAGTGGCATGGCCAAGAATCTCCGTAAAAGATGTTTTCTTGGACGACCTCTGGACTGAAAAAATATGAACAAGAAATTCAGGGGAAAATACCATGTTCACACAATATTTCAGAGTTCATGGAACGAGACTGAAGATATAATGCAAAAGGAAATAGATGATTACATAAAGCATGGCCCTGTCATGATCCTGTGCTCATTGCCAAATGACGATGATAAACACGAACCGGGATTGATTCTTTTGGCCCCAATTATCAACACCCATTGAATTGACGATGAAAACCCAGAAAAGAAAAATGCTGTGGAGCCATCCTTAGGGATTTGAACAATACTGGAGTCGAAGAGAACATGAAGGAGAAGGTCAAAAACGTTACGAATTCTAACTACAATCTTGGATAAACGAGTCGAGACTTACAGGGGTCTTGCTTCGCAATTACTGTCAGTAAAGACCGGAGATACTGAGATGTGAAGAGAGTGAGAACGTTGGGGGGAGGAGATGGAGTGATAGAGGGACGTGAAGAGAGGATCGAAGAGTGCTTAAATTAGATGAGAAAATGGCGGTGAGATTTGAAAGATGGCTCCTTGGGAGACCGTTAAATGGAGGGCGGTTGGTAGTTGGCACTGCAAAATTATGTTTTTTTTTTATTATTATTGGGAAATAATCAAGTGCACTATTGATTTTCTGACATTTTATTATTAGAAACTAATAAACAGATAATTTATATGCAGAATAAAGTAATTTTTAATTTCCGAAGGAAAAGGAAATTAAATAGATAGAACGGAAGGCCCAAGAGGGAGAAAATAAATGGGAGGGGGGTGCGGGTGATTTGTAGTATGAACTTTGGCATTTGTTCTGCACATAAGACTCAACTATCGTTGATTCATTTAAAGAATTGTAAATGAAAACTTATGTTTTTTGGTCGAAAAATGAAAACTTATTGACGAGCACTTTTAGAGCACCTTTTATACATATATTATAAATTAGCTTATATTTTGACTATCGATGGAAAAAGTACTTGTAACTTCTATCTTTATGATATTGACCTCCTAAAATGTATTGGGACATTATGGATTTGTAAAAATACTCTTTGTTCTTGGGTTTTCTTCGACTACCTATACCTCAGAAAAAGATAAATTAACTTATTTCGACTAATCGTTAGAAAGAATCCTCCGTCCTTTAAGAGAAACGTTGCTAGTGAAAACTAGGATAAAAGTTAGGAGAGACAAATTACCAAGTCCTGAAAATCAACCAGATGCAGCACCGGAATCATCGCTCGCTGAGTCAGCCTCGAGACAGCAATTCAGAAAATAGACGTGCAACTTGCATTGTCTTTTCCGGCGGAAGCAGCCAAAGAGCACAGATCATCGACTGCCTGGGAACATCACAGTATGTGACAATAGGGCTTACAAGATATGCACTAAGTGCAAAGTGCGCATGGGCGTCAGGGCAACAGGGATTCAATGAAAACATACAATACAAGAAACAGATACTTGAACTTTCGTATTAACTTGGCAAGTTGCCATGACTGAGACTGACAAAGGAACAGGGGAGTGAACAAAGAAACTTGTCCTTGGTCGATAGTAACAACCATTCCCAAGGACAACAGTGAGAGTTTTGTATGTCTTATTACTTTTGGATCTTAATACAATAAGCTTTCCATCTCAAGAAGCACCCATCTGTTCTCAAAACCCAATCCTGCCAATGTCAATACAATAGCTAACCACAAAAAGGCTTAGAAGAAAACCTCGAAACTGGCCTGAATATCGCTTAAATTCAAATCCTGAATGGGACAGATATAACAAACTATACCCCGACAACTGGAAAAATCAAAATTTTAGTCTAACTGAGTGCCAATTGACAAGATTCGACGAATTAGACAAAAAGAGATCAACCAGGATTCTTCCACTTAAGTCAGTTGAGGACTGTCGCTAGATCCTGCAACATGAATCGGCTCTTTTTTTAACCATTTTAAACCGTATGCCGTGTATTTGTTGAACAAACCATGATAACTTATGTATAAATGAAACTAGTCAGATCAGAGGAAGCAATCCTTAGAGCATTTCCAAAGTTCTTGATTTGGAATTTGCCCTGAGTTTACCTCATACAGTAAAAGAGCAGGCAATCCTCTGCTCTTAGAATTCTTTTGATCAGTCTGCTCTTCGATATTAAAACTTGGGAACAAGCTACTGACTGGCTTGTCTAAGGATGGTGTAAAGGTAACAAGGAGCAACCGAATTATTGGATAGCTAAGTGAGCGTCATTCTAGCAAAACCCAGAACTTTTCTCCGAAAATATACTAGAAACACCGGTCTAAATATGTTTAAATGATGTGCAACACTAAGCACAAGTATAGAAACAAGTGAGGTGAATCAAATCTTTCTGCAGCTTGTCTGGTCCGGATGACCGGTTTACAAAAAAGTGAGAATTTAGTTGGTAAATCAAATCTTTCTACAGCCTCGAGACAGCGATTCAGACACTAATGTTTGGAGCAAAGGAAGAGAATTTGCTCAATCGATTTATAGTTGTTCGGCCCAAACTCAATGCCTATCCTATGTCTACTGCCCGAGCCTCGCCAGGAGTTTTTTTTTTTTTTTTGGTAAAGTAAGTAGTATATAACTTTTCAACGCACAATATACAGCAAGTGAGGCCAAACACAAAAACCTCGTACCTGAGGAGACAAAAAGTGTCCCAACCGGTACAAAGGTATTGCGGCTAGCATAACAAGCTTAAGAAGCGCTATACAAAGAAGGCTACACGGCAGCCAACAGACAACGACAACTATGAGGGAGGATCAATTGAATATGGAATCAAATATGCCCCAACTGGCTTGAATCCTTCTATTCCGAGGATTGTCTTGACCCGGCTTGAGAGAAATGCCTTTATCTCTAATTGCCTTGGCAAGATGGTTGCGAAGAGCAGGCATAAACAGAGTACTATTTCTGAAAAGGATATTATTCCGTTCAATCCAAATGAGATGGCACAATGCCTCAAAAGCAAACCGAGAAATATGGTGATAAAAGCTATCACCACCAATAAAACGAGTACCCCATCAAAGGTTCTGTTCCCAGGATCCATTACGCCAAGAAAGATGACAATTAGAAGCCCAGTATTGCACTAGGGACCTCGTAACATTGCACCCAAAGAACAGATGATCAACCGAGTCTGGTCTAGCGTGACAAAAGGCACATAAACCTTCAGAAATTCTATGATAGTTCAAGAGGAATACCTACGTGGGAAGCCTATTTAAGGCCATTAACCACAACAAAAAACCATGGTGCGGTGCAATATGACAGTCCCAAATGAAGGTATCCCAGTAAACCGCTTGTCCTCTTGCCCGAGCCAACTCCCAAGCCGAAGTAATAAAGAAAACTCCAGACGGATGTCCAAGCCAAACAAAGTAGTCTGGTGTGTCAACATTGAGTATTGGGAGAGAATATATCCACGAGTTGAATGATTGCACCACATTGGAATGGTGCCAAT
This sequence comes from Syzygium aromaticum, assembly GCA_024500025.1. Classification (NCBI taxonomy): domain Eukaryota; kingdom Viridiplantae; phylum Streptophyta; class Magnoliopsida; order Myrtales; family Myrtaceae; genus Syzygium; species Syzygium aromaticum. The sequence continues at coordinate 28,797,763 of CM044895.1, read as the reverse complement.
CCGAAGAAAGGAACTCACAAACCGAGGCCAAGCGTGGAATACCAGAATAGAAGATATCCCTATCTGAAAAGATCAAATGAAGTGGGCCTTTTGGATGCCAAGAATCAAACCGGAAAGAAGTGATTTTTCCATTGCCTATTCGCCATTTAAATTGTGATTGGAATGTCTGGCGAAGATCCAGAATCTTCTTCCATGTCCAGGAGCAAACAGTCGGTTTGGCCACAACCCAGAAATTCTTTAATTTGAGGAAATTTGAGTGAATCCATTTACACTATAAGGATTATTTGTCTGTGAAAAGGATCCAAATATGTTTAAGCATAGCCGCTTGGTTGCAATCAATGAGCCTTCGTATGCCCAATCCGCCTTCTTGCTTGGGAAGACAAACACGACTCCAAGATACTTTGGCCCCACCAACCCCTAAATCAGGACCCTTCCAAAGGAACTGTCTGAGAATTAGTTCAATCCTCGCTATGACCGACCGGGGGAGGGTGAAAATAGAGGCACAAATTTAATCAACTGCAGGCATCCCGCAAAAGAGAGAAACTGATGAGCCCAGGAGCGAGCACGGGCCGTAATAGAATTGACCAGCAATGTACAATTGGCCTTACTCAACCTAGAGGCAAAGATGGGGACACCGAGATATCGAAAAGATAATGTACCTTCGAGGTATCCGAATGATTGCAATATTTGGTCCCGCAAATGAGGTGTACCTCTCGAGAAGAATATTTCACTTTTATTAACATTCGGCTGGAGACCAAACCAACGAAAGAACTAATCCAGGCCATCCTTCAGAAGTGCGGTCGATGCCAGATTTGCCTCCGCAAACAAGAGGACATCATCAGCAAAGAATAAATGTGTAAGCCTGATTGCCTTACACCGCTAGAAAAATTTGAATCCTTGGAGCTGAGTTTGGGCATTGAGAATGCCGGTGAATACTTCCATGACTAGTGTGAATAAGTAACAAGATATGGGGTCTCCTTGACGAATACCTCTACCACTAGAGAAAAACCCATGTAGAGTTCCATTGATAACAATCGAGAACTTCGGGGTAGTTACACACTCCATAAGGAGTTTGATAAATACTTAGGGGAATCCAAATGCTTGTAAGGTTCGGTGCAAGAAGCCCCGGTCAACTATATCATATGCCTTCTAAAAATCAACCTTGATAGCGCATTTGGGCAGATAAGGTTGGTGATGAAATCCGGCAAACAACTCTTGAGCAATGAGTATGTTGTCCCCTATTCTTCGTTTTTTTACGAACGCATTCTGCGGGGGACTAATGATCGAAGGCAATACCGCTAAAGTTTTGTTAACCAGTATCTTGGTAATATACTTGTAAATCGTATTGCAACAAGCAATAGGCCTAAAATCTTTCAAGGCCGATGCATCGGGAACCTTAGGTACTAGTGTAAGGATTGTGGCATTGGTTTCCTTAAGAAGGGAACCATAAGTAAGAAAATCATTTATTGCCGAAATGACCGAAGGTCCAACTATTTCCCAAGTTTCTAGAAAGAATTCCACATTAAACCCATCCGACCCCAAGGCTTTACCCTTAGGAAGGGAGAAGAATGTGTTTTTTATTTCCAATTTAGTGACCTGCTGAGTAAGAAATAGTACCTGGTCCTCAATAATCAACCGACCAATCACGACCTAGATATCCGAAGTAGAAGGCAGGATAACCGAGGAGCTAGAAGCAAGTAGGTCCTGGAAGTGATTGACAACATGATTGTGGACAAGAGACGGTTCCATAAGGACAACTCCATTGTCATCCAAAACCGATATTATACGATTGAGGGTATATCTTCTGTTAACAAAATGGTGGAAATACTTAGTATTCTGATCACCTTCCTTCAGCCATTTGATCCTGGATTTTTGTTTAAAAAACGATTCCTCTTGGAGCCTAAGAGTAGCAAAGTCATGAAGCTGAACCTTCTCCAAGGCAACTAGGGACAGGTTCAGGGGGTAAACAACCAAAGCATCTTGAGTTGCAGACAAAGCCACTCTTGCTTGTGCGGTGCAACCCGAAATATCAGAGAAAGAATTCTTATTGAGCTGTTTGAGTCTTTCTTTGAGCATCTTTAGCTTACGGCATAAGATGAACATAGAAGTTCCAGTGATCTGAGATTCCCATGTCTGCTTAACAATAGGCTGAAAGGATGGGTGAAACATCCAACAATTAAAGAACTTGAAGAGCTTCCTGGACAGAGAGGGAAGCATAATACGAATGATCATTGGAGTATGATCGGATACTCCTAGAGCCAAAAAGGAAGCTTCCGAATAGGAGAAGGTACTAGTCCACTGATCATTAACAAGAACTCTATCGATCTTTCTCTGTTTCCGGGTTGCACCAGAAGATGTCGACCAGGTAAAGTGATGACCAACATATCTAAGATCATCCAATCCAGCTTGATCTAGACACAATGCAAGTTCATCAAACGTTGGAATCTAGGCATTGGAGCTACCCATTCTATCCGAGTGATCCCGAATGGCATTGAAGTCACCAGCCAAGGCTCATCAGCAAGAGCCATACTTGTCTGAACTAGATCAGCCCATAGGGCCCGGCGAGCAGTGAAAGTATGCTCACCATATACTATAGACACATGAAAAGAGATGTTCATTGATAGCATACACATGCGCATGTAAATAGCCTGAGAAGATTCCGAGCGAATATCTATTTGTGCTTCCCGGGGGTTCCAGCCAATCCAAATTCTACCCCAAGGAGAGGAGTTATAGTTAGAAGACCAAGTCCAACCCAGGAGCAGCCCCTTAAAGATGCCCTCAAAAGAGTTTGGGTTAACCTTAGTTTCCAAGATCTAATGCAAAAAAAGTTTTTAGATCTAGCTAAAGATCTAATCTCAGCCTGTTTCAATGGGGCCATAAGGCCCCTAATATTCCAGACGACAAAAAACATATGTACAAGAAAGGTAAAGGTTACCTCTTCTTAGGGCCACCCCGTTTACGAGCTTATGAGTGGCCTTCTTAGATGTATTAGGACTACTTCGAGGGATAGGCACTGCCGAAGCAGGCACGGGAGGGACTTGAGGAGCTTCCGTAAGATGTTCGCCTCCTTGTTGCAACCCGCCCTTAGCTTTGGTGCTCGGAGGGGCAAGAGGAGGCGATGGGGACTCATCATCCGCCTCACTACCCACATTACTGGCTGTATCTGCTTTTGATTCCTCTGAATTAGAGATATCATCCGAAGAAGCAGGGGAGTTCAGAGCTGGATTGGGAGGAGGCTGAAAAGTCATTGGGACATCAATGTACCTGGAGGAGGGGAAAACTGCCCTTGGTTTGAGGTTGGTGCCTTAGCAAATACTTGCATCCCAGCTAGTCTCTTACCGACAGTTTCCCATTTACCTTCGCCTGAAGAAGGATCATCCACTGTCTGTACAACTTGAGTTGGAGGCTTCTGAATGCCAAATATATCTTGACTGGCAGGGGCACATTTGTGGCCAAAACGTTCCACATGTCAAGCAAGCTATAGGTCGCCATTCATATTCGACCTTAATGGACCAAGTATCATCATTGAGAATGACGTCAACTGAGTCAAGTAGCTTATGTGTTGCTTTAATCTGAATGCATACTCGGGCAAATGAGATCATCCTCATCTTCTCCGTTTGAACATCAACATAGAGGGGCTTGCCAATGGCGCTAGCCACCGCATTGATGCCAGACGAGGACCGGAGAGCATAGAGGATGTTTCTCAACTTGACCCATACGAGGAGGGATTCATGCTAGTCCTTCTTCAGCTTGAGATCCGGATGCCACTGTTATAGGATCATGGGAACTCTAAGAATTGTGAGAGGACCGCTATCGAGTATTTTCCGGCGAGAGGTGCTGTCCGGAATGTGGAAAAAGAAAAAGCCATCTCCATTTGCAAGGACATCCACCACTTGTGTCCCCTAAATGTTTTTGACTGCAGATTCAGTCATCTTGAATGGGAGTTTCTACCCAATAAAGGCTGCGTTTGGAAAGACTTTTGGGAAAAACCTTTGGAGAAAAGCAAAGGCCTTTAGTTTAAAGGGTTTTGGTGAAATGCAAATACTGTTTGGTAAATTATAATTAAAAAGTGCCTTTGGAAGCAACTTTGGGGAAATGCTGTTTGGTAAACATATATTTGGAGAAAGTCCTTGATTTGACCAATTTAAGTTTTTTAATTTTAATTTGTTTAAAATTGGAAAAAAAATAATGACCGTAACTTTTATATTTTCGCGTTTAAAGTAATGTAAAAGAGATATATTAACAAATTAATGAATGAGTAAACCACATCTTTGCAGAAAGAGAGTCCTTTGATTATAATAAACATTGTCACATATGCATCGAGGAAAAAAATAAATTATCATTGAAATTTACAAGCATCTTAAGTATTTACTAAACTCATGGCTATTTGATCACGTAAACTTGCCATATCAAAAAATAAATTATCATTTGAAGCACTAGCCTCATCATTCACATCATCAAGATCAACTGAATATCCATAATTGGGATCCAAATCTGCTCTTGCAAAATGTTTATCACTGACGGCATTTCTTCGTATATAATTGTGCAAGGTCATTGTTGCTATGACAATTTTCACTTGCTTCTCAAATGGATAACTTGGCATATGCTTTAGAATCTTCCACTTCTTCTTCAATACACCAAAGGCTCACTCAATTTCTGATCTTAGCGATGAATGATGACGGTTGAATACCTCCCGATAACCTAAAGGTGCAGGACCTTGTCCAAATTCTGGCAAATGATATCTAACATCTTTGTATGGTCCCAAATAACCTGTTTGATTTGGATATTTGGCATCTACTAAATAATATTTACCTACACAAATATTATGTAAATTTAATCAACATATACCATATTGATATATACTAATGCTCTAATGCACAAAAACCATTAATAACGAACCTGGAGGAGGATGAGGAAATTGTACGTCATATCTTCTAAGGGCTTCATAGAAAATACGAGTATCATGAGCTTGTCCCTCCCAACCCGCGTAAACATAAGTAAATTCCATATTAAAATTACACACTACTAATACATTTTGAGTCGATGTTCCTTTTCGACCAATAAAACGAATCTAATCATGCAAAGGTACCACCGCTGGGATATGTGTGCCATCAATAACTCCAATGCAATCCTGAAACGAAAACCCAAACATTATTGTATAATCGAAATTTATATTTAATTATTCCTTTATATTGTATAATCTAAACGTACCTTAAAATATGGATAAAATCTTCGATTATTTCTGATCTTCTCTGGAACTTCCCTAAATTGCCGATCAATTGGTTGGATCAAATCTTTTCCCATTTCACATACTTTATTTAATACTAAGCTAAAGTACCTACTCACGGTTTCCCCGGAACATTGAAAACGCTCCTGTGTTAACCTATTACCTACACCGTGTCCTAAAATGTGAAGAAACATTCCAAGCATTTCTGTAACATCAATATTCTTAGTTCCTTAAAGACCATAGTGCGTCACTAATTCATGCATTAAACTATTAAATACAATCTTATTCATTCTAAACATTTGATAGCACCTCATCGGATTAACAACTTCGCTCATCAGTTCTTCTAACCATGCATTTCCTGTATGTGAAGATGTCATACAAGGTACTTTGTAACTGTATATTGCCTGATAAGCGACTAGTTCCCACAAGTTGCTGATATTCCTCTTCCCCATTATCATGGTTTTCCCATTTAGGAGAATCATCCATAACTGTCGAAGTAACAAAATATAGAGTTACAATAAGAAAAATGATGAATAATAAACATCATCCATCGATGGAACAATTATATCATCTATCATATATATGCAAACTTTACCCAATCAAAAAAACACCAACTGAAAACATGTCTCAACATTAGAACATAAATAGAAATAGAGTTCACAAGTAGTGCAAACATAATGCAAAACACCAATTGAAAATATGTGTCGCGTTACAATAATGTAGAAAGAGTTCAAACAACTAGCTACATTCTAGCGATGACTATTGTGCTCTTCCAACTTAAACTTGAGCCACTCAACCTTTTCTTCATCTCCATCCAAGTTCATGAAAATTTGTCTGTTGTCTTTCTTTTCAGCAAAATGTAAAAGTGCAAAAAAGTATAACTTTCGGTCTTGCTTAATCTCAGGGATGGCTCTTAATGTTTGCATAATTTCTTTGTAAGGATCAAACTCCCTTGCAATAGATGTCGCATTGCTCCTACTTTCAACAGCTGAACACAGTCTGTCAATTTGCGATGCTAACTTGGCCGGTCCAGTCACTTTTTTTTCTTTCTTCCCTCGAGCTTGCCTTATTGAACTCTTCGCCGCTCTTTTATGGCTATTACTTTGACTTGGTTCAACTACCTTTTCACCTACATTGCACTCTAAAGTATCATTAGTAGACCCTGCACAATCACCAATATCAGCTTGTGTGGCTCCAATATCCTCATCATCGCATAAACCTTGGGCAGGATTCCATGTGATACTTCCAGTAGCAATTGTACCCTCGAACATTCTATCCAACAAAGCTTTAAGTTCCGGATGTATTCCTTTCGTTCGAAAAACTTTAAGTTTAGGATTGGCCTGTTATAATAAAAAAATTTCATGAGTTGTATCATAAAATATGAACTTACCAAAAAGTAACAAAAGAAGAGACAAACACCTTAATTTTCCTCTCCCACCATTCATCACTCGCATCAATGGTTTTCTTCCTTGGATCCCATCCTAGTCCCGTTTCCTTTTGAATCAATTGCTTCCATTTTTTCCATTCTTCCTTTAGATTATCCCACTTACTCTTCATTCAACTTTTATCAAACTTTTTGCCCCTTACCTCCTCAAACTTGTTAATTATGGCTGTCCATCCATCCCTTTTATTGCTTGCCAGCCGATTGCCTTTTTCAATTTGTTCAATGCATAATTGACAAAAAGTTTCTACATCTTCCGGGCTCCAATATGCCTTTTCCTTTGATGAACTTGCCATCTTCCAATAAAATAACCATAAATAGATTTGAAAAATGCAAACAAACAAGATTAAAGTATGACCCAATTCCGTAAACATGAATGAACACATGCGTATGCAAATTTTGATAGAACATTAAAGATAGAACATAAAGCTACAACACAATCCTATATCCAACAAAAGTATAACAATTCTTTTTTTCTTGTTGAACCCCCTTTTACCAAAAACTTAAGCTATCGCAAACATGCTCACAAGAATATCAAGCCAAAATCTCAACAGCCTCTTGCACGTGTAAGTTGAACCATACACATAAAACATAAAATCTAGCTGTAATCACACCAAACAATGAAAAAATTAATTGAGCATAACTCGCCCAACAAAACCACTGATTTGAAACAAACCCCGTGGGAAGAATAAAGTAGCAGTTTAACACAACAATGCCGAGGAGGCAAGGGTGGTACCAGGACACAAAGGATGATTGTGAAATTTCACGAGGCTCTAGTGCATTGCTTTCATATTTTTTTAGCATAGAAACTAAATGCAGTAGTGCTCAACATACTTGTAAGGGCTCCCTGTGTATAGAATGACATACGTATGTCAGAGGAGGCTATCTCCATCATTTGGGCCAGGTTGAAGAAGATAATAAGTGGAAAGTCAAGACTATGCGTTTCAAGTATTTAAACGAGTTGACAATGGATTGGAGGGAAATGCGGCAATCATTTCCTGATTCAGTCTGCTTGCATATGGTTGATTGCCCAAAGCTCACCTTGTTCTCGTGTGACAAAAATGGAGTGTGGCTGAAAGAGCAGTTTCTAAAAGCAATTACAAGAGATTAACATGACAAGCATGAATACTAGTAGTCGCAAGGTCTTGGCAAGCTTAGAATACAACTACGAGCTCTGTTTTTTTTTAAAGGTCCTTTTGTCTTTTGGGAATTTTTGTGAAGGTTTTAACAGTACTCCTGATTCCTGGTTCCAGATATTGCTAGTTTCACTATATAAATATATTCTACATAAGTGTGCGCATGTGAGATGGTACAAATAGTAGACCTCAGCTAACTAAATGCTATAAAGTTCAATCCCAGCAACCCGTAGAGTCAAATGGCCATGGACATCAAGGGAGGGATCCCATACTAAAAACTCAAACGGGTAGCAATTAAACTAAAGGATCCCCATCTTGCTCAATCTTTGGGAAAACCCAAAAAACGGCCAAGAATTTCTTGGCGCTGAGCACTACGAAAGAACTTACCCAATGCTTAGCATAACACTGCTGCCATTGCAATGGCTAAAAACCTCAACTCCAAAAATCAAGACTGCAAGCAGAAGCAGAGGAGCAACGCAACAAATCCAAAAACCACAAGCACCAAATCAAAAGCTGCTGAGGCACACCGAACATAATCGAGCAAGATGGAGTGCATGCGTGCGAGTGACAGAGATTACCGTCACAAAGTAGCATGCAAATGCCCAAAGAGAGCTGGTCGATGGGTGCAAGCGTGGGAGTCGGTGCGATGGAGAGAGCGAAGGAGCAACGCAGGAGAACAAAAAACGAAGGCCACAAGGGAGAGAGCGAGGGGATTTGAGGATTAGGGTTTGCTCTTCTTGTTCTTTTCTTCCTTGGTTTTGGGAGGGAAGTTCACGCAGCAGAGTTTCTTTGGAAGGAGATGCAGGGCGTTGGGTTGCGGCTGTAGAGTAAAGGATGGCTTTTAGGGTTAGAAGCAAAGAAGGGTTAAAGTGGAAATTAGGTAAATATATGAGGGCAATTTCGACAATAAAAAAAATTCTTTATTTCCTTCTTCAGCTTGCCGAGAATGCTGAGATGCCAATGCTCCTCTCTTGCTGCCTTGAGCTTTTGGCCTTTTGAAGGCCAACTTTCCTTCAATAGGGTTTCTAAAAAATTTTCCCAAACACCAATTTTTAGCCCAAAGAGCTTTAGATGCCTAAAGTCACTTGCCAAAGCTACTCCCAAACGCAACCAAAGTAGCTCACAAGGCATTCCTGCCATTTTGGGTTCGTGTCTCGAAGAATCTCCGGAGAGATTCTAACAATTGGTTTCCCATCTACAATAGTAGGTGGGATGAAGGAAAGGTTGTAACCTTTCTCTGCCGATTTTGCCACAACTGCCCAAGATCGCTGGGTAGTCTATTGGATTGGTTCCCGAGGAGGAACTTTAGTTGGTGAGATTGCTTTGATTTGGCTTGGCCTTTCTAAGGCTCTGTCTTGCTAGTGACTTGATGATCCCCCACCAGTGGAATCAGCCCAAGCCAAACTGGATGCATACCTCACTCTACTGCGCCCTCTACTCCTCTAGCGCTGTTTTGAATCAACCGGATGTGTAGAAGTAGAGCCTCCTACATTAGCATCAGGTAATTGAGATGTCTGTTACAACAGCCCCCGACGTGGCCTGCACCAGATTACCAGCCACACGAACATTGGATCCAGGCCCCGTGGCCTTTGTTTGCTTGGTGCTTGCCGAAGACAAGGAATGCGACTGCCCAGTAGGCTCCACAAGAACGAGATGCCCAGCCATGGAAAACCTTAGACCAAGGTATCCATCTAGCAAGGGGAAATACTGAAAGGAGTATCCAGCAAATCACAGTGTAAGGCCGCCAGCAACCTCCACGAACAAACCCAAGTTGCAGGTAATCCCAGAAAATCCAAAACGTCTTCCAAAGAAACCGATTACTAGGCCTTACTTCGTATGAATCAAGAGACACCACAACAACTAGCCAAGCCCAGAACCAATTCAAGCAAAAGTGCCAGTCTGAATGACCAGAAAAACAAATAGAGACCAGTCGGGTGAACAGTAGCCGAAGAACAGCACCAAAACCTAGAAAAACTAGATCTGCTGACCCAATAACCGAGGGCCTCCTTATGATAAATCCTTCGATCAAGAGGAAATCTAGCACCCAGCGAAGCCCAGACCAGAGGAACAACAAGATTCGATTCTCTGAACTACCAGAATCAAAGAGGGGACCATTCGGGTGAACAGTAGCTAAGAACAGTAAAGGATTGATTCCCAGATCTGCTTACTCGATTTGTTGGGGCTACCTCAGGCGAAATCCACACGTCCAATGTTAGATTAGCTACTGGCAAAGCCCAGCACCAAGGAACATCAAGAACCGTCTGTCATAGAGCCCAGAATCAAAGGACACCCAAGCAGATGAACAGTGCCAGAATCGGGAGAGAGTCTACATTGTACCAGGTGAACAGTACCAGACGCCGAGTAACTCGCCAGGAGTTTAAATCCACTATCTCAAAAAAAAAATTTACAATTCAATTTATGATGAGCCAAATACTCCAGCACAACTAGAATTCACAACTCGTACAAGTGAGTATCTTTCAGTAGACAATAACAAGCCTTTTGCACAACAGTCTCAACAATCTCCAACATAATACATGTGCTTTGCCCACTTAGCAACTAAGCAAATGGATGAACCGTATTGCACATCCCTGGTTCCTTATGCACCAAAGTGGCTGAATGGGCTCAGCGCCAATCCCTCTACTGACCATTCTACTCCTCCATTCATTCAAACGATCAGTTGCTTCCATGTATCTCTTCATGCCTTTCTCGTCCACATTCCCTGACTGCATGCTCTCTGCCACTGCTGAAGCTCCAGGCCAGACACGTGCATCTAGAACAGTTGGGTCTGCATGTAACGACCTGGATCCCACTCACAAGATATTATCCGCTTTGGACACTAAGTCCTCACGGTTTTATTCCTCCGAGAGCAGCCCATACTACCCCCAGAAAAGGCCTCTTGCAAGTTAAGGTTTCCCAAGCCTTTATAAGTAAACCCAAGACTCCCTCCCTAGGCGATGTAGGACAGGAGACATGCCCCCCTTGCTATCCTAGAAATCTGCCGGAAGCCGCTCCTTGTCCAGGTCCTCGGACCCCGGTGACCACTCCCCGCCCTCATCGGATTGGGTCATTACATTCTCCCCTCCTTCGAGCACAGCGTCCTCGCTGTGGCCTCACATGTTGTCGGAAGTCGGCTCTGATACTATCTGTAACGACCTGGATCTTACTCGCAAGATATTGTCCGCTTTGGATACTAAGTCATTACGGTTTTGTTTCTCCAATGGCAGCCCATACTACCCCCAGAAAAAACCTCTTGCAAGTTAAGGTTCCCCAAGTCTTTATAAGTAAGCCCAAGACTCCCTCCTTAAGCGATGTAGGACAGGAAACATGCCCCCCCCCCTTGCTATCCTAGAAACCTACCGGAAGCCGCTCCTTGTCCAAATCCTTGGATCCCGGCGACCACTCCCCACCCTCATTGAATTGGGTCATTACACCACGTGCTCTGACCAGACTGCAGCTTCTCCACCAAGCACCAATGTTGCTTCCTCTTCAGTTAAACCATATAATTATTGTATATAGTTTGACACGTTTTGAAAGGTCCACACCATGAATCACCAATCCCTGGATTACTTCCTGGCGGCTGATCATATGACTATCATTTCCAAGAAAGTCGCCATGCCCACAATCCAAGTAGTAGAAATCAAATGATGACAAGATGGCTCGATATCCAGAAGAGACAATCCTTTTTGTGTTATTGGGACCATTATTGCATGTCTGCAAGCTGGTGTGCTCTGGGGGAAGAAGTGATTTATCCACCTTGATATTCGGATCTAGCAAGACATCTTCTCAGTATACAGCAGTCCTATTAAGAGATAAAACATAAGGTAAGGTGGAGTTGACAAACGTCTCAAGTAGCTGACTCAGAGTGCCACCGCTCGACAGTAATGCCTGAATAGTTGGATCGGCTTTCCAACCGTCAGACATAATCTCATCAGCTCCAGCATGGTAGAATTGATATGGGAATAATGTCGCCACATCGCGAATGACGTTCTGGAGAACTTGATAGGTCTTTGGGTTCAATGGGTTAAGATGACCCGTTCCCGGTTCTGATGCTAGCCAATCTGCCAATTCACTTCCTGCTGGCCACCAAAACATGTTTGCGCAGGTTAAAATTTCTGGATAAGCTTCAGCCCACGATCTTGTGTGACCTGATGACCAGTAGAAAAATGTCCGCAACACAATCAGACATACTGTGCTACGTTTGGAATTGGTACTCATCTTTCCTAAATCTTGAAAAAACGAATTTCATCGACATGCTCCTCATTTAATCTAAATCCTGGCGATTCTTTAGATAAAAGCATGAAATATGACAATCCCACCAATTTCCCCCGTTTCTCTTTCTTTTTCAGCTATATGCTGAATTTTCTTGTTCCTGCAGTGTGGGCCCTCTCAGTGTCAAAACACATGAATTCTTACTCGATGTTCAAGATCTTTTTCAGACAAAACTGATCTAATGCTCGTCTTTAGTCCCTAAGTTTCTCATGGAATAATTGGCACAATCAATTCTAAATATTTGACATCCTTCTCTTCTTGCATACATAAGAGTCAAAATTTGATTTCTAGCCACTAGTTCAGTCGTAAGGTCCACATGGCTCAAACAGTTTCGTAGCTAGAGTTGAGTTGTGGACTTGGTAGACTGAAGTCCTTAACGTTTGAGCGGGACAACGGAATCAGATTAAATGAGGAGCATTTCGATTAAATTCAGCACCAAATTTCTCTTTTGCTATTTTTTTTTTTTTTTTGGTCTCAATAAAAGGCACCAACTTATGGGGCCTAAGAAAGAAGAGTAAGAATAGACATGGCACTAGTATATCTTTCTAAATTGACTGCCAAACTCTATTAATCAATGCACCGGGAAATTATTCTGTTTGGAATAAATGCTAAAACTCCATCAATGCATGAGGAAGAATTTTGGTCCCCGCTTAACCTAAATCTCTTGTGTTGGTTGATCAAGTTAGCCATTCGATGCGGTAAACTCAGAACTTAACATTTGCCATGTTAATCTAGCTAGCGTTTTAACGTGGGAAAAGCTGTTTTTTTTTTTGGGGGGCTAATTATACACATTCTAGGAGTCCTTGTGGAAAATAGCATATCCCAAATTTTCATGTGGAAATCGGGTGATTGTACGATATCTTCAGACTTCCCCTGCAAGCAGACCAAATTAAGAAGAAAGTCTATCGGTAGTTTCTGGTGGAAATTACTTTTGGTTTCACATTCAGAAAATCGGAATAAGAATATCAAAGATGCATGAGCCACAAACTATCTTTCTTCTCTGTTACATGAGTTTAGAAAGATATTATGAGATGGTGATGCTTGAATCGAATCCAATCATGAGGAAGATTAACTCTTCCTAATTGGTGTAAACATGATCTCCGAGAGAGAGAAATCAAACCCTGATCAATGAGAACAGACACTGAAGAGAAGAAGATATATCAGCGAACTCTAAACTTAATATTTTCAATTTGTTCATTCAAGCAAGTGAAGCGCATCTTGCAAGCCGTGCATACGATAATAGCCAACAGAAAGTACTATTTGGGATTGAAGGGCGATTATTGCAGTTAGTGCTCTCTCTATACTTTCGTCTCTATAAGCTTTTCACCATGTCTGTTACAACTTGTGCATGTGTCACCGCACCGATCAGTTCAATGCCTCGGTCTTAAGAATGCAAGCAACTTCTTCCACGTTCCTGAAAGGGGTCAACAGTTCCGTCGCAATGACCTGGAGCGAAGAGACCTTCTCTTTGAGCCGACCATTCTCTTGGAGGATCTGGCTATTGCTCTCCAAAAGGCTAATGATTTTGTCAGCGAGTTTGTTGTTGGCGCCTCGGAGCTGGTCCACTTGCATTTGGAGCTCTTCGATCTGCTTCTTCTTCCTCAGCCGCGACCTCCGCGCAGACGCCCGGTTCGATATCCTCCTTCTCAGCTTCTTCTCATGGACGACGTTACTGACATGGTCAAAGTGATGACGTTGGTTGACGCGATCTTCGCCGGCCTCGTCAAAGGCGGTGGAGTTTTCGCAGAGAAATGGGTTTGGAGAGAGCTCGCCAGTTAGGTGGGGACTGGGGAAGAAACCGCCGAAGGGGATCGACGATATGGTGAAATCAGGAGGTGAGATTTTAGGGTCGGCATGGAGGGCGCTAAAGGGGAAATGCGGTGGTTTTTGTTGAGGAGGGAAATGGGGGAGAGTATGAGCAGTGTTTGGCTGAGCGAGGCTGGAGTTTTTCACTCCACTTAACTGAGCTAGCTCCAGCTCCAGCTCCATACTCAGAGAGAGAGAGACTGAGAGAGTGGGGACAAGAGAGGAAGGAGTATTGGGAGGGCAAGAGGGTTTTTATAGGCAAGTGCCTTAAGAGAGCAATGCAACAGAGTAGAATTCTAAGGAATAACGTGAGTATCATGTAAGCAACAAAGGAGATACGTATATTGTACGGTCATTCATGTGTTCCGATCGCGTCGAAAGGTCATGGGAGAGATGATTTGCTCATGGCGGTTTTTCCTCGACGCGATCATGCAAGTCTGCATATTCATTACCAAGTGAATGTGGATAGAAATTTAGATAAATTGTTGGTCATTCTGATCAAGCTGTCTTTATTAAGCGAGAATGGTGGAATCTCAGGCAAATGAACTAAGAAAAAGATGTCCAAGTCTTTTACTCAAGCGGTAGGTTGGAGCTTTTATGTCGATAGTCCAAAATGTGTAATGCACACCAAACCAACTATGCTTACTCCATAAATTGCCCATTGATTATTTCACTACAATTTCAGGGTGCGGAGCTACCTTCATTTATGTCCCGTTGACAAAAGTGATAAAGACAATGTGATGAAATCGGTCAGATGTAACTTCGTAATGAAAATAACGAGGCAAGTAATTAATAGCTAGAGGACGCCCTCCATATTCGTGATTAGCTCTACTTGTCTTACAAGTTTTACAAGCAATGAAACTCAAAGCTTCGAAAAAGAGGCTGTCATTTCATGGAAAAATTGTCCAAAAAGCTCTATACCTATTGCACCTTTGTCAATTCAGTCATAAACCTTTTAATTTTATCAATTGAGTCATAAATCATTTCACTTCTTGCCAATTAAGTCCATCCGATCAATTTTGGCCGCCCGAAGCTGACGTGAACACTGGCTGTCCAACAAACGTTGATGTAGCAATTTTTTATAATATTTTTTATTTTTTTCCTTTCTTTTACGGTCTTTTTCCCTTTAGCTGGTCGCCGGACCAGCCAAACGCAAAAGGCCAATGAGGTCGACCTCGCCGACCTTTGGCAAAGCTCACCCCCACTAGCCACTGGTGAGGGCGAGCCTTGCCAGCCCCTGACTAGACGAGGTCGAACCTTTCCCATCGACAGCAAGGCCAACCTCGCCCAGCGACAGCGCGATCGGCCTCGCCAGATTTAGGCAAAGTCGAACCTTGCTGGCCCTTGGTCTCGCTCAACGACGGCAAGGCTCACCCCCACCGACCATTGGTGACGGCGAGCCTTGGCGACTTGGTCGCCTGGGTCAACCTCACCCAAATCTAGCGAGACCGACTTCGCCGTTGCTAGGCAAGGTTGATCTTGCCGTCACTGGTTAAGGTTTGACTTTGCCCAGCCAAGGGTCAGTGAGGCTCGCTAGTGGCCAGTGCAGCAACCGGCCAAAGGGAATAAGACCATGAAAAGATTCAAAAAAATATTTAAAAATTGCCACATCAGTGTTTGCCAGATGGCTAGCACCCGCCGACGTCCATGTTAGCTTCGGGCGGTCAAAATTGGCTGAATGAGCTCAATTGATAAGAAGTGAAAAAGTTTAGAACTCAATTGGCAAACTTAAAAGGTTTAGGACTGAATTGGCAAAAGTGCAATAAATTTAGGACTTTTTAGACAATTTTTCCATCATTTCATTGTCGATATGTTTTACGCATTTAACAAAGTGGGCCGCGCAAAATTCGGTGAAAAGAGATCCGGGATTATTGCCCATCCCAATTTGCAAACGGGAAGATGCTCGACAATGACCATCCAACCTAAAAGAACCGCAAGAAAAATAAAACAACACGTCTCTCGTTGGCTCTCGGGGAAATTAATGTATGACGAAAATGGGATGAACTATCAAGCAGGCAGTTCCCAAACAGTCCTCTGTGTTACTGGTTGTGGATATTGTCCATGTGGACATACGTGGCTGTTGAGTAATTGCTTCCTGTGGGGGCAATGCCGATGGCCAACACAAATAGATATCGGCGATGTAACTCGAACAATCAAAAGACGGGTATTAATTAGGGTTGACATTTTGATACCGAAAATCACCTATTGATAAGATAGCATGGTGATTTTTAAGTGTTTCCCGGAAATTTTAGTAGGCAAATTTTATCAATTGAGCACTTAGAAGAGTTTCTAGAGTTGCCGATGCAACTATTGTCGCATTTCAGCTAATGGAATGCGGGCAATGTTGATATGTAACATCCTTTTTGACAGCCTCGAACACCCAAACAAAAGTAAAAAAAAATATATCATAAAAATTAGGGTTCAATTTATCTTAAATGGGATCGACTTAATTTTACTTCTGATATATGTTAGCAGGGTTTTAGTCTGAAAAGCTTTGGAGTGTCGATAAACGAAGAAAAAAGAGGAAAAGACCTTGTCAAAAATTGCAGATACTATCAACACAGGCAAGAGTTGTATCTCTTTTGTCGATTAAAAGGACGCCTTTTTATTGATGTCGAAAAGCCAAGCAACTATCAGAATTCGATTAACTCCAAACACTTGAACCGTACAACTTCCTCTTTGCTAAGTCTAAATTAGGATGGCCACAAGTTTAGTGCTCAATCTTTGACCAAAAGCATATCACATCTGCCTCAGTTATTACTTTTCCTTTTCCTTTTCCTTGAAATGGATGGATGGTCGGTGATGCAAGCTTGCACGCAACGGGCTGGACTCTGGAATTGGCATGAAATAGAAATTGTCGACATTAAACAAAGTCTTAAGACTTTAACCGCTATGGTGTTACACAGATCATAACCAAACCAGAGAGAATTAGCCCATTTAAAGCACGACCAAAAGAACACCAGCTTGCATCCAACTTTTAGCCCATGAAACAACTAAGCAATATCTACGTTCATAGTTTAGAGCTAAACCAGGTTGCGCCATATCTTAGAAAAATTTCCTGAGCAAAAACCAGAGCTCCTCTTGCAAGGGAAATCAAAAGTTCTCAGCTCTCCCCTTTTTTCCATTCAATCCCTAACCCCACACGAAGGGACAAAGCTACCCAATTTCCGCAGTAGATCCTTCCTCACCTCTCTGATTTTCACACATGTAAGCCGTCAACAGTAAAGTCAAATGTGAGTAAGATTGCCTATATGCAGCAAGTAAGTATGACTTGAACTGTTAGTATAACTGATATCTTTATGAGATTTTATGAGACTGCTTCCAACCAAGACCTCTGGCTCTAAGTTTTACAAACAGTTAGCAGTGATCCTACAAAATTTCACATGGTATCAGAGTTGAAGATCCTGAATTTAAATCTTTCCAGGTCTCATTTGCCTCCCTAATTAAATATTCCACGCTTAGTATTAGGCAAAGAGACCAGACTAAGCGTGAAAGGGAATATTAGAGTAATTAAATATTAAATCATGCCTTAATCTAACAGTTTAAGTTTTTAGAACAATTGGCAGTGGTCCCACAAAATCTTACATTCTCAAAATAATAGAAAAAACAAGAAGTACTTCAGTTGTTATGATCCAACAAGATTCTCGCATTCACTCATGCAATAGATACAAACGCATTATTCCCTGCATGTATGCAGGTGCATATCGAAGGTTAATGCATCCATTGTGTGTGCAAAATGCTCATGCATCCGTTAGATCTTATTCCAAAGTGAACAAAGTCAGTTGATATCTTCTTCCTTCAAACCTGTAATAGAGAACATACTCCTATTAATTTTAAACTTCATCCTAGGCTAGAACGACATTATCCCGAAACAAAATCCCGAATGCAGTGAACATTAATTAGCTCGTTGACAATCAAAATTTTGACTGGCAGATGGTTAATTCCCTATGTATAGAACGAAATCCTTGTATGCAGCTCATTAGTCGACTATATACATGATAATGCCTGCAAAGTTAGTGTCGTGACTCACACCTCTTTACCGCTATCTTCTAATTCTTCCATATGGCCGTCGACATTATTGTCTTACTTCTAGCCTTCAAAGAATCAACAAAAACCTAAGGAGCACTAGTATTGTGGCTATCTACCATTATTAGCGATAAGTCCACATTAGTAACACTTTTCTAACACAAACAGCTCTCCCTATGGACATAAAAGAGAAAATTTCCAACTACTTAAAAGATCTTCCAATGGAATCAGTATCTAATCAATTCCTTCAATCACAAATTCTTGCAAAATATATTTGAGAATGTAGAATCTTCCACAATTACTGAAAAAATGGATCGCAACATTCGTAACCCGGTATTTGAAGAGATAACATGTCACAGCTGCAAAATTGCAGATTTTCATAAGCAAAAGTAAACACGAGGAGGGAAGAATGAGAGAGAGAGGTATTTCTACACACAAAGCCAAGTAATTTATTTATGTCATTACGAAAAAGATAACACATTCCTAAAAGAAGGCAGACACAAGAAACGTGCGGGGTACGATCATGAACCCACAAATAGTCCCTTCTCATTAGTGAAATAGCAAAAGATCAACCGTGTAGGATATAACACTAGCAAGTTGTTATTCCCACCCCATTTCTTATAACTACGAGATAATAAAAAGGAAAAAGGCCAAGCACATAGCAGGAATAACATCCTTTTCAACCACAATAATTAAATTAGTGTCATCGAGCATGTCATCCTAATGAAGCAGATGCGGATGCCATCGTATGATGCTGTCCAATTTCACCAAAACATGATACTTGGCAAGGTTTTAAGAAATATACCTGACCTCAGTCCGTGACCAAAGATCAAGTCATACTCTCTGCAACATCCTTCTACCTCATAATCAGATTCGTCAGTGGGTAATTCATAACGACAAACAGGGCAAGTATTTCTCATGCCCAGCCACGATAGGATGCAGTCCGAGTGGTATCTAAGACCGCAAGGCAGATCAGTGGCCTCGTACGAGTGAGTGTCTCTCAATAGACAACAGCAAGCCAATTGCACAACTTTTTCAGCAATCTCCAACAAGAATATAAGTGTTCTACCCACTTAAAGAAACTGAAGAAAAGCTCACTATGTGTGGACATAATCTAAACAAAAGACAGTCATTGCAGCTTCAAAATCAGTTTACTTGAAACAGGGTCAGTCGATCGACCTGAAAAACATGGTGACCAGGTAAATTCTTTCCACAACCTGTCTGGTCCAGATGACCACTCCAAAATGACAAGGCATCTGGTCATGACGTGATCTGATCTCCTTCAAAAATCCAAAGATTGATTTCAGCTCAAGTTGTTCCAATTCTTCGTCAGTCCTTCACAATAGCGTTACTATCATGAACCACCTCTTGGTTGCTTCTGTAGCTGCCATATATATTGAATGAGTCAGGTACCGGGTTCCTCATTAGTTGTCCGTCGTGCCCGGTGGCTCATTATGCATTTGGGAATGAAACGCCTTGAAAAGTCACGTATAAAAATAGTTCAAGCTACCTTGACTTCTGGAAGAACATTATTAATAATTTCCGAGTAATGCTTATGTGATCCTGTCAACAATACGAAACAGCAATACAGTGTGCTTGCTCCACAGGATTAGATAACAACCTTTCGGGGACCAAAACACTAGTGTTGCTCCAAACATTCATTCACATGCAGATGCAAGCAGCTTGTGAAAAATTACATCAGAATAATGAGCGAGTCCTTAAAAAACAAGTTTGGGTGCTATATGCAAGACATAATAATAGGAGTCCATAAAGAATAAGATGTGAAAGAAGTTTCTACCTGCAGATCATCGTGTGATTTTGGGATATTTCAACAAGTGAGACTTGCAGGACTCAACAAGCATGAGGAGATGAAAAATCTTTTTATGATGATAACTGGCGATCTTCCTACCATAGTTTCTGCTCTTGGAATGTTTCATTTCCACATATCCCAAGCCTAATCTGATGAAATCCAAAGAAATCCAAAATAAGCTAAAGAATTCAGCTGTTAAAGTAAGTTCTCCCATGAGAGTACAGGAATTACCAAGATACAATGAAGCCCTCTTGATAAAGCAATCAACAAACAATTGTTGGCTGCTTTGACAAACCTTTCAGTTCTACTTATAAGAATCGGATCAACACCCCAACAACTTAATTGCGGTGAAAAGAGAAGATAAATTGAGCAGATGAAGGAAAAGAAAAGCATCACGATGTTTCCTCCCCCAGCATCAAAAAATTGGCATTGCCAAGAATCTCTCATAAAAGACGTTTTCTTGAACGACATCTGGACTGAAAAGATATGAACAAGAAATATTCATGGTAAAATAACATGTTCACATGATATTTCAGAGTTCGTGAGATGAGACTGAAGATATAATACAAAAGGAAACAGATGATTACATGAAGCATGGCCCTATCATGATCTCGTACTCGTGACCGAATGACGATGATAAACACGAACTGGGACTCGATTCTTTTGGGCCCAGTTATCAACACCCATTGAATTGACGATGAGTACCCAGAAAAGAGAAATGTTGTGGAGCCATCTGGAGGGATTGAACATTACTGGAGTCGAAGAGAATATGAAGGAGAAGGTCAAAAACGTTACGAATTCTAACTACAATCCTGGATAAAAGAGTCAAGATTTTAGAGGGGCCTTGCTTCGCGATGATTATCAGTAAAGATCGAGAGGCTGAGACGGAAGAGTGCGAGAGTAGTGTTGGGGGAGGAGATGGAGTGACAGAAGGAGGCGAAGAGTGGAGCGAAGTGTGCTTGAATTAGGGAGAACATGGCTTGTAAGATTTGAAAGATGGCCTTGCTTCATTCTTCGGGAGACCGTTTAGTGGTGGGCGGTTGGTGGTTAGAACTCCAGAGTTATGATTTTTATTTTTATTGGAAAATAATTAAGTGCGCTATTGATTTTGTGACTGAAGTTATTTATACAATTTAGCCCTTCAAATTGTGTCGTTTGTTCTATCAGCAACAGATTTAAATAACATTGTTAATATGATAAAGGCGTCCGATGTGACAGTTTTCGTTATTAGAAATAGAACCTAATAAATAGATTATTTTAAGGTTCAGAATATAGAAATTTTTTAATTTGAAAAAATGGGAAATGAAAATGATAGAAAAGAAGGGTTAAGAGGGACAAAATAACTGGATGGGTATGTGTATGAACGTGCAGTCGGGGACAATCAGCAAGGCGCGGTGCCAGTCGACGCGTGATGGAGATGCAATTAGGGTGTCAACTTCGCATTTGTTCTTGCAGTGTAAAACACTCCATAAATATTCATTTAAAGAATTGTGAATGTAACTTCTCAACGAGTACCTTTATAACACGTATTATAAAGAAAAGTTTCGATTTAAAGTGATTCTTTTTTCGGTGACCATCGATATCATGTAATGGTATGAAATATTTTCGAAGTGTCGATTACAAAATTTACAAAACTAATCAACACAGACTATAATCTTTTTTTAGTTAATTACTCAGAGAATATACATCGTTCGCGAGGAAACAACCACTATTGAAATTACTAACAGGGCATGGAAGAACTCCGGTGGGCTCTTCCAAGCAGATTCATCGCCTAATTTCAAGGTCTCTCCGGTGAATCACTAGAGCCCGGATACGGTGGTCATGCCATGGGCTCTTTGACTCGGTAAAGAAAGATGAATCAAAGTTGTTACTAGATAGCAAAGAGTCGATCCACAGAAATTTCTAGGAAAAGGATAAGATTGTCTTAAGTGGTTGCATTCTCGTCTATTATCAAGAAGTAGGTTGATTGTCATTCATCAAATATCAGGAGATCGTATCGAGTAGTCGCCCAAATCTAAAACTTGTTTAAACTCCCTTCTCATGTCCTACAAGAACTTTCAAATCAGAACCTTTGTACTGGATCAAATGAGGAATTCCTATTGATTGTTTACACAAGTGACGCATCAGAGATTCAGAGTGACAACCAGCAATAAGCATAACTACCATAGTATATTATATAGACATTGAAACTGGTTCATGGTTCATGCATTCATCCAACCACATAGTTCCACTCCAGATTCCAACTTACTAAGGGCTAGAACTAGATAACAACCCAGAAGCAAACATCATAGGTTCATCATAACCTTTATTTGTTTAATAACATAAGGAAATGATGACACGTCCAGCTCAGAACATTAACTTATCAAGCCTTCTCCCCAGTAAGAAGATCCATGACCACGCGCTTGATGCTCCCATTGTTCTTCTTCAGCAGCTTCTTGTTCGTCTCCTTGTCACAGAAACCCTGCGCTTTCAAGTGTTGACAAATCAACTACCTGAACTTGAATGAAATTAATGTAAGGGACCATATGAGTAAAATAAGAGTTTGTTTCGCATACCATCTCCTGCAATTCTCCGAGTATAGGATCCCATTCAGCAACATCGCAGAGATCATCCACTGACTGCTGCAAGTTGTAGGCATTCATCCTCAGTATCTCCTTGTTCAAATCCACCTGTTTGAAGCCCATCTCCTCCAGCTCCTTCAGGAGCGACACTTCCACTGCCTCTGTGTCGCTGCCGACGGCTTGGGACGGTGCAAATGAAGCAGTGACAGAAGGAGGCACCACTGCAGCAGTTGCAGCAAGAATTGCTTCAGGTGGCTCGACTTCCACTACAGGGTACGAAACAGGTCCAGAGTCCTCGGGAGGAGCAGAGGCTGATACCCCTTGGCCAACCAGCAAATTGTCATTTATGGGAAAATTGAGCTCCTGCTCCTCCTTGTGCTGCTCAACCATTGGCTGAACTGGTTCAGTGACTGTATCGGAGTGGTCATTACCAAAGAAGTCAGAAACGACAGCAGGCGGGACATTCATGTCTAAGATTTCAGACAGTTTAGACTCGTCACTTTCCGCAGGCAGATTCAGGTTCAAGCCCTGGAGGCCATCACACAATGCATCCTTATGGGAATCATCAACCTGCCCGAAGAAATGAAAATAAGTTGGGTATGACAAGGAAAACTCATAGCAAAGAAGAAAATGCAACAAGAAGCCGCTTTACCTGAATCAAAACCCAAACACGCTGGCCGAACTTATGTCCTGAAGAAGATGCCATTCTCCAGTAGGAAATGTACCGACCAGCTGAAACCGGTGCCATAAAATCAACAGCAATGTCTAGCTCCCCATCTACTGGCACACCTTGAGCAGGAACCTGGCAATTTTTTTTTATTAATGCTTTAACATACCGTGCAAAACACAAGTTAGAAATTTTCAAATGCCTACAATTAAGGAAACATGCTTACCTCGATTTCCACTGAATTAATGTCACTGAATTTGTCTCCTCCAATCCAGACCAGTTGTGTTCCCCGATGCCAAACAAAATTTCCATTATTGCGCATACGCCATATCTTAGTGAAGGGGGTCGATGGTGCCATCACAGTGCCATCCATCACAGTGACATCTGAGACGAAGCGACTGTCCAGCTTAGGCTTGCCAGATTTCCCTCCGCAACCTCTCAGTGGATGGGGGAATGCTGAAGGAGCCGCCTCCCAAGGATGCTGCATCCAAGTAGTCGATGTCAGTTAAATTTGTTTCACGTCATAAACTTGTGGAGAAGTAGCAAAGAGAACTCCTAAGAAAACATACTAGATCATAAAATCCTTTGAAGGGCCTCGGTAGTCTGTAGGTTCCACACAAGACTGGCCGGTCTATCCGGATATAGTCGGCAACATTACCCATTTCAGAGAAGCAGATGCCACAAAGGTCATAATCTTCCTTCCTAGAAAAAGAGAAATAGAATTTGAGTAAATCCGAATACACATCAATTGAAAAATCCCATTTCTATAGTTACAGAGCAAAAATAAGAGACCCTGCTTACACTTTCGATTTGAAACGAGGTCCAGTAATTGGATGAACACCACAGCCATCGCAACGAATACCCTTGTGGAATATACCGCACATGGCATCAGTGTAGTTGGAGATTCTTTTAAACGGATGTGGACGTCGGGGAGCACCATGTCCAAAAGACCAGTCATCAGCATGAGACAATCCACTAAATGGTTCAAACGAGGGACCAACAGCAGCAGGCTTCGGCATTGCTGTAGTGTTTGCCACAGTTGGGGATGCTCCAGGGTCAACACTGCTAATGTTATCATTGACATTTTTCTGAAGTTCTGTCTGGACGTCAGCCTGTGTCTTCCCACCTGAGACATTCTGGACTTCCACATTTGCATTTAGACCCGGTGTGACTGGCATGCCATTTACAACAGGCAGCAATCGTTGAAAGGAGCTGACTGTAAACCCAGGGATGCACACAGGATGAGGATTGAGATATCCTGAATTGTGTACCGTGCTTGTGGATGCTCCAAAGGCAGCAGATTGGCAGCTAGCTTGATCTTTGATATAATCATTCATTTTTTTATTCATTGTCTTCAAGAGTTCCGTGTGCACCTTCCCACCTGAAATGTTCTCCGATGCCACCTTTGTTTTCCCACCAGATTGGCAGCTAATCTTATCTTTCGATTTCTTTAATTCCCCCAGGAGTTCACCCTGTGTCTTTCCACCCAAAATTTTCTGGCCTTCAGCCTTTGTCTCTCCACCTGAAAGGTTCAACTCCCCAGGGAGATCAGCATTAAGATCAACAGGCACATGGACCGGAGCAGCAGACACAACCCCGCCTTCATCAACACCTCCATCATCCACATCCTTGCATTCCTTAGATGATGAGTGTCCAAAATTAGAGTTTAGCATCACACTGTGCATGCTTTCATCCTTTGCAGCATCAGTATCAGCTGCCACTGAGGTGGTTCCAGGACTTGCAGAGGCACCATTATCACCACCCACGTTCCCACCAACCTGAGGCTGAAAACCTGTATTCAGGTGAGATTGACCCAACTTCGTAAAACTGTCAATGATGTCCAAAATTGTTGGACTAGAGGAGGCAGCTTTAGAAGCCAGGTCCAGTGATAGTTTTGAAATTGCTTCACGAATTGGTTCATGCACAGTCTTTAGTGCTTCAGTAACAACGGCACTGACATCAGGCAATGGTTGCTGGCCCTGAGGGGATCTTAGTGGGGTAGAACTTCCGCTCGACCGAGCATATGATCTGCCACTTTTCTCACTATTCACAGATACAATGATCCTGAGGAATTTCAGATTCTGCCTCATCACATCACGCAGATCATTATCATCAACGAGAGTCACCACATCACCATCCTCATCAACATAGGTCAGAGTCAGATCAGCATCAGAAGGGAAACTGAACAGACTGAGGATCTTGGCCTTCAGGCCAACCATGTCGAGATCCAGGTCATACTTTTCATCCACGCGTGCATTGAAGCGCCTCAGAGTATGTTCATATTTGACCTACAACCATGTACCACAGTTAAGTTGGACATGCCTCCTTGAAAATTATACCACAAATAACAAAAAAATAAAAAAAACAAAAAAAGAAAGAAACTGGCTCTTAAGAAGCCCATGTTCAAATTAACTGACTACCCTGAAAATAAACTAAAATAAATGCACAACGGCCAAAAGAGAAACAGGAACCATCGTGTTCTTTGTAAAATACAGTCATATGATTACTGCTAGGTTTTTAAGGCACGCATAAACAACGCAAATAAGTCTCCACACCATATAACCAACAGCTGCAGCACAGGAACCTAAGTTCCTGAAAGACTTAGAAAGCATGAGAACATGCAGCGCACTGAATCACGATAGAGAGCCAAAAAAGACAGAAGCTGGGTTTCTCAGAAAGGCCCAAATCCTTGGCCTTGGTAATCAAGCAATTCTCACAGCTACAAAACTGCCGGCGACACCGAAACCCGGAACCGAGCACGGCACAAACCCATTCAGTCCGCGAAGCAACATGCCCAGATCACGAAAGTTTACACCCAAGCCCTAAAAGCGCGGCATGCAAACAGAAATGCAACCATAATTCCCTCTTCCTAATTCGGATCGATTAAGAAAAAGCACCTTTAATCCACCACAGTCAAAACCTACAGCTCGCACGTTGATTACAGAGCTCAACACACCCACACCCACACCCCAAATAAATAAATAAATAAAAGATGGAAAATTTCGCGAAGCGACCCGTGGAGAGCCCCACGGCGAGCGGCAGCTCCGTCCCTTCACCGACCGACACAGGAACAAATCGAGAACACACACGCACAGGGGGGAACCAAAGGGAAGGGAATCCGACGGACCTTGATCACGAGAGTAGACTCCATATTCACAGTTGCGAGCCAGCCAGCCAGCCAGCCAAACTCGAGCGTCCCAGTGATCCGCAAGAGCAAAGCCTAATGAAAACCCCCAACCAAAACCTAAACCCAAACCCCCCCCCCCCCCAGCCGAACCCCGGGCGACGATCACGGCGACCGCACGAAAATCTTCCACAGGAACCGGCAGAATCGGCCGCCGATCGGGAATCGAGGGAATCGTTAGTGCCGATCGGAGATCACAACCGCACTCCTCGAAGCGTACCAGTAATCCGCTTCCCTCTCTCTGTCTCTCTCTCTCTTCTCTCTCTAAAAGTACGATGCTGCCATGGCCCTGATCGCTCGCTGTGCGCGGGGCTTATATATTATTCGTTCGCTCGCCTTGTAATTTTTTTGCTTTTTCCTTTTATTTGGTTTTGGCTTGGGGAGAAAGAAGGCCTTATTGACTTTTTTGCCCTTCTGGCGGGTGTCTATATCTTCTTCGCTAAGGAAAAAATGGGGAACGGGAATACATATTATGGTCAATAGGACGAAAATTTTCAAATCGGTAAATATAAACGTGTAACAAATTTATCTTAAATTAACTTTTTAATCCTATTAATAATTTCAACTTAGTATATTTACGATAAATTTATTCTCAATTAATTTTTTGTTAAATTAGATTGATATTTCAAAAAATCACAAACTAGTATATCCCGTCAATAAGCATGTGTCATCAGACTCAGTAATTTGAAAATAAAATTTAATCGGAACTAATTGAGAGTAAATTTATCATGAATATACTTATTCGGATAATTAATTTGAGATGTTTTTGTAATATTAATTTTAAATATTAATAGGGATGAGAAAAAGGACGGGGGAAATAAAAAAAAAATTGCTGCGAGAGCGGGCCCGCCCACGGAGACGATGGAGGATCCTTCGGCGTCGGTTGTGCCACGTCGGAAGCCTGCGGGACTTGCTGTTGCTGTGGACCGAAGCGCAGTAGATTACCGGGCTCTGATGCGTCGGTGGGAAGCATCGATGTCGGAGGGGAAGTGACTTGCTCTTCAAGAAATGGCCGTCGAATGGGTAAGATGATTGACGGTCGCGATTCCAAGATGGAGACGATGCGCGACACGTCACGTGTCCTCGCGCTTCTTTCTGTCCGCGTTAGATTTTCTGTCCCCGACTTATTAGAGAGGTCGTAGGAAATGATAAAGATGGCCAATATCTATAAAAGAAAATAAAAAGGGAAAACAAGTGACATGCAACTTAAATTTGTTTCGGTTTATTTCGTGAAAAATTTGATATTTTCTGAAAAATATTCTACAGAAAAATGACAATATTTTGCAATACTCGACTGAAACTTGATAATAAAGTAAAAAAATATTTTTCATCATTTAGTAAAAAGAATAATTTCCTAATTACATGTACATTATTTAGGCTATGACAACTTGCGCATAGGCAATAGACAACCCAAGCATTGCCACCGGGGTCATAGGTTCGACCTCAGTAGACCTAGTCTCGAGTACCAGGGCAAGGGCACCAAGGTCCCCGGTGGACTAAGGGGCAAGTGTCGGGCACAATCATTGAGGTCTTAGGGTGGACCGTGATGCACCCAGGCTCAACCTCAATGGAATAGAGCGCAAGTGTTAGGGTCCCAAGTTCAACCTCAATGTTCAAAGGCCCAGCTATGGGGAAGTCGAACATTGGCCGCGAGGTCCCAAGCCCACACTTGATGGACTTGATCCCAAGCGTAAGGTCATGGGCATGAGCACCAAGAACTCAAGCCTGGGCATAGGGACACGAGCTAGGTGTCAAGGACCTAAGCATAGGCATTGGGGTCCCAATTCCACCCTCGATGGATATTGGATATGGGCCCAGGTGTAAGGGACTCGGAATTGAGCACACGAATTAGGGCACAAACACTAAGGTCTTAGGCATCAAGGTCCTGAGCCCAATCTCAAAAGACCCACGCCTAGGCTCCAAGGACCCAATCTCGAGCACCGGCACCAAAGTCCTAGGCCTTGGCTTCAACGGACTTGAGCTCATGCGTGAGGGATTCAAGCATAGGCACTAGGATCCTAGGCTTGGGTGCCAAGGTCCCGGGCTCAACCTTGATGAACTCGTACCCGGGCACGAGCATTGGTTCCTAGCTCGGCCTTTAAGGACTAGGGCGTGGCTTTTATGGACCGGGCCCCGCCTTGATCTCCTTGAGGCATGCGCACCAGGGTCTTGGGCCAAGCCTCCATGGACTTGAGCCCAACCTCAATTGGACCTAAGCTTGGGCGCTTGGGATACAGGCACAAAAATTGAGGTCTCGGGCTCGACCTTTATGGACCGGCCTAGACACCAAGGTCCTGGGCACGAGCTCTTATGTCGCGTGCCCAAACGTATAATTTTTTATCCAGGCGCTGATATCGAGTCATATTCTAGAAAATGACTTTCGATTTTTTAAAGAGGAAATCATTTTCCTGATTTTAAGTACAAAATTTTCCATTAACTTATTTTTCCGAGCAATCAAGATACCGAAAATTGAGGAAAAGATTTCTGCGAAATAAAATGGATCCTCGGAAGTAAAAGGAAAATTGAACCGAACAGATTGGAAGTTTAGGCACGCAGTTTGAGGCCGAGTGAATGTCGACTATCGAGCAGGAGCGATGGCGCTACATCGAATATCTGCTTCCTAATTTGGGCCTTGGCCCTTCAAGAACTGGAAAGACATGGAACGTGGTGGCTCCTCAAAACCGTGACTCTTCTTGACTGGGCCCGGTAGAACAGACCCTTTTGGATCTCCCGTCACGCGTCCCAAATTTCAAGCCACACCACTTCACGACGCGCTTCTTTCGTTCTTCTTTTCTCAGGACAGAACTGCAGTAGAACCAAAATTTTCAAAATTTCTACCTTTTTTCTTTGTCCAATCCAGTGTCCGCGGGACAAGCAAGACTTGTGGTAGTCTGTCCGGACGATGTTGCAGTTCCCGGGGTTCATGACCCAGTTCCCGGAATCGACGAGGATGATTCCGTCGTCGTTCCTGCTGCCGTCGCAGTGGCCTCAGCCCCAGAACGAGGAGCTACTGCTCGCCCTGGAGGAGTCCGATTTCGACGAAAAGGTGGCTCCTTTTCCTGTCTCAGTGCGGTCGTTTTCATTCTTGCCTTGTTACTAAGGGGAAGTGCTCGAGAGTTCTCGAAGACCCTATTGGTTCGGTGGTGATTTTCTGGGCCATTCTGATGGGATACCGTTTTGGTTTTGTTGTTATCAAATTAAGACGCAAATTAGAGTTGCTGACAGGGAAGAGTACCTCGGGGCAGGGCATAACTGCAGTTGTTCTCTGTGAAGTTACGATTGTTGAATGTCCCGTGTCAGCAACACGTTTTAATCTCTGTTTGATGACTGAATAGCTAGAGCTGCGCCCGGATTCGAGCTGCTCCGTGCGCTGATCTAATTTGCTTCTCAATACGTGGTCAAGGATCGAAATGCATCTCGGTAGTCGTTGCAACAAAGACTTGTAATGGGAATTATGCCTTCGGTCTGTTCTACTTGAGTGGAAAAATTAACGCTCGATGCAGAACTGATGGCATAATGATTGGTTATGAGGAGACATATGCAAAGTGATCGTGATCACGGCTATTCCGTAGAGTTTGAACCATTTGATGAAATCTTTTACGTCTCTTTGTGCCATGCCATTTCAGATGGATGGGTCTGTCTTTCGTGTGCCTAAGTTGTCGGGTTGTGTAAATTCTGAAATGCTCACGATAGTTCTTAGTTGTACTTATACAATATTCAATCGACAGAGGAAAGGTATATGAAATTATGAACAGAGGCACGGTGAAAGACATTTGTTCTCTTGGTGGCAATACTCAGACAAAAGTTTCTGCTTTATGTGAGGAGAGAGATGAATATGGTCTTCTTAGCTTCTTTGTTCTAGGCACTTCCTTATTTGATCATTGATTACAAATTTCAGACGGTTTTCTGGCAGCTGCTTTTAATTGCTATTTTGCTTGTTTTCCAAATTGAATGTTGAGTATGGAAGGAGTAAGAGTTGAAGGACTTTAAAAGTGCTTAATGATTTCTTTAGCTGTGTTAGGTTATCTGCATCTTCTAGGGAAAACTAGAGTTGAGAGAAGAATGTCGTGGAAATGTATAAATATTCAAATTGGAGCGTACTAGTGCAGATGATGAAAAGTGACATAAAAGAGTACGTATAGTTATAGCTCTCTCGTCACTTCTGAGATCTAGTAATTGGTCCATTCTTGGTTTAGGTAAAGTCCCATCTTGATGCTACGCTTTGTTCTCTCCTGCTTTGCAGGTGGGCTTCCCTCTTGTAGTGAAGGAATAGGAGGTGTCAAAAAGGCATTGCATTTCCTCTCTAGGCTATGCATGCTTGTTTGTAATTGTTGCCATTAGACTTGGTGCAATTAATCTTACATTGCTTGCCTATAAGGACATGCGATGTGGCAATGCACCGTGATTGAATATTTTAGTCCCAAGTAACATGCTTGTTCGTAGTTCTTGCCACTGACTGCTTAACCAGGACACACGATTAATGTTTTGGATTTTGTCATTTTTCTTTCTTATTCGTAATTCACTTGTATGTATATTGTTAACAGTGTAACGAAATCAGAAAGTTGAATAGCAACCTTGTGGTGATCGGGAAAAGTGCTGCTGACATCGATAAAGATGCAGAGGAGGAAGATGCCGATGATGATGACCCGGACAATGCTGATGAGTCTGAAGGTGACGAATTTGAACAGGAAACTGTGTGACATTTCCTTTTGTGTGTGCGCATGTATGTTTCCCTTCCTCACTACATCAAGAAGAATTTAATAACTAATGTCAGCTGTGAGTTTGCGATGTCCATACTTTTGCTCTGTAATTTTGAGTTGTTCACCCAGAGAGACACCAATGTGATTTTGAAGGAAGGAAAGTCGGAAGTTGTATACTGGATATCAGTTGAGATTGTTATCTGTCTGAACTGGAGGGACTAGAAATACAAGCTGTGGCCGCATCTACTGGCCTTTTCTTGTTGTCATTTCTCCTCTCTCGTTTGCGCTGAACCAGTTTGTATCTTCTTCTACATATCTCGATGGAGAAATTTGGGCCTTCTCTAATATTCATGTGATTCTACTGTTGGTTCTGGTAGTCGGTGAGGTCCATATATTCTCGTTTGTTCGCAAAGTGAGAGCTCACATAGTTGCCAGTTTGATTTGTAACCGGTCGAATGACCCTTTCTCTCCTCGTGATTGAATGGATGAATCCTGTGCTGCTGCTATCTCGTCTTGCAAGTTCAAATTGCCAGTTGACAGACTTACGATTCCATAGATAGCTGCTGCATATTTTTTCGTCCGGATTACTGATGGTTTGGATCCCCCTTCTTGTATGAATAGGAACTTGGTTATTCTTGTTTCGTGAGGCTTGGGTGGAAGTACCTCATCGCACTTGTCTGTATCATATAGTTGAATCCTGGCTATTCACCGGTTCGGACTGTTCGGTCAGCATCGATAAATTCGTGTGCTGAGGATGATATTTTGGTTGCTGTAGATCGGGGTATAACTTTTGATCGTCGGAGAAGACCCAGTGAAAACTTTTTGGTGTTCACAAATCACAACCGCCTATTCGTTGTCTGTTTCTTACAGTCTTGGCACAAGATCGTGGAAACATTTTCTTCTTTGCACTTTTCAATCTCGTGAAGCATGAGAATAAAGATATTGAGCATGTATTTGTTTCGAAAAAAATTTCATGACAAAGGAAAATGTTTTTTTGAAAATTATGCCAAAAATATATTTTCCTTTTTAGATTGGGTAATTCATTTTCCCAACTTTTTTTTTTGTCTGTCCTATTTGAATTCTCAACTCATTCTTAAATTTTTTCCTCGCTTTTTTGCAGAACATGAGAATCAAAACTCACATCTGAAACTAAATGTCCCCATCCTTAACTTCCGGAGAAGGTGGGGAATTGACCTCCCCATTTCCAAGTAGGAAGAGTGGCACCAAAGTTATTCATTTTCCTAACTTTAAGCGTATATATTTTCTTTGATCGTAAGTAATTTTCTATCGATTGATCATTTTCGGCAAAATTAAATGCGTGAAAATTCAGAAAACTAATTCGTGAAATTTTTTTTCACTCGAACAAACATAGTGTGTGTTTGTTTCGCGGAAAACGTAACGTTTCTGGAAAATATTTTCTAGAAATTCATTTTTCAGGAAAATGGTTAATTTTCCTTTATTTGGTGATTTTGATGGAAAAAGTTTTTTGGTGTTTGGATCTCATTTGAAAAATGATTTCAATCTCATGACTTTATCTTAGGCAAAAAAAAAATCAAATTCTTAAATGATTTTTTTTTTCTTTTTCCTTCTTCCTCCCTCACCAACCCGTGCTTATGGCTTGTCAACCACCGTCGAGTTTGCTGACCAACAAAGGGAGAAAGAAAGAAAAAGAAAAAGAAAATAAAATAAAATAAAAAATTGAAAAAAGAAAAAAAAGAAAAGAAAAAAGAAACAAAGAAAAGAAAATATTAACAGATTCAAAATAAGCAATTCCAGAAAGTGTTTTTACCTTCTTAGATTAGGAAATTCACTTTCATAAAATTATACATGAATGTTTTCCTTGACTGGAAAGTATTTTCATTTGACTAATTATTTTCAGTAAATCAAACGAGTGAAAGTCTGAAAAATGGATTTTCGAAAAATACATTCCTTCAAACAGACGCACGTTAAGATTTCGTTCGTTTTACAGAAAATAACTTTCAAGAAAATATTTTCTAAATCTTCCGGTGCTTATTTCACGAAAAATAAACTAGCGCAAAATGAATGGAGCCTAAAGATTTGGTTATCTTTCCGAAGACCCCGTATCCATGGCTTGCGCTCCGTTACCTACACTCCCCTGACTTTATGATGGCATTTAGGTCAATTTATGTCGCCACCATAAAGCTATTTTAGTGCACCAGCCAATTGGACCAAATTTCGATTTAGAATATGCCTTTTCTCGAAAGTGGAGGAAGGTTTCTAGACAAACCATTTTGGACCGAAGTCCATGTTAGAATATTCACTTTCTCGAATGCGTTTGGCTAATACTTTTAAATTTCTATGGTAATGCCATTTTTTATGAGGTTTCACGTTTATAATATGCTCATGTATAGAAGCTATCTGTTTTTGCTTAACCAATACAGAAGAAGTCTTAAATAGTTCAAGCGATTTGAGCCAAGATCCCTTAACTTTCACCCCTATTCCGATTGGTAGTCATTATTTTAAATTTAATATCAAATTTAATATCACACGAGCATTGACAAACATCTCGTGTGTTTTTATTTCTTTTTCTCCTTACAGCCGTCAAGGTGACAGATCCACCAACTTTCGTGTACTTCAATGCGCTTTTAAGGGCGCACTTCCTGATATCAATCCGGTGCATTCGGGATTAGTCCCAAATTAAGTTTTATAATGATGATAGGTTTCGATTGAAATATTTCCAACCCCCCTACTTGAAATCGGTTCAAACTGGCTCCGCTTGCCCCCATTGAATTTCCAACCTACAGTGTCCTGTCCTCGAGTCCAAACGGGTGTCTAATTATCGAATACTCAGACCTTCCTCGCCCCCCCTAAATAAGGAAGACAGCGTCAAATTTTAATGGTCCAATTTACCAACTGTCGTGTTCTTTACTTCACGGTCCGAGAATTCCTCCATTAATGTCTTTTCCTTAGGGTGTCAATTAAAACCTTCCCCACATCGCAGCAGCTCGCGCTGCCTTCACGGCTCCTCCTTCCACCACTTCCGCCTGTCCCCCCCAGGGGCCACCAAATCATTAAAGTATTAAGGCCTAATTCGGTTCGATTCAGGGCATATTCCACTTCCACTTCTTGTTTTAATCAAAGTCTTGATTGATTTTGTTTGCTGTTTGACCACGCGTCGGCCCACCACCGCTGCCTTTCGGACAAAGAGCATAACCTTCGGCCCCGGAAATTTCGTCGCAAATGCCAGTGGCCCCCCTCCACCACCGGCGGGGGCCCCCCCCGCACCACCGCCGCTTCAGCTCCGCCCCTCCCCGTGCGTCGCCCGGCGGCGTTATTCTCCTCCTTCGATGACGTCATTGGCCTGCAACACCCACATCAAAAACAGAGCAACCCAAATCAATCACGATACAGAAAATCACTCGAGCAGATACGATGAACAGATGAACGACTGAACACGTACACACGGGGGGCAAGCTAACTTGAGCGAAGCAAATCGCAGCTGCGAAACTAATGAAGGGGAATGAGAACGTGCGAACCTACCGCGGCCAGAACGAAGAAGGATTCACGGGCATCACGCGAACGTCTCTACCATATATAGCTGGACACGGGGAATTCGGTCGTGTATATGCAGAGGAATCGGTGGGTTTTTTCATCCATGGCGCGTGAGAAAATTTGGGGTGGGGCGAAAACTCAAAACGCATGCCCGAAGTTCCTGAGCCAGAAATTTGTTGAAAGGAATCCTGCGGCGGGGAACGAATAGTGTACAGACTAATCCAAATCACACTTCTCATTCCGACTGTAATTCTAAAATTCGTTTTCTAAATTTGTGTAATCACTCTATTTTTTTTTTCATCGTCGTCCTCGTTTCTCTAGATTCTTCTCGGACTTTCCCGTTCCCCGTTTTTCAGTGGCAGTACTTGCAGCCGTGACCGCCGGCCCAAGCCCTCCTCGGCTCGACGTAGCAGGGGTAGCAACGCAATGTCTCCGCTCTGACCTGGGAATGTGCCGGCGGCGACCGGCTCCCGGTGCGCCACCGGTCGCCGGTCGCGTGCGTCGGGGAATTGCGGGCGGAGAGGTCGACGCTGGACGCGGAGGACGCGGGCGGGGACACGACCTTGAGCGATTCCGGCGGGGACAGGACGGCTCTGATTTTCTTGGGAGAGGGCGACCCGAGGGAAGCTCTGTCGTACTCCGCGATCAAGTTGGCCAGATCCTCGTCGGACTTCACCGAGATCAGCGTCTCCAGGTCGCCGTCCGGCAGCGCGCACCTCAACGTGACGGAGAACCCGCAGAACTCCATCAGCTTCACCATCAGCTCTGCAACCCCGAAAAAAAAAACACAGGCAACGACGACTCATCAACGCCAATCCTCCGGAACCGAAACCGATCGGAGCCTCTCCGTCGCGACAGACGGCGCTTCATCGAATAAGGAGACACACGACGGACGGAAGGACGAACCTGCGTAGGACACGGAGCGGTCGACGGACAGGATCCTGGTGAAGCCGCCGACGTAGCGCAGCTCGCCGTCGGACCTGCGGAGGGCGATCTTGCCGCCGTAGCTGCAGAGGAACTTCAGAGTGCTCAGCGTCTTGCTCGAATCCACCGCGGGTTCTCTCACCATCTTTGTGTACTCGAGAATGTAAGGCGGAGGAGGAGAAGGAAGACGGCTTGAGCTCGTCGGAGGAGGAGGAGGAGGAGCTGGAGGCGGAGGGCTGCAAAACGAAGGGACGAGTCGGGGAGGGTATATATAGTCGGCGGGGGGGTTCTTTGCTTCGGGGATTAGGTTCGGAGTCGGGTGCGCGTCCGTCACGCGGGTTCGACCGACGAAACGGAACGGACATTTACCCCCCCCTTATGTTTTTTTTTTTTTCCGTTTTACGCCATGTCGGGGCGATATTCGGATATTCCAAGTTTTGGTCGAATGTTAGGGAGGAAAGAGTGGGGGAGGGGGCCCACCGGGCCCCACTGACGTGGCCAAGTGGCGCCGGACCCTTTCCCTTGAAGCAAAGACGGGGCGTCGGTTTCGTGGCGCCGTCTGGTGCGGCCGACTCCCTTGGCCATAATTTTAGGAAAATTTTTAAAAACGAAGGAAAAAAAGGAACAAAAAGAAAAAGAAAAAGGAAACCTTGGGATATTTTAAAATCAAAGAAAATTTTTTACCGCAAAAAATCCCAAATCAGTATACTTGCGATAAATTTACCCAAAAATTAATATTTCAACAATAAAAAACCCAAAATTAGTAAATTTGCGACAAATTTACTCTTCGATAATTTTCGTTAGATTGGATTAATGCTACAAAAAAAAAAATCACAAACTAGTACACGCGTGACAAACGGAGGTAGAACCCCAAACCAATAACTCCCGTCAACTGCTGCGTGTTATCCAACTCAGCAATCTGACGATAAAATTTAACGGAAACTAATGAAGAGTAAATTTATCATAAGCGTACCAATTTAGAGTTTTTTTATGGTCAAAAAATTAGTTCCGGATAAAGTTGTAACACGAATATCAATTTGGAATTTTCTGTGATACCATTCATTTTTATTATCGCATCAAAAACGTAAAAAAGGTCCGCTAAAAAATAAAATATAGTAGTTCGCCGGAATCCCGGTAGACACGTTCCTCGACGAATTTCTAATTTTATCGACCCAGGTTCCCGGTTCTCGACGTGGAAACTTCATGTCTCGGTCGGGACAAGATACCGTGAATAAAATAAGACATTACGATGCGTGTCCTAGATTGGAGAAAGAACCGTTTACCTAGGACGCCGTAGTTGCAAGGCAGGTGGCCCGTAACGGCGGTAAGGAATCGCCGCGGGGGGGGGGGTGTGGGTCCCCCTAGGGTGCATTTGACTAGGAGCCGGATGGCATATTCATAGATTCCCAAAGTTCGGTCGGTCCAACACTCCCAATGACAAGGAAAACACATACGAGCGAGAACGCGGGGCTTCCTTGGAAAAAAAAACGGTAGCGTGTTCTTCGAGGTTTGAAACTTTTCATATTGGAAAAGCGAACCAGTAGGGAATTTGGCTTTTTTTTTTTTTTGAGGGCCGTATTAACACGGATCCCGCTATATCTATAAAATGCGCACAACAAGAGTACGTAATTTTCAAAATATCGATTGTACATGCCATGATGAATGTTGAACTTAATTTAATGGCCTGACAATGTTTGTTTTTCTTTCTGTCTCGCTTATCTTTTTTATATACATATGTGCGCAGTGCTTACGGAAATCGAATTTCGGACTTTGTACTTCCTGACCCTCCTCTCCAATCTCTTTACTAGTAGAGTTGCTGGTCGTGGTAGCCTAACAACGTGATGAAGGGTGCTTTTTGATAGATACATGTTTTTTTGGTCAGTGTAATTTTCAGTCGGTTTCGTTGACTTAGTCAACATTCTAGGTTCATACGGGGCTGCGAAAGCTCTTCGTCAAATGGCGTGCGTTGCCATGGGGGCAAGGCATTTGCAAAGACTGTTTACTTTTCTTTTGGGCTTGACTTGGAGGTCTTCCAAGTCTCGAAGCACAGGCTACGCCGCAACGTTCGACTTCGGCTGACCGGATTCGCGTTTCTCCAGCTGATCGTATGGACCTAGTCCGGGGCAACATGTGGGTGAACGGATCCGGGGTTCCGGTACGATCGCGCGACGTGGGAAGACGCTGGCCCGCTCGATATTTTCGGGGTGCGTGCGCGGACGAATGAGGGGGGGGGGGTATGGGGGACACGTGGAGGCCTGTCCGGGGCATCAGTTTGGACCGTAGCTTGAGATTCTACTCCTGGGTTCCGTCCACATCGAGCCTAGTGCTAACGTACAGGATCAATGGGCGTCAACCAGTGGCACTGGCTTGTTCAGAATTCGTATCTGGTGTCTCTTTCTCCCGCCGAGAAACGGACGATATCGGGCAGATTCCTCACGTATGGCCCAGGTTGAGGATGATGAAGATGACGGGATTGGTGCTGTCGACCATTGGAATGACATGACGTGCATTCCTCGATATTCCAATCCGACGTTTCGGTTCGCGCTAGTGGATTCAAATGGAATGGGAACGCGTGGTCCCCGTTCGCTCGCGAGGCATTTCTGGTCCTGGTGGATCCTCCCTGTGCTCCCACTTTTATGGGTGAGCAGATGATAATAGGATTCTTGACAGACCTTATCAAATATTTTAATGAATACCCTTAACCATATACGTCAAACAAGAGAATTTGATCATGACTGGAGCTTCCTAATGAGGCCGCATGGCGCAGAAAGAGCCGGAGTTGATTGGTTCTTGATTAGTGTACAGGGAATGCAATCAGCTTGTGCTGTTGAATTTAAGACTCAGAAAGGCCTGATAGATGGAAATGAACTTGAAAAGTTGGCTCTTCTCGTATGCACTCATACAAGTTAAGATGATGTCAATACATCTGTACAAGCTGGAACACTAAGCTGGATCCCTACACTCGCATCACAGTTCTCTTAGGAACCGAAAATCTCAATCTGTTCCGACTTTTGATTAGAGTGTGAAGTTGAGGGAATGGAAAGTGAATTTGGATCTCCTCTTAGCCCCGCAACCTTGACCAATTTGCTGCAGTGATTTGGCTACTGACTCTTTCATCGATTCGGGACCACACACCAAGACTCCGAAATCGGATCCTCCGGTTTCGTTTGGAAACTTGGTAAAGATATCTGTTGAAGTTAATGATGTCCAAGGTTAAGGCACGTAGTCTTCCGAGTTTTAAGGTCCTTAATCAAACGTAAATAGGTCGATTATCAAGAAGTAAGGAGATACGAGTGCATGAAACTGAAAAATTACCTTGGAAATTAGGCCTGCCTCCATAATGGACTTCGTGTTCCTGAAGAGGGTCATTTGGCGCTGTCGAACTTGGCTCCGTGAAACCGCCTGCCTTTTTGGGAGACGTCGGAGGAACTGCTTTCTTAATTCTTTTCCATCTCAGCATAAGCGCCACGGTCATGCTGACTACAACGGATATGACAAAACAAGAAGCGAGAATAAGATCAACCACCCAAGATGGGCTTTTTGTTTGGCTGTCCGCACCCTTAGGCTTGAGGGTGCCGGCTTTCTTTTCCGATGGTACAAAAATGTGGTTGAAACATATGAGAAGAACAAAGAACAGAATCGATGCAATTCCAAGTATTGCAGCTAGTACGGTCGGCTTATCAAACCCGTGGACTGCATGACTTGTAGCTTTTGCATCGAAATGCACATTCTGCCCTTGAGATAGCGCATCTTGAAGGGCTCTTGCGGCTGCATCTGGCTGCTCCTCCCGGGTCACGTAAACCTTCAGTTTCAGATGCAATTTCCCCAAAGACTGATTGCGAAGTATATGCGAAATCGAGCTCAACAGGGACATTTCCTGGGATCTCTTTACAACGTGAATGAGTTGAATCTTTTCAGGGAATTTGTATCGGCTGCTTCCTTGGGCTGACACAATCTCCTGCAAAATGCTCAGATACGGCGTTATCCCGATTCCCCCGGCTATCAGGAGCATACTGTCATATCTGCAGAAAGTATGTTTCGCTTTCAGTACTTGGGAAATTCGTAAGCATGTAGTTAGCAGTTAGCACATGAAAAAGATCACTACCAAGGCTTTTGAGCCAACCTGAGGAAATCAAGAGTGGAAGGCCCATACGGACCTTCAATTGCCACCCGTATGCACTCTGTTCGATGAGTATTTGAATTTAGCTCCTCGGTTATCAAACGACAGAGGGAACTTGTCCACCATCCTTCGCATTTGATCATCAACGACATCGTGTCCTCCTGAACGTTGGAGCTGGAAGTTATGCTGAAGGCATGCCACTGAAGTTTGGAAATTCTCGGAACATTCATAAAAACCACACTAGTCGGCGAGTATTTCAGTTCTGCAAGTAATAATAAGTTAAATAGCCTGCTTTAATGAAACTTAAACTGTGATTATGTGCTTATATTCGGAGTGCTAAACAGGAGCAAAGTTGGATTTACTCGGGTCCTTTGGCAGGGTAAGCTCGATAGCTTCACAAGGCAAGACTTTCGCTGAAAGAAGGCAAGTGTACGGTCTTGATTGTATGATCCTGAGCAGCTTGTCCAGGCCAAACAAAAAGATTCCAGGAAACACCATGTAGAAATGTCTATCCCCAGCATGAAACAAGTAAAACAATATGAACACCGTGTACAAATGGTGCGCGTAATAGAAAATTTCGAATTGCTTTCTCCTGATAAAAGGAAGAGACGTGATCCAAATAACAATCCCTGATACAAGAGCGATCTCTCCGGCGAGGTATATACGGCCCGTCTTTTGCCATTTCCATACCTGCTTATTAAAAAAGAGTGAGTGTGGTGGAAATCCAGTTATTGTTGCCGGGCATAGTGCTGTTACTTCAACTGAGTCGAAAGAAAATTAGAGATCACCTCATCCTGGATTACATGGCTGACCCCCCAGATGAGCAAGGTGCTTGCACCGTGGAAAGTAGCGAAAAGTATCATCGCGGTGCCGAGCCATGTATGGTATCTCACAGAAGCTTCGAACTGGATGCCTAGCAAGCGAAGCACGGGCATGACCCGTAAAATAGGCAAGAAAAGCAGAGCCAAGGAGGCTTCTGCTAGTAGCCCAAACCGAGTTGCTACTCTCAGGTACTTCAGTTGCCATCTGAAACAAAGCCATTACTAGTTAGCGCATATTTGAACACATAACTACTTTGGTTTAAGTAGCGATTGCTTGCACTCACATGCTCAGTTTAAGTGATTTAATTGGCATCAGATGCTCGAAGTCATGAGAGATGCGGCGGTAGAAAGTCCATGCCAGGAAAATAACGAACATGAGAATTCCCAGGATCTCTACTACTGATAGGATACCCACAAGGCTGTTCACTACGATTGGATAGGAGAGAGCCGATACCGAAGTCTTCCTTCGCCTACTGCCAAATATTAATAGGAAAAGAGAAAGGTTTGACACTCCATACAGTGAACAGATATATTAATTAACCATCCAACTTAAGCTTTCTACCACCTGCTTATCGCGCTGCTCGCTGTATCACTCAGGTACAGGGATCCAATAATGGCAAGAGCAATGATAGGAAAGGTGTAGACAGCGAAATTGAGACCTGAAAATAGAGGGAACACAAAATTACTCTTCCTACAATGATTTGCATGTGTGATCAATACGACTCGCTCTTTGTTTGTGTTTCTGTCAATAAGAAATGATTGGTGCAGCTTCAATTTTCGAACCTAGTACCAGTAATCGAACCCTACGAACTACGGTGTTAAAGTGGAAGAAGCTGCTATCAGCTATGACTCTAGCCTCTGGGTTAGATGTAAAAGCCAATAGGGTAGTACCGTAATAGCCAAAAACCGTGCCGCGAGCACTATCCTCGGCTCCCTTCCATTTCCTTGTCCACATTTCCGTGGGCTTGAGGATCCAAAGGGCAACCCAACCGGCAAACACCGAGATCATCAGTGCCCTTAGGAGAGTGAGAACTGTTGCTCTTGCCATCATGACCATCTTCCGAGTGGCTTACTCTGTTCGCTCGAGGCACGGAGCGGTGGCTGTCTCTTTATAGCGAAAATCTAATAGAGACATCCTCCAGGGGATGATACAGTTATGATGATTTGTGGCTTAGCCCCACCACGATTCAAGAGTGGCCTGTCACTTCCGGAGCCACTTCCACATAGCTGGAAGAATGCATCATGATCTTCAAATCTAAAGCGCTGAGATACGTTTCATATAGCAACGCCTGATCACAGTAGAATATTCTGGCCCTTCATCATTACAAAATCGATCCAATAAGGAGAAAAAGTAGGTGGGCCAGTTCTCTCGTGGGGTGGACTGTGGTGAGGATGATGATTGAGAAAGTTTTCCTGTTTTTGTAGATACAAACTTCGGATCTGTGTCAATTCCTGTCTATTGCGAGATCAGTTCAGTGACATTGTTCATGCCTTTTGCTCTCTGTATTAATGTCGTCCCATACTTACTCAGTGGACTAAATGGTCCCACTTTCCACTACTCCTTCCCACGTCTATCTTATTTCTCCTCGTGATTTTGACTCATCTCTTTGGGTTGGAATGAAAGTGAGAACCCAAGAATTTAGCTACAACCGGTACACAGATTTCAAATGAATAGGTGATTGGATAGAAAGTTATTTGCCTTTGCTGT
Source organism: Syzygium aromaticum (assembly GCA_024500025.1). Classification (NCBI taxonomy): domain Eukaryota; kingdom Viridiplantae; phylum Streptophyta; class Magnoliopsida; order Myrtales; family Myrtaceae; genus Syzygium; species Syzygium aromaticum. The sequence goes on along the minus strand of CM044895.1, from coordinate 28,755,850 downwards.
TGATATCAAGATGGCTATCTAAATACCCAGATCACATTGAGAAACTTCTTTTTTATTTTCTCTAAACACAAACATTATCGATTTGTTTTACCAAAAAAAAAAAAACATTATCAATTTGTTTGTCAACAGCAGAAGAAAAGGGCTTCAGTTCATTTATCAGAAGGCAAGAACTGATTTCTAACAGAGAGAGAGAGAGAGAGAGAGAGGAGAATAAATAGATTGATGTTCTGTGAGCCATTCTCGTTCTCTCAAAGAGTGATGATGGCACTGGATCAAGTCGCATCCTTTTACTTTGGAGTGTGCTCTCTGCTCTCTCATCAGAGGAAAACTTCTTCTTTTTCTGGCACAAAATTGAATTCCCAAGTGTGGTGTGGGTCAAGAACAGGAATGCAACCATGTGGATTCCTAGGAGTTAGCACTTTGTCAGACAAACTGGATGAGTGACCATGTCTCCCCGATGCAACCAGTTCGTTCCGAGAACCGAATCTTCCAGGTTAAGTTTTGACCAGACAGCAGCAAGGAGAGAATTTGTCTACTTGTTTTTGGAAAAAACAAGAGGAGTTCACTGCATTCCTGCTCGAAAAGCACTCGAATCAGCTGAGAGGTTGATAAAAATTGGAATCCACGGGCAGGAAACCCACAAAAAACAATCTCTCCAACTCCTATTGAATTTGAAACACCCAGAATCCATCAAACGGATTCGAGACATCATCCTTCAACTTTGAGATATGCCTCGGTTTCTAGAATGCTAGTTATCGAAATTGCAATCCTCATGCCTTGGCTACTAATAATGGGGTGATCAAGACTCGTTGAACACCCAATTAATCTTCACCGGACACGACAGTCTCCCGTCTTACATACATATATATCACCTGATAATTACCGACATAGATATCTATGCTCCTTGGGTGGCCCCAACTCATAGCTGCAACCCCATGTAAGGAAAGAAAATTCCTTCACCGGTGATATAATAAATCTGTAGCTAGAACTAGAAGTCCATACCAACGATTCCTTATGCATCTGTCTTCCCAGTTTCATCCTCCTTCAATTAGAACCAAGTGCTAAAAGGGAGGCTGCAAAAACAAAGGCCCGGACCAAATTGGGCGACACCGTTACCAAAGAACTTAGGCTCATCATAAGATCCAATTCCAAATTGGTCCAGCCACGTCCTCGAGCCTCTCCACCCAAAAAAGTCCCAAACTCATTTAAATATGAAAGCCATGCTTTTTATATTTGAATAGTAAAAGAAAAAGGGCTCCCAAAAGATTTGTGGAGTTCCAATTCTTGTCCGTCTGTTCCAATTCATCAAGTTGCAAACGGGTAATTAGGGCAAATTGCATATCTGCCCCCAAGCTTTCAGGTTCGTTGCGCATTGCCCCCTGAAGTTTCGATTTTTGCAATTTACCCCTAAATTTTGGAAGTCTGTTGCAGTGTGTCCCCTGGCGTTGACTTCGAGTAAATTTTGCTATTACAACCGATTTCACAAAGTCAAGGAGAAAAATTACAAAAATTAAAATATTAGAGAGCAACTTGCCGTCCTTACCAAAAAAAAAAAAAAACTTGCCGAGATCCCAAAAAAGTTAGGAGGGGTAGAATTTAGTTCTCAATCGAGACTACCACTCAAAACCAATTAAGTTCTCCCCTTAGGATTCCATCCGTCGAGTTAGACACAACTTTTGTGAAAAGTTAAAGCATGCTTTTGGATCTTTTCATGGCTTCCTCTATGGTTTCACTATGCCTTCTTTCTATAGCCATGTATGGAGACGTAACAATTTTGATTTTTATTAAGAAAGTCAAAAGGTTACTTTATGATTTTCACAAATTGGACCGTACCCCTTTTTCTCTGTTCGGGTATTGGGCGCCCATCAAATTAATGTGTTTGCCTTTTGACTTGGGAGTCCTTTGCACGAAAAAGGCTTTTCATGAGTTTGGGGAAGCATAGTAGTCAAAGCAGCTCAACATCGTTTATTGAACTTGAGTGGAATATGGGGTGCCATCTTTATCCCCATCAAGAGATACATGTGCATGTGCCTAACTATAGCACCATTCCATACCCTCACCTTTTTCAAAAGCACGTTGATGATCTATAGACATCCGATTTTCCTCCATTGGTGGCTCTGGATTCGATAGACATAAGATTGGACTCCGCACAAGTTCGAGCATTCCCGGGTCATCCGATATGTGAGGCAGATCATTTGTGCATCTCGAGTGACACGTTTAATCGCGTGCAGCATATGTGATCTTTTTCCTATAAGCCTAATTCATTATTGTTTGATCAATTTTCTAAACTTATTCCTAGTGAAAAAATTGAAAAAAAAAACTCATAAGCCAAATTATTAGATAGGAATTTTGGCGAGAGAAAAAATCAAAAAATTATTGGGTGGTCTTGAACTCCTCTCTCTCCCACCCAAAAAAATTAGCTAAAATGGTAAAACTTTTCCCTACACTCATGAACTAACCACCCGCTCCAAAAACATTCCCCTCACAAGACTGTGTGAGCTTGGTAGAAGCAGTAACAATTCATATTTTCTGTGTAACTGTTGAATATAAATTTATTGGTAAGTTTTGATATATGTGTTTGGTGATATTGAACCTCTCTTACTCATGAAATTAGCTCAAAATGTGAGACTTTTTCTACATTTATAAACTTACCATCACACCTAAATTATTAGCCGGTTGCATGTTAACGCACTGAGCCTGAGAAAACAAGGAAACAAGACCCAAACTACATAAAATTTTCACTTGGTAGAAAAGACTTTGGCCCAAGAAAAAACATATGAAGAGAAGACAAAAAATATAAATGAAATATTTTGGGACTTTGGCCAGGTCTGTTCTAGTCCACAGCTGAACCCAAAGCCTGCAAAAACTAGACGAAAGAGAATCTGACCAACCCTCTCTCTCTCTCTCTCCTTTCGTGCACATTGAGAGCAACGACTCTTGCCTTGTACGACACCAAGTCTACTCCCTCTTTAATTGTTATCCACGCCTCTCACACTTCATCATCATCTCGGCCCCTTCTTCTCCTTCTTTTGCCCTTTTTCTCTAGTGGCCATTGCTCCATTCGGGGAGAGAGAGAGAGAGAGAGAGAGAGAGAGAGAGGCACAGGGAGGGACAGAATGGAGGTAGAAGATGATCGCTTGCAGGGTGAGACGGTGCAGTATTGCACCTCAAGAACAATGGTGTCCCCAGAAATAGTGGAGATTGGCGAGGAGAGCAGAAGCGTGGACGTGGGCAGCAACGACGTGTACGTGGCTGTCGGGAAAGACGACATGGATGTTGTCAAATGGGCTCTTGATCACCACGTTGTCTCGTCGGCTCCACATCATGCTCGCGTCTTCCTTGTTCATATCTTCCCCCCCGTCGCTTACATTCCCACACCAGGTGACATCTGGTTAACATTACGCTCGTTCTGGGATTCTGAGTCTCTCCTGTGATGGGTTTTGCTCTAAGCATTGATGGGTCGTCATTTTTCTTTCTTAAAGTTGATTATTTTTTGTGTAGCACCCAGAAAAATTGAATCTTCTCGTCGAGGGCATCCTTCAAAGCGGATGAAAATTTGCTTAAGAGTCCCAAGGTCTTTTTTTTTTTGCTAAAAAAAAAAGACCTTTCTCACTGTCCCAAGGTCATCAGAGTCCCAAGGTCTTGATGACCTTTCTCACTGTCCTTTGTCTACACAAAAGTTTAGGCACTTGAAGAACGATGCATCATTGATACTTCTCGGTTGCTTCTTTACATAAAATTTCGTTCGATTTTATCGTTTGTGTGTCGTTTAAGGAAAAGCAATCATTTTTAAGGAAGGGAAAGTTCTTAGAAAGGAAATCAGTTGCTTCTCTTAGTCCCTTCAAGTTCATTACATAGGTTTTTCCATATCCGCATTGGTTGTCCGGAAACAATTTTGTTTATTCCAAGTCGTTCCGATTTGAGGGTAACCAAGACTGGCAATGTGGAATTTGGGGCATCAAGTGAAACAAAAGCATATCCCAATCGGACCAACAAATAGTTGAATTGACAGACACTTAGATAGTTGGAACTGTTTCTGTACTCATTAAAGTGTCGATCCGAAACTGCTTGCGTCTGTCTATTGTAAATGTTTGTTGTTTTTGGATATACTGTTCAACTTGATGCTAAGCAGGAATTTTTTCTTCTTGAATTCACGTCGATTTACTTCCCCTGCTCAAGTTTTTTGTCCTTTGAATTGTCTAAACGGAACTTCAGTTGGAAGATTATCGAGGAGCCAACTGAGCCAAGACCAAGTGAGAGTTTACCTGAATGAAGAGAGTAACAGGAGAAGGAACCTCCTGCAGAAGTACATTCGCCTGTGCGCCGATGCCAAGGTATATCTCCGAACTCTTATTGTCATCTCATACCACCGGCGCTATCACATTGCAAAGTCCTGACTGCTGAATTTAGATTGCACATTACAGGTGACTGTGGACTCGATGCTTATTGAGCACGGAAACATTGCGAAAGCTATTCTCGATTTAATCCCTGTTGTGAATATTACCAAGCTAGTTATTGGAACCAAACGTGCGCCGTACTCAAGGTGAGGTTATCGCTGATTTCCCGAGAATCTGAGAAGGGATTTTGATTTTCGGTTCATTTTTTAATTCACTTCAAACAAATAGTTAATTGCCTTGACATTTTCCCATCTTAAGGCGATTGACAAAGAAATTGGCAAAAGGAGAATTTGTGAAAAAGCATGCCCCAGATTATTGTGAGGTCACTGTTGTTTACGATGGCCAGAAGGTCTCAGACAATGAGAGAGCGAGAGAGCTGAATCATCCAAACGAGGTGTCGAGTTCATCAGGAAAAGAAGTTGCTCGCCACTCCGAAAGGAACTTTTTTGAGTGCATGTGCTTTTCAGGCAAGTTCAACTGATCAACATAGTTGCATTAACAATAGAAATTGACATGTATATTTGATCTACCTGCCGCATCCAACAAGGAACGCTGTCGTTGTAAGCTATTTCATGATTAGAAACGCACATTTGGTGCTTTTCAGCTTGTATGTAACTACATATGCACACTTCGGTTGGAGTACGTTTAGGAGTCTTGAACTACAGTGTTTCTTCAGCCATCCAAAAAAACTCGACCATATCTAAACTGAACTATGGAAAAACTTGATCATATCCCAGCGCCTTGGTTTATCATTCTTCTCTAGTTGGAGATGCTTTTCTCTTATCAGGTGTTAAATCAGATAGTTTCATCCATAAACTTCACTATCCAGGATATGTAATATGCGAGGGTGATCTGGATTTGTAATAATAAGAAAGCCAACCAATGAAATTAGGCAGACACGCATGTAGGCATGAACACATCCCTGCTCTATTAAAAGTTGGCCATTGTACTAGAAGTTTACGCAGATTTGCATGCAGCATGTAGGACGAAAATCAAAGAAATTCAAGCGTGTATCAGACCTAGGAAGGATTGCTGTAAGAACACGGCGAAACACAAACAGAATTACGATGATCAACATTCCAAGTAAGAGCGATCAAGAAAATGGTCTTCAAGCCGGGGGAGGGACCTTTCTACACACATATTTCACACGATAATTGATCTGTTCAGCGCATTAGACGGGGAATGCAGATGAACAACAATAATACGATGGCGCAGACATAGTCGACTTCTCATGACAGAAAGCCAAAACGGAACTCAGACACTTGTGTAACCCAATGAGATATCAGAGGAAATTTGTAATAGCACACGGCCTCTAGTTTTGAGTAGAAGAGGCTGTCTAGAATCCACTATTCCGTCTGAAGAAAAAGTTCATTAGATGTGATGTTCGGCATCAGGCTGAAGAAGACATACACAAGGCAGTACTAGCCCTTTTCTTATCCTTTTTCTTTTTTTGTGTGAGAGAGAGAGAGAGATGGGGGGTTTCTACAGGATTACAAGCTTTTGCATGAGAGGTAGAGGAAGAAAAACAGTTTACAGCCCTTGAAATTGCCTTTCCTTGTCATCTCCAAAAGTTGATTCGGAAAGCTACTGGAAAGAACCTCATTTTCCACTTTTTTCATGAATCTTGCTCTTTTTCTTTTTCCCTTCAAGCACCACTTTCGCCATTTCTCAAACCCTTCTCTGTATGAGTTTATCTGAAGTTCCACAAGATTTCCTCATAGTAAGAACATGCAGATCAATGACATAACATGTGCAAACGTGGCAGTGGATGCGGAGGACTCGTTCTTCAATTTCTTTTTGCATTCTGAGAGAATTTTCCTTTTCTCCTTACTTGTCCTTGATGGAACAGATTGTCACATGCTGTGTGTTTATATGCTACTTCCCTTCATAGTCATGAACGGCTATAGTTTGGTCCAAAGAGAGTTTGGTTTCAACTATCAAACCGAATTTTTAGGCACGAGTTGGGCCTTCCTCTGTAGGCACAGCAAATAAATCTACCCAAAAAGAGATCTCTTGAAAATCCAATGAACATTGCAGCACGATTACTTTCGCAATGGAACTTAAATTTCTCTTCTTTTTCCTACCCGAAAGATAATAAAATCCAACCGATAAACCGTTCATTTACTTTCCGGTTTGATTTCTGAAATCACCGTTTTTTTGCGAGACCTAACTTTATGACTCAGATAATCTCGAAATCAAGTACGTTAGGTGCCTCATTAGCGTCAAAACCATTCACACTCAATGAAAAAGCGCTCAGGGTGCATTTGTATCACATGAAAATGAATGATCCGGAAAACGTGTTCCTGAAAATGACTGCTCATATCGCTTACAAAAAAAGAATAAACGAAAGATATTTTCATCATCCGTGAAAATGAAAATGAAAATGTTTAGACACAACATTTCCACTGACTAATCATTTCAAGTGATCATTTTTAAGAAATTTTTTTTTCAAATCATCCATTTCTCGTGAAACAAACGGATCATCGTAATCGAATGATAACCTCGACCTTCGGATTATTTGCATCATGTCATCATGTGAAGAAAAAATTGGCATAAAATATGGGCCAACACCAGATGAATCCAATCTATAGGAGAAATTGTCCACAAGCCCAATCTCATCATGCAAGGCCCAAGCCCATCATCCCTCCAAGGGCAAATCAGTAAATCCAGACCCCTCATCCTCAACCTCCTCAAAAACCCTAGCTCCCCCCCTTCCCCTCTCATTCCTCGCCTCTCGCCGCCCGCCCGCACCGCCGCTTCCCGTCCCCCCGACCCCTTCTTCCGCAGGGAGAGAGATGACCACCCGATTCAAGAAGAACCGGAAGAAGCGCGGCCACGTGAGCGCCGGCCACGGCCGCATCGGGAAGCACCGGAAGCACCCCGGCGGCCGCGGGAACGCCGGAGGGATGCACCACCACCGCATCCTCTTCGACAAGTACCACCCGGGCTACTTCGGTAAGGTCGGCATGCGGTACTTCCACAAGCTCCGCAACAAGTTCTACTCCCCCATCGTCAACGTCGAGAAGCTCTGGTCCCTCGTCCCCCAGGATGTGAAGGACAAGGCCTCCAAGGACAGCGCCCCCGTGATCGACGTGACCCAGTTCGGCTACTTCAAGGTCCTGGGCAAGGGGGTGCTGCCGGGGAAGCAGCCGGTCGTGGTGAAGGCGAAGCTGATCTCGAAGATCGCGGAGAAGAAGATCAAGGAGGCCGGTGGTGCGGTTGTGCTCACTGCTTAGGTGAATCAAAGTTTGTTCCTTTTCTTCCTTTTAGTGCTAATTTTGTTGGTTTTGGTTACCGAAGTTGTGTTATTGTTTTTGGGGAATTGTTGTATCGGATGAGAATGGGGCGTTACTGTCACATTGCTTGTCGAATGCTGATAAATTTTGAGCATGGTGTCTTTCTTGGTCAATGGTTTGGTCTGTTTCATGGAGGCAAATGGTAACTTTTCTTTTGGATTCGTTGGTGTTCCTAGTGTTTTACTTCGTCGCCGTTGTTGTTTGTCTTTTGAGGAATTATTGGGGAAATCCGGGTCGCAGTTCCTCATCTAGCCCGATGTGTGAACTTCACTTGTGCGAAATCCGCCATTATATGAGAGACAAGCCTGCGCTTAATGCCTATTGTGGATGATTGAAGTAATTTGGGCATTTTATGAAAATTGTGAATGAAACTATTGTTGCACTGGATGTATTGTAACTGCTAGTCGCTAGCTAGCGAGTTGCCGTGGTCAGCAAAGTCGGCGATCATTCGCGCGCGATGCTTCCTCCTCGATGTAAATGGTTCAGCCAGATTTGGCCAAAGGATGTTCTTTGGAAATGTTTTTCTGTATGGCACGAATCCTGTGTTCTACTTGCTGTGAAATACCTAGGGAAAACTCAAGTAAAAGGATTACGTTTGCTTTGGATGTATTCACAGTGTAGTGGAAGTTTAAACCAGAATTTACCTTCCCTTTTTTGGATTGATGATTTTGAGGGCGTTTCACCCTTGCGTGGTTGGCATTGGCTTAAAAGATGAGGACATGGACAGGACGAGAGAGCTTAGTATCTCGGAAGATGAGTTAAGTTATATGTGGCAAAGGATTTTAAACTATGATTTGTATTTGTTAGAGAGTACTTAGAAATGCCAATCCTTGCATTCTCATCATGACATTGTCGAGTTGCCGAGTGCGCCGCACTATGGCACATGCTTCTCTTATGACTTGAACAGTTCGATAAAACTTAGTTAAAATGATACCACTTGGATCGTGAAGGAGCTGAGTGCTTGCGCGAAGTCTATGCATGAGAGACCAATCAACTGAGAACTCTGGGGCTATACCTTGAGTGTTCTGGTATTGTGTGCTTCCATGTCGATCATCAACAGCTACATGCCTTTACTTTCAAACTGAACTGCACAACCAACTTCTCTAGGTATTGTCACCTAGGGTTACCTCGTGTGCGACAGTTGATCCTTTGACGGACACGCACCTTTTCCAAGTTCTCTATGTGCCACTGTTTGTTTGTCATCCAACAATAGCTAATGGCTTCGACCGACTGTGAATCAACTGGATGAACCTCTGCTGGTCCTCCTTATGTTAATCAGCCACTCCTTCTGGCTCCTAGAGTTCCTTTGGTTTTTCTTTCCAAACTCGCCAGCATCTTTCATAATTCCTTTGCGACACCATCAAGTTTTGTATTCACTGGCGATGTCACTTGAAAACTTGTTAACTACGAAATCTCTACAGTATGAAAGGACAATGACTAATCTCTCTGTATTAGCGTACATGTTTTTGAGTCATTTCGTTTGGGAAAGTTTCATTCAGAAGACAGGTGACTTGCAATGAAAGCGAGGCTACTCTAGTTTTATATCATTACTTCGGTATACGGAGTTGGAGGTTCTTGTAGCAGTTGACTCGTCCATGTAATTGGAGGATCACCAGCCCTGGTCATGTGCCTGTTCCATGTAAATTAACTTTCCGCTCTCGGTGGGGTTCATTGGCTTGATGAGTGGAGAAACTCCTGCGTACGTCCCAATGCGTGCAAATGGTAAGGTTCTCTACGAGATCACTGAAAGGTTCTCTTTGTCTGACCGAAAAAAGAAAAAAAGGAAAGGTTCTCTTTGAGATCACCGGAAGGTTGTATCAACTTTTGAGGAGAAAAGTACATCAGAGTCTCAATATTAGTGTGCAGTCTTAACAAGTCTGAACAAGTCTTAATTCTTTCGATTGACACAATAAATCTCAACTCTTACTGGCCCGTTTGGTTTAGCATTTTTAAGGGACTTTCGGCCTCAAAAGCCAATGCTAGAGTATTTGACAAGTATTTCTAGTGGGCTTTTAGTTGAAAGCTAGCATTGGGAATGCTTAAAGCTCATAGCCGGTCCGAACTAGTTTTGGGCTTTCAGCATTTACCAAATGTTGAAATCGTTTTTTTTCTTTTCAAACTACCCTTACTCTTTTCAAACTACCCTTACTTATTCTTTAATATTCCGATTTTGCCCCTTTGTTACTGTTCATTTTCTTTGCACTCCGGCGAGGGCTGACGATACTGGATCTGGATAGTAAAGGGCTGACGAGGTCGCCCGACCTCAGGCGACGACCGCTTGAGATCTTGCGCAACCTCCGACGATCGTCGCTAGATCTGGCTTGTCGATGGCCATAACCCTTTGCCGGAGCCGGCGAAGGGTAAGGTTTTTTTTAATAAAAAAGAAAATTCCAAAGCCCTTTACAAAAAAAAATTAGCCAAACACTACTTGGGCCAAAGTTGTTTCACAAAGATTTTTTTATCAAATGCCATTTGTATTTCCTCAAAGGGTTTTAACCTAAAAGTATTTGCATTCTCTTAAAGTTCTTTTACAAAATTGAACCAAATGGGTCCATTGAAAGGGCAATAGCATTTTAGTTAATACAACGAAGCTTCTTCATGTGACGACCGCTATGTATGCGATTTCCACTTGCTAAAGACCAGTCCAATGCCCAAAGGACGTTATCGCACTTACTGAAAATGATTTGGAACCCTATTTTACATATCGACAGGCTTAGGATTCGAATGCATTTTATACATTAAGTGCATGATTTTGGATGAGAACCTTCCCATTTTTAATCTTTCGTTGGTTCAGGCGTATGTGTGTCGGCAGATATTGTTCTTGTGGAAGGTTCTGAAAAGCGAAAGAGTAGTGAAAAATCATGATTTAGAATATCATCATGGTTGTTAACCATGGCATGATGAAAGTTGACAGCGGACAGGTTCGAAAGCAACCACCATGACAATAGCACTCTAACCGCAAGATGCCTCGCGTAAAAGCAGAAAGGTGAAGACCCCGAAAGTTACAATCATGTAAAATTTTGGGGGGAAGGGAACAAAAAAGTACTATTGCAACGCCGTCGCGGGCTAGGGGGACACAACATATTATCTCACAATGCTTGGAAAAATAACACATCGTCTCATTTGTTACAATATAGGAAGAATACCCTGCAACAGGCATGAACTGACAAGTTCATATCGGCTCTCGGAAGATATCGAAATGTGCCTGTAATATCTGCTCATCTGACAGTGACATTGAGGGTTGATCGCTATGGAAATCTACCGCAGCGTGAGCATGAAGGTGTTCCTCTTGCCATGACATTGACTTGAGTTCTTCAGACCCTGTCACGTTTACCTGAAACTGATACAGAGGGTCCAACTCCTTGTCATTGAGCCAGGGTAAATCTTCGTTTTCAGCCGCAGTGTTCAGCCGGAACTCAGCGTCGTTGCTGATGTTGTTTGAGCTGTTGCTGCAATATTTCTTCGCTTCGTGGAAGAACAAACAGCTCATTCTGGAGACCAGGTTGCCAGCTGTGTTCTTGTTCCCATGTTCAAAATCGATTGAGCTCGACGCTGATGAGAACGGAGTGGCATTCATCGCAAAGTATCCTGGATCGACCAGTCTCGATTTGGCACCATGGCGAACGGGGGTGATGGCAGTATGGAATTCTAAGGAGGATGCAGGATCGAACAGTGCCCTGTTGAGGTAGACCTCTCCAATTGATGATTCCATTGGTCCACCATGCATACCATCCATACGAAATGCTGGTTCCTTTGCTCTTAGGCCTGATATATCTCGACTTCCCTTGAACTCCTGCAGCGCTTGCGCTGCCTCAATCTCTAGGCAATTCTCAGACTTGCTTTTTAATTCTCTAAGTGGCTTGTGGGTAACCGGGTCGATACCTTGTTTCATCAGCTTCTTCCTCACGTATGAGTTCCAGAAGTTCTTTACCTCATTATCGGTTCGTCCGGGCAATTGTGCGGCAATTTGAGCCCACCTGGATATAATGAAGGGGTCAAATATGAAAGTGGCTATTGTACATTGTCTTTTTCTTGTGCTGAAGAATTGTAACTCGTCAGCGTCGATACCTGTTTCCTAGAACTGCATGAAGAGTGATGATGAGATCCTCCTCTTGCTGTGAAAACATGCCTCTCTTCAGGTCAGGCCTCAAATAGTTGATCCACCTCAATCTGCAACTCTTTCCACATCTCTGCAAACCTGCAAAAGGATAAAACAGTTGCATTTTGAGAATTCAAGTGTTTCTGAAGAACACGGAAGATTACAAATGCCCAGGAGTTCAAATGCCGAGTCTCACCAGCCAGTCTCGGAACGGAGCTCCAGCAACCCACCCCGTGTCTAGTAATGTAATTGAACAGCTTCTCGTCTTCTTCAGGCGACCATAAACCTTTCCTCACTTTCTGATTACACGAGCTACGTCCCATTTGGAAAAAAATCGAAACTTGAGGAGGCCTCCTCTAAGCAGTCATTCCCTAAATAAGAGTGCTTTGAGGAACATGAGAAACGGGAAAATATGGTGGTTAGTGGGTGGGAAATGAAGTTTTCATGAGGATTTAAAGTGACCAGTCGCTAACCATACTTATACCTCAAGTTGGTGTTTGTGTGGGGAGAGAGAGAGAGAGAAAGAGCAAAGCAATTTGGTGAAGGCAATCAAGTGGTGTTTACGCAAATCTGATTCTTTTTTTGCATCGAGAGTGGATTAGTTTTGAAGACACCTCAGTTCTTCCGAGAGAGAGAGAGAGAGAGAGAGAGAGAGAGAGAGAGAGAGAGAGAGAGACGTGTGAGATAACTACGTAGGAGTGAGTACTTAGTACTTGAATATGAGTATGAATACAGACGTTGTCCCATGCATGCTGGAGGAGAACACAGAGGAGGGGATTGGCTTCTGCTGCCAAGATTGATTCCTTATCATAAAGCAATGTGGGCTCCTTTAAAGCAAGTTTTGGTCCACTTACGATCACATGCTACTCGACAACTACCGCTCACAAGAGTTAACATCTACCTTATCCATCATCATGGCACTTGTTTCTGCAGTTCTAGTCCATGAAACATTGCAAAGATATCAATCACTATTCTCTAAGTAGTGGTAATCGTATCATGAAGAGCCAAACTAACCGGTCATGCGTGATGGCACGAGTCATGAACAGGTTAATTGCTTGTAATTGTCTTAGAGATGAAGGTGTTTAATTTTTTTTTTTTTTGATCCGTTTTACTCTAATTTTCAATTCATTTTCAAACTTTTGCTTCGCTTCTTGCAGAGCGTGGAAATCGAAATTCACATCTGAAATTACATATTTCCATCCCTAGCTCTCCTAAGAATGTGGGGATTTTGATAGCGCATATTGCATGTGGAAGCGAATCACCAACGTAATCATTTGGAACCTTATCTATTCTGCAAATTGCTCTTCACAAAAGCCTCATCTCACTGGGTCGCTCCTTTCTTTCCTTTTCTGATAGCTTTCAAAAGGTGGCATCACCTTTTAAATCTTTGCCTCGAGCACATGAACTTTGGTACCGATTTATTTAAAAGATAATCCCACAAACTAATTCCTGAATTTTGCCCAATGGCACATCAATATTTCAATTTTTTTTATCTCACCAATACCCCCAAACTTGCGGCGTTGACACAAAAATACATTCCGTTAGACTTCCATCCATAATGACTGTTTAAAGAAAAAGTCGGCTCAACTGTAAACTAACCCTCGCATGACGATTCAAGTCTAGTTGATTCGGCATAACTTCCGAATGGTCTCGGGTAGTGGAGTAGGCAACAAATTGGAGCCAATCCACCCTAAATCGGCGAAGCATTTCTCTATCCCTAGTCTTTGTAATAACATGTATATTGCAAGTCCGATAATTTGCCTAACTCATATTTGCACGTAAGTACCAATTTTTTGGTGCATATTCTATATGTTTTGGGAAATGATAGATGTCAAGCCTCGAGCAGCAGATTCATCACTTTCTGCCAAAGGAATTTACCAACCAGAGCAAACGTCTCAAGACGTTGCGACAATTCTTTCCGGGGAGCAAGATCAAGGACATCATCCTCAAAAGAGAGATGCTCGGGTTGTTCGGCGAGAGTTTCGACTGAACAGCGAGACTCGGCCATTCTTGCGGGACGAACATATTCAGAAGAGGGGAATTCAATGATCAGATGAGTTAGAGGGCGAATGATAACTATTTTCTTCCCCGGCCTTATTTCTGGCTAGAAATTGAAATATTTGTTTTCTATTCCCTGAACGAGTTTATGACAAAAAGTAGCGCTCGATAACGAAATAAAATTACTATTCTTGGAATGGAAATTCGTTTGATAGTTATTCTTAAATTTCTATTCTCAGCGGGTGGCCGATGAGTGGTGGCAGGTAGTGGCGGATGGCTGGCCGGCGGCGGCGAGTGGGAGGCGACCAGTCGGCACGATGGGAGGCGGAGATGGGCAGTGGCGGGAGGTAGCAAGGGCGAACGTAAGAGAGTTGTTATTTCTATTTTTTATTCGTCTAGGAAATAAAAAAAAAAAAGGTAATTGTGTTGCCGAACGGATTTATGTTCCAAATCTAATCTCAGGAACAGAAAAATTAAAAATTAGAGAAATAGAATGATTATTATTCGCGCTCTTATCGACCATCCAGGAGAGGAAGTGGGAAAAGCTCGGAAGACTTCAAAGCCATTGAAGGTACAGAGAGGAAGGCACTGTTCCATGAGGCATTGAATCAGTTCTCGAATAAGCTCATCAAAGGTAAGTAAATGGTCTCCATCATTGATGGTCCTAACTATGGCTTTTGTCCTTTGATTATTGGGTGCGGGAAGTTATGCATGAACAGGAAATATGAGTATCTACCAATCTCCCTTATATATACAATCGCTATCAAACAGTCGTAATGTGTGCTTTGTTGTAATCGAATTCTTACACATGTTGCTTGTTCAAGCGATTGCATAACTTTTTTATAATGTAAGAGGATGAAATTCATTTCTCCCTTTAAAATCATTTCCTAAAAGTCTTTAGAAGATGCGGCTGACTTCTCTTTTTTGCGGTCAATACTATAAAAAACCAGGGTAATCCGTGTCTCATGTATCGCAAATTAATCTTTGTGTCATAAAAACTCCCGAACCAATACATTCGCATCACATTTATCTCAAACCGGTATGCCTGTGCTACATTTACCCTAAACTAATTTGTGGATCACAAAAAATTCTAAATTGGTAGAATCATGCCATATTTACACAAAACTGAGGCACTAGTGCCGCATTTACCTGCAAAAAAATCTCACATTTACCACAATTTGGAGTAACCATGACATGGATATATTAGATTAAGATAAATGTGACACAAATATACCAACTTGAAAGTCTTTATGACACAAAAATTAATTTGGGTAAATGAGCACAGGTGTATTAACGTTCTATTTTTTCATGGATTTCATTTATATAAAAAAAGGGTTAATATCACGAAAAATCTCAAACTGGTACACCTGTGACAAATTTACCCAAAACTATTTTTTTTACCACAAAAAACCCTAAACTAGTACACCTGTAACAATTTTACTCCGGACTATTTTTTTGACCATCAAAAACCCCACACTGATATATCCGTGACAATTTTACCCCCGAACTAATTTTTTGGCCACAAAAAACCCCAAACTGGTACATTTGTGACAAATTTACCTTCCGTTAGTTTCCGTTAAATTTTACTGTCAAATTGCTAAGTTTAATGACACGTGGTAATTAATATGTGTACCAATTTTGGGTTTTAGCCCTCTGTTTGTCACAAGTTTACCAATTTGTGATTTTTTGTGATATTAATATAATTTAACGGACACTAATAGATGGTAAATTTATCACAAATGTACCAGTATGGAGTTTTTAGTGGTAAAAAAATTAGTTCGGGGGTAAAATTGTCAAAGGTATATCAGTATAGGGTTTTTGGTGGTCAAAGAAATAGTTCGGAGTAAAATTGTCACAAGTGTATCAGTTTGGGATTTTTGATGGTCAAGAAAATGGTTCGGGATAAATTTGTAGCAGGTGTACCAGTTTGGGGTTTTTTGTGATCAAATAAATAGTTCAAAGTAAAATTGTCATGAATATATTAATTTAAAATTTTTCATAGTATTAATAAAACAAAAATAGATAGTGTCAAGAAAAAGACACTAGTCTGTCTTGACTCCACAAGTCAGAAGCGGGTGCCCTCCTCGGAATATGACAGGAGTAATGCCTCTAATTATGTGAGATTAGCGGTCCAAAGTTGATGGATGGGACGTTTTCGAAATTTCAATTTCCACTGTTGATTGTTGATGCACACGTCATCATGTCTGGTGGTAGATGTCGTGATATTTTTACAAAGACGTGCCTTTTCGCAACCACAAAAAAAAAAAAAAAAGAAGCAGTAATTTGGCCACGTTTATCAGAAGCACGCAAAAATTAATGAGAACGATAATGCTAAGTCGTTTGTCTTTTTCTTTTTTCCTTTATGGGTTGGGCAACCAAAAATGGGAAAAGGAAAAAGAAAAAGAAAAGGAAAAGAATAGCAAGTAAAATGATGAATTCCAAAGTATGATAACGATTGCATTGCCGTCGTCTAGCGTAGCATACCATATCGCGTTTCTTATGCATTTCAGTCCTCATAAGTTGTCGATCGAATAGATGATGGTGCTGAAATTTAAATTGGGCATCGATCTTGAAATTTCCGAGCATCGAATTCATGTTGTTCTATGCCTAAAAATATGGAATAAATGGAATCCTATTATGCAAGAGACATGCATCCGTCGGAGACGATGCGTCGAGGTCGACAATGGGTGTGGATTAAACTGGGTTTAATCGTAACCGATGAAAATATATTTTATTTTTAGATATTTCAGGAGAATCGCTTGTTTCACTAGCATGCATGTATTTAGTATAGTAAATGAATGTTTTCAAAATGTGCATTCTCTTTTCGTGAGGGAGAAAGTAGTCCATTCTGTTGAACGAACTCGGAATTCACGAAATATCTTGTTAGCCATATGAATTTAATAAGTTGTGAGCCGGAATCCGAGAAAGTGATCAACATACTCTCACCATCAACTCTTTTAATTTTGGGGTAAATTTATTATAAGCGTACCAATTTGGAGTTTTTCATGATATTAATTCTTTTAATTAATAATTAAGAAAATCAATGACTTTTAGAAAATGATTTTGAACTTCAAAATAATGCACTTGTGATGAATTTATTCACTGTTAGTTTTCATTAAATTTGATTAATATCACGAAAATTCACAAACCGGTATACTTATGACAAACGAAAAGTAAAACTTCAAATTGATATATTTGTCAATTGTCACGTATCATCTAATTCGGTAATTTGATAATAAAATTTAATGAAAATTAATAAAGATAAATTTATTATAGATATATCAATTTGAAATTTTTTTATGATATTAATTTTAGTTAAAAATGAGTGATTATGATGGATTTTCAATCCGTCTTAAAATTGATTTGGATGGAGCTGTGCGTCGAGATTCCTCGGTCCCCCACGAACTCATGTCCCGACACCAAATCAATCCTATCATCAGCTCTTTTTACAAGTCAAAAGCGGCAATTAGAGTGCCTTGAGAAGAACAGCCACAGCTAAAAAGCATGAAAAAAGCAGGGTTTGCTGATTATCTCACGTCTCCAAATTGATGTTAACGCCATGATTTGACACCGACACAGCACCGAGTCGCCCTAATTCAAGATAGATGCCCCTCGTTGATTTTAGCACCCCAAATTCTAACTTCGCTTTCTACGACACATACGTGAAAAGAAAATAACACGGCACGAAATCATTCGGCAGTTATGTATTACTCGTCTTAAAAGTTCAATGCAGCGATCGACCTGATTTTGACGGATTTGCGTAGGAAACCCTCATCTTGATTTGAGACACACGTTCTTGTTTAATTTAGCCTTCAAATTCTTATTTTCGATTAGTATTGTATAGAAACGTGATGATACGGGGTGAATCCATGGATGAAGTTGTCGTAAGTTTATCCCGAGCATGTTCTCTTTACTTGGGAAAACTTGTGCGTGGAATTAGGCTACGTCGATAGAAGAAGCCCCGTAAAGAATCGTCTGCGACTAGCAATTGAATCATATTGTCATGTTTTTACATGCAAAAGAACCGTGGCCAAGAAAAGCAACATTTTGAAACGAAATAGGGAAAAAGCCACAAAAAACCTCAAATTTTACCCCTTGTGACATATTTACCTTGAACTTTTTTTTGTGACACCAAAAATCCCAAATTTTATTATTTGCGACACATTTACCCCAATAAACATTGTCCATGGGCATTTTCGTCTTTTCTGATTTTTCTTTTTTTTTTCCCTTTTCGGAGAGGGGGGCCCTCGCAGGCGTCGGGCGAGGCTCGCCCTCACCAGATCCAAGGTCAGGCGAGCTGAAAATGCCCATGGACAATATTTATTGGGGTAAATATGTCACAAATAATAAAGTTTGGGGTTTTTGGTGTCATAAAAAAAAAGTTCAGGGTAAATGTGTCACAAAGATTAAAGTTTGGGGTTTTTGGTGGCTTTTTCCCAACGAAATATCGTAATCCTAGTGGATTGGGCTTGCGGTTGCAAATCGGTAAAAGGCCCCGCCAGGCCACGTATTTGGGGACACGTAGTATGCTGTGATTTTAGTCTTTGGACTCGTTCTCTGGATGATGGGTTTGGTCTGTTTTCTTGGAGTCCTTTCTTGCCCTAACTCGGCCCAACGACATGTCCTTCTTGATAGTAAGCGTGGTCGGAATCTACTGACTCCCACTAATCTCATAGAATGCACGCATATGACCTCGTGCGAGTAAGGGGGTGAGCATCAATCTTGGTTCAATACGATAGCCAAATTGGCCGGATCGATAGGCCGGTTCTCAAGTGAATCGGGTAGGTTCGCCGGGCTAAAAACCCATTGAGCCAACAAAGGCCAATCGGTTCCAAGGTTAATGCTCTAGACCACCAAGTAAAGTAGTTACATAGGAAAAGTGGGTATCGGGTAAAATTGATTTTAAACAAGGAAAAAAATATAAGAAGTTGTAGAGAAAGGAGATTCGATCTTAAATTATATATCTTGCAAATGAAAAAACAATTAACAATCCATTTCTTAGATCTAAAAGACATGCATCCCATGTTTGTCCAAAGGCTCTCGACTCAATTTCGGTTCTAAGATCCAGAAACTGGCCCGAAACAAGGAGGTTTTCGGATTTCTTTGTTGGAAATCAACCCATTTTAGGTTCAATCATCTTTGGTAACACGGAGTACCAAACTCAAAAGGCCGTCTTAGTCAAAATCAAATTTAGGGGGGGGGGGGGGGGCTTTGCAAAAAGTGAGCCACTTCGGGGGTTAATTGGAGGGATAATGATGCAAATGTCCACGAACTTTAGTTTAACGTGTGATATGTGATCAATGATTTTTTAATTGGTCTGATGTGGTCTTTGAATTTTATTTTAATACGCAATATCGTCCTTGAACTTTTGCTTTCTTCAATGTAGTTCCTAAATTTTTTATTTAAGTTCAATTGAGCCCCCGAACTATATGAAAATATTTAATGTCATTCCTGAATTTAAATTAATGAAACGATAACATTGAACATTTTTATATAATCTAGGGGCTAAATTGAATACCTATCAAAATTTCAGAAATCACATTAAATAAATTACTTATTTATATCAAATTTCAAGGATCATATCGAATAAATTAAATATTTAAAGACAACATTGCATGTCGGGTCAACGATGAGGGACCAATAAACCCGAAACCCAAATAGCATTCGGATAGGACCCGTCTTTCGCTCTCGGTTTAGAGAGTTCAAATATGAGTTCGAGTTTGACCCCTCTTCTCTTCTGCAATGCCTTGTTTCTGAGCGTGCGAGAGAGCGAGAGAGAGAGAGAGAGAGAGAGAGAGAGAGAGAGAGACGGAGGCTATGGTCGACAGCGGCGGCGGCGGCGGCGGCGCGTCGCTGCCGTCGGTGGGGCAGGATGCGCGGAGGCGGCGCGTGAGCTACTTCTACGAGCCGACGATCGGCGACTACTATTACGGGCAGGGCCACCCGATGAAGCCCCACAGGATCCGGATGGCTCACAACCTCGTCGTCCACTACTACCTCCACCGCCGCATGGAGATCAGCCGCCCCTTCCCCGCCGCCACCACCGACATCCGCCGCTTCCACTCCGACGACTACGTCCACTTCCTCTCCTCCGTCACCCCCGAGACGGTCTCCGACCCCGCCTTCTCCCGCCTCCTCAAGCGCTTCAACGTCGGCGAGGACTGCCCCGTCTTCGACGGCCTCTTCGGCTTTTGCCAGGCCTCCGCCGGCGGCTCCATGGGCGCCGCCGTCAAGCTCAACCGCGGCGATTCCGACATCGCCGTCAATTGGGCGGGTGGGCTGCACCACGCCAAGAAGTCCGAGGCTTCTGGGTTTTGCTATGTCAACGATATCGTGCTTGGAATTCTTGAGCTCCTCAAGGTTCACAGGGTATTAAAAGTTTCTCTTTTTTCCTTTCAATATCTCTCCCTCTTTGCACAATGCATATAGAGATGTACAGGTAATGCGTGGTCAGAAAATGTTGAGAGATGAACAATCTTAATCAATTCTGACCTAGCTGTGATGATGCTAGATTTTAGATATTTTTCCTATCGTTCTCAGGTATCCTCTGCTTTTCATGGAGTTTTATATCTTCATTTCTATCTTTTATTAGTGTTTTGGGATAGTTTAGATAAGGGCAATGTGCATATGAATTTCTCAGTTTGAGTATCTTGCTGCTTGACGAAATTAGTGAATATCCCTTGATGTTGTATACCTTTTTCTACCATCTCTGTAGGCTATAGCATGCTATTGAGTTTGCTATGTCCTTGGTGTGACTAATCACAACCATACCAATCATTTCGCCGGATCCCTTTAATTCAATTCATATGAATTTTGCAGCGTGTTCTCTACGTGGATATTGATGTTCATCATGGGGATGGGGTGGAGGAGGCTTTTTATACGACGGATAGAGTCATGACCGTGTCCTTCCATAAGTTTGGGGACTTCTTCCCTGGAAGCGGGCACATTAAGGACACCGGGGCAGTTCTTGGGAAGAACTACGCCCTGAATGTGCCACTGAATGATGGCATAGATGATGATAGTTTCTGTGGTATGTTTCGCCCCATTATTAAAAAGGTTATGGAAGTATATCAACCGGATGCCGTTGTTCTTCAGTGTGGGGCAGATTCACTGTCTGGTGACCGATTGGGATGCTTCAATTTGTCTGTGAAAGGTCACGCAGATTGCCTCCGTTTTCTAAGATCTTTTAATGTTCCCTTAATGGTCTTGGGTGGGGGAGGTTATACAATGAGAAATGTCGCTCGCTGTTGGTGTTACGAGGTCAGTGGCTTCATCTGTCTCTCTGTTGATTATATTACTTTGTGTAGCATTGAGGCGTTTACCGAAATCTTGTGTGTTGCTTTTGTCACACAGACAGCTGTTGCGGTGGGAGTGGAACCTGAAAATGACTTGCCTTACAATGAGTATTATGAGTATTTTGGCCCAGATTATACTCTTCATGTCGAGCCATGTAGCATGGAGAATCTTAATGCACCGAAAGATTTGGAGAGAATCAGGTTTGCTGGTCGCTTGTTTCTGATTATAGATAGAGTATACATAAATAAATGTTATGTCTTTTCTAGTTTTTGTGAACATTTTCTGGATACACTTCTACATCCACTCAACAGCTCATCCAGGAACAAAAATAAGAGAACAAACTCCTGATTAGTGGCGTTTGCAACTTACTTTCTATTTATAATATTCAGAGACTTATATGTGTCTTCTGGTTGAGATGAAGTTGTTGATCATTATTCGGAGAAGTGATATTGTGAATTGGTCTGTGAATATGGTGGTCTTGTTTCAGTCTCATGCACGCTGCTTATCCTATTGAATTTGTAAGTCTTGTACTTGTAAATAGGCGGGATTAGTTATTCATCGGCGAATCTTTTCCTGCAGGAGGTTCTAGAATTGTTTACTAGACACAGTGTCGCACAGTTGTTGGAGTCTTTTTTGAGAGTATTGGCTTTCTGAAGGTTGTCCATGCATTTGCTTCAGAAGTCGCAAAAGGTTGCTTGAAAATCCTCTTGTAATATGGAGATCGGGCTTCTTACTCTCTTGGAGCTGTTGAATACAAGCTAGCTTTCTAATTTGGAA
The DNA here is from genome assembly GCA_024500025.1 of Syzygium aromaticum. Lineage (NCBI taxonomy): Eukaryota > Viridiplantae > Streptophyta > Magnoliopsida > Myrtales > Myrtaceae > Syzygium > Syzygium aromaticum. Next base: position 28,733,987 of record CM044895.1, on the reverse strand, counting down.
AGCCTGAGAGTTTTTTTTATTTTTTTACTATTTATTTATTTATTCTCTTTTCAGCACACTGCTTTTTTTTTTAATAGTTAAGTTTTTTAGTTTGTTTGATATTTTCTACTTGCAAACAGAGGTTTTACTCTCTATTAGTTGTGTGTTGCAAAGAGAGCTAGAGAAACTAATACGAGCAAGCTGCACTGTCCTCAGGCAAGTAGTATGCTACTGGTAGTTGTGTATTTAGACCAGTCCTTTTGTTTTAGGAGTCCGTGGGGATAATTCTTCCATGGACTCATGAGAGTGCAGTTGAAATTGAACAAAACAGTAAGTTCCGAAGTATGTTGGGAGGCAATTCTCTGTCTCCACTCCTGGTGATATTTCTGATAGTGGATACAATTGCTCTATTTGTTTGCTGTTTTCTTGGAAAAAATTTTCGCTCAAGGTTTCTTCAATTTGTTGGTTTCAACTCCTCCGTACCCTTCAATAACCAGTCTAGGCATGCACCTGCATTTTAATTACTCTTATGATGCTAGGATGGAGTTTAATCTTTACGACGTTTTTCCCTCCATGAATTAGTTTTTGACAAGTAATGTATATGTATCTCAGGAATATGTTACTAGAGCAGCTATCAAGAATCCCCCATGCACCAAGTGTTCCTTTTCAGATGACGCCACCCATTACACAAGAGCCAGAAGAGGTAGGTTTGTTGGACCGCTGGACTCTTCCTAGATATTAATTGTCCTTTCGTGTTCTTCAGTATTGGATACAAAAAATCTGCAGGCTGAGGAAGATATGGATGAAAGGCCCAAGCAGCGCATTTGGAATGGTGATGATTATGAATCGGATGCTGAAGAAGACAAGAGTCGACATAGGTCATCGAATGCTGATGCTTTGCATGATGAGAATGTTGAAATGAGGTCAGACATTTCCTATATTTTGGTGTTGCAATCTTCCTGTAATCCAACTAGAAGCATCTCTACTTCCGTGTCTTTTTTTTTCCCAAGGAGGTGTAATCATGTTTTGGAAAAGAACTTTTAGGAGCTTATTGGGAGGCATTGGTGATTTATCTTCCAGTAACATTAAGTAATTTGGACTCCGCAAAGTCCAGTACTTGTATCACTAAGTTTCTATCCTCAAAGGGCTACTGAACAGTTCACCATGTAACTTGACACTAAAGTAACTATAAGATGAATTGTAATTGGGATAATCTTGGTTCCTTCATGAGGAAGACGGAGGAGCAACGAGAGTGGAAAAAAAGAAAAACAAGACTGGATAAACCATCTACAGCTACCTCTTGTCTTTGCATTTGTCTGCTAGTAAAACATACACTTTGTATCCTGACATTTGATAGGACCGACACTTTCTCAGCCGAAATGAAATTGATCGATTAATTAGTACCTATTTTATTGATCTCTACTTTGGATGTTCTCTCTTGATCCGCTCTCTCTCTCTCTCTCTCTCTCTCTCTCTCTCTCTCTCTCTCTATGCTGGTTGTGGGTGATCCATGACTCCAATAGTTATTTGAGTTTTTTGGTCAATGCAGGGACAGTGTTGGTGAAAACAGTGGGGGGCAAAACAAGTGAAGATCGTCCACCATCTTGACAACACCAGCTCTAATTCTTGTGTACTCTTGGGTCTTTCTGATATGCAACGCATGAAATTCTTTCTAGGTGAGGAGATAACCTTATGAAGCCAATAGAGTCTCTCCAATGGTCGGGCAACATTGGATGATTGGTGGGCCGCACTAGACGAGGCAGGATTTGATTATTTGATGCCGCACTGTATGTTGGAATAGGAAAGACCGAATTGCCGAGTGTAAATGAGACGTTTTCTCGTGTCTCCAGCTGATGTTGTTCGTTTCATTGGCTTATGTGAGATGGATTTACCTAGTTACCCAGATATGTCATTCTATCATCATACTGTTGTCGCATCGGTTCGGTTCCCATTTCGATCATCTTCGGTAAAATCTATCAAGGTTTGTGCAATTTATGCAGCAGCTACGCAACTGCATCACCTTTGGCCACAGAAAATTTCGTTCGTTTATGTCTCTAATGTTTCCTGATCTGCTCATTCTTCAGTGAAATTGGGAATGAATCTATAATACACTTGCGGATTGTCATTGTTATGAATTTGAGAACTCATCACATCGGTTGACAAAATTGGGGATTTCAGCTACGAATTTTGTTGGTCTTTATTTTCTCTGGTGTCTCCTCGGGTCGTAAATTGTTATCATCTTCGGTCCCTTGAGCTGCGCTCAACGCCAACGAGAAAAAGGATGTTGTCCCTCTCATCGCCACTCTCTTACCTCCTTCCCATTCCAAACACTCCTGCCTTCTTCCCCGTCGGACCCGCCCTTCCGACCGCTGCCGCCGGCCTCCGCCTGATCCCGCCGAAACGCCGCCGCCAATGTCTCTCTGCAGCCGCCACTCAGGACGACGGAATCCCCGCCGACGACGTCAAGACCCTGGCCCGGTTCAGGTCCCGCCACAACTACATCCGCGTGCTAGAGGTCTCCCGGAGGTGCGACCACCCCTTCGCCGGCTCTCGCCTCCTCCTCCTCGACTCCCCGGGCAACATCCACAGCATCTCCTTCCTTCTCAAGCCCCTCACCTCCACCTACCTCGACGTCTTCGCCACCCTGCCCCTCCTCCTGCCCCCCGGCCCCATCGGCGTCCTCGGGTTCGGCGCGGGCTCCGCCGCGAGGCTGCTCCTGGAGCTCTACCCCCGCGGGGTGGTGCACGGGTGGGAGCTCGACCCGGCCGTGATCGACGTCGCGAGGGAGTACTTCGGCCTCTCGAGGCTGGAGAGCGTCCACCAAGGTCGGATCTTTATCCACATCGGGGACGCGTTGAGGGCGAGCGCGAGGGATGGGTTCGCGGGCCTTCTGGTGGACTTGTTCAGCAAAGGCTGCTTGGTGCCGGAGCTGCAGGACCGGAGGACGTGGGAGCGGCTGAGGAAGGGGCTGAGGAGGGGAGGGAGGCTGATGGTGAACGTGGGAGGGAGCTGCGTGGAGGCGGAGGACGAGACCCGGGACGGGAGGGCGGTCATGGAGGAGACGCTGGAGGCGATGCGGGAGGTGTTCGGGGAGGAGCAGGTTCAGGTGCTGCGGCTCGGGAACAGGGAGGACGACAGCTCGCTCGCTCTCACGGGCCGAATGCCTGATCATGATGCGTGGAGGGCGGCGCTCCCCAAGCCCTTGAGGTGCTATGTCGATATGTGGAGGCCGATCGGCGGTCAGTACTCCGTCGGAGCAGGAGACGAGTAAAGAAGGTGGTGGTGCACGCCATGTGTTTGTGTTTATTCCTGTGCGGGAAGGAGCTGGAGTGCGACTGATCGTGTGTACTTGAATTTTGGACAGATCAGTGATGAAATGCAAACGCCCATTGCTTTGAATGGGCAGTATACTCTGTGTCTAGCGAGTTCGATAAGTTTAGCGTTTTTGGCGAGATCAAGGCTCCGTCTGTTTCACAGGAACAAAAAAATATATCTTTTCTTGTTTCCGATATTTGGATCATTGAGGAAAATGAGTTAAACGAAATATGTTTTTTTAGTCAACGAAAACTTGCTTGAATTTAGGAAAATAATTTCCTCTTAAAAAATTGGATGTCATTTTTCGAAATATGACTAGATATCAACGCTTAGACCCAAAACTCTACGTTTTGGCACAAAAATCCTAATGCTTGTTCCCAGGCATCCAGCACTAGGTCCTCAACGCTCGAGCCCGGGATCTAGGTGCCAGCGCTGTGGTCCATCTGGGTCAAACCTGAGACCTCAGTGTTCATGCTTGATAGCCTAGCACTCGAGCCTGGGCCCGCAAAGGTCGTGATCAGGTTTCTAGTGCTCAGGCCCGAGACTTAGGTGCCAATATCCCCGCTTGGATTACGCGCACCCAAGCCATGGGTCATTAATGCCTACACTTGAGAACTTGATGTCCGTGCTCGAGTCCCCGACACCCAGGCCTGGATCCATCAGGGATGAGCTTGAAACCCTAGTATTCGTGCTTGGATCCCTCACACCTGAGCCTTAGTCCATTAAGGTCGCAACTCGGGGACCCGAGTGCCCTTGCCCGAATTCTCGAGGACCTGAGCACGGGCACTGGGGTTCCATGCTTGGTCTCGATGGACTCAGACTTGGCCTTTCTCCATGGACCAAGGCTCGAGCACCGAGGACCCGAGCCCAATCACTGGGGACCCGGGCACTGGCCCTAGCATCTCGGGCTCAACCTCGATGGACTGGGGCTCCAATGTTAGATGCCTAGCTTGGCCTCTATGGACTCGAGCCTAGGCCTGAGCACCAAGGTCTTGCGCTCAGCTTTTGTTGACCAGGGCTCGGGTGCCAAGGATTTAGGCATGGGCAAAAAGGCCTTAGGTTGAGCCTCTATGGACTTGGGATCGATGCCTATGCTTTTGCTAGGGACCCAAGTGCTCGCGCCCAAGTCCTCCTGCCCGTGCTTATTTCCTTGACTGCCCTTGCTAAAGTTACTAACGTCTGATTTGATTTTCCTTTCCAAAACGATGGAAACTATTTTCTACTTCTGTTTAGGTTTCCGTCAAGTATTGAAAAATATTATTATTCTCTCGAAAAATGTTTTCAAAAAATATTATGAAACAAGGCTAAGAAAAACAACGAAAATGATTTATGGGTGCATTTTTCAGAACATTTCTCAACTGCTGGGCTTATACAGGAGTTGCATTAGCCGAACTAACGGCCCCATACACAGAGCCATCCTTAATATGAAGTGCTGCATTATAAACTTCCAAGTAACAAGCCCACATACTGAAGAAATCACTAAAGCTTTTAGTTTCTTGAGGTATTTGCTTCCCGATGGACGAGATGGCGTACAAGGTCACTGAATTGAACTTGCACTACTAGTATCTTTGTAATTACCATATCAAAAGAATACTCCTGATCTGCTTTTCATACCCAAAGACAGATGAGATGCTGCAAAAGCCTAATTACTCTCTTGTAAAGTCTTAAACATAGGGCCGATGTAAACATGAGGTTCCACTTTCCACAAAGAATCAGAATCTTGGGTGCAAGATTAAAGAGACAGAAAGTAAATGGAGCATTAAGGTTGGACTTTATCGACCTAGGGGCAGCTTTTTTCTGGGCATTGCTTTAGGCGCCCCTGACACATTTGCCAGATTAAGAAAACGTTAATCACCCCAAGGAGATGATGACTTGGTAAGAAAATTAATATCGTTTGGTGGTCCTCAGTTTGATGTGATAGTGAACAATGCAACGTGATGAACAAGTAAAATGTTCACGACTGCGTATAAGCTCATAGATGACATTCCTATAGGCAGAGAGGGGCGAGCTATGGATGATCTATGACTGCTTTGGTTCAGATGACCCACATGGAATGTTCGCTAGAAATCCGGCAGGCGTGCTTCGCTGGCAGTTGGTAGAGATAAGAAAGCAAGAGAAACGGACGAGGAAGAGGTAAAGTTGTATCTATCGGGTGTTTTCCATAGGTTTTTGCACTGTGATTTGATGCATATAGACCTTAGGCCATGAGCTGAAGGGGACATGACCACTTTTGCTTGGGTTAAACCTGAAGTACTATACTTCAGATGGATATCGGACAAGGATGCTATACAGTTGTTGGGTCCAGAGAGTCAGTTTGGATGATGTGGTCCTTTTCAAGCACTTTCGTAACGCCATGTAGATGGAGGATGTGAATAGAGAGACTATGAGGAAGTTTGGTTCAGTTTTGAGAAGAGGTTTTGAACCTTTAAAACCCCTTAAGGAAAATATGAGGTGTTTGGTTTAGTTTTTGGAACTTCATTAGCTAAATGTTAGCATATGAAATGATACAATAGCGATTTAATGACTTTTTTTTCTTTTCAATATTGTCCTCACTGATAATTATGTATTCAACTTTTGCCCAAAAAAATACTATTCATCTTCTTCCTCAAGCTGTCTTCGCCGGAGCTGCTGTGGATCGAGTGACCCAGATCTGGCCGACCACGGTCGTGCGACCTTGTGTCACGCATCCTTGACATCGCGCATCCTTGGCTTGCCCAGGTAGCGGCCGTCCTTGGCGAGCCCAGGTGACGGCTACTTGGGTTGCGCGACCTTAGCCAGGGGCCACCCGACCTCGGGCGATTGCCATCGGCACCAAATTTGGCTCGTCAGTGGTCGCCTGACCTCGGACGACGGTTGCCGGTGCCAAATCTGGCTCGTCGGGGGCTGTAGCCCTTCGCCGGTTCCGGTGAAGGGTAGAGTAACTTTGTTTTTTAATAAAAAAGAAAATTCACAAAGCCTTTTGTAAAAAAAATTTACCAAATACTACTTGGGTCAAAGTAGCTTTACAAAGAATCTTTTACTAAATGCCATTTACATTTCTCCAAAGGATTTTAACCTAAATGTATTTACATTCCTCCAAGGCTCATTTGCAAAATTGAACCAAACAGGCCCTATATCTACGGGAATAGCCTAGTTGAAAATCTCTTGTTCTCCTACCAATTGCACAATGAATGCTCTAGCTTACTCTTCTAATGAATAACAACAGAGTACCGGGATAATATTCATAGAATTCTATATAAACACTTTAAAGCCGTGGCTTTTAAATGAGTGAATCATATTTAAGAATTCAATCACTTTTATCATATCAATATAAGTTAAAGTTGAAGACAAAATTCAACTTAAAATCTCTAAACTTGCCTGTATTTTTTTATTAGGTTCTTGAACTTTTAAATCTATCCAATCAAAATGTTACTTGCATAACTTTTTAAATTAACTAGATTTAACTGTTTGCTAGAGTTGGCAAGAGTCCGACGTGAAAAGCTTAGGCAAAATGTTTCATGTCGAGTAGTCTTTGGTCATGGTCTTCATCTTTGGAGCTTTAAGTCCCGCACATAACCAAATTCATTTTTTTCCTCCAAAATCTGATATCGGCTTCTACGGATATATCTACTCTTTGACTAATTAGCTTTGGAGTCAGAGGTACTTGATCAATTAGAAGTATCAGCAGTGGAGTTTTATTTTTCCCAGTTAATACAGATAAGAGAGCAAAGATCGATTGGCAAAAATTATTTTAGCAAACTTTTTAAGTCAGAACTTCATATTTCTAATGATAAGGTGCACATGTTCCATATAGTTTGACAAAATAAAATTATGGAGTACACAAAAGAGACATACTGACTAGAGGGTCCTTATCCGAATGACCTCCACATGGGGATTGGTGGAAACCCTAATTCCTGGGGGAAAGAAGAGAAAAGGGAGAAGGATGGGGGTGTGGGTGTGTAGGCACATAGCTAGGCTAGGGGCCAAAGGACAAAGGCCAACTAAAGATGGTCGGGGCTACTGAAAGGGACTCACATTACCATTTTACCAAATAGTTCTCTTGACAACTAGATTTCTCCTTCTGCGAAGGCCCCACTCACCATCACCATTTATTACATACATATAGACCCCTTCCTTCTTAGGATGCCCTTTTGCATTTTGTGATCTCTTGTTACCGCGTGCACATCATCATTCAATATCATCGATAAAATTGTTCAAAAAATCTTAAATCTATTGTACTTTTATCAATTCAATTTTAAATCTTTTAAATTTACCAATTGAGTCCTAAACCTTGACACTTCTTATCAATTGAATCCATCAGACTAATTTTGATCTGAAATTACTGAGGTAGATGCCGGTCGGCTACGTGGCGCTGATGTGGACATTTTTAAATAATATTTTAAATATTTTATGATTTTTTTTCCTTTTCTTTGTTTTTTTTTTTGGTTTAGAGTTGACCGGCGAGGGTGGCTAGCCGACCCTTGCCGCCCGCAGGCTGGGGCCGGCGACCCTCGCCAGTCCCAGGTGAGGGTTGGCCAACCCTTGTCAGCTCTGAATGAGGGCATCACGGCCCTCGTCGACTCTGGGTGAGGGCCGCAATGCCCTTGCCTAAAGCCGACAAGTGTCAATCTATCACCCTCACTGGCCAACTCTAAATCCAAAAGAAAAAACAGAGAAAAGGAAAAAAGAAGAAGAAAAAAACCATAAAAATTTTAAAAAATTATTAAACTATTATTTAAAAATGTGCACGTCAACGCCACATGGCCGGTAGCATCCATGTCAGTAATTTCCGGCCAAAATTGATTGAACGGACTCAATTGGTAATAAGTGTAGAGATTTAGGACTCAATTGGCAATAAGTGTAAATATTTATGACTAATTTGCAAACTTAAAAGGTTTATAACTGAATTGGCAAAAGTGCAATAGGTTTAGGATTTTTTGGATAATTTTCTCCAAGATCATCATATTCAGCTATAATTAAACGATTATTTAGATTTGTTACTTTTGATTTTATACCCCGGTGTAAGTTTAACCAAAGGGTTGAAATTGAGTTCGGTACATCAGGAAGATGGTATTCTTAGAGTTCAGGTCGTTATTGAGAAACGTGATTCGATATTGTTTTCACATGTATTGACTTCAATTATTAGGGCTTATAATTCGAGTAGTAGGTTTCTCGATCTTCTAGTTGTGAGAAAGAAAATGCGTTGAAATCTAAATTATGAAAATGAGAAACTTTGGACTATCCCCAACGATTCATATTCGGGAAGCTTGGCTGGGGAGAATATTAAGTAGGCACAGCACCAATGCTCTGTGTAGATTTCGCTGTTCAGCATGCAATCAATTAAAGCGTTTAAGTCAGCCCGCAATAACATTTCCCATTTTGGAACGAGAATGAGATTCACTGATCATGCGAATAAGAAGCACAAACATTTTTCTTCTATTTCTTTTATTTAACTATGGGATATACTTTAATAAATTGAGCTTAATGAAGAGCTAGGTTAAGGTGTGAGAGCCGCTACATATAGGCACAACTTTAGCAAAAAACCCCCTTCCGGTTACAACCCATCATAGCCTACACATGTACACAACCATAGCATAGGGTGTCCTTTTAGTATTCTATCAAAAATTCTGTCACTTGTACACATGTCAGTAGAATCCTGTTGACGTCTCCATCATCTATTATCGAACAATACTTTGGATGAACCCGTGATGGTACCTTCCCATTACATGATCTTGCAACAGTCCATCTTCTGAGTTCACCTTTCATAGATTCACCTGGGAATAGGAGTGGAAGGAGGGTATGGAGTTCGCCGGACAAAGTCAAGCATTCATCAATCGCGGGGTCAGAGGATTCAAAGGATTTGGTTCTCAATACAGTATATCTATTCGTACATACATACATGCAGCGTATTCATTTTTTTCTGCCTTAAGTACCTATCAATTTGTAGGACAACATTACATACGTGGACATCCTGTTAATGATATTGCAAACATAGTCAATTAATTCAAGAAGTTTGCACGGTCCTATTATTTTGGTTTTGGTTTGCAACAAGTCATGTTGTTTGTTGATTAGTATATCTTGTTTTCTCGTATAGTTGATGAAAATGGTCGTCATATCGTCAATCTCCAATATGACAAAATGATAAAACATTAGCCCGATGTTATAAGTATCGCAACGATAGGATATTCATTATGGTTGTGTGTGAGTATTGAGGATTCTCCCTATTATCCGATTCTTTAATATTTCTTCTTAGATTAATCATGACAAGAAGAATAAGCTATAAGGAAAAAACTTGCTTATCAAGTTATAAGTATCTATAGGTCTGCTTTAGCAAAAAAAAAAAAGTACCTATAGGTCTGTTAAGTGTACTGTGGTTTCACAAACTTCCATCTAGGACAATGACCCTTTGTCGCAGACGTAAATGCACAATCAAAAAGGTCAAAAAGATTCAAGCAAGAAGCAGTAAGAATTAAATGTTTCCCTTCTCTCTTTCTTGCCCATTCAGCACATCCTAGTTCACCAGAATATATGCATATATAGAGGGGGGGTCTAGCATTGGAGTTTTAAGAAGCCCTAGCGAATTGACAGATGAAGAAAAAAATTGTGTGTTTCATCCCAAGAGACAGTAGAAAAGGGGAAATGGGAAGCATAGTGAGCACAGGCTCAACATCTTGCAGTTCTGAGGGTGTGCCATTTGCATTTACAGGGGATATCGATTCGAAGGCCTCAATGATTTTTCTATTATTGTTCATGGTTCATTGTTCACCCTTTTTGACTATTTGAATGGGTCATTGTATTTCAAGAACACTGCTTAAAGTGTTGAAAAGGATAGGAAGAAAAAAAAGAAGCTAGAAAGCTGCCCCTAGTTCGAAAAATGAGTGGCAGATTGACGGATCACCATACTATGTAATCTGGGTAAATGTAACTGAGATGTGCAGGACAAGTTTACTAAATTGAATGGTGGGTATTTGTTTGTAAACATGTTTGAATAATTTAATAAAAAGGAGATGTTAAAAGAGTGCCCCTTAGACATTTGTTAAGCCTTATTCACTATGTTTTGGAAATTTAAAATTTATTTTTGAAGTAGCCGACTTAATTAAAATCGGTAATCCTTTCATTTCTAAAGAGTATCGGAAAACTTTATTCTCATTTTTAGTTAATTCAACTAATACAGCTGGGACAATTGTTAAACATATATTTAATAAAGTATTAGTACACGATATTAAAAAATTTACACATATATCAACTTTTAAGATGACATAAAAATTTTCAAAATTTTTCAATATCATTCGAATTTAAAATTGTATTTTTTTTGTTTGAACGAGAAAGTCAATAGAATTTGTCAAACTAAAAGGGCCTTCAAATGAGTTTCCTAATGAATGTACTATGATTGCCATATTAATATTAACATTATATTAGAAAGAAAAGTTGAGACCAAATCAGATTTTTACTGCCACGAGAGAATCGATGAAAATGGAAAATATTGACCCCCTACCATACATATAAGAATATTAAACACATGAATTTTTTTTCTCTGTTTAAAAAGAATTCAAACTGTCAAATCTACTTATTTATCCCATAAGTATTTCGTCAATGATTGACGAAAACATCGCCATGCAAAAGAAGAAGAAGAAGAAGATGCATTCATAGTCATGAATTTATGAGCTACTGGGTGTCTTACCAACATACATATTCTTGTGGAATTCACTCTTTTCTTTTTGGGCTGTCAGAGGATCAAAGTAACACACGAACATCAAATTTGGCTGATGATTCAGCAATAGTATGGATGAAATCATTGGTGCACCATCAAACCATTAATTTGTAAGTGTGACCGGTTCATGAAAGAAAATTTGATATTGGAACAACTGATTTGTGCAATTAACCCATCTTTCATAATTTAAGTTTTTTTAATGGAATTGAGTCCCACTAACGTTGATGGATCCGGATTATCCCCTGGGTGATCTTCGGTACTTAGACAAACATTGTACTCTATGTGCACAATGGACGCTTTTGTTTGGCCTCTCTGCACATTTCATTCGAGAAGAAGAAGTTTTATAATGGGTTTCATCTAGTTGGGTTGAAAACGATTGTTAAATATAGTGATATGCTACATTAATTTGATTTGACTAGCTTGACAGCCATGATTTTCAGAAGAACAAGCATTGATCAAGGGAATACTATTTTGACAAGTCATGGTTCTATAATGAATTTTTTTGAGGCTTGACGTCTCCCTGCTTATATTCTCTTCAACCCTTGCATGTGGGGATGCATACACTGTCTAAACGCACGAGGATTAGAGGGGGGTGGGGGGAGAATCAGGAAATGAAAGGTCATCCCCCACACACGCATGGCTGATATTATTATGAGAGGGAGGGCTATAGTCACTCTTTTCTGCTCTAGGGTCTGTACCCTCTCATTTATTATTACCCTTTGTCTTTTTTGGCTTCGAATTCCTTCCCCATCCACTAAAATGCTCTTTGCCTCCACCTCTCTCTCTTCTCTCTCTCTCTCTCTCTCTCTCTCTGTCTCTCTCGCTTTGCTTTTTTGGTGTGTGATTGATGAATTGGCATGACTATTTGCCTTCCTCTACGCTACTGCCCAATTAGGGTTTCATCATAAAAATTTGCTCTCTCAGCATTAGAATCTGTCTGCAACAAATTTCATCCTTTCCCCCATCGTTTTCTAAGGTCACCTTTTTATCTTGGAACAAGGAAAAATCTCCTGAGAGAGATCCTACAAGGCAAAAGGTACAGTTCCTTTTTCCTAATTTCTTTTGATCAAGTAGACCTTGAACTAGCTATGATGCAGGAAAAGATCATGAGTTATAGCCATTCTTCACCGGCTAAGGTTGAAGTTTCTGGGAAACTCTGGAGCATAAAAAAGACTAAAAATAGCTAGGTATTCAGACACATGCTTGGAGTTTCTTAATTAGGGATTTGCAATGTTTAGGTGCTAAAATTTTTTTGCTGAACTTTTATGTTATAGGGAGATGCAGAAACAACTGTTTATTTTAACTAACTCTCTTTTTTGGTCAGATGTTTTAACTAATTTGAGCAAGATTGAATTCTCTAGCTGAGTTATGAGCAGCATATGCACACAAATAGTTCTTCTGATCTGAAAGACACTTGAGCACCAGAGAGAGAGAGAGAGAGAGAGAGAGAGAGAGAGACCTGCTGAATAGTAAAGTGGAAACAACAAAAGCCAAAAAACAAAAAAACAAGATAAGAAACGAAGATGTTCTAGTTCTTATCAAGAGCAATAGAGGAAAGCCAATAAAGAATGTTCAGACTCGGGAAATTCTGGGTTGGCATGAAGTTACTATTTTTCTTGAAAAGGGTACATTTGGAAATGAAGCTTGAGGTTCACACACTTCAACCAGGATGGATAAAACTATTCAGCGTTTTTCTCTTTTGATTACTTGTACTTATATGCTTCACTCATCAGCCATCCTCTGTAACCCTAGAGCGACGGCTTTCTCATGTAATCTCTCACTATAAGATTTTTAGCAAAAAATATCTCTCACTATAAAAGTAAACAAAACGATGGAGTCAAGCCAGGCGAATGGACTCAAAGAAAAAGACGCACTAGCTAATTGGAAGCTAAACCATATATGTTGCATTCAAACTACATACGATGGTTCTTGAAATTGATGAAAAATGTGTGCTCACAAGAATCGGTGGATTGTAGAGACATGTCATCATCCAGCTCTTACAACTCCCCCTGTGCTGCCTGCAAATTCCTGAGGAGGAAGTGCATGCCGGGTTGCATATTTGCGCCTTACTTCCCACCGGAGGAGCCTCAGAAGTTCGCCAACGTCCACAAGATCTTTGGTGCGAGCAATGTGACCAAGCTGCTAAACGAGCTCCTCCCACACCAGAGAGAGGACGCCGTGAACTCACTAGCTTATGAGGCCGAGGCGAGGGTCCGTGACCCGGTCTACGGCTGCGTTGGTGCCATCTCCTTCCTCCAGAGGCAGGTCCAAAGGCTCCAGAAGGAGCTTGACACGGCCAATGCCGATCTCATCCGATACGCCTGCAACGGGATTCCATCCTCAGCAGCCATTCCCGGGGGCAATAATCCAGTGCAACCTGTTACGCTACGCCAAAGGGCAGCTCCGCTCGAGTTTGGTGGTGTTGGGAGGCCAATAGGCAATGAAGGAGGAGGGGCATTTTATCAAGCTCCTCTTCCTCCTTATCCATTTCCTTATCCTCCTCCTCCATGGAATGATAGCTTTGGAGGGGAATTCAATGGAGGAGGAGGTAATATGTGAGAAGTCAATAGGACCAGCCCTAATGAGGAAGGTGATATCCATCAACCATGTGCATACCTACTTGGTTATGGATTTTATAAATTGAGGTTTCTGTTCAATTTTTATTATATATATTTGGAGTCTTGTAGTAGCTATAGCTTTTAGACCATTTAACATACTGCTCATTATACAAGCAATAAGTTTTGTGGGGGTAACTCGTATTAATGTGTCAATCCCTGTTAAACCTAGCTACAGAAACTAGCTCAAGGGAGAGTATTGTTGAGTAGCTATATATGTTTTAATTGCTTATATTATAATTGCTAGCTGTTCCAAAGCATGTGCCTGCGGAATTGCAGTTTTCTATATCATTGTTTATATATTCTTTAAGCTTGTTCACACACTTACAAGACTTTTTTAATCATATATGCCAGTATTCTCATCTCTCTTTCTGCGCTATGTTCTTGAGGACCACTGTGATTATTATCACTTTCTGATCAGATCTTTGAGCATTCATAAAGCACAAGTCTTCAACTTCAACTCTTATAGCTTCAGCATATTCCTGGCATGATATTCTCGTGGCTTTTCATTCAGTTATGCGTCTTTCTCATGAAAGGGGAAAAAAAGCAGGTTTCGAAAGTGTGAATAATTGTTATTGTAGAGAAGACCCTTTCAAAAAGATTGTGTGAAGTTTTTGAGAGGGGGGGGGGGGAATGGAAATGCATTTCGCTCACAAATTTTCTCTGTGTCCTCTCGTGACTTTGCCTAAAATTTTGTCTGCTCTATATATTGAAAGAGGTCGCTTCATTTTTTTTATTTGATTTATTTTCTCAGTGACACTGGGTAGCTTTGTGGAGGGGGAAAAGGAACATTGACTTCCAAGTTCTGAAATTCTAGAGGCAAAAAGAAAAGAAAGGTTCACGAAAGTCCAAATCTGCACAGTCGTCACAGTTCCTACCCTTCCCTTACCTCATAATTCCCTGCAAGAGTTTTCAGGCTTTTCATACCCCATATAAGAATCCAAGTTAAAATCAAAATAGAATATAATGTCGCCATCAACTATAAACCGCAGTTGATTTCTCTCTCTCTCCCTCTCTCTCCCTCTCTCTCTCCCTCTCACTGTCTGTCTTCTCTCCAGTGCGCGTAAAAAGCTGCAGCTTTATTACGTGCATGCTTCTCTTACACATTTTCTTGGCCAGTTCGCATGCTATGCTCCATCGTCTGCTATTAGTAAGCATGCAAGTATTGGCCAACTGAGAAGCCAATAACAAAAAGGGACATGCTTCCAAGCAAAAACAGAACTAGGGTTTTTATCTGCCTTCAAGAGAAAAAGAAGATCTTTCCTAGGTAGGCTTTTTCTTTCTCTATTTGAGGTTTGAAATGCTCTTGATCCACAAAGTTTATTAGCATGGTGTTCCTTTTGTGCATCCTTTTCTTTCTACAACACAAACCCACACGCTAGTTGACCATTTCTTGTTCCTTCTTCAACCTTGCCAGGTACACACACACAGTATCTCTCTCTCTCTCACTAGAAAAAATATTTGTCTCCAAGGAGATTGAAAAGAGTACCGAAACTATACTAAAATCATTAAGTCAAAATATAGAAAGTGAAAATCTGTATGACTTGGTAATTTATAAGTAGATACATACATAATAAGTGAACCCTATTTTTTTTGTCGAAAAGTGAACCCTAATTAACCATGTCTTTTGTAACTTGATTTTACCATATAAGAAAAAAAAAATTGAGAGAGAAAAAAAAAGGAATAGAAAATGAGCAACATGGTCCTTTCACATCTTTGCCTGTAAAACTGTTCTCTTGATTTGTCGGGGCTTCTGATCTCTGCAAGGTTTATTGAGAGTCATGTCTCCAATTCATCAATTTCTCACATTGTCAAGAAAAAGCATGAACACACTGCTGCAAAAATTCTTGCCCCCACGAAAGTCCCACTTTTGGATTTCGCTTTGCCTCGAGCTTCGAAAAATAGAAATTTTGTTTTTTTTTTGAGTTAATACCATAAAAAATTCAAAATTAGTATACTTATGATAAATTTATCAAAAATTATTTTTTTAACCACAAAAAACCTCAAACTGGTATATTTGTGATAAATTTATCCAAAACTAATTTTTCGACCACTAAAAACCTCAAAATGATACATTTGTGATAAATTTATACTCTGTTAAATTAAAATAATATAAAAAATAACAAATCCATATATTTACGATAAACGGAGGGTAAAATTTCAAAGTAGTACATTTGTTACCTGACTTGTATTATTTAACTTAGCAAAATAACAGTAAAATTTAATGAAAACTAACATAAAGAATTTATCACAGATGTAGTAATTTAAATTTTTAGTAATCAAAAAATTAATTTAAAATAAATTTATTATATATATAAATTTGAAATTTTTCGTAATACGATTTTTGTTTTCCCCTCGAGTTATAAGCTGCATTCAATAAAAGAACTTCGTACTTATTTAGATAAATATTTAAAGTATTGGTCACGTCGTTCCCTGAGAAAAACCGACAGTTTTCTGTTGTTCTAGAATCCATCAAATGTTCTCAGGAAAGACGTGGAGAGACGCAAACAACGTACTGTTTCTCAGATATTTTTCAACAGTTCTAGCTGCCAGTCCAATAAATGTACCCAGTAAACACCCTCTTTTAAAACAATTTGTACCCGAGTGCGCTCGCACGTCTTAGGTTATGTTCTTGATGTGCCAGGAATTTCTGTCTAATCCAATTTCCCCCAAATCTCTCTCTCTCTCTCTCTCTCTATCGAAATGCACATTTGCCGTTTTTTTTAGCTAAACCTCAGTGAGTTTTCACGGATAACTTGGAACTAACACACTCATGGAAATATACTATATGCTATACATTCGCTCATATACTTCCGTGGGTACATGATATAAATAGGGGTGTGCATAGGATTAATGTAAACTCATTTGAAAGCATTGTCTGAGTTTGTTAAAATTACCATATTGTTTCTCGGAAGTATGATCATTTGCTCCGCTATGAGCAATGGAAGAAATTCCAATGAGGCAATCTCCAAATACTAAATACCGGCATAGGCTTGTTGAGTATCATGTATTATATCTCTTACTATATGATATCATAATACTAAATGCCCTAAAAAGGATCCCATTTAGTATATCTCTTCTCTTCTCCTTCCTTCCTCTCACTTTCGCCGAGCAAGAACCAGAATTAACTTGCTCTCAAATGAACAATATTAGAACTTCTTTTGGTTATCAAGTAATATTTATATTGAGCCTATCATTCATAATCAACTGCTTTTTTGATGCATATGTACTGCAAATAGTTGAGATGATTTTTCATAATTAGCTAGAAGAAGCGAATTGAACATATCTCTTGTCCCATTAGTTACCACTCTCATCGGGAACTTAGTTGCCCACTAAACATGGACGTGGCCTCCTTATCTAGATGAAATTGAGATAACCCTAATTTTTCAATGCATGTGTTCGAACTCATATCTTTACTCGTAAATTGCAATTTGTTTTTTTTTTTTAGAGAGAGATTTGCTCCAAATAAGGTAGGAACAAGGTAGCTCCTTCCTCTAGTGTGGACATCAATATTAATTGTTATAAAGGTCAAAATTTCACATAAATGGATTAAGGGTACCTGCAAGAGATTGAATGGATCAATGGAAAAACTACCGCGTCATGCGAAGAATAGGAACGAAGGTGGCTCTTATTCAAAAGCCGGAATTAGACATTTTTTTATGACCCAAATAAAAGAAAAAGGGAGTATCTCAATCATGATAAAGAAAATTGTATAGATTTTGCCGCACCAAGCATTGGCATTGCCGAAGGTTTATGCTACCAATCATTGACAATGCAATGCCCCGGTGCGACACCTCCATATACAACGCCGACCTAAATCCAAGTGGACCGTCCTTGGACATCAGATCTTCTGAACCAACTTTAAATTAGCTTAACCAGAATAAATTCAATGAATATGAGGACGGTTTAGATCAGGATCGCATACTTAATTGGATCTCCCTCACCTACCATTTCAGCTTTAGATCACGCCACACCACATTAAAGGACACATCCCTGTCGATGTATTCACTTTCAAATCTTTTCTTCCGAGATTGCCAATGATGATGGCTATGATGGCTCCCATCAGGTGATTCATAAACTAACCGGACATTATCAGCTTTGATCAATTTGATCTTTTGGCGATAAATATTCTGTCTTTTGGCGTAGGACTTGTTAATTGAAAAGCTGCGATACGTACAGATCTTGGAGATCTGAGAATATGAAGGATAAGGTATTCGATGGGTAGAAATATGTGCTCGTTCCCCAACCTTTTTCGTGAGTGGGGAATTTCAGGGTTTATAGTAATGTGAATGTATCGACCATTAATTAATTAAGTCAGAGAATAATACCCTCTTTTTTAAGAGGGCTAAATATGCGAGGTTGGTTGACCAAACCCTAAAGAGAAACCTCGTAATGCTATCGGAAGCAATTAGATTACACTAGCATCTCAAGTCAGCTAGGTGACAAAAACACATACATTCACGAACAAATCATATCTATAATTTGGCTTTCCTTGGTTAAAATAGTTGAATATCTTTAATTTATTTTCCTTATTGCCAAGTAAAAGTTTTCGTTTTTTTTTTTTGTCTTTTGGGTGATCGATTGTAGGAAAGGTTAAACCCTAGATGGCCATTGGCCGGTCATACATCTAAATGGTGTCCACCTTTAAGTTGATTTTCAGCATGGTCTAATTTTCTTATAATCAAGCCACGAGAAAAATTTGTTGACAATCTCTTATCCATGTTGTCGATCGCTTGCTTCTAAATGAAACAAGGATGTGTAATCTAATGTGCGAAAGTTAACTCATGTACAATCCACGACGAGACTAAATCAATAAGGTCGCAACATTGGAAATGAATTTCACTTAATCGACTACAATGCCTTCTCATTATTATTTTTTTCTAACAGTCCCTTCTCTTCAACATGCAACTATGTAGGTTTTTTTAGGGGAAATTATCCGATTAATTTTAAGTCTATTGTATGAATGTTAATTCAGTTCTAAAATTTCTAATTTTACCAATTCAATCCTTCCAGCCAATTTTTGCTGAAAATCGCCCATGTGGCAGTCTGCCATGTAGGACGATCAGCAATGACCGAACCGTCACATGGGCGATTTCCAGCAAAAATTAACTAGAAGGAATTATCAAAATCTTGTGTAAAAGTTTAGGATTAAAGCGGGAAATTTAAAAAGTTTAAAATTGAATTGACATCCGTGCAATAGGTTTAAGAATGATTGAGTAACTTTCTTGGTTTTTGGATGAGGTAATATTTACTGGCTCCATAAATATTTTGAACTCAAGATAAGTTCAATTCATCTCAACTATTGTTTACTTTCTTCTAATTATTACTAGGAATAAGATTGGTTGGCCGACAGAAACATAAATAAAGCAAGGCCCAAGGATGTGATCCGTGGGCTAGGCATGGAAAGCGTAGTCGCGGAACTCTTATGTGTTACTTTTCAACGTGTACCAACCAAGACCATCGGCCAGCATCATGTGCAATGAACATATAATTTGAACCTGAATGAAACAAGCAAAGTTCAAGGATGAGAACCGCATTAAAAAACAGTGGATTCAAGTTTCAACTCTGACGAGCGAAAGAGAGAAAGAATTCCATAGCATGGACTTCCCGAGAGAACAGAAGATCTTCTTGCCGGATCATCATCCTATGTGGTATGTATCTTTTTCTTTTATCCAATTATCACTTGACACATGTCTTTTGATTTGGAATAAAAAAAATTGAAAATTGACTATGACCAACATTTTTCTTTAGGTAGAACCTATACGGAATCTGGAACTGTTCACCCTGATTTGAAGAGAACTGGAAGACGACAGAGGAGGGGACGACCAAAAAAAGAAACACTAGGAGATCAACAAAAAAATTGCTCCTTCTGTCCATGGCTGAGTCGCTCGCGGCCAGTTCGCAAAGATGACGGAGGAGGTGACGACTAGATGCCACAGTGCTCGGCCTAGGCTACAACGCTGGCGTCTTTGCCGGTGGCAACGGCGAGGGATGCGAAGGTTGGGTGGTTGTGGATGGAGGAATAAGAGAGAAATGGTAGGTTAGGTTGAGATACTAACTATGATTGGGCTCCTGCGGAAGGAGTGAACTCACCTCTGGCGTGGCGACCATATTGGGGTTGGAGGGCTTGTGAATGGAGGTTGTGGCAGATGGAGGCTGTGATTGACATGAGCGGCCAGAGCAGTGTCCACGACCGAGGAGGGAAAAAAGAAAAAAAATTAGACTTTTAATTTGTTTAAGTCGATTCTACATCAGAACATATGTGTCCAGTGATAATTGGACGAAAGAAAAAAATATATATACACCACGTAGGATGATGATCTGAAGAGAAAAAACCACTGAATATTTATTCCTAAGAGAGACTATATGGATTTATACCAAGCCTAAACCAGCAACCTTCAATATTGTTTCCCATGCCACTTGCAATCCAACATGTGATCATGATTGTTTGGCTTACAAAAGTAATCTTTCATAAGTCAACAATATTTTGCATCAATCAGTACATGAGTATCCAGAAACCCTAAGACTTACCCGAGTATTATGTTTGTTTCGGTTTAATTAAGGGCTCGTTTGGTAATGTGCCAAACAGTAAAAATTTCTGTTCTTTTGTTCTCAGAAATAGTTTAGGAACAGATATGCGTTTGGTAAACTTTTTGTTCCCGGGCACATTTTTGCAAAAATTTGTGCCCAAAAATAGTTTTGGAAGAGAAACAATGAGTAAAAAAAAGTTGTTTCTTATTTCTTGGCATAATTTTGAGAATGAGTTATTTTTCTTCTTTTTCTTTTTTTTCTTTTCTTCTTTGTGTTGTTCTTTTCTAGGCTGTGGCCAGTCGCCGATGGCCATGAAAAAAAATATATTATTAATAAAAAAATATTTTATTGGCCATGGCCGGTGATATGGTAAAAAAAAGGAAAAAAATATTATAATAAAAAATATTATTAATAAAAAAAATATTTTACCGACCATAGCCGGCGACCAAGCCATGGGAAAAAAAGAAAAAAATATATTATTAATAAAAAAATATTTTATCGGCCATGGCCGGCGACCAAGTCATGGGAAAAAAAGGAAAAAAATATTTAAATAAAAAATATTATTAATAAAAAAATATTAATAAAAAAAATATTTTACCTGTCATGACCGTTAACTAGGCCATGGGAAAAAAAAAGGAAAATAAATATTTTAATAAAAAAAATTATTAATAAAAAAAATATTTTACCAGCCATGGCCGGCAACTAGGCCATGGGAAAAAAAAGAAAAAAAGTATTATTAATAAAAAAATGTTAATAAGAAAATATTTTACCGAATATGGCCAGCGACCAGGCCATGGGAGAAAAAAGGAAAAAAAATATTTCAAATAAAAAATATTATTAATAAAAAAAATGCTAATAAAAAAAATATTTTACCGACCATGGCCGGTGACCAGGCCATGGGAAAAAAAATATTTTAATAAAAAAATTATTTTACCGGTCATGGCTGGCGACTAGGCCATGGGAAAAAAAAGAAAAAAATATTTTAATAAAAAAAATTCATAAAAAAATATTTTACTGGCCATGGTCGGTGACCAGGCCATGGAAAAAAAATTAAAAATATTTTTACAAGCCATGGCCAAAAAAAAGAAAAAAATATTATTAATAAAAAAATTTTACCGGCCATGGCCAAAAATAATAAAAAGATTATTTTTGAATAAAAGTATTATTAATAAAAGAAATTTTTTACCTGTCATGGCAAAAAAAAATTAAAAAAATTATTTTTAATAAAAGTATTATTAATTAATAAATATTTTACCGGCCGTGGCCAAGAAGGAGGAGAAAAAAAAGAAAAGAAAGAAATATTAAAATATTATTAATAAAAAGAAATTTTATGCCGTTACCTAACGCATTTATTTTCTTTTACTATTTCAGGAATAGAAATTTTGAGCCGTTACCAAACGCTTTTAAATGCTCAGAATCAGTTTCCGGGCACAGAAAAAAAAAAATCATTTTTGTTCAGAAATTGTTCCCGGGCACAGAATGGTTGTCAAGCACAACCTAAGTTGCTGGATTCACGGAGCGAGAAAAACCACAGTTTTCGCATTTTATCTTGCGTCCTTTGCAATTGCAAGAGTGAGGAATTGCCCACTGTACAAGGGACTAGAAAGAATTTTTATGTGACAGACGGTTGTATTGTAGATGTGGGAAAATAAGCCAATCGCTTTTTGATAAAGCCATCGCACGTCACATTAAATAAATAATTTGTTTTTAAGCAACCGTGACCGTTTTTAAAATAAAGTGAAGTCTTCATATCATGTTATATAAACAAAGAGAAATTGCCACACAGAATACACAACAGTGTTGAAGTCCCCGTCAAATATAGAGTCCACTCCTCTCTCAAAGAAAAGGAACAAATCGTCTTTATAGGAAGATTATCCACACTAGGCTTGCACGACACCATGGGACTTGTTTCTCATGCATCCCCTCGCGCTCTCACACCATTCCACGTGTCAAAAACATCCACGTGTCCACTTCTCCACCCTCCTTATAATGTTCAACCACGCTCTCGCCTCTTCTGCGTACTAATCTTCTGCATCGGACTATCACTCTCGCTACTCGATCAGCTCTGTCGAAACACCTCCTAGCACCACCGGCAACCAAATGGCGGGGCACCACCAGCCGCAGCAGCTCCAGTTCCGCCCCCTCCGCCAGCAACCCCTGGCCGCCTCGACCCAGATGCTCTGGGGACCTCTTCTCCGAGAGGGGCCCCTCGACTGCCCAGGTCCTCGCGGTCGTCACGCTCGTCCCGCTCGGCGGTGTCCTCCTCCTACTGGCGGGCCTCACTCTCGCAGGCACCCTCTTCGGGCTCACAGTCGCGGCCCCGCTCTTCATCCTCTTCAGCCTGGTCCTCGTCCCCGCAGCGCTGGCCATCGGCCTCGCCGCCGCCGGGTTCTTGACGTCGGGGGCGTTTGGGATCGCGGGGCTGGCTTTTTTCACGTGGTTGCTGAGGAGCATGAGCTGGAGCAAGCCCAGCAAGCCCAGCGGAAAACGCTGGACACGGCGGGCCATTTGGGCCAGAGGACCAAGGATGTGGGCCAGGCCATCCGGGACAAGGCCCACGGCCCGTGAAGCTGTGAGAACGTGAACAAGAGAGCTTATGGAGGTCGTCGCTTTTCATGTTCGTCTTCTGTGTGAGAAGGGGACAAGAGAGATGATGATGCTTCACTTTGGGATTTGTCTATGCGAGCATGTGATCGAATGAATATGACTTTACTGCGGCCGAGTTCTGCTACATTAAGGCGACATGAACATATGCTTGCTCTCAACTCTTATATCCACTGTTAAAAACCCGAATTTGCGGAGCAGATCGGTGAACTAACTCGAAGAATCCTCAAATCAGAACACACGGTTCGATTTCAACCTTCCATTGAGAAAAAAAGAGTAGCAGACGATATACTGTTCCACACACTCGGCAAAACACGCCCATTCACAGAACAAGAATCTCATAGATACCAGTATGCGTTTCATGTTTAACTGACACTTACGGAGAGAGAGAGATGTAGCTAGTTTGATAAGTTTCACACGATCAGAAACTGAAAGTTTGTCACACCAAGCTTATATTATATACATTATGTGCATCATGTTCTTCACCAGCAAAAACTAGAAGCTCCACCAAGCATATAATATATACATCATGTGCATCATGTTCTTCACCAGCAAAAACTAGAAGCTCCGCAGCATTTAACAGTCACCCACATGCGAAGGCAAAAGATGGTAAACAGAGCATGTCGTTGCTTCAACCAGCGACTTATCCCCGAGACTCCCCAGTGCTCGTCAGAGTGTCTAAGAGCAGATTGAGGTCCGCATGCTGCCCTTTTGCTTCCAGCCTATTTGCAGTAGCTCTTACCAAGTCCCTCCTGAACCCCATTGCAACAGCCTTGTCGATGGCATCATCCATCAGTGCCCTATTCCCTTTGGTCTCCCCGGAACTCAATTCAGAACCGATGGGAGAGGCAGTTGGTAAAGCATGCGGCAAAATCCGGGCGACCGGCAATTGCGAGTAGTCATTTCCCGTGCCAGGGGCTGGAGGAGATGAAGTTCCCGCAGATGAATTGCCAGGTCCTGAGTTATACTTTCCTCGAGGATCAATATTGTTGAAATTGGAGCTCCCTCCTGCTGAACTATATCTGCCAAGAAATTCTGAATAAGGCCTACTTGGGGGCTGATCATATGTCTTGCCGAAAGGAGACTGCAACTGATGGGAAGAAATGAAGGGCATCCCTGGAAGCGCATGAATACTTGGGGAATAGTTCTGAGATGGCATGTAAGGAAGCTCGTTGAGGTCATGGGTAGGTTCATGATGTGGCTGGGTAGAAGGTACATTGTACGGTAGGGGCAAACCAAAATCTTGAGGTGTCGGTGCTGGATTTGAGGGAAACTGTAGTGCTGGTGAAGACAGAAGAGGAGGCCCTTGAGGCGCTGGGTGTGAATGAGAAATTAGTGGTTTGTGGTGTTTATCGTGAA
The DNA here is from genome assembly GCA_024500025.1 of Syzygium aromaticum. Lineage (NCBI taxonomy): Eukaryota > Viridiplantae > Streptophyta > Magnoliopsida > Myrtales > Myrtaceae > Syzygium > Syzygium aromaticum. The sequence goes on along the minus strand of CM044895.1, from coordinate 28,709,894 downwards.
AATGGGTTTGGGGAGCCACTGCACCATATGGTGGAGGCAGTCTGAAATCTTGAGGTGACGGTGCTGGTTTTGAGGGATACGGTACTGCTGGTACAGATGGAAAATAAGGCACTGGAGGCATCGACTGTGAATGAGAAACTAGCGGTGTGTAGCGTTGATGATGGCTGTTCTTTGGAGGTTGAGCGGATGGTTGGCTATTCAGTTCTGGTTGTGAAACTAAGGGGCTGGTGCTCTGGGCCAATTGGGATGGAAGCTGTGGTGGTGTTCCCAATGGTATTGTAAAAGCATCGGAATGTGGTAGGTTAGTAGACACATATGGAAGCAAAGATGAAAATTGTTGGGAGCAGACAACAGGGACTGGAAGCGGCTCTGTGGATTGTCGAGTCTTGGGAGCTGCTTTCTGCTGTGCCAAGTTTGTCTGAGTAGAATTTTCCTTCTTTTCCTCTCGCGCCTCGCTTTTTAGGATCTGAAGCTTTAAAATTTGCAGCTGAGCATGAGCTATGTCATCTTTATCTCTCAAATCCCGAGTACAGCTTTGAACCTACAAAATAAAAATAACAAGAGCTTGTTAAGAGTGTACTAAGTCGAGAAACATTAGAACACTCACTGTGCAATATTTGAGGGAATGTGAAAAGAACTACATTTCAGTACAATATTAGCAATTTAGTATTGGAAGTAAAAGTAACTGCAAAAACAAAGAACTTCGATATGTTTACAAGAGAGGGATCAGTACTACTGCTACCACTGACACTTCATACGTCTTAAGAAGACAATTACTAGAATGATACATACCAACCACCAACTATCATTAACATCCAGCAACATGAATACACATCCAGGTGCAGGAACGATTCCCAAAAAGCTCCATTACCAAGTTAAAATGACTCACAAAAAAATTCATAGTCCATTGTCCATATTCTATGGTGCTTTTCCAAGCCTGGCACCACAACAATATCGTCACAAATCTGAGACAGCTGAAGTTGAAATACCTCTCTGAGCAGGTTTTCCAGCTCTCTGAGCTTTCCATCAGTTTTCCCATGATTATACTCGAGAGATTCCTCCATATCGTCCACAGCGTTCTCTAGTTGGCGCGTCCTGGTCTCCAGTTGAGACAGTCTTGCGCTGACGCCCTCCACGGCATGAAGTACCTCATCATTGTGCTCCTTCATCTTGCGCTCAATCAAAGAAATCAATGTTTCACTGACGGAAACTCGCTCCTTCCTCTGTCCAGGTTTGCAAATATAAAAGTTAATCCATCAAGTTTGCAGCGTCGCGTGCTGCAAGGAAGGCATAACTAAAACCATTTCTATCTCTAGCGAGATAGATTCATCAACAGCAGAAATAGATGAAATAGAGGGTAAACTTCAGCAAACAATTTAACGAAATAGTCAAGTTCATATTCAGAAAACTCACTGCCGAGAAAATTTTCCACCACTTAAGTAAGCAACTAGTATCTTGATAACCAACAAGTTTAGCACAAGTGAGAATGCCCAACAGAGTGAGCACATGGCAAGAAAATAGCCAAAGAGTCTCCATGATGCTATCCGAGGGAAAGATATTGTACAGGAACGGAAATTCAGGTGTAGTTTCAATCTTACCATCTCAGCTTAAGTTTCAAGATCATCCCTTTATAAGTAGCAGACTTATAGAGGAGGACATCATCACGGCTCGAGGGCACGTCACGGGCAAGTGGCGGAGGCTAGTGATACTGTGATACGCAACCTATCAAGAATTTCATGGCCAAAAACCAGAGCAACTATCCAAAGTTGAGGAACACTACTGTGGTAAGCCTAAGGCGAATCGAGTGTGACAGCATTCTGAGCATTTTCACTCATAGATCAACTTGTGATCGTTCGGTGAGCATCGTGTAAGAGTTTATATGCTCTTGTAACAGGGGACATCTCACTAGCTGTGCTACAATCCTCTCTACTCGCTCTCACTCTCCCCGATCTTCATGTTCTCATGAATTCCTCTTCACTGTGGATCGCTACTTCTTCAAATCTCTTCTCTCTTCACCCTCCCCTTTCTCTTTCACTCCGAACCATACGCGGGTTTGTGCCGTGATTTGGGACCACTAGAGAGCTCGATCTCGCGATTCGCGAGCAGAAAACTCGCGAAGCACCCATTTCCAAGCGGCCAACAGTTCGCTGACCACCCAAATAGGGCGTGCTTACCGTCTTCAGCAACGGGGTTCGAGGGAAGAAGAGGAGCACGTACTCTGGAGGAAGAAGAAGGCCGCTGCTGCTGCGGCTGCGGCTGCTCAGGGTGGAAGTTGAAGCTGCAGGAGCCGCGCAGCTGGAAGTCGTAGGCGTCGTCGTCGGCGTCGCTGTCGTCGTCGGAGAAGCCGCCGGGACGGGAGCCGGAGAAGTCCATGGCCGGAGGCTTGCCCCTGTACTCCGACGTCCTCATCGACGGGTGGGATCGTCGGCGATCTATATATAGTGAGGGACGGGAGGGAGGATCGAGACAAGAACAGTGGCCCTGCGCCAGCTCCTTCCGCTCGAAATTGACCCCCTCACTTTTTTTAGGGTCTTCGATGCGAGCAATTCGCTGATTCGCGGACGAACGAAGCTTTTGGTTTTTTTGGGTTGGTATGGAGGTAGCCAATCAAGCGGCGTCACGCGTCCCCGCCCCCTCACCCACGAAAGGTTTCGGCTTCCGCGGGAAGACGACGGGTCGGTGGTTTCACCGGTGGCTCTGGCGTTCTTTCCTGCTTCCCTTCCCGCCACTTTATACGACGTGGTAAGAACGCAATCCTTTTTGTTTGTTTTTTTCACTCCCCCGTACATGTTCCGATTGGTATTCGACGTAACTATTTTGGCAATCAAGGGCGGGCGGCACTCGATCAAACTCTTCAAGAACTTCTAGATTTCGAAGCCGGTGGCTGCTTGTCTTCTTCAATGGAAGGAGAAAATGATGGGCTTAATATGATGCGTGAAAATTCGCTCGAGATATCACCTGACCGTTACTACTGAAAGAGTGAGGAAAAAAAAAAAGGCGGTGAAATATTATCCGTTATGCATTTCCTCGACTTGCCATTGGGCCACACACCTTTATCTGTAGCAAAGTCGATTGTTTTAGCCAATCTACCTCCCGGTCATAAAATACGTGAATCTCTTGAGTAATCAGTGAATAAGATTTGTTTTTGCTATTGAGGGTTATTGTTCGCGAGAATTTTAGTCATTCGTAATGAAAATTAAGCATCACTAAGATGCTTTTTGTAAAGTCTTAACATGGAATAATGCCATGTCACTTGCACTTGAGCAAATTGAGAACCTGAAAAAAAGGATTTGTTTTTACGTTCCCGCAATCTTTTTGTTTTGTCATCCTCAGCGAATGACTCGTGATATGGATATTTACGTACTTTCGACAGTAACGTATTCAATGGGAAATACAAATATGCATAGTCATGTTTTCATGAATATTTTTAGATCTGGAATATGTCTTTCAATAGACAAATTCCTTTAAATAAGATAAAAAATGAACACACACTTTCCCCGCAACAAGCCCTTTGCCAAATAGTAGATTGCTATGAGAACTTCAGGCCACAAACCCATGAAGTGGAATGCTATGAACTATGATCTTCATTGAAAAAAGAGAGAATTACATGTTGAAGATTCAGAAACCCTTTTGTGTCAAAACGCGTATTCAACAACAGAGAGCTCAGAAGATGAGGAGTCCGGCCATGGAACTTCAATCCTCACCATCTTCTCCTCGTACCTAAATTTCATTCCCACCCCATCAATTTTGCAGCTTCTCGGCTCTTCCGACGAACACACCCTCATCTCTCCAGCTCCCCTCACTCCGATCCTCACCGTGTTCTCGTCAAAGCCCAGCGATTGAATTGCTCCGCCGGAGTTGAGCATGCTCGCCAACCCGATGGGCGCGAATTGGACCGATCTCCTTGGCAATACAGTCACGGGCGAAGCCGTCAGGAGCTCGTAGTTGAATGGCTCTAGGGAAATCTCTAGGCTCTCCGAGGACTTCAGGAGCTTAAGCTTGTTTTCCCGGAACATGTACACCGCGAACACATCTGCTCCTCGCACGGGGACAGGATTCTTGGGATTGTTCCATTCAATGTCCTTAGGACTTGCATAGCAGGGTGAAGCAGCGGCCGAGAAGTGAGTCGGTAAAGGACACATCACCGACTCACTTCTTGGCCTTCTTCACCGGCGTCTTCCTCAGCTTCGCGGCGGCAACCTTCTCCACAGCTTTCTTCTCGGGCGTCACCTTCACTGCGGGCTTCAACCTCCGCTTCTCAGCCGCCTTTCTCTTCACACGCGCCGTAGCTTTCGGCTTCGCAGCTGCTTTGGGCTTGGCGGTAGCGGCAGCCACCTTCGCCTTGCGAGCTGCCGCCTTAGACCAAAAAGAAAAAGTGCCCTCTCCCAACCTCCCAACCTCGTCCCTAAGCTGGTACTTGCTCCCGAAAAACTTCGAGAACTCGAAACTTTTGTTGAGGACGGTCACCCGCCCCTCGGCCTTTGCCTCACTCCCTTTTTGGCGCGCGAGGGGCGGCCTCGATGCGCTTCGTCGCGACGGCGGGGAACGGCCGCTGAACGCCGGAGCAGCAACGAGCGGAGCAACAAAATATGAGAGCCAAGAAAGAGATTCAAAATTTTGAAAACGTTTGCGGGAGAGAGACGCTGGAGAGGAAAAGATGTTTGACGTTCTCCTATGCAAAGAGAGAGGAGAGAGAACACAAGAGAAAGTAATAAATATGTGCAGAAGGCAAGAGGGAAAGCAAGGGGGCTGGGGCTAGTTTGTGCAGGCTAGCAAAAGAGATAAATTTATTTTTCGCGCATAAATCCGTCCGCCTGCGAGGTGGCCCCACATTTCCACGTGGCTCCACGTGTCGCCCGGTGGTGGGCTCGGGTTTTGCCACCGTGGAATCACGGTTGCACCCAATATTTTCTCATTCCCACCGACTCGAGGTGGGAGCGAAGCCCCTCGTACATGTCGTGCGCCTTCTCCGGCGGGACCAGCCCCACCCCGTTGTTCACTATCTTGTCCACCGCCAGATGCTCCATCGTCGTCCCCAGCCCTTCCGACAGCCTCGGCTTCACCACCTTCGATTCGGGCATGCCCGGGACCTCAACCCGCCCCAGTAGCCGCACAAGGCGTGCCACACGGACACGTGCTCCACGCTCCTGAACTCTTCCTTAGGGTCCCTAACAAAGGCCCCCATGCCCTTGGCGGAGTCACCTCTCTTGCTCCGGTAGTCCCTGAACTTGTAGTTCTCTTCGAACTTGATTAGCCGGCGTGGCATTTGCTCCCCGGCAGCTGTCCGGTTCATGCCTTCTTGATCAGTGATGGGGCCGCCGTCGTGACAGATGGACTGCCACCCGTCATCGATCAGGACTATGCCCCGTGGGCACCCGCCCTCCACCAATCCCTTCACGCCTTCCCGCACTCCCTACAAAACAGATGAGACATGTAATATCAGACCCGATCAGTGTAAACATCGGCTTTGTCAAATGAAACACCTTAACAATTACATGAATTTTTACCTGCGGGTGCACCGAAAGGTAAAAGGCGTCCCAGGTGCACCAGCCGAACTTGTGCACGATGGCGGGAGGGGCCTTCTCTTCGAGAAGCCTGAACGTCCCCAAGGGGAACCGGATCTCCCTGATCGCGTCCCACGCGAGCGCGTAGGGGCTGTCGCCGACGTGCATGTAGAGGCAGCTCCGGAACACGGACCGGGCCACGCGGGTCTACCCGCTCTCCACGCAGACGTCCACGTAGTCGTCCGCCCCGGGCTGCAGCGAGGCCCTGAACGGACCATCCAGGAGCGGCAGCAGCAATACGTAGGGGCGCCCGGAGTCCTTCCGGTCGAGGATCATGAGCTGGGTCTCGTGCTCCACGTCCCGGCCGTTGGACCCAGCCCAGTGGGTGGTCCACCAGACCTTGAACCGGAATATGCTCATGAACCGGACGCCACGGAGCTTGCTGAGGCTAGCCACATGGCGGCAATTCGGGGGGGCCGCCGGCCTTGAACCCCACGAAGCAGCCAACCGGGATGAGGTCCCGTCTTTCTTGGCCTTGGCCTTGTCGGAGGAGACAGTGGGTGATGGGGTGGCGATGATGTTGGGAGGGACATGGGTGAGGACAGGGTGGCCGTTGGCGACAAAAGTGGCTCCTTCGAGGGCTATCCAGGACGGCACTCGACCGCCGTCGGCGAGGAGGGCCACGGCGTCCGCCGCGTTCTTGGTCAAGCTTGGAGGAGCCATTGGAAGGAAGATTGAGCTATGGTAGAGCGTGAAACTGGGAGCTATGTGTATTGAGTGTGGAATGAGGGAAGGATCGAGAGTGGAGTTTATATAGAGCGAAGGTTAGGTGGAGTTGGAGTACCCGGCAACGCATTTTCTTTCTGTTTTCTTTTATAAATCGATCACTGTGCAGCAACAGTTCTGGTTTTTGGGATTGATGGGCATGGATGGAGGGCAGAAATTGTACGGTGGAGGATGGTTGAGAACAGTGCACTAGTTGGGGAATGGAGAACTCCTATTTTGCTCAGCTCAGCGACAACTGAAGATCACTGGCTTTGCATTATCTTTCTTTTGCCCTCCTTAATCTGCTCGAAAAATTCTTGGCTCGGAATCGGCAGCATCAAATGCGTATAACAATGTAGAAGTCGTATCTTTACATGCTTTGCCCATCTTGCATGACGGCAGATGGGAACTGAAACATGCCAAGCGGCGACCTTGGACCGACATGCACCGCATGTAGACTGTGTTTCGAGGGTTCTTCTTGTGGAGTTCGACGGGTGGCCGGATTTGACCGGTTCTTGACATGTGACAGATTCGATTTGATTCGATTGAATGACACATTAAATAATCAGTATAGTATAGTGGTTCGCTATCGCGGGTGTACTGAAAAGGCACCCGCATCCGAAGTCGTTATGAAAGACATGGCCGGGTCACCAAATTCTCAAAAAATGTGTAGATATTACAAGCTTTTAGTGACATGCTATGCACCAACATCGAGTATACTGGACATATAACGGCCAAAGTAACAATAGGGATTTTGCAAAGCTAAGTCTCAATAGTGCTTAATCCGTTCCTAAGTAATAATTCTGTCTAGGACAATAAACCACTACGTTAACTATGGCAATGAACTCCGTATAATCTAAACGCTTGCAGCTTCTACTACATCAGAAGAGCTACGAAGGGGGGTCCACAAATTGGTAATTTCCGGGAAGAACGCTAAAAGAGAAAGATGCCAATTTCCTTTTGAACTTCATTTGGGTGGTTGATTCTGTGACGTCCAAGTTTCTCGACCTTTCCTTTCTTTTTCTAGGTGTTTCCGAATTGCTTGGCCCCCCCAATTTCTGTAACCCTTTAGGTGTTTCATTCACGAGGACGCCCCGAAATTCGCGCACCATCCATTGCACTCTATTTGGAAAAAGTATTGCGTTGCGTAACGAGGAAGACCACTTAGGAATTGGTACGCATTGGTTTCGGATTAAGAACCTGAAAACTATTATGTTGATGTCGACTTTCGATTTTTAGAGTTGGCCTGGAATCAAACTGGCCAGTTACAGGATCCATCTAGGAACTGGTGCTGACGTTAAGGAATACGGCTGTTATTGTATGTAAACATATTATGTGAACAATGATTAAGGTATTGATAAACCTTTTAGACTTCTCAAATACAAAACCCATCTCCAACATATTTATCTTTTTCTTAAACGGAGATTTAATAAAAAAAGAAGACAAAAACTGGTTCCAAACCAACGTTTTTTATGGTATGCAATCGAAAACCAAATTGAGCAAGGCCAAATTCCCAATTTTTTTTTCCTAGGACCTATTCGGTTTTCGTGTGAACTGGCTTGAATCTGGTTTGGCAAGGCCATTGAGGTTCGGTTTGGTTCAATTCGGTTCTTAGATGAAACCGTTCCAGCCACTCATCGTCATTACAATTCAACATAACATAACCAAATCTAGAATACATATACAATTCGATTCTGGGGTTAAACTGTATTAATCGTCAATTAAAGAAGTAGCTGACCTATTAATTGGCTTCTAGTGTTGGACATGGTAATTTGATTTGGTTTGTGTAATAAGTGCACGAGATTAATGCATTCTTTTCACTTTTTATGGACATAAGTTTCCATAGCAGCGTGATGTGTGGACCCCGTCATACCATGCTGGAAGCCACTAGAAATTTCAGTGGCGTCGGAGACAGATCATCATCTCATTACCTACTGCCCATACTAAGTAGCAGTAAAAAAAAATATTTTTTTCTATTATTTTTTATAATTTTAAGATTAAAGTTCTCCTTCATAGCTCCACGAACAACGTAGAAACATATCGAACCTGGTAATCGCAGCCGCCAACACGAGTGGACACTATCAAGTCCATCATCTTTCCCAATCTCCTACTTTGTAAATTAATGAGATTTAAGCCGTGATACTAGATTAGCCAAAACTTCTTTTCTTTTTTACTATAAAAAAATGATTTAAAAAATATTTTCTTTAAAATGGACATTTGTATCGCTTGAAATAATTAATTTATAAGAAATATTTTCATTATCGACAATAATTTATGTCTAAATATGAAAAAAAAAAATTTCATTCATTTTGTAAATAATGTAAGCAATCTTTTTTTAAAAAAAGTATTTTATAAATTATTCATGTTTTGTGAAACAAACTTACCCTAAAATTAGCTTAGGGTGTGTTTGGAAACTGGTCAAATAATAACTATTTCTATTCTTTTGTTCTCAGAATCAGTTTTGGAATAAAAATCCGTTTAATAAATTTTTTGTTCCTAGGCACAAATTTGCAAAAATTTATTTCCAGAATCAGTTTTGGAATAAAATCAAGAAGCAAAAAAAAGTTGCTTCTTAATTATGGGAACAAAAATCAAAAATGGAAAAGAAAATTTTCTTCTTTTTTCTTCTTTTTCTTCATGGCTTATGGCAAGCCACCGATGACTGGCCACCCTTGCTAGCAAGGGCAAGGGCTGGGCCCTCGTCGTCTAGGCGAGGGCTGCTCTAGCCGAATCTAGCGCGGGCGCCCTTGTCACTGCCCTTACCAGATCCGACGAGGGCGGCTCGCGACCTGAGCGAGGGTCCAGCCCTTGCCAGATCCTAGGAGAGCCGCAACACCTTCACCGGGCCTGGCCTGTGATCGGTCATCAACGTTGGTAACTTGGCCATGATCAAGGAAGGGGAAGAAGAAGAAAAATAAAAAGAAAGAAATATTAAAATATTCAAAATATTATTAATAAAAATAAATTTTATATAGTTATCAAATGCATCTATGTTCTTTTTCTATTCAAAGAATAGAAAGTTTGGGCATTTATCAAATATTTTCAAATACTTATAAATTGTTTCCAGACACAAAATTTAAAATAATAATTTTTAAATAAAAATTATTTTCGAGAACAGAATAGTTGTCAGACACCTTTAGCCGATTCAAGAGGAAGACTTCACCTATTTGTTGAGAGTTTTTAACATGAGTCGAGAAAAATAGAGAGCGAAAAAATATCGGTCCTTGGCGCATGGACACTTATGCCTACAAGATTGTCAGGACGCCACGTGAGCCTGAAAGACTGCCACCACAGGTTCTCACACGAGATGCCACGTAGCGTCACTGTTGACTGCTGGAGCACCAAATTTCCACGCTTCCCGTTGACCAAACGGGGGCTCCAAATTCCCATGCTACCCCTAGACAGGTGGCGGACAGTGCCTAGGACAGGAAGAATCGTTCGCAGAAATAGATGGATCATTCCACGTATAGAAAATTAATAATTGCATTTCTTTTATTATTACGAGAATCGACCCTGCCGCTTAGTATAATGAATAATTACATTAATAGTCTTTAAATTTTGATCAAATATATAAAATGATTCATGAATTTTTAATTTATTCAACTTAATACACATTGTGATTCATAAATATAATTGAATATTTTTATAAAATTTATAGATTTAAGACTGCATTAAATAAATTAAAAATTTATAAATCACATTATACATTAAATTAAAATTTATAAATCATATTAAATAAATTAAAAATTTAGATATCATATTGCACGTTGGACCGGGACCGTCTGTAACTTTGTGTCGTTTTCCCAATTTGAATTCAATACTTTGGGCTCGCTGCCTCTTTCTCATATGGGCTTCATTTTACAGCCCGAATCGATGTTCTTTCATGGCGGAGCGAGATTTGGAGAGAGAGAGGCGGACGGAGGAAGAACGTCCATGGCGGAGAAGGAGAATCCTCAAGAACCGAACGAGGATTGCGCTTTCGCTTGGGACGAGGCGTCGCGGCTGTACTTCCACGCCAGGTATCTCTCGCTCTCAGCAATTCAAAACGCTCTCCTTCGCGCGGCGCTTCCCGCCTGCACGGGAAGGACCCGGCGAGCATGCGATCGCTCGACCGGATGCCGAGATCCTCGGCGTTTCCGGTTCGATGCGGAAACTCGCCATCGAATTTGCTTCTTCGAGCTCTTGGGTGTTTTTCTTTTCTTTTTTTTTTTTTTTGGCCGCTTTCTTTGGCGGGATTGATTAGGCTAATCATCTTCCGAGACGAGCTGATTTTGACTGTTGAACTGGAGTGCTCGTTTGCAAGGGAGAGAGTGATCGGTGTAAAGAGTCAGCATTTGCATCTACGTGGTTGTCTTCCTTGGCCAAACGACCAAAGAACTGTTCCTAGAGTTCATAGCGCTGGGCTTGGCGTATGTTTTTGCTTATATGAAAGAGTAAGCATAAGGTTCTTATGCGATGGAGTGATAATTAGTTGTACACTCGAGAAAAGAATGACCCTTTGACCTTCCATTGGACCTATTAGATAATCCGTGTTCCTCGCGAAATAATGTAACGTCAAGAGATTCGCATTGCATTGCTGTGAATGTAAGTTCTTTCGGTTGTGAGAGAGATTTTCTTCTTTCTATGTTCGGATTGAATCGTTCGAACTTCTCATCTCTCTGTCACGGTTTTTCTTCTTATACCTTTTGCAGAACCGGATTTTATCATGACCCTGATGCGGGCTGGTACTATAGCAGTAAAGATGGGCTTTACTACAAATTTGAGGATGGAAATTACGTACCTTTAAAGCATGAAGCGGTAGACGTAATCTTCCTGACCTGGTTTTCCAGGGGGCTCCTTTTGTTCCTTTCTTTCGTTGGTTCTTTGGCATTTCACCCTACAAGGTGCAATATTGATAAGTTTCGCTATCCTGTTCATCCAGTTTGATGAACGTGATGGACGAGGTATCAATGAAATTTTCCCGCAAGATGAATCACACTCACGCAAAGGTTGTGATGGAGAGGGTAATCCCTCCTTGATCGAGGGAGTTGAAGTTGAAGGTTGCCAGCAAGAGGAAACTGTAGTCAATGAGGCCACTCCAGGTGAACCATTTCTTCATGCCAGTCTTCTGTTCACGTTTTCACTGATTATATAGACTGATTATCATCAATACATATAAGGCTTGTGATATTGGCTTGATACAAGCCCCATGGTTTTACTTGACATCCTCAAGTGCTTTGAGCTGCTTAATGTTGGCAATTTTTTGTAGGAGCACTTTTTGGGTTTAGGTATGTAGTATGTCTTTATTGAAGCTAGGTGACTTTGTTTTGGCATCCGCCGTGAGCTCTTTTCTGCTTAATGTTGGTATAATATAGCATTTGACTTGACTGAAGCTCTTCACTATAGTCTCAATGGAAAACATTTATGTCTTAGCTTGTGCATTGCTTCTGTGTGTGTTTAAGAAGTTGCTAGGATTATGGATTCATGTAGTCTTTGTCCACGTCTGTGTGATATTGTTTCAGGACTCCACGATAACTAATGCTGATGATTCAGCTAATAATGTAAAAATGTTGCTAACAATACTTTCATTAAGTATCATAATTTTATCTATTTTTGGTTGGGAGCTAAGTATCATAATTTGAAAGAACAGATTTTCAAGTTGAGAGGACCCTAGTGGTTAGAGCATACGTACCACTTTATACAGAAGACTGTTGACACCTGGAACTTTGTGAGGGTCCAATGTCCCACTATGGTTCAGCTGATCAAACATGTCGTATTGTTCGAAAGCCTGATAAGTCTCTTGGTCATTGTTGTCTAGCCTCTGCAAAGAGAGAAGTGGATTCCGTGGGGGATAGGTCTGCAGATTTGCAGGGGGAGTGCTCCTTTATTTGGGATGAGACATCGCAGCTGTACTTTGATGCCAGGTTGCTCCCTTAGCACTTGATATCTCACGGGTGTCAAATCAAAATTCATGTGATTTCTATTATAAGCATGTGGTTTCTCGATGTGTAGATAATGTTTGTTTTATTGATGACAAAAGTCAAGAACAAGATCTGCACTTTTTTTCCTTGACTTTCTTGTGTATTGGATTGGTCAGAAAGCAAAATGAATACTAAATCAATACAGGAAAAATGCTAAGGTGTTGCTCGTTTTAGATTATCGTGGTCATTACAGGGGCCACATAGATGACAGATCTTCATAATAGAATTTTAATTTCCATTTTATGTTTAACTATTATTGTCATTGTTGAATATTTATGCACAGTTGCACACACGTCATGAACATAATATATAATTTATTATTTGAAGATAATTTACTTTTTGGCACCTTGATCCTCATGAAATGACTTAGAACCAGGTCGACATAATACCGGAGCGATGTAGAGCCATGATTCTCTAGGAGGTATTACGGTAATCTTCTCGTTCTACAAGTTAAGCTCAAGAAATTCTTGCTCTACAGGATGTTGTTGTGTAGGAGAACTTTATCCCATGTTGTTTAGTAATGTGGATATGAAGTTTCTTTTTTTTCAAGAGCTGGTATTAAACTGTTAAGCTGATTATTTTTGCCAACTTTATCTAGTTGGAGAGGTTTTTGCTGTTGACCTTTCTTTTCTCATTATTGTTCTCTGTACTTCCGCAGAAGTGGGTTTTATCATGACCCCAATACTGGCTGGTACTACTGCAGTAGAGATGGTATATATTACAAATTTCAAAATGGAAATTATGTGCCCTTGAAATCCGACCTGGTAAACATTGTATTCTCGCCCTGAACTAGTTTAATTTTTCTTTTACGTTCTATGTTATGTAATTTTCTATATAGGTTCAATTTTGATATGTTCATCCATCATGTAACTTCAGGTTGATAAAGGTCATGTGGGAGGTACTTGCATAAATTCCCTTCAAAATGAATCTCATTCACATACATGTCATGGGAGGACCAACAATTACTCCTCTATCTTGAGACACGAATGTGAAGCTTGCCAACAAGAGGACACAATAGCTGATGAGGCCAGTTCAGGTGAACCATTTCTGAAGGCCAGTGGGTTTGTGACTGTTATCGGTTAAATTTCACTAGCGTTTACTAAATTTTAATGGATTTTGCTACCAAGTCATTGAACTTTGATTTAAATTATCTAAAGCACTGAATTTCGCTTCTTTTGCTATTAATGCGCTTTGACTAGTATTTGTCCAATTTCCGGGGTAATGCTGACATGACAGCCACGTGGCAATGGTGAGGCTTCTGGAAATACATTCACCTGTCTGCCCCTTCAGCATTTTGCCCTAGATTGGCAGATATTGGTCAAAGTTCTTCAATTGCAAGGAAATGAAAGTGTAATGCTTTAGGTAATCAAAACTCAATGGCCCGATTGCAAAATCCGCGAAAATTGAATGACGACTAATGGAATTTACACCTTTATCACTTTTAAATGTGATTTTGTCAAGAACTCGAATTGTATCTTTTATTTGGCTTAAGAGAGCACCATAGTTTTTCTTTGACATCCTCATGATCTCTTAGTTAGTGCTGGTGGATTTTGGTGCTTCGAGCATATCAGTCCATGTGATCTCTTAACATGAGGTCTATGAGTATGCAAGGCATGAATATACTCTCAACATTGAGAATTTGACATCATCAACAACCACTAACTGGTGCTTTTTCCAGAATTTCATCTCTCCAACCACCCATCGGTCTGACCTACTATTTTTTCATTTATCAATTACAATAAGCTAGAGCAGAAGTTGTTTGATTCTGCTTTATGTGATAGAATCCCCAATATACAGACTTCTTATTAAATGATTGTTCTTTTTAAAGTATAGCAACTTTCCATATCTGCACTGCCCTGATTATATTCAGCTGAAGATATGATATGGCTATATCAAATATCAATTGTGTGTGTGTGTGTATTTTTTATGTTCTAAATTTTCTAGATCAATAAGTTCATGGCAGCCCAAGTATTGCTGGGCGTGCTTGGCCACTGCCTTTGCTATAATTTTCCACCAAGCTCCACCAGTCTGGTAGCTTAATATCATGATTTTTTTGCCGTCGTTGTGGTGCTTTCACTGAAAACTTGCTTTGACATTTTGTCTGTTTTTATACTGCCAAATTGCAAAAGAATTTGTCTATCCATTTATTTTTCTCCTGGTTTATCTCCTTTGATGGACTTATCTTGGAAGCAACTGGATTGTACAAATTAAAGCATGGTTTTCCAGGTTCATGCACTAAAGTTATTATTGTGCTTTATTGTTGCGCAGACAATGAGGGTGCTGTCCATCATGCTTCTGAAGATCCACAGCCACCATCAGAATGGTACCATATTTCTGCAGCATGCCTCTTGTTGTAGAGTTTTTCTTCCTGATATGCTGAAGTGGATATTTCACTGTTGTCAGGTTGGAGGATACACTGATTGAACTTTATTTGGCTGGCTACTCCAATCCAGCAATTGATGCTGGTGGTGAATCTGGTAATGCGATGACACCACGTGAAGCTTGTGATGGGAATGATTTTAGATTGTCATCACCTGGTTTGTTCTAGTGTTTTGCTTCACTATTAGAATGACAAAATACTCCTCCAGAATGACTTAAAGCCTTTTCTTTTGAATCAGAAACTAACGATGCTTACGAGCTAGAAGAAGGAGAGTGGATACCAGAAGACCTCCCTGATCCATCTGTTTCAAATGAAGACGCTTTAAATCAAGGTTGCCTTATTACCACTTGGAAAATGCACTTTTGTGTACAACGTTTGTTTTTTCCTCTCTCTCTCTCCCTCTCTATGGCGGAGATAGAATATTTCTTGAAGGTAATTAGAGGAAAAGAATAATATCTGCCATCATGATTAAAAAAGCAGCAGCAGCATTAAATTATTTTTGAGGTTTGAATTAATCTTGACCATTCTGGAGGCAATTGACCTCTTCTTAACTTCTTAACTCCAAAGCTCCTAAATAAAAGTATCTGTCCTGTAAGTATCATTATGGTGAAAGAGTTGGGGCATTGCCTCCTAAGAAACGTGTTCTCCTATGTCGTCTATCTATGTGTAAGTGTGACAATATGATGTCACTCGCTCTAACCCAGTTTATTTTCAGAGTTTACAAAAGGTAATTGTCTATTTTTTGTGATACTGATTGACTGCTCTATATTGTCAACCCAGTTCTCTTGCAAGATGAGGAAAAATGGCAAGCTCAATATGGTCAAGTCATTCAACCAAGAGAAGAGCCTGCACTGGAGTTCCCAGTTGTGGATTTGTGGGACTGGGCAGTGGTAAGAGGGTCAGGAAAGGATGGAAAAAGTCAAGTGGTTAGGCTAATCGGCCGGCTCGTCAAACGATCTGCTAAACTCCACCCATCTATGCCTGCCGGTGGTGGTTTTCTTAAAACTGCTCCAATATGTCAAGTGCGCTTTGACCTGGTACGAGTTAGAACAGGTTTGGTTTTGCCCCATGATTGTGACAGTTTATACAGTTGTGTTTTTCATGCGGGGCTAGCTCGTTTCTCTTTATAGCTCAACATGGAAGCATAAATATATATTCAGGCTGCTTATATTCATGCAACCTCTGTATAGTTTTTGAGGATGTGTACATTCATTTGAGTTTTAGTTGATGATCTCTAAAAAATTTCTTCCTTCAGGAAAAATATATAAGCTGCGGAGTCCCAGCGCCAGCTACTTAGCTTCAGTGACTTCTTATGATTCTTCAAATCCAACGAAAGATTGGGGGTTTCCCGAGTTAGTAGCCGGAGGAGAACCTGTCAGCCTTTCAAAATCCACTAAGAGTAGTGAATCAAAAAGAGTAGCAGATATGGAACCAGATGAACTTTTGGCATCGCAGAAGGTAACATCATCATGAGCAATATAGAAGGTTGCCATGGATCTGAGTAATGAAAGAATTCATTCTTGCTCGGTTACTTTAGACTGAGTGTGTCCCTTGATGGTTTTTTTTTTGTGTAAAGAGTGTGTCCCTTGATAGTTGATATGCTGAAAATAGAACTTAAGTTTATATGCAAATAGAAAGGGCTGGCAGGCCCTTCCAAATGTTAGATGAAGGACGCTCAATACTTTTATAGCTAGCCTTGCCAATGTGCAATATTTCTTGCTTCATACCTCTTGCCCCGAAGTATGCATCACATCATAGGTTACTGACTAACAACAACACAATTATCATGTCTGGGTAGCATACAGATCCTGTGCACTATGGGCATCCATCGGCTGCCAGATCTTCATGTCATCATGGATTATTAGAATTATTTTGTTGGAGCCGTGACAAAGCAGATATTCTTGTAGCTTTTGTGTTGTTGGCCTTCATTCAAGTTGCTTGACAAAATACTTCAAATAATTTCTCTCGTTATCTAGAAGATAAGAACTGGTCCATATTTGTCAATTTTTTTTTTGGGTGGGTGGAGTGAGGAGCAGCGATTGAAGATATGTCCTTTCTCTTGCACAAGAAGTTCCACATGATGTTACATGTACCTTGGGTATATGCATAAGAATACAAAAGACCTGTATGAACCTAATGTAACAACATAGCCCAGAATTTAATCTGCAACGTCTCGGTGAAACTTGCAAGACAGTGCAACAAACTGATTTATGACCTTGTCTGAAGCAACTTTGACTACCAAAATGTATCTGCTCAATAGATGAAAGATGTAGACTTATTCACATTCTCCCGTTTTACTGGACTATAATGGTGATTGTGTGGACCTCATGATTGAGATGGTCAGTATTATTAAATACTTCTTGCTTATAGTGCCAGCATATAGGACCTGGATACAAGGATAGAGCTGCTGCTAGAAGAATGCTGCATCATGGCTATGGTGTGGGGCCTGGACAAAAGAATTTGCCGTCTTGTGGTGATGATGTAGGATCTTCCAGAACTTCTGTCTCTACAGAAGAAGCCGCAGCTGAAGCCCTCAACATGTCTTTTGGAGCTGGTAGTTTTGCCAGAAAAGTCCTTGAAAGCATGGGCTGGAGGGAGGTAATACTATGATGCAGATTAAACATTCTCTTCAATGGCAAACATCTTCATTAATCTAACTATTTTGTACAACACAAATATGTCACAGTTGACTGGGATTCAAAATAAAACTCTCTTGGATAGGTCAAGGTCTCTGGCTTTCATCGGGCCTGATGGTTGGGCCACTGGGTTCCAGTGTTTTAGCGCTGAGTCACAATTTGGTTATTGATGTCTACCTATAAGATTCTTCCCCTGTCATCTGAAACTGTTTGTTGGATCTGCTTCTATCTTTTTGCTTCTTTTTTTTTTCAAAAGTTCCTGATGTAAAGGAACCTTTGGTGCAGCTGTAAGGTTTCTCAGATATAAGTCCATTTTGAGGGGTTCACCTTGAGAAAATAGCCTCTCTACATAGGATCTACTTTGTGTGCTTCAATAGTTTAAAACCAAGATTGGAGGAAGACATGGTCATGTAACTGCTGCATGGTTCAACCGAGTTAATTCACTGCCAGTGCCAGGACCAGATGATTGACAACGGACTAGTTTCAGGATTCATGGGCCTGTGCTGGTGCTCAATGTATGTGCCAGGGGAGCTGAAGGTCTGGCTTTTCAAACATCTCAGTCAATGGCTCCTTGGGTGAGCCTGAAACCATGTAAACTTGGCAGCAGTTTCTCAAATTGAGTATATACAGGACCAAAAAAGTTGAACTAGTGATTAGGGTTTTCTCTTTCAACCCAAGTTCAGCCCTGATTAGGTGCAAGCCTGCTTCCAGTTGGACAACTTCAACTGGTTAATAGTCTGGTTTCATAAGCCTTGACATACACGTGGCCTATCTGAACCTAGCGATTCTGGGCACTTCCACTTCTTTCGTCAACCTCCGTCTAGAACTGATTAATCAATCAAAACTGACTCTCAAATCTCAAGATCTTCTTAATTCAATTGCATATATTTCCCTGATTATCTGATAACAAGTCCTTTGTTCAACTGCAGGGTGAGGGTCTAGGGCGGACTGTGAAGGGATCGGTTGAACCAGTTCAGGCAGTTGGGAATGTTGGCAGTGCTGGCTTGGGCTGGCCTCAAAGCAGAACAAAGCGTCAGTGAGACAACTGGCAATTACCCTTTGAAAAGGTACACTCGAGCTTTATATATTTTAGATCTTGCACTGAATGTTGGGTGGGTTCAGATGCAGCACCACAAGGCGAGAGTGGAAGAGGTCTATTTAACAGCCAGATAAATGGGGAATCTTGGGTGAACCCAGGATGAACCGTACCTATCCAGATGCTTTATTTTGAAGAGCGATAGAGACTTGTCCAGAAGTTTTTGAATGTTAATGACCCTTTTCTATTAAACAACAGTCATGTTATACCTTAAGACATAAGTTTTACTCCTAACTAGCATTGTCGCAGAACTTCATCACACCAACTTTGTTTTGTTTCTCTATTTTCTTTAACCTTTACCAATAAACATCCTTTTTCTGGGTCAATTACTACCTTGATGATATCATTCTATTATGGTGAACCGCAATTTTCAATCAAACTTGCTTCAAGCTGAGTTTGGTAGTTAGATTTCTCTTACATCGTTAAGAAAGATTAAAATGCGCGCAAAGTTGATTGTGTAGCCTCCTTTTCACTTTTAACCTTGACTTATGTGTGGAATTATATTGCAGATAATGTTGATGTACATCTGCTTACAAATGCAGAGATGGTCTTATGAAGGCAGGTGGATATTGCTTTATTGAGATTATTGGCAATAAATGTATATATTGACAAAGTTTGCCATTTTTGTCTAACATGTAAGTTGACGCTGATTGAATTGAAATGGCTCTTTGCGCCTCACATCTTTTGTGAATACCACTTCTATCTGTATTTGAAGGAAATGACTTCTCACTATGATTTTTGTTTCCTGTGATGGAGGGTAGACATATCTAGACTAGAGGAATGTATAACTTTAAGTACATACAGGGCTGCCACTGGCCAGGAAGAGTTTGGTAGGTCTATATTATCACGTCTAACATTATCCTTTTAATTATAAGGGAATATGCATTGATAATTCATAAATTTAATGTGATGATTGTCTTGGTTCTCAAGTTTCAGGACTTGATTATATCTATTATCTTGGGGTTTTATCCGTAAGATCCCTTAAAATTGTTACAGTAGCATTATTAGATATGGCATTTGGTAGATCCAACCAAATCTTAGTAGGCCTTGAACCATCCAACTGAGTCGCTACAATGGATTTGAGCAATATTTGCAATCTTTGTATTTGACTAATAATGAAGTTGTTACTATTTTATCCATTCATTTTTTCCTTTTAATTATCTTGGGGAAAACTAGATAAGCTACAAGGTCAATAGTGTGATTAATGGATTGCAGTGAACGAAGTGTATCAAAATTGCCACTCTATATATACATGGGGCATGGATCAAGATTTCTTGAGAATGCAAGCTGAGAACATTTGCTTCAGTTTCTTGAATTGGTTCATTAGCTGACTACTAAATAAGAGTATGAAGCGCTTTCATCCGAACAAGTTGGTTCTGTCCACTCTCTATAGTGAATCCACTCAGGAAGCATTTGGCGAACACATTATTCTGTCTTGCTATAATTCTTGGACTAAAATTTTCCAATTCCAACTTTTTCGCCACACCCAGAATTTTTTATTCATTGTATTCTCGTAATGACAGGAATTCAATGAGGTTCAAAAGTAATGTCGGTGTGGAGGTGGTATGTCCATTCTTTAATTCAAATTGCATGCTTCGAAAGATGTAGCCAGAGGCTATAAACCTAGTAATTCTTTAAGTTTCATGATGGGCTTAAGATAATCCCAAAATCAGACGTCTTTTTGGATAGATATGCTCTTGTAGGTGAAGAAGACAAGCAACCTTTTGTGAAGAATCTTGCCATGCAAGGCCCAATCTAAGGAGAAATTAGACAATCTTTCCGTGCTGTCTGCTGATAGATTAGTATTATCCAATCAAATCCTTAATCACTTATAGCTAATTAACCTGCTATTAGAGCCACATTTGGTGAAAAACATAGAAGATTCTTGATTATGCCCCCCTTTTCGCCGCGATTGGCTCGTGCTACGTGAGCCCCAGTTTTTTTTTTGGTCCATCCTCTCATACTATGATTTTGTACATGGCACGTGTGACCTGCATTTTTCAGGACGATACAAATTTCTTTCTAGTGGACATTGTTTATCTTCCATGATGGAAAATGCTTGGTTGACATGATTGATCTCTCGGAGAAATTCTAGGGCTTGTCGGCAGGTCTCGTATTTTGCTTTATTGAACTGAATTAATTCAGGTTGAACATTTCAGTTTTGAGGGGGGGGACATGATTTAACATTGGGACCAGAAGGTCCTTGAGGGCTTTTGGTGAATAAAAGCTTTTGCTTTATGTACTTCATTTGTCTTTAATGGGTTTGTTGATAAAGTGGGCGATAGTCCCATTTTTTTCTTCTCTAAGTTAGGTGCTCATGATCTTGCTTTAGGTAGTAATTCCCTTCTCAAAGACATCTTTTATTTAGGAGAATCAATTAGGAGATGAGGGGTAACTTTAGTTGTCAAGACAAAATCTAAAAATGGTTCTTTTTTAATTTTGTTTCTTTTGGACTAAACTGAAAATGATTTGACTTCACTATCTCTGGGCCATTGGTTTTGGCTTGAAAATTTATGCACGAGATTTTCCCCTACCTAATTATGTGGCTGAACTCTGTGAATTCAAGCTGGCAATGCATGTCTTTATTTGCCAGTTTAGACAAAGAATAAGATGGGAGGAGACAAGGTTTGTCGATGGCAAAGCTTGTATTGTCTCCTCACGTTTGCCTTTTAGTTGAAAATGTCCCTGTGAAGACTGCACAGAACACAACTGAATCAAGAAGCTTGCCTGGATGAACAATCCCTTTATGTGTCAAACATTCAACCAAAAAAACAATTAAAAGAATGAGGTATTCTGATTTTTCTTCATCAAAACTCTTCTGATTTTAGTGGAGGGAACAAGACTGATCAAGGTTGCAAAACTAATATGATTTTTTCTCTTGAAACCATAGTCATAATCGTACCCTAATTCCTCACACCCAAGTAAAAGCACTCTTTGCTTTTGAATCTTGATGAACTGCTCTTTTGTGCTCCACAAGGGAAAAATGGAAGCACCAGTGCCCTCATAATCAGTCTTCACCTTCACCCATTTAAGGGTCTTGCAATTGGAGATGAAAGCAAGCAAAATCAAAAGGCCAAAGATCACGTGAAGCTTTGGAGGATTGGTGCTTCAAGAAGCTGTGGCAAGCGAAATAGAAAGGTGTAGTCAAGTTGGGAAGCACAATGGGTCCACTTGCACTACTCCAATTGTTGAAGGGTCATCCTCAGTGCTCTCTTTTAGTCTGTCAAACCTCCAACAATGGCCATCACTTCTCCAAAGGTGTAAGAATTTGGACAAAACTCTTTGGCCAATTTGAGACAAAAGGCGACGTGAAGGGACAAGCTTTGGCACGCACCAAAAGCAATTTTGTCTCTTAAGAATTGATGGCACACACACTTTCTTTTTCCTTTTCTCATGCATATATGGCTCAACCTCTCAACATATGTATGTATGTGTGTGTTCTCTATCATTATGGGTTCTCTAGATATGCACGTGTAATGGAGTGTGAAATTATGACCATTCTTTTGGATGGTTAAATTGTCTCAGCCAGTCACAAACTTTTAGTGCTAAAGCATTCACAGATCTTATCTGTGTCACTTTCACAAGTAAATTACATCTTGATTTTATTCGACAAACCAAGATATATTTGAGACTTGCATAATGTATTCAGAAACAGTAAGAAATGGTATGGAGTTTTTGCATTGCATTTGTTAGATGACCGTCCTTCAATTGTAGCGTGAGCCAATATAATGGCTTTAACAGAAAAATGATCATATGCATTCAGATCTTCTATTTAAAACTTTCATTTACTAGGTGAGATGTGACAAGTTAATTGTCTAAACTTTTGACTCATGTTTGAATTTCACATGTGGGGCAACCTAATTTTATTTGTTTCAAAAGGTGCATCATGAATTTATGGGCCAATCAGTGCGATGTACCTCCAAAACAGAGAGAAATAATCCAACTCTTAATCATCTTGTTTGCATGAATTATGAAGTTTTAAAACTTCATCAACAAGATATATATCTTGGTAAAGTTGGGAGAAGGCTTAAAAGTCCACTTACTCGATGCCTTTACAATGATCATATTTTTACCATTCAGATCCAAAATTAAGCATAATTCTCATATCATGATCTCAACGTTATCATTGCGTATGATTTTCCTGGAGCGTGTGAATGTGGCTCTCTATTTTTCCACGAGATCATAGCAATAAAGTCAAGTCATTTGGGAGACAAACTGCGCTCATGTCACATCCAACTAAATTTTACATCTACAGTAAAAGGAACGTGTTCACAAATGATCTACTGACAATCTTTTACGTAATAGTTACGCATATTCGTTTTTTCCTTATAGATAGAAACAGTACCTAAAGAAAGAGGACACGAAATAACTACTATAAATGGTTCGCTAGGAAAATGGTAACGGTCATAGATAATAGCAGACAGTAATTATTATGATGAGTATAAACGAGAAGACTGAGAATAGGAATGGAAGCATTTTCACATCGGCAACACCTTCATATACGTGTGTCTAAAAAGCAATTAAGTGTGTCTATGGACCACAATGTATACTTTGTCTCTCAGCTGGGTCAAAAGACATTACTCCAATGGGGCAGCAGAAGAAAAAGTGTGCTTTGCGCTCTGACTTACTTAGGGTGGTGTGTTCATTGGTTTGAGGCTTAGGCCACAATACACATATTGAGCTTGGTCAAACAATTGATGGACTATATTCAGAACATTATAAATCCGCTATATGTGCGTGGCTTCTCTCTGCTAAAACTGGTGTCTCGGTTTGTTGAGCTTTTGAGCTGCATCTTCATGAAGGAGACTTTGAGGTACCTAGCAGGAATTGCAGGCCCCAGTGGGTATGGCTCGAATGCCACGGCTGAGCAAGTCACTGTGGATTGTTCTTGCTTGCTTCCTTCTCACCTCACTGCCATCATCACAGGTTGGTTGGTCTCTGCTCACACTCTTGCTTGATCTTCATACAAAAAAAAAAAAAGGAGTTCTCTTCTGCTGTCTTTTCTGTTCTTTGTTGGGGTGGGGAGGTTGTTCATTCCACTCTTTTGCTCCCAATGGGTTGGAGTGTGCTTCTGCTTCGAAAGATAATTCTCTTCTTGCTGACATGTTTTTCTTCTTCTTCCAAGAGGTTTTTTTGCTCCCTCTCTCTCTCTCTCTCTCTCTCTCTCTCCATATTCCGGGAAGAATATTGTATTGTTTCTTATGGTATTTTCACTGTTATGGGTTGGAGTCTGCTTCTGCTTTGAGAGATGATTCTCTACTTGCTTGACATGCTTTTCTTCTTCTTCCAAGAGGTTTTTTTTTGTTCTCTCTCTCTCTCTCTCTCTCTCTCTCTCTCTCTCTCTCTCTCTCCATATTCAGGGAAGAATATTGTATTGTTTCTTCACTTGTATGGCCTTTTTCTCTATGAATTTCAAACATTTTGAGAGCAAATCTAATTTGGCTTCTAGATGGGTATAATATGTCCGGCCGAATCAGCGCCACAAACAGCTCTATCAACTATAACTATATTAAACGATATTGGTGTACATTAAGCTGCATTCAGATAATATTCTGGTAATGGAGAAGATGAGATGGATTACCACAAAAATAACAGACATGCTTAGTAATGGTCACGGATGTTGGTGGCTCTCTTATTTCGGGTTAAATGCGGGAGGATATGGTTTTTTTCTCTTTGAGGATCTTTTTCCTTCATTTTCTTCACCAGATCTCTTGCTTTTTGTACCATATCTGCTAAGCCCAGCATGTGCCTTCCTCATTTTTCTCCTCCTTCGCATTACAGATGTTATTAGACTGACATGCATGTTTTCCTACAACCCAAACCAGTTGCTCTTATATATGTATTTTTGGGTCGTGAAGGGGCTACCTCAGGAATTGGAACAGAAACATCAAGAGTGTTAGCAAAGAGAGGGGTCAGAATAGTGATACCAGCAAGGAACTTGAGAAAAGCAGCTGAAGTGAGGGACAAGATTTTGCAGGAATCTCCAAACGCCAAAATCATTTTGTTGGAGATCGATCTCAGCTCCTTCACTTCCATTAAAAGATTCTGCGCTGAGTTCTTGTCTCTTGGACTGCCACTTAACATCCTTATGTAAGCTTCTTACTTTTTGCCTATAATCAATATTTCCACACTTGCATTTTATGTTTTCAAAATGGTAATGGAAGATGCAAAATATTTTTCAGAAACAATGCAGGAGTATTCTCCCAAAAGTTGGAGTTTTCAGAAGAGAAGATGGAGATGACATTCGCAACAAATTACCTAGGTAATGAACGGTCTATCATTGACGAGTCGCAGATATTGCTAAATTCTCATCTTAATTCGCCTATTGATATATCAAAAACTCTTGGTATAACCAGGATAGTATCCAAGTTGAATCGATTATATACTAAGAACCTTTATTTTTCCAAATTGATTTACATTCTTGATGAGGTTCTGATTGAAGGAATTCATTTTGGCAGGACATTATCTACTGACAGAAATGCTGCTAGAGAAAATGATAGAAACGGCATCACAATCAGGCGTAGAAGGAAGGATCATCAACGTTTCCTCAGTCATTCACAGCTGGGTAAAGAGAGACTCTTTCCGCTTCAACCAGATCATCAACCCCAAAATGTAAATGAAACCTGATTCCATTCACCTTCTCGGTAACATAAAAAAAGAGGCTAATTTCATCGATCTACTCGATCGTGCAGTTTCAACGGCACGCGCGCATATGCTCAGTCGAAGTTAGCCAATGTTTTGCACGTCAAGGAAATGGCAAGACAGCTCAAGGTACAAACTTCACTAAAGAGTCTGGGAGTCATTTCACGTTATTCTCATTCAATTGATCAATCAAGTCTCACACCAGAACTCACATGACAGGCACGGAATGCCAGAGTTACCATTAATGCGGTCCATCCAGGCATAGTGAAGACTGGAATTGTCAGAGCACATAAAGGCTTTATTACAGGCAAGATTCATGTAAATGCAGCCGAATAAAATATATTTTCTATTCACTTGCCCAAAAAACTCCTAGTTTGCCACATAATTTATCTAATAATTCTACGATTACAACTCAAGAATATGAAGTAAACCTAATCAGTAAAGATTTCTCCATGCAGATTCCCTGTACTTCATAGCATCCAAGCTACTGAAGACTATATCTCAGGTTTGTGTTCATGATTCACATATCGTGAGTGGGTGCGCAAAGAGAGAAGTTCGGGTTCAATTGTAACAAGAGCTGTCTTTGTGATTGCAGGGAGCATCGACAACATGTTATGTTGCTCTGAGCCCCAAGACAGAAGGGATCAGTGGTAGATACTTTGCAGATTGTAATGAGAGTACCTGCTCCAGTCTAGCAAACGATGAACATGAAGCAAAGAAGCTATGGAAACGGACAACTACATTGATACAGAGACGACTCCGGCAATAGACAGATATTCGATGTACCTTTTGTAAAGTTACAGCAGTTAGGAGTCGTGTACATAAGGTTATGTATTCAAGACTACATAAGGCACACACAGCAGTAGACTTACTGGCGGGGAAAGCAAAAGCAATAGAAAATAAAAGCTACTTTAGGCTTCGTTTGTTTGGCGAAAAATATTGTGTTTTTGGAAAATGTTTTTTCGAAAGTCATTTTCCTGAAAAATGTTTTCCCGGGACATAATTTTCCGGTGTTCGGCAACCAATATGAAAAAGTTTCAAAAAATATTTTTTACCAGCGGCGGCGGCAGCGACCGGCGGCGGCCGGCGACCGGAGGGGGGAAGGAGGAGTTTGGCGGAAAATGATTTCCGCTTTTTAGAAGCGGAAGTCATTTTTCATAGACTTAGGCTATTTTGTAAGGGGGGGAAGGAAAATGTTTTCTCATAGAAAACGTTTTCCGCCCCCCAAACACCGGAAAACTCGGAAAATATTTTCCGCCAAAAGAACAGAGCCTAGATAAGATGAAAACTCCATTTCCGTTCCTTGCAGACTTCCCTATGCGCAATTCTTCACCTGAAACTTACTCTGGATATAGCATAGTTCTCTCAATCTCCACCAACTAATCAAACAATGAGAACATTTTCACAGAATTTTCCCATACATCAAGTCCAAAGGAGATATGCAAGAACTGGTCACTTCATCGAATTGTATATGTTCAACATTTACATCAGCATGCGTGGAAAATTCCACAGCTAAAAGATACATATTCATGAGATGCAACTCGTTAAACATGAATGGTTTTGGCAGCATTCACATGTAGTCAATGATATAAAAACCTAAAGAGCTAAAATAAAACTATGTATGGCTTGCTTAAGCAGACATTTGTGGCATAAGCAAGCTCGGCATGTCATTTTCATCAAGAAATATAGGAAAGCTAAAGAGACAGGATTGTCGTGTAAATGATGATAAATGACTCGACCATACATGCCATTACTCAATCAACTCTCCATGCTTTTAACTTTTATCCTAAAACAAGCTTTGCTTTTTTTTCCCTGTTGCTAGCTTTTCATGTCACAGGAAAACATCAAAGTCTCATTACAAGCCCTATGAGCTTACTAATCATCTTCCAGAAAGCCTCCATATTGACAGTAATAGAGTATACCCAAGGATTGGAAACCACAAAGAACCTAATTTTAGTTGCTTAATATGCTCCACGATGAAACTCAATTCCTGAAAATTGTTCACCAAGATCAACAGCGTGCCTATTTTGATGCATTAATGTGAAAAGTAAATGTAGCTTCCTGACGTTGAATTATTAATAACATCTTATTGTCCAGATATTGTTTGTAATAGCCAAATCATTATAGAATAAAAAGTTAGAATATTAAAATGAATATGTCAATGCAAAGAACATGAACAAAGGGGCTTAGTATACAAAGTGAGATAGCAAGGAAGTTAGGGTTAATTAAGACGAACTACAAAGCACAATTCATGTTAATTGGCAGAAAACAGCCTACAATCGTGTCTTGACATTAGTCAAAAAGAGCACATTCCCAACAAATACACAAGCCTACACTCTAGATTCCAGGAAACTGCAGCAAGTAACCCGAGAGAATACAAGGCAATTGTAACACTCTGGCCCACAACTTTTTCTGCGATTATGCATCGCCTCGACATGTTCTTTTGGGTTAGACCAACCACATGAGTACCTCAAACCAAAAAATGGGGACCTCATACAGCCCGGTACGCCTCATAAGATGCTCCATTATGGGATGAATATTGTAAAATCTTCTCTTACACGTCAACTGTCAGGCAACCTCTCTCACTGATAACTCGACCATGTCACAAGATGTGACAAAGAAGGGATCTACAATTACTGGGAAAATGTCTCAATCCTTATTTCTTAACCTGAAATAGAGCGACAATCATGGAGTGTCATAAAACAGGAACAAAATCTCATGAGAAATTCCAAATTTTTAACGTGGGGACGAGGAAATGAAGTCAACAAGCACTAACAGAAAATCGAAATTTTTCATTCACATAATGTTAGCCTTCGGCAGGGTTAGTATTTTGTTTTAACAAGGACCAGTGCAACCATGACAAAAGGGTAATGACAGAGGAAGTCCATGAACTTTTTCTAGTTATTCAATGTGGTCCGGGGACTTTTTCTGTTCCATTTAGTTCCTAAACTTTTCAAAATTGATTCAATGTCGTCCTTCCTGTATCCTAGTCACATGCTTTCGGCTACATAGCATGCCACCTCAGCGGTGAGTTGACAAAAATAGTAACATGGGAGCCACCTCATTTCTTTTTTCCTACTCTTGCATTTCCATTTTTCTTCTCTTCTTCTTCTTCTTCTTCTTCTTCTTCTTCAAAAGCTTATTTGTAACAAAGCCAACTAAGGTACCACCTCCTTTATCCGAAAGAACAAATATGAACAATCAAACCTATTACATGCAAAACGTCTTGCTAGAACAGCCATCTCATTGAAAAATGGCCCCAACCCACTATTCCCAGTTTTTATCCACCATCAAATTGATAAACACACATCATCTCACTTTGCCTTGCACTTTTTAAAATTACAAGTAATTCCCATCCTATTTGTTGACTGGTAAACGAAAGCTCCAAAAGTACTAAACCAAGCACCCCTAAGAAACAACCAAATGACCGAGCCAATAGCCATCACCAGTCTCATATATTACCACTAACTTCCACATGGTGGCTAGCAGTTGAGCATTTCTCCTGCTTAATCATTTACAGCAACAAAATAAAAATCTTGATCACACATCTCATCCATTTTTTAGAATTTGTAGAGGTACTCCAATATATGAGAGTATTTCACACAATTCGTAAATGTAAAGCTACACCTCAAATTATCACTACTTGTTAAGTATGAATGTTTTGAGCTCACCTTGACGTTAAAAGTTTCAAACCGATAACAAGTAGAAGTAATTGATTTGGTTTTAGTTTTCTCTTTTTTCTTTATTGAAATGTAGTTCAAATTGAACCAAACTGAACAACGAATGACCCTAAAGTATCTCCTAGCAACTCAAATACACATAACATGGAAAGTTCTATCCAAGAATACCTTCGAGATGACCGGCGAAGAGATGATGCAGATCCTGAAGATGTTGCTATTCTAGTGCTTGTACCGCGGTTCACTTTTTTAATGTCTCTATCACCTTCCCCATATTCAGCTTCATAATATTTCTTCCTTGCTGGGGAATCACTAATTTCAGTTGAAACTGAGGTAACTGGAGCAGACAGAGAATTTATTAAATACTCTTGATGAACTGTGGTATTTGATGGTGAGGTTCCTGCATATCATGAATATAGTATATTTGCGTTAGCGCAAAATCCACATTGAAAGAAACAAACGCACGAGTAGTCAAATATCACAGAATGATAACCGCAACATTTGAATGAATGCATAGATGAAGTTGGGATACATGCTGGTGTTTGCTGTTCAGATCTATAGGCAAAAGGTCTGACATGTGTTGACAGTCGCAAAAGTCAACTTCATATGCATAAAATGTAAAGGAAACAAGAGAGAAATATGTACCCTGTGCTGCAAATTCTTGAAACTTCCTTCTCATAATCCTCACAAACTTGTATAGATCATTGCTTTTGTTCAACTCATGGATCAAAACTTTTGTGCCATCCAATGGGGGATCGCATTCCAATACTAAGACAATCCAGCAAAAGAAAAAAAGTGGGTAAGCAGCTTCGCCTATGGTTTAGATGTCCAAGCATAACATCCAATACCAACAACCAAGCCTTACATGTATACGTGTCATTTGCATGGCGAATGGTGAAAAGGTACACGTTGTGTGGACTTTTTATGTCGATATTATCAAACATGAAGGTCACCCCTACAATAACATTAGAAGTCATGAGACCAATCACGCAAGATAAAGGAATAACAGTGCCATCCTAGTGCTTGCATTTACCATTTCCACCTTCAATTTGAAAACCAAGAACCTTATTGTACCAAGAAATTGCCTCTTGTATATCCCCCTTTTGTCCCATTTTCTGTTCATTCTTTTCTTCAAATGCTGTCAAAGCTTTCAATGAACAGAATAATGAGCAATTAGATGGAGAAAGGATCGATATTTTAAAGTAAATGAGAAACACTTAACAGTAGCAACAAGTCATTATTATACTAAAATAATCAGAAAGAAACAAAGAAAATCAGTTAGAGAACAAAATAACAGGAATGTTGCAACACATCATGAACTTTTCTTTGTCCGGCTGTGCTGCATTTGTCTTCAGGTTCAAAGTTACATATCTATAATAGGAAATACATGTGAGTTGTTTGAGACCTCTCAAAATGCAATAACATGTTTAATCTAACAGAGGATTCACATCAGGTCCTTTAAGGCCAAAATGATGAGAAGAACAAAAACTGAGCGTTATGAATTTGAATATTCAAGCCAATAGCTTAATGCCAAAGCCAACGTTTATACAAATGCAATACGTCAATACAGACGAAGGAAAATGGGGGCATTCTGTGTGATATTGGTCGCACCTAATGCTTATGAGACGCAAGTGCACATTTTGCATTTCCAGGAGAAGTTGTCCTGATGAAATCATTACAATAACAATATTCCTGTTTCAACCTTCCTTTGCATCTTTCCGGGATAAGCAGGCCTAGCAACACAACTATTTCCAAGTAGTATCCTCTACACAGCACACACACAATTCTGACACAAGGGTCAGAGTCAAAAAGCTAAGTAGCGACCAAACCTTTACAGAACTGCACCTCACAATTCTGCCAACTGCACTCAAAGAAGATAAAAACAGAGATAAAGGGCATACCGATCAATTCTTGGGATACGAATGCGGCGCACTTATCCCTCCTCGCCTTCTGGTCCTGCAAGGATCTCCTAAGATTCTCTTGCCTAGATTTTACGGCACAGATGGAGTCCATAATCGCCATCCGCTTGGCCTCAGTACGAGTCTTAACTATACAAAATCAGATACGGATATTCAGCGAGCAACAAAAAACCGTACTCCCATGGGTTACCGATTGTTTAACAGGGCAGTGGAGAGAAGACTCTGAGTTCGACACAGCCAAAGCATTTGCTTACGACAGGAGAGCAACCAAAGCATCTAACCCAGAAGACCACGACAGTCGAAAGCAAACCTGCGAGAGCTTTGACGAGCTCATCCTCCTCTTCTTTCAAGCTGCTCTTCAACTTCGATAATCTTCCTGCGACGGGAACAAAAAAGAGCCGAACTTGATCTCGAATTGCCCGATTTTAATCCCAAAAAACCACATCGAATCGCCACAGAAGCAACCCCCTCAATCCCCTCCGAAACCCTAGCCTAGAACGGGCGCGAATGACGGTACGGTACCGTTCTGAGAACCAAGGAACGAAGACAAGACGGACCTTGATTCTGGACGGTTTCCTGCGCTCTGGCCTTCGTGGACTGCAGCGAGTCCAGGAACGACGCCGCGAAGGCGTCGATCTTGCGCTGCTCGGCGGAGATCTCCGCCTCGCACGCCAGCCGCAGGGACTCCATCTTCGCCCGCACCGATTCCCCTTGCATCGTCGTCGTCCCCACAGAGTGATACACCGAGAGAGAGAGAGAGAGAGGGAGAGATAGGAATGTGCTTCCGGCTCTCAGCCCGCCATTTCTGCTTTCAAGTTCAAATACGAGAAGCCAAGATGACTCGCAGAAATAAACGGCAAAAAGGCCAGAAAGCGACGGTTGAAACGGGACAAACACTGACTTCGGGAGCGTGCGAGTGACTCGGTCGGCTGAATCGCTGGGTCGGGATAAACCGAATTTTGCTCTTTGTTGTCGCACGATTCGTGCTATTGCTGCTAACCGGAACTTAGCTGGTCTTACGATGGAAGGTTGTCCATATGGCCATGTGATAAAAGATGTGATGTCCCAAAAAGTTGAGTTTGTTGTAGGGCCGGGGTCTTGCTAGGCCCGCCCTAGCTCGGTCACGATAGATCATAAGGACAAAACGGGTCTCCGTGTTGGACTCGTTTCGATATATTCACACTCGATCGCTGTTACGGTAAACTAGTTTAGCATCTATTTTTCAATCTCTATCAAATTTGGGCGAAAAAAAAAAAAAACAAAGAAGAATCGGTCCCAATGCTACGCACGGGTTCTAAGGCTTGGCCATTAATCAAGCCTTCTGGATAATAAGGCGGATTCCTGTCAAATTGCATCGTAATGCCAATGAATGTAATTTTTGTTCAAAGTGCCAAAGGACACGAAAGTCTGGTGGCAATTTTATTAGTGGAATTTTACTCCTTTGAGAGGAAGTGTGTTTGCTTTAGCATTCCCAAGAAGTTTTGGGGGAACGCAAATACTTTTAACTCGAAGCCCCTTGAGGAAATGCAAATTGCGTTTGGAAAAAACTCATTTGTGAAGTTACTTTTGCCCAAATAATATTTGGCAAATCTTATTTTATAAAGGGTTTTGGGATTTTTTTTATTAAAAAAAAAAAAAGCTTACCCTTCACCAGAGCCGCTGATGGGTTATAGCTGTCGGCTAGCTAGATCTGGAGCCTGCTGCCGTCTCCCAAGGTCGAGCCGCTTGAGGTCGGGCAACCCTCGCCGGGGGTCACCTAACTTCCGGCGGCCGGAACTTGGGCGGTCCGACCTTGGGCGACGACCGCCGGCGGCAGATTTGGCTTACCGGCGGCTAGAGCCCATCGCCCAACCCTGGAGACCGTCGCCTATGGTCGTGTGACCCAGGTGGCCCTTGCAAGGGTCATGCAACCTGCAGGGGTTAGGCAACCTCACCGGCCACTTAAGTGCTCAAAGAAGATGAATAGTCATGAGGGGCAACATTGGAATATTGAAGAATTATTGAAGATAGTTTGGGATGAAAAAAAATTGATTTCGACATTTATCAAATGCTCAAAGCTCAAAGCTAGTTTGGACAAGCCTTGAGCTTTTAACATCCCAATACTGACTTTCAGCCGAAAGTTAATTGGAAATGTTCGCCAAACACCTCAGCATTTCATCAAGGGGCTTTCGGCTCGAAAGCCCCTTGGGGATGCTGAACCAAACACACCCTACATGGGCCAATAGGAGGAGGGTCCAATGAGATATGTTGATTTGGGCCTGACCACAAGATATTGGGACTTTTGGGCCGAGTCTGGCCTTCTCACAACTTCTCGCGTTTGCCAGATTGGCCTAATTAAGCCCAACAAGCAAAACAGCTAATCCTAAATAGTTTTCAAAAGCAATTTGCATTTGCCCCACCATAGCTAATTAGCAAGACAACAAGAGCAACGCAGAAAGAAAGAAAAAGATAATGCGCCTTTCGCTTGCCTTTCCACGTAAAAGAGCATCATTCTCCCATCTTTTGTCACTGGCGAACCCCGATAACATTCACAGAAGCCCCACTACAGAATGGATGCAAGTTACTGCATTTCAAATGGTAGGGAAGACAAGCACAACTTTCTCTTTTCCAGTCAAGTCAAATTGAGAATGCGAGCCTGCTTTTCTTTGGCCAAAAAGAATAGACAAGAGCTTCCCTCATACAAGCTTCCTTTGTGGTCTCTCTCTTCTCAAATGAAGGAAAAGGACAGGACTTTGTTTTGGTAAGACAAAAGCTGGGTTGGCAAGGACCCTTCTTTGCTTATGCCTGTTGTTGTTCTGGGGTTGACTGCAAATCTCATTTATTGTTGTGTTGCAAATATATCCATAAAGATATGTCTACTGAGATGCATTTTATTATGTCATCTAACACAGCTAAAAACTGATCTGCAAGTTAGGATGTATTTAAATGTTGCAGAGAAGGCCCACTGACCATGTCTGGTAAGGTAATTAAAACAAAATGGTTACCCGAGAGAGAGAGAGAGAGAGAGAGAGAGAGAGAGAGAGAGAGAGATTACAAAAGGTCCAAGATAAATCAGCTATTATTATTAACACTCAATAGCTCGAAGATATACATAATTGCCAAAACTGGGATCACCCAATCAGCAAGCTGTCAGGGAAAACAAAAGAACCATGTAAATTTTGTAGCAATACCAACTCAAACCATGTGATGCCTAGGGAAGAAAAAAAGATAAATTTATCCGAAAGCGAAATGGCTAACAGCTTAAGCAAGAAAGAAGGAAGAAAAAGGAAAAACTCTCTACAATTTGAGTCATCCTGATCTGATCATAGACATCTCACATTTCTTCCAGGACCTCCATAGTAAAAGTAAGTCCCCCAAACTCTGTTCCTCCCTTGGCTCACGTCGTAGCAGTTCGGGTGATCGGCCAAAACGCGTAGGTTTGACGGAGGGATCAGGCTGTTGTCCCAATCCACGACTTGTAAGTTCCGAAAGTACGATGACCTCTTGAACCCTTCGCCAGCGAAATGGCCACTGCCCATCTGCGTGGAGGTGTGGTAGCCTCTCGATCTGGTGTTGACGATTTCGCCTCCGAATTGCACCATGTTGGCGTGGCTTCTCAAGTGACTGAACAAGTATGCTGGCCAGTATCCCACAAGTAGGCCTGAACCAAATTGGAGCCACCAGTGTCCGTGCTTTGGATCCTGCAAATAGTGCATTGGCATCATTGGTCTTGAGTGTGAATCTTTTGGATAATTAATCGACATTAGTGGGGTCTAATCATATGATTTGCTACTTTATTGTAATAGCATTAATTAGCTCTTCTTGATGGATCTAGTTCATTATCTTTGCTCAGGTGCAGAGGGGGAAAAAATCAGGAGCCCACGTGAAGTGTTTTGCAGTTGTGACTGAAAAAAAACAAATAGAATCTTACAAAAAGATTAAAATGCTAACGAAAGGTGGAAGAGCTATGCCAGAAAGCTGATTAACTAGTGTGGTCAACTTCATTTATTTAAAAGTGGGACTCATGATGGATCTCTTCAGCACATTTAGTAACAGTAGAACTCTAGTTAGATAATTGCTACTGACCGTGCAGAGATTCGCCATATTAATCAAGTCTTAATTTTAAAGTGTAGGCAAAATATTTTATCTACCCCTAAAGAAGTCTAGAGCAGACTATCTACTTCTACGTCCAAAAAAAAAAAAAAGAGACTATCTACTTCACAAGTTATTTCAAAATTATAAAGAATCTCAAGTTAAAAGCAAAAAAGCTCCATGTATATATCGAAATAACGGCATTCAGTTTACCTTCCAAACCATTACACTAATGTCAAATTGTCTGCCGTTGTAAGAAGACCTCGGCGAGATAGCGGCTCCAATAGCGATCCTTCTGTTTGTCTGAACAAAGCCTGAGCACAGTAGGTTGTAGCAGCCAGTTGCTTGGTATGCATCTGTCTGCAAATTGTTCGCCTCTCAGTTCCTTTTCAAATTTCTTATTTACATAATTAACAAAAAGATATAATTCGACTGATTTCTTGTGTCAGATCGACCTAGCCAGATGATACTTACAGTCCAATAAGTGAAGAACCTTGGGTAGTTATCTCCGTATAATTCCGGGCTAACCTGATTGTAGAGAATGTGTAGATAATTCATCAGTAACAAACAATAATTTTGGGCTAAACTGATCCTTCAAATCTGTGTCAAACATTAACATTTTCATTTTTCCAGGCCTTAATAGAAAATTAGAGTTATTCTCTAGTGTTTGTGGTCTGGTTTACAGAATGCAGAGAAAAATAGCAGTGAATGATCAAATACACTTGCCTGCCATCCGGCTTCGATTGTGTTAAGGTCATTGCCAAAGGAACCTGAAATTACCCATATTTGCGATAAGCTAAACTCATACTCGTCGGTGACACGGGGTGCCCACACGTTTATGCTCGCTTTGGCTCCGTAGAATTGGTCCCCATTCACATACACAACTGCATGCTGTAATAAGGAAAGCAATTCTTTAGATTCCTGCTTTATAAAATGCTACTTATCCAAAGGACGACTATTGAAGTTATTAATTGTTTTGGATCAAAGGTTGTTAGGCCGTAACTTCAATCAATTAATGCATGGTCCTCTTTTCAATAATGGGATTTTAAGTTTTCGAACGGCTCAATATAGACAGTTCAATAATCTGATGATTCGTGCCAAACAATAGTTTCCATTCATGTAAAACTAGATTTAGTAGTAAGCAACGGATGCCTAAAAAGGTATATTCAGCTGTATGAAGGATAAAAATTCAAAAAAGAAGGTAAACACAATGTGTGTTCTCCCTTGCTGATTATGAAGGAATGTTTCCAACAGTACCAAAGCCTGAAACTTCTTTTTTGGTGAGGAATGTTTATGATAGTTGGAAAAACAGAGACTTCTGCAATCTTTCTTGTTTATCATATCTGAGTTCATTATTGACAGTTTGACACAGACAGCAAAACGCTGCGTGAGCAGGGACTCGCTTACCTCATGACCACTGCCTGCTGAGTCCCTCCTCACATTTCTCCCCAACTTCCTTCCAAACCTTCTAATGGAACTTGCCCTGAGCATGTCTCTCTCTGTGGTTCTTCTGATTGGAATTGTTCCTTCTGGGCATGACTCACCTGCCTCGGCCCATAGCTGAAAAGCATCTGCGATTTCATCTGCGGTTGAGTCATTGCCCTTTGGCCTCTCTGGTGGATCCTGTAGAATCCCAATTATTCAGACTCAAATCTTCCACCTTTAGTTTATCTGGTGAATTGATAAAAGGTGAAGTAGTACCAGAGGTTTCTGCCCTTTGAGCTTAGGGTGGTCAAAAGCAGGTTGAAGATGAGTAAGCACACAGTCTATCAAATCGCCATCTGGGCTCTGCCAAAAAGAAAAGCAAAAAGATCATTCATCTTCCTCAAACGAAAGCTAAATAAATGAAACGGCATTGCTGAGCCAAATGCTCTATCAAGAAAGACCAGAGAATTGGCAGAAACTAAAAAAATAAAGAAAAAAACCTGAATGGTCTTCACCGAAGGTTTATTGATTTTCTTGAGATAAGCGCGGACTTTCTTCAGCTTGTGCAGCTCGTCATATGGATGGAAAGTTTGGTTGACTGGTGGTTTGTTAATAGACTCTGCTGCTGTAGTAGGCAGTGAAAGAACAGGGCTTAGTAAACAAAGAGCAATGAAGGAAGGAACCAACATGGGCATGATCCGAGGAGTTGGAGGAGGAGGAGGGGAAAGTGCCAATTTTGAGGAATGTTTTGACTGTGAAAAAGAGCGTTGTTGGGTTCGCATGACTTGGGTGGTGTTGTCCTGTTGTGCGATGATAAGCCCAAGACAGGAAAAATTCAAAACAGAGAGGAATGATAAGTGTTCATGTCCATGCGAAACAGAGGAACATCGAAAGAGTGCAGAGAAAGAATAGTCCTCTGCCTCATCGTTTTGACAAATATTAAAACACCCCTCTCTCTCTCTTCAGAATCTGGTGTTTTGGTTTTATGCTTCTGACACCGGTGAAACTTGAGGCAGGAGCGCTTTAAAAAAGGGGTGAATGGGAGGAGCTGAACTGCATCGTAGTTTTACCCATAATTGGGAGTTCAAGACAGACCCACCTCTTGTTCTGTATGTGACCATGGAGTGGAGAAAATTTACAGGATGGCAGAAACGGAAAATCACGCTGTTGTTTTCAGTACATTTTGCGAAAGGGAAAGATTGGGCAAGAACTAGGGACAGCCGACAATTCAATCTCACATTGAAGCACCGTAAAAACACTGTCGAAATAAAATGTGAGCTTGGCGTAGATCAATGTTCCGTCAACATCGAATGTATGCTAGCTGCAACCGTCGTGAATATAAGCATTATGGGTTATAAAAGGTCGACCGTCTCGCGCTCGTATAAAGAGCATAATCATTGATTTTCTCTATATGAGAAGTCATTTGGCATAGCCTTCGTCCGGTAGGTAGTTTCAGCTGTGCAGGCGAATCCTTTTGTTTTTCGAGATATTTCGGTGAACTATCTCGATAGTTACAATCCCGTAAGATTAACAAATTTCCGTAGACATTTATTAATATTTTCACACATCGATTGTGAGGTCACTAAATAAAAAAGTGCATTTTAATCTTATAATCACCTTACATTTGCCTCTCGTTGCACTGTTCTGGAGTCAAGATGAGACCTCAACATGTGCAGGGGTCACGATTTCTCCTTCCTAAACCGTGTTATAGTTCAAAAAACTTTCTGGTCATAACCCCGGAAATTCAAAGTCAAAGTTCCATGAAGTTCACCGGAGGTGGCCCCCACCACCCTAATTGAACAGGCCCTCCGGTCCCACCCGACCTGACAACACTCTGATGTCATGGTCCACCTAAGCAACAAGGGCCGGTACAGAGGGCCCATTAATTACGTCATAAGTAACTCTCTGCAGAATAGCAAGCCTGGCTAATTAATGAGATTAGCTGGAGTTGCACCAATATGGTGGGTTCCCTGACTTCTCACATTAGCAATTTAGCACGCCCTATTGATATTTCCCTCATGACTCTTTGAGCACCTTAGAGATCTTTCTTGAAAATGGCATGAAAGACGAAATAAATGGACCTCGTGTATAGGGTATGCTAATGTATGGGGATTCTTTCAATTTTCGTTCTTCTTGCCAGACTTCTTCGGACAACTCGGAATTAGAAATATATACAGTTGGATGTTGGCTAGAAAGATAAACCGCCGAATAGATCCGATCGGTTCAATTTGTGCCTGATTCTAAGAGCTAGAAACCGGTCCCCCCCTGAATAGGGCTCCTAATACACGACTCAAACTAATCTGCCGACAGATTTTAAGTAAGTTTTCCTTTTCAAGAAATAATCAATGTTAAACCTAATTTATCCGCAACTATCAGTGACGAATTTCACTTCTATGTCCCATTTTGTAAGGCTAGGATCAGTCAATTGGAATTTTGAGTTTGACAAAATTCACAATTTTTTCAGTGGAACCAGGACCCAATTGGTTCTAGGACCGATCGGTGCCAAAAAGTTCAACAAGTAGCATAAATAAATAAATAAATCTTGACCCAAAAAAAAAGCATAAACAAATTAAATAAATTCCTTTTGTAAAGAAACATCCGTATGCCTATGTGGGAGCGGAAAAGCCGCTCGGCCTAAATTCTGGTTTACCTTTCTATTTTCTAAGGTCCCGAGTGATGATGTTTGCCACTTTCCAAAGACTTGCCATCTTGTAATTCCTAATTTATCCATTGCAAGAAAAAAGAAAGTATACAAAGTACATTTGGCCTCTTTAATTCGCTAGTGATATCAACGCGTTGTCGGGAAAATTTCAAATTAGGGCCGAAGTGGCTAAATTAGTCTCGGATAAGGGCTTGAGCTCGCGGGCCGGCTTGTTCCGGCAGCTAGAGTAGGGGCAATCTTGTCCAAAATTTTCTGATTTTGCCCAAATTGAAGCTAAGGTTTGTGTCGAGTTTGTCGACCAGTTGAAGAATTGCCAAGAACCTTTACTTGAGATTAAACTGGCCACTCCAAGTGAATCCTTTTTCGAGAAAACGATTGATTTGGGTTATTTTAAAAATTTTCCTGACATCAATCTTACATGTTTGCGATAAA
Source organism: Syzygium aromaticum (assembly GCA_024500025.1). Lineage (NCBI taxonomy): Eukaryota > Viridiplantae > Streptophyta > Magnoliopsida > Myrtales > Myrtaceae > Syzygium > Syzygium aromaticum. The sequence goes on along the minus strand of CM044895.1, from coordinate 28,670,725 downwards.
AATGATGCGTAAAAAAATCGATTTCTCCCATACTTTTAGCGCTTTGATTAGGATGAACTATGAATGAATTGAAGGGAATAAAATCAAGATAAATACGAATAAAAATTAAGGAATCAGAACGAAAATCAAAAAAAATATATATTTTTTTGTCTCACTTCTCTTTACTACATACATGCGTGCGCGATGCTCATGATAATTGAATCCCGATCCGGAATTCTCTAGCCCCACCTTCAATCTCTTCGTTAGCAGGGCCGCATGCCTGTGTTGGCAAGGACAATCGCCATTCGACTCACCATGTTGTTGTTTTTTTTTTTGGTTGAGAAAAATAGGTACTACATGCACTGTCACTCGTTCATGCTGTACACAAAAACGAAAGGACATATGTTTTTGAGGAATAATGGAGGAATAGGATCGGTCCCGCTTTTGGGCTGCCCATGGAGCAGGCCGTCATGATGCGGTGAGATTTAATATGATCGCCAGTGGAACCACCGGACCACCTTTTTATAAAGTTGGAATTGATTATATTCCCTCCCCACTCACCCTAGAATATGAATATTTTTCTCCCCCTCCTCTCCTTTTTTATTTTTTTGTCTTTTCCTCTTTTCTATTTTCTTCTTTTTTCTTCTCGGGATATATTCGGTTGTCATTTTGGATGCCCGCCTATTTCCGATGATAGGCATTATAGAAGAATTCGAATTCCACAGTCATAGGAGATAAAAATACGCGGAAGAGAGGGAAAGAGTATAAAAAAAAAAATCCTAAATTTATTGTATTGATGTCAATTTGGCTCTGAATCTTTTTTTTTGTACTAATTTAGTTCTAAACTTTTTAACGTAGTACCAATTTAGTCCTTCCAGCTAATTTTTGGTCGAATATTGCTAACGTCAATAACTTTTAATAATATTTTAATTTTTTTTATTTTCTTGTTCTTCATTTATTATTATTTTTTTCATTTATTTCTTTTTTTCCCCTCCCTTTTTCCTCCAACTGGTCGCTAGACCTTGGCAACCAGCCAGAGGCTAGGGCCGACCATTGGCGAGACTTACCCTCGCCGAATGGCCACGAGGGCGACCTCACACTAGGCTGGCGAGGCTCAAGCCCTCGCTAGAGGCCCTGAGGGCGAGGGCAAGTCTCATTAGCAGCTAACGAGGTCAACCTCGCTGACCCTAGGCTCTGGCCGGTTGCCGAGGTCCAGCGACCAGTCAAAGGAACAAGGGAGGAGAGGAAAAAAAAGAAAAAGAAAGAAAAAAAAGGAAAAGAAAAAATAATAAATATAAAAGGCTCTGTCCGGTTGTCGAGGTCCAGCGACTAATCAAAGGAAGAAGGGAGGGGAGGAAAAAAAGAAAAAGAAAGAAAAAAAAGGAAAAGAAAAAATAATAAATATAAAAATATTATTAAAAGTTATCAACATCAGCATCAGTCGTACCATGTAGGTTGATCGGTGTCCACGTCAGCAATATCTAGTCAAAATTAGTCAGAATGATTAAATTGGTACTGTGTTAAAAGGTTTAAGATTAAATTGGTAAAAATATAATAGGTTTTGGACTTTTCTAACACTTTTCCCTGGAAGAGAGAATTGGGTGATTTTTATATATTTTGCATAATGAAGAGTGGGGGATGTATTCATTATGACTATATGATATGATGAGATATTATAATGGCAACTGCAATCAATTATCAATATGCACAATCAAAAAATATATATGCACAACTTTGATAGGTATGGAGAATCAAACGAGATGCAGAGAATTTCATAAATATATCTCTAATAATCATTTTTTTTTGTAGTCATAATCTTGGCGTTTCACATATGTTTTGCTTTGTTGGTTAAAAAGGAAAACATAAAAAGAGATCTTACCGAAGCAATTTCTCTTCAGCTATCAAAAGATTTCAAATTGCACAGAATAATATTGAAGTGATGAAGTCACTAGCTTCTCCTAGTCGCTCTATAAGGGCTCGTTTGATAACGTGCCAAACAGTAAAAATTTCTATTCTTTTGTTCCCAGAAATAGTTTGAGAATAGAAATGCGTTTGGCAAACTTTTTGTTCCCGGACACATTTTTGCAAAAATTTGTGCCTAGAAACAGTTTTAGAAGAGAAACAAGAAGTAAAAAAAAGTTGCTTCTTATTTCTCGGTACAATTTTGAGAATGAGTTTTTTTTTCTTTTTTTTCTTTTCTTCTTTGTGTTGTTCTTCTCTAGGCTGTGGTCGGTCATCGATGGCCATAAAAAAAAAGATATTATTAATAAAAAAATATTTTATCAGCCATGGCAGGTGATTAGGCCATTGCAAAAAAAAAAAAGGAAAAAAAATATTTTAATAAAAAAATATTATTAATAATAAAATGTTAATAAAAAAATATTTTATCTGCCATGGCCGGCGACCAGGCCATGGGAAAAAAAGGAAAAAAAATATTATTAATAAAAAGATGTTAATAATTTTTTTTTTACCAGCCATGAGAAAAAAAGGAAAAAAATATTATTAATAAAAAAATATTTTACTAGCCATGGTAAAAAAAGAAAAAAATATTATTAATAAAAAATTTTTACCGGCCATGGAAAAAAATAATAAAAAAATTATTTTTTAATAAAAGTATTATTAATAAAGAAATTTGTTACCAGCCATGGCAAAAAATAATAAAAAAATTATTTTTACTAAAAGTATTATTAATTAAAAAATATTTTACCGGCCATGGCCAAGAAGGAGGAGAAGAAAAAAAGAAAAGAAAAAAAATATTTAAATATTTAAAATATTATTAATAAAAAGAAATTTTATGCCGTTACTAAACACATTTCTGTTCTTTTACTATTTCAAGAATAGAAATTTTGAGCCGTTACCAAACGCTTTCAAATGCTCAGAATTAGTTCCCGGACACAGAATAAAAAAGAATTATTTATGTTCAGAAATAGTTCCCGGGTACAGAATAATTGTTATGCGTAACCTAAATATCAGCAATATTATAATTGTTTTTGTAAAAACAACATTTTAAATTGGAATGGTGCCTTTTAGCTCTTTTCAAATTAATTACTTTAGTGCACACTTAGCATTAAATTAGCAAATTTATTCATATGACGATATAAAAGGGAAAAGGAAAGAAGAAAGAAGTTCATAAAAGGAATTTTGGTGCCTACGGTCATTTATGTCTAGATCCAAGTCCAACCTTCAATATGGTCTCAGAGGCTTGGTTAGACCGCTCAATCGGGGAAATAGAGGTTTTTTAGCATTGCTAGAGATGCTGTTTCAAGAAAATCTTTCTTATATAGGGACGTGATTGTATGCATGATGGTATTCCTTTTTGTGTTTCTAAGCTAAATGTTTTCATATTACTTTACTAGCTTGTCAAATTTTGTTTTAACAAATATATAAAATGAGCATAAATACAAATTTAAATCATTGAGCAAAGATTAGCTAAGCGATCAATCTTCCTATTTGTATTTTGGTATCCTCCATCGAGAGTAATTTGTAAGGCCATGTTCGTCATCATGCAATGGAGACTAACCCGATACACATTGACTGAGCTTTTCCATATATCCATGGACATCAGTTAGTCCAAGTGAAAGTTGAAATGTCTCATGTTATTCGAATAAATCGTACGAATTTTGTACACGTGACGTGAATTGAAAATGAGAATTTGTATAAACAATTGTAAAATGTTAGACTTCCCGCGTTTTTTTTCTCAACTAATGATAATTTTATTAGACATAAAGAGATCGCCGAGCATTTTCCAGATATTAAAAGAAAGAGAAGGCGCGCGTGTGCGCGAAGATAAATAAAGACAAAAGGAGAGAATTTAAAGATTTATGGATGAGCCAAAAGGACAATCCTGCAAGAATTCGTTGTGACATGCCCAAGATGTCACCTACCAAAATGGCTAATGTAATAACCATAACTACAGGAGTTGCTGTCGGCAAGGCTGTGCTTGGACCTCTGCGTGTCATTTATTGATGAGCAGTATGAGTCTCTCTGCGCGCACGCACTTTGTCATCCCTATGGTTTTCGAATAGGGACTGCGGGCTACAGTGATGTTGCTCTTTCCAATGTATTTTCCTCTCTTTGAAACTTGCAGTGGCAATAATCATGGGCTGCCCTGCTTGATCTTTCTAAAAGTACGAGAAGAAAACACATGCACGGAGAAACATCGTTTTCCTCGCTGTTTTCGGGTTTTCGATTCTTTGAATATTGCTGATCAAGTATTCAAATTTGAAAAGAAAACAAAGAAAATTTCAAATATGAATATAAAATATTATCATTTTTTTAAATAAGAACTTGAAGTGAATTTTATTTAGAATAAAATCATAAAATGACTTATTAATCTCAAATAAGGATTTGAAATGATTAAATCGTATCAAATAAGGACTTTTGGTCGATCGGTAACTATTTCGACGTCGAAGAATGTGTATTTTAATAAAAAAAAATTAAATATATATTTTTACTTTTTTTTCCTTTCTTTTTGTCTTTTTCCTTTTATCTTTTTCTCTTCCCTCTTGTGACTATCGCTAGCGTTGGGCGAGGATTGTCCTCATTGGTGATGCAAGGGTTGTCCTCATTGGTGATGCAAGGGTTGCCCTCACCGGCGACATTCGCTGGTGACCGGGCAGAGGAAAGAGGGAAAAAAAAAGAAAAGGAGAAGAAAAACATAAAAAGGAAAAAGGGCAAAAAATTCAAAAAAGGGTAAATGACGAAAATGCCCTTTAGCCATCAAGGTAAAACCCTTATTTGAGACTAATGAATCACTTCAGATCCTTATTTGAGATAATGTCCACTTCAGACACTTATTTGAGAAAATGATAGCACTTCAGGTCATTGTTAAAGACAAGGTCAACTTCAGATCTTTATTTGAGAAAACGAAAGCATTTTAAATCTTTATTTGAAATTTTCCCAAGAAAAAAATTAAGTTTATTATTTGTCCATTGCATTGCCTTTCTCGTGTTATGCACAATCAATAAATGGCAAATTATAAATTTCTTGATTAGATATAACTAACAAGTGCCCAAAGACACTTGTTAGCAAGATCATTCGAATTTATACACTAGCTTCATTGAGATTGGAAAAGGAAGACTTCATAATTAGGAGAGAATGACAATTGATAATGTGAAATGTAACTAAAAAACAATTGGGACATTTACTAAGATTTCTCAATTGCAACCTGCATCATTCTTTTGCCGTCTTCTCGACTCTAGAAAAACTCAAACTAAAATCGGTATTTTCTACATCTCATCCATCTTCTACGCCTCCAATTTTCACCGGATAGTGAAAGAGTAAAATTTGTTAGGTGACTGCTAAATAGTATTCTAATTTATGATGTAGTGAATATAGGGTACTCTCACAATGTAAAAATTTTAGTTCTCCACGAACAATCATAATTATCAATTTCTGAACAAAACCAACATCAAAGATCTACACAAAACTCAAAATGGATAGTTTTTAATTCGCTTATGAAGTATCAAAATATTTTCCTTCTGCGTACCTAATTTTTTTTTTTCGGGCATGTCGTGAGACCATGGGTGCATACAATCCTCTTGCAGCTAAAGTATTGGTGCAAGCAAGCTTTGTTCCCACTTTGAGTGTCGAGTAAAATTTTGTTTCATCTCGTTTTTCCGCTACTATATTGAAGGAATTCCGATAAGTTTTACTTGCTTTGCTGCATCACCAGTGGAGATTAGGCATTGGTCCAAGGGCTTTTTACCACTCGAACCAGCTTGGATCCGCTGGTTTTAATCATTATTTGGGTTTATACTGCAACGCATATTTACGACATGGTAAAAAGATCACGTATGTCGCTCTTTATTGCAATTGGTTTCATATCATGCACATCCTAACTTACAGCAAGGCATTATTGTAAACGATTTGATCAAGTTGGGCAGCATTCATCACCGTGAATCACGATTACTCCTTCTTGTTCTTATATGGAGGCACGGATCTACGGTTTTGCAGCTTACGATGTAAGAGAGGGACGCAATCACGTAATGAACCCGGGACGCTCATTGCGATTGGAGTCTACCTTGGTGGCACCAAGTATGTGATAGGCAGTGAACCGGATGCTGTTATTCGGGCAAAGATGGTAACAAGTTAACAAGTTTGTTGCCTCCTTCCTTTTTGTCATAGCAGTATTATTTAAGCTGCTAGGTTTAAATAATTTTTTTTTGTCTTTTGATAGGTAACTTATGTCTTCTCTTATTTGAAATGCATCTACTATCATAGTTTTCCAGGATACAATGTCCAGTAGGAACGTAAATTGACATAAAACTTTTACATGCAAATCATTTCAGCATTACGAACCAGCCAGCGACGTGGAAGTGGTGCACCATATTTCGTAATTAAGTACACAAATGTCATAAAATTACATTACCGTTGCAACGAAGTGTAAATGAACAGTAAAAAAGACAATAATACCATGTACTAGTGTATCTTAGCAATTTCTAGTTGGGAAAAAGGACACTAGAATGCAGTAGCTTTATTACGTTTCTAACCTTGGTGTCAACTTTTTTCTGAATCACTTAAGTGCCGAATCTAAGAAAAAAAATTACTTTAGAAAATTATTGCAACACAACAATTACAACTTTGATTTTAGAACAACATATAGACGGTTATTGAAGTACAAATTGGGATTTAAACTTTGTGGGTCGATCGTGAAATTAGGCCATAATCACAGACATGGGATGAGCGAGATTGGCTCTTCCTTGCAAATCAGAGGGAGAGAGGATGAAGACAATGCTTTTTTTGACAAAAATACCCTAACTTTAAGTTTTTCTTCAAGCACTTCCGAAGCAACTCCACCATCCATCATTCCAAATACTCTTAACTGTAATTTCTTTCGCAAAAACTTGCAAAGCAACTCTACCATCATTCATTTTAAACTAAGGAAGGATAAAACGTAAAAACCATAATTGCAAGTTTTTTTTTGGTAAGGAAACCATAATTGCAAGTTCATCTTCAAAAACTTCCAAAACAACTCTACCATCAATTATTCCAAATATCATAATTTCAAGTTCTTCTTCAAAAAATTTAAAGCAACTCTACCATCAATTATTCCAAATACACTAAATGCAAGTTTTTCAAAAATTTACAAAACAACTCTACCATACATAATTTCAATTACCCTCGCTACAAGTTCTTCTTCAAAAACTTTCAAAGCAGGTCTACCATTGTTTATTTCAAAATGAGAAAAGAAAAAACAAAAATACCCTAACTGCAAGTTCTTCTTCAGAAACTTTCAAAGCAAATCTACAATCCATTATTCCAAATAGAAAAAATATAAATTTTTCAAAACTTCCAAGGCAACTTTACCATCCACTGTTCTAAATAGAAAAAACTCTCAAAGATTTCCTAAGCAATTTTAGCATAGTTCGTTCCAAAAAGTGAAAAGAAAAAAATCAAAATACCCTAACTGCAAGTTCTTTAAAGAATTCTAACACATCATTTTTCATTCCAAAATGTGAAAAGAAAAAAAATCAAAAAACTATATTTGGCGCTACTTCATATCTTGAAGAATCCTCTCCTCATTTGAAAGAGTGTGGCATAATCTGAGCCACCTCATCGCTACTAACTTCAAAGAGGTTCTGTGCAAGCGCCCCACCTAGGCAGTAGACCCATGCAAGCACCCCCAAGCTATAGTTAGAGATACGGCCTCGATGGTGTTGTTGCTTGCGCTCTCCAAAAATCGCTTGGGATTCCAAGAAACTTTGGGTATTCATCAATGCATTGGTTCAAAATCTCTATTTTCACCACTTGTGTCGATCTTTCTACAAATTCAGACTCTAAGAGAAAATGAGTGAGAGGATGCCTTAATCTCTTTTCTCCTTTTGTAGAGCGAGAAAGTGGCAACTGCTTATGCCTAGACTATCATCATCTTCTCCTTTTCAACGCTACTGTGCAAAGATGGTCTCTCATCTGCTTACATACGTCACTGAAGAGTCTACAGCGAATTCGAAGAAAGAGAGAAGAAAAAAAATGAGAGAGGAAGTGACTGGGCATTTTCTTGGGCTTTCAGTCTAACTTTATAGGCCTTTATGCACCAAATTCTTTAAACTCCATTTCTGTGACATTTCTGCGCCATTTTCGTGCCTAGCTAGAGCACAAATTGGGATTTAAACTTCATGGGTTGATAGCGGGATCAGACTATAATCGCAAACATCGGATAACCAAGATGGGCTCTTCTTGCAAAACAGAAGGAAAACAGAAGGAGATGATGAATGCAGTGCTATTTTTGACCAAAATACCATAACTTTAAGTTCTTCCCCATATACTTCCAAAACAACTCTACCACCTATTATTCCAAATACCCTAACCTCAAGTTTTTTTTTTCACAAATTCCAATGCAACTTTACCATCTTTATTCCAAAACAAGAAAAGTAAAAACCAAAATACCCTAACTACAAGTTTTTTTTCAAAAAAGTTTCAAAGCAACTATACCAATCATTCCAAATACCATAATTGCAAGTTCTATCTCAAAAACTTCATTCTACCATTGTTCTTCGAAAATGAGAAAAGATAAAACCAAATACTTTTATTGCAATTTCTACTTCAAAAACTTTCAAAATAACTCTACCATTCACTATTCCACATATATATTACTCTTGAAAACTTCCTAAGCAACTTTAGCATCGTTCATCCCAAAATGTGAAAGAAAAAACCAAAATTCCCTAACCGCAAGTTCTTCAAAAACTTTTAACATAACATCGTTCATTGCAAAATGTGAAAAGAAAAGACCAAAATACTATATTTGGTGCTACTTCATGTTTTGAAGAATCCCTTCCTCATTTGAAAGAGTAGGGCATAATTCGAGCCACCTCCTCGTGCCTGGCTTCAAAGAGGACCTGTGCAAACCCCCACCTAGGTGGTAGTTAGAGACATGTGTTGTTGCATACCCTCATCAAAAATTGCTTAGGATCCATTCGAAAAGACTTTAGGTACTCAATAATGTATTGGTTCAGAATCTCCATTCTCACTACTTGTATTCAATCTCTCTCCAAATTCATACTCAAGAGAAAATGGGTGAGAGGTTGTCTTAGTTTCCTTTCTCCTTTTATAGAGCCAAAAAGTGGCAGTTGCTATGTAGAGACGATCATCATCTTCTCCTATTATCATTTTCTCCTCTTCGACGCTGGTGTGCAGAGATGGTCTCTCCTCCCTCAGGCATGTTGTTGAAGAGTCCACAATGAATCCAAAGAAAGAGAGAAGAAAAAAGAAAGAGAGAGGAAGTGGCTAAGCCTTTTCTTGGGTTGTCAATCTCACTTTATAGGGCCTCATGCACCAAATTCCTTGAACTCCATTTCCGTGCGATTTTCGTGCCTAATTGGAGTACAAATTGGGATTTAAACTTCATGAGTTAATTGCGGGATTATGCCATAATTGAAGACATGAGATGAGGGAGATAGACTCCTCTCGTAAAACGGAGGGAGATGATGAAGGTAGTGCTTTTTTTGACCAAACTACCATAGCTTTAAGTTCTTCTTCAAACACTTCAAAAACAACTCTACTATCCATTATTCAAAATACCATAATCTCAAGTTTTTCTTCACAAATTTCCAAAGCAACTTTACCATCAATTATTCCAAATATCCTAAATGCAAGTTCTTCAAAATTTTCCAAAGAAAATCTACTATCTTTAATTCCAAAATGAGAAAAGTAAAAAATCAAAATACCCTAACTACAAGTTCTTAAAAAACTTTTAAAGCAACTATACCATTTATCATTTCAAATATATTAATTGCAAGTTCTTCTTCAAAAAACTCCAAAACAATTCTACAATTAGTCATTCAAAATGAGAAAAGAAAAAACCAAAATGCCCTAATTGCAATTTCTTTTTCAAAAACTTCCAAAATAACCCTACCATTCATTATTTCAAATAGAAAAAAGAAATTCTTCAAAAACTTCCAAAGCAAGCCTATCATTCACTATTCCAAAAAGAAAAAGAAACAATTTATTTCTTTTTCAAAAGCTTCCACTACCATCATTCATTCCAAAATGAGAAAAGAAAAAATAAAAATACCATAATTGTAAGTTCTTCTTCAAAAACTTCAAAAACAACTCTACCATCATTCATTCCAAAATATAAAAAGAAATAACCAAAATACTCTATTTGGTGCTACTTTATGTCTTAAAGAATCCTCTTCTCGTGCTTGGTTTTAAATAGGACACGTTGCAAACGCCCCACCTAAGTAATAGTTAGAGATACGGCCTCAATGGGGGTTGTCGTTTGCCATTCTTAGACGCCTCGGTTTCTGGTCAACTGCATGAACCACAAAACGAGACTGATAATGGGCACGGAGTCTTCTGGATGTTGCGCCAGCAGCAGGTTTGACATTCGGTGACATTGCTTTGCAATTTTACTGTACCTCTCTTTCCTTCTCTTGGAACACGATGAAAATTTAAATGAGGGACACAAAACCCTTCACTGCATCATGCATTGTATAACTCACCAGATCTACTCTTTTAAACGCATATGTTCATGTAAAACTTCTAATGAGTTCTGAAGAGATGGTGGGAGGGAGATGTTTTGAGTCCACATTTATTCAAGATTATTCTTTCTGATGCCCATCAAAATGGAATACTCATAATCTCTCTTTTACAGGGTACCTTAATTGCAAGTTCTACTTCAAAAACTTCCGGAGCAACTTTACCATCCACTATTTCAAATAGAACAAACTCTCAAAAATTTCATAAGCAACTTTAGCATCATTCATTCCAAAATGTGAAAAGAAAAAAATAAAATACCCTAACCGCAAGTTCTTCAAAAACTTGTAACATAACATTGCTCATTGCAAACTGTGAAATGAAAAAACCAAAATAGTATATCTGGGCCTACTTTATGTCTTGAAGAATCTTTTCCTCATCTGAGAGGGGCATAATTCGAGCCACCTCCTCGTGCTTGGTTTTAAAGAGGACCTGTGCAAGCGCTCCACCTAGGTGGTAGTAAGAGATGTGGCCTCAATGGTGTTGTTGCGTGCCCTCTCCAAAAATCGCTTGGGATCCATTCCAAAGACTTTAGGTACTCAACAATGTATTGTTTTGGAATTTCCCTTCTCACTGCATGTGTCCTATCTCTCTCCAAATTTATACACAAGAGAAAATGGGTGAGAGGTTATCTTAGTCTCCTTTCTCCTTTTATAGAGCCAAAAAGTGGCGACTGCTATGTAGAGACGATCATCATTTTGTCCTATCATCATCTTCTCCTCTCCGACACTGTTGTGTGATGTTGCTAACAGGGATCATCTAGAGGGGGGTGAATCGGTGATCTTAAATAATTTTTTTGAAATTAAGCGGAAATGAAAGATTACAGTTGAGTTTGAATAAAATTCATATTCAAAACAATTTATATAGACAGTGCTCCTGATATGCAGTGTGCAAAGTAATAGAAGAGGAATAGAAAAAATGCACATAAAGTTTATAGTGGTTCGGCTTTAGATAAGCCTACGTCCACTCTTCCACGCTGACAGCTTAGTGGCTGAATTTCACTGTGTAACAAGAGGAAATATAGATTCTGAGTGATAGCACTCTTGTGTATGATAGGACTTTCTATCTTATATAATCACTCTTATAAAATGTCCCTCAAAATCTTAATATTTAGCACAAGAAAGATAAGATGAAGGATCGGAATATGCTCAGACTTTGGACTTGTTGATTCTTGATTTCGTTCTACTCCTTCTGCTCCTCATTGAACTCTTTTTATACTCCTCCACTACCAAACTAGCCGTTGGATAGTTTTCAGAGGATCATCTTCCATTATTTACCCTTGGACAGATTTATATAAAATGGATTGAGTAGCCGTTGGTTGACAAAATCTAAATCCCGCTGATTCTGGTCGCCCATACAATCAGAATCTTGATTTCCATAAGTAGAGTTTTATCCGTTGTAATGCATTTTTGTCATAGTATTTGATTGTCAATCAATTATAGCCTTAGATTGAAACAATCAAAACTTTCCTTCTGTGAAATCCATACAAGATCACTAGCTGTTATGTTTCGTTCTAAATAAGTTTTGCTTTTGTGTCTGAAAAACTTCAGCGTCTGTGTCTGCATAACTTCTGCGTATGCGTCTATGTAACTTTTGCTTCTGCATCTGCATAACTTTTGCATCTGCGTCTGCGTCTGCGTCTGTAAAACTTCTGTGTTTGTATCTTTGTAACTTCTACGTGTGCATAACTTTTGCGTCTACATTTCTCATTTTGACAGTTTGTAAAGTTTGAAATACTTCCTTCTGAGCTTCCAGAATGTGTATATATATATCTGGAATAAAATGGTTTAGAATAAGTATTAGATAATAATATGGAAAGTTTTGTCAACTTCAAAATCATTAAGAGTTTTTCTCAATAATCTCCCCCTTTTTGATGGTGACAAAACTTCCTTGCAAATTGAATCAGTTTGAAATTAATTTGAGATGAATAATCATGTTAAGCGCATGAGGCACAAATTGAGATTGAAAAAGCAAACTCTATTGAGATTTGTGTCTTTTTCTTCCTTTGCATATAACCTGCATAAGATGTTAGTATGGTAATTTATCTGCATATAATTTCTCCTTCTTTTTGTCATCAGCAAAAATAATAATAAAACATTGATAGAAACCGTCCAAAAGGTCTAAAAAGAATTGTTAAAAGATTACAGGGCCAGTTTTCAAAAGAGGGTAAAAAGAAGGCTATCTCTTGGACGGAGTTCGAACAAGTTGAAAATTTTCCAAGATGGAGACGGTTTCCTCAATCTTCGAAGAGCATTGACCAATTGCTTGCTCCATGTTGGTTGAGCACAGAGCAATAGCTTCTTCAAGTTTTGCTTTGTCTGTTGCTGCTTGAAGACGTTGAGTCTGATAGTTTTCCTTAACAATGTTCTTTAGAATATTCATGTCTTGTTCAAGTGCAGCTTGTTTGACTTTAATTTTGAGCAAAAGGTTGAGAATGGTCTGATTTTCTGAGGGCTGTTCCTGGACATTGGCTTGTTTAGTCTGATTGATCCCAGTGTCTGCTTCTGTTGGAATCTCTCCCTGAAAAGGTGCATGTTCTGCAGAAGCATGTTCTTCAATGTTAAGGGAAGACTAACTTACATTTGTCCTTGGTGGAGAAATATATTGTGTCATCCGAAGTAGATTAGAGTCTTCAGTTGTTGGTTCTGAAGCTCTTATAATAGGTGTTTGGGCTTGAACTTGTGCAATAGATTCTGGTTCTGAAACTTAGGTAATAGATGTTGGTTCCGAAACATGTGCAGCTGATACTGAGACATGATCTGGACTAATAACATGTCCTGTTTCAAGATGTTCAGACTCTTCATCCTCATCTCCTAGAAGAAGTTTTCTCTTTTTTCGATACACCTTTAAAAGACTTGAAGAATCACTTTGTATGCTTCCATTTGCTGATCCTGCTTTCTTTCTTGCTGCTCTATCAATTTCCTCATTCTTATTCACAGTTCTTGCTTCCGATTGATGAATAGACTTTCCTTTTTCTGCACTATGAATAGCAACTTTCTTTTTTCGATAGTCAAATTACTTCATATTCATCTTGGTGAGCATTTTTTCTCTAACATGCATTACATGAACATGAGTCTTGCACAAACTATTAGGAGTAGTGATATTCAAGAAATTAAATATCCTGCTGATGATAGCGCCATAAGGGAGTTGTCCCTTATCTTTTAGAACTGTTCCGTACATGTGAAATATGATAATATGAGGAAGAGAAAATTGTTGCCCATTCAAAATTGCCCATATAAGCTTGATCTCTGATTTGGATTAGTCTATTTTAGAAGCAGTTTTAGGTCTCAAGCAGTTTATAATGATCTTATGTACGATCACTATTCTTTTGGTCAAATCTGAATAAGAGATCAGACGTTTAGGTCCTCTGGCAAATGCTGGATTTTCTGATGTAGCCTTAGAAGCTTCCTCTAAACTCACTTCAAGTGGAGTAAATTTGTAATTTTTGACACCAATGATCCGAGCCAGAGTTTCCACTTTGAGATCATAAGACTTGCTTCCAACAGTGAATTGAAAGCGATTTGGTGATAGGATTGAGAGATTTGAGTAAAAATATGCAGTTAGTTCTGCATATGTGTGTTTAGATTGAAAGCAGAATTCTGTCATACCTAATTTCTCAAAAAAATGTTGCACAGGAATGCCAACCTGATTGAGATAATCAAAATCTACGATGCGATGCTGCATAATTCCTCTATTTAATAGCAGTTTGTAGTATTCATGATAAACTTTAGAAAGAAACAAACCTCCGTTGCCCTTTTCACCATAAGCAATGCCTAACTTCTTGCTGAAATTATTGTAAAGTCTGGCATCTTCATCGACCGTAGCCTTAGAATCATAGAGCAATTTAGGGCTTGTCTGAACTGGATTTCTCTGAGATGGAGTAGATGATTCTCTAATCTTTGCTTTACCTTTACTGAGAGTACTTTTGGGTTGAGAGATACTATTAGGAAACAAACGAGTGTAACGGCGAACTAACTCTTCTTCAGATCGAAAGTTGTTATTTTTTAAATATTGACGAAGAGCTGATTCAGATGCATTACCCCTTTTCAAAAGTTCGTAAGCTTTCCATACTCGTTTGATATTTGGGAAGCAAAAATCAGATTTACCCGAATCTTTTGGAGTAGACGATGATCGCGGTGTTTGTTGCATCGCTTTAGAAGATTCATTGTCTTGATCTGAATTTGTATCAGAAATATCCATGAATTCTAGCTTTTTTGACAACTTGATGTCTCTATTTAGAATCCTTGCCAATTGTCTCTTGAAAGGCATTGTGATTGGTAAAAAGATGTGATCTTGGAGAGGGAGGAGGAGGAGACTTGGAGTATCGTAATGGTTGCGAGAGAAAAAATGTTTGTACTGAAAGGGTTTTTGAGAAGAGAAGAACGGTATATATATATATATATATATATATATATATATATATATATATATATATATAGCAAATAAGATACTGGTAAAAGTTATAAGAGGCTATCATACAAAAATATACATATTAAGCACAAACGATCAAACCGATATATTTGAATATTTACCTAATTTGCTTTCTAAAATTGATAAATACGAAAATATTCTGCCAGAAATACCTAAAATATTCCCCCCAAAATTTGAAATTGAGAATGTACCTTTCTTTGTGAGTCTAAAATAGACATTCAGACGGAGAATATTGAGCCTGAAAAATTCCTGTCTAACAAATACTTCAAGAAAATGGATAAGTAATGCATAGTTTATTTTTAATATACTCAAATGAAGATTTATCAAGTGGTTTTGTGAATATATCAACTAATTGATTCTTAGAATCAATGAATTGAATATTCACATCACCATTATGAACATGGTCTCTAATAAAGTGATGCTTGATTTCAATGTACTTGGCACGTGAATGAAGATTTGGGTTCTTAGTCAAATTGATAACACTTGTATTGTCACATTTGATTGCAATACTTGAATCTTTAATAGCAAAGTCTTGTAACTGCTGCTTCATCCACAGAATCTATGCACAACAACTTCCCAAAGCCACATATTCTGCTTCTGCTGTATAAAGTACAACTATGTTTTGCTTCTTTGAGTACTAGGACACCAACATATTTCCAAGTAGTTGATATGTACATGTAGTACTTTTCCTGTCTATTTTACATCCAGCTAAATCAGCATCAGAATAACCGGTAAGAATAAAATCTGAATATTTAGAATACCAAAGACCTAATATTGGATAAGTTCTAATGTATTTGATTATTCTCTTGACTGCAGAAAGATGTGATTTTCGTGGGTCAGATTGAAATCTTGCACACATACAGACACTAAATGATATATCAGGTCTAGATGCAGTAAGATATAACAATGATCCTATCATGCTTCTATATACCTTCTGATCAACCCTTTTACCATTTTCATCTTTGTTCAGTTTGGATGTGTGAGACATTGGAATATATGTTTTCTTGCAGTTTTGTACTCCAAACTTCTTGACAATCTCCTTTGCATACTTCTCTTAGCAAATGAATGTACCAACTTCGGTTTGTTTCACTTGTAGGCCAAGAAAGGATGTCAATTCGCCCATCAAACTTATCTCGAACTCATTCTGCAATTTCTTTGAAAATTCTTTGCAAAGAAGCTCGTTAGATAATCCAAAAATGATATCATCAACATAAATTTGAACGATTTAAAAATCCTTACCTTGTCTCTTAATAAACAAGGTTATATCAACCTTACCTTTTGTAAAGTCATTTTGTAAAAGGAAATTACTCAACCTTTCATACCAAGCACGATGTGCTTGTTTGAGACCATAAATGGCCTTTGAGTCTATAGACATAATCAGTCTTCCTTGGTTCTTCAAAACCAGGTGGTTGTTTCACATATACTTCTTCTTTGATATATCCATTCAGGAAAGCACTTTTCACGTCTATCCGAAACAATTTAAAGTTATGGAAACAAGCATAAGCTAATAGCAGCCTAATGGCTTCTAACCTGGCAACTTGTGCATAGGTTTCATCATAGTCAATGCCTTCTTCTTGAGAATAACATTTTGCAACCGGCCTTACTTTATTTCTTGTGACTTTCCCTTTGTCATCCAGTTTGTTTCTGAATACCCATTTTGTTCCAATTACTGGATGATTTTTGGGTCTTGGTACAAGTTTACATACTTTATTGATTCTGAACTGCTAAAGTTCCTCCTGTATAGCTTTGATCCAGCTTTCATCTGAGAATGCTTCACCAACTTCTTTTGGTTCAATTTCTGATATCAACGCCAAGCTGCTGATGTTCTCTTTGTGTTTAGATCTAGTCTTGATACCATCTTCTATTTCTCCAATGATGAGGTTCTTCGGATGACTAGATTTATGTTTCCAGTTTCTGTCAAATCTTTCCTTCTAAATATCATCAGCCTCTAAAGGTTCTGATTGAGTCTGGATTGTTTCTTCTTTTTCATCTTCTACCGATTTAACGAACTTTGGATATTCTTGTTGGGCTTCAGATAATTCAGATTTATCTTCGTGAGTCTGAATATTTTCATTAAACCTTACATTCATTGTTTCTTCTACGGTCTGAAAATTCTTGTTGAAAACCCTATATGCCTTGCTTGTAGTAGAATATCTAAGGAGAAATCCTTCATCTACTTTCTCATCAAACTTACTAGAGCGGTCATTGGGATTTTTAAGAATAAAGTATTTACAACCAAACACACGAAAGTATGAAATGTTGGGCTTTCTACCTTTGTAAAGTTTATAGGGGGTTTTCTCAAGAATAGATTTGAGAAAAGCTCTGTTAATGATATAACAAGCTGTAAAAACTGCATCTGCCCAAAACTAAAAGGGAATCTTGGTTTCAATCAATAGAGTTCTTGCCATTTCTTGTAGAAAACGATTTTTCCTTTTCACAACACCCTTTTGTTATGGTTATATGGAGTAGAAAAATTGTGTTGAAAGTCATTTTCCTCACAGAAATCTAAAAAACTTTGATTATCAAATTTTCCCCCATGATTAGTTTTAATACAGAAAATGGTATAGCCCTTTTCGTTTTAAACTCTTCTTGCAAATTTTGAAAAATATGAAAATGCTTCATTTTTAGGAGCAAGAAAGAATACCCATGTAAATCAAGTGAAGTCATCAACAATGACTAAATAATATTTCTTACCACCAATACTTTGCGTTCTAGTTGATCCAAATAAATCCATATGAAGAAGCTGCAAAGCATGGTTAGTAGAAACATGATATGTAAACTTAAAAGAGCTTCTTACTTGTTTTCCCAAGATGCAGGCATTGCATAATTCTGTTTTCTTGTATTTCAAATCTGGCAAACCTCAAATCAATTTCTTGTTTGAGATTTTTTAGATTTGTTTCATACTGATATGCCCCAATCTTCTGTGCCATAGATCTTCATCCTCTTTGATTGAGATCAAGCAATGAGTAGAGTCTGGATTGACATCTAGAAGATAAATATTGCCGTGTCTTCTTCCAATGAACATTTGAGAATAATCTTTGCTTGTTTCTAAGTATGTATCTTCTTGAAAGTTGATTCTGAATCCCGAGTCACATAGTTGGCTTATGCTTATCAAGTTGTAATTGAATCCTTTTACCAATGACACGTCATTGATCTTGAGTCCTCCAATTTCAACAATTACTTTGCCAACTATTTTTTCTTTGTTATTTCCTCCAAAGGAAATTTTTCCACCATTCAGATTTTGTAGTTCAACAAATATGCTTAGACCTCCTGTCATGTGTCTAGAACATCCACTGTCCAAGTACTACTTCCTTTTTCTCTTTGTGGTAACATGCATAAATCACAACTTCTCAAACTTTCTTTGGTACCCAAATTTGTTTGGGTCTTTGAGAGTTAGTATAGGCTGTCTTAATAAAGTCTCTTCGTTTAGGTCTCCAGACCTTAGGACATTCATTCTCAAAATGCCGTTGATCTCCGCATTTTGAACACTTGAGTGCACTTCGACCAACAGGTTTGACAAAATTCTTTTTAAAATAATTTTTATAAACTTGTTGAGGAGGTCTTTGCTTCAATCTCTCCTTAACTCTTGGAAAATCAATTAAACTGTCACTTTCCTTCACAAATCCGAGACCAGATTTGTTGTAATAAGGAATTTATATAGAAAGAATATGTTTCAAGGTTTCTGAACCTTTTGAAAACTTGGAAGTAATTTTTGAAACTTCCTTTTTCAAAATAGCATTTTCTTTGAAAAGAAAA
Source organism: Syzygium aromaticum (assembly GCA_024500025.1). Classification (NCBI taxonomy): domain Eukaryota; kingdom Viridiplantae; phylum Streptophyta; class Magnoliopsida; order Myrtales; family Myrtaceae; genus Syzygium; species Syzygium aromaticum. Next base: position 28,652,083 of record CM044895.1, on the reverse strand, counting down.
TCTTGACTTTCCTTGATTTGATGAAATTCTTTTTGAAGGAAATCATTTTTTCTTTTTGTGAAATATCCTGTTGTCTTAAAGATAAATTTTCCTTTATCAAGGAAGAGATTCTTTTAAGAGCGGCCTTGAATTCGAAGCATAATTCATCAATGTAATTTGATACTTCAATAGGCATTTCAAGATGTTTTACCTCAATCTCAACTTTTTCATCTGAATATGAATCTGAGTCTGACTTAACCATCAGACAAAAGTTTGAGATATTTTCATCACTGTCTTCACATTTTGTATCACTTCAGGTTTCTGTTTTCAAGGTTTTCTTTGCTTTCTCAAATTTGGTTTTCTTTTTTAGAAGTAGACAATTTGGCTTGATATGTCCACGTTTCCTATAGTGAAAGCATATTACTTCCTTTGACTTTTTCTGTTTCATCAAAAGGCTTCTTCTTCTCAGAAGGCTTCTTTCCTTTGATATTTCTTCCTCTGATTTTCATCTTCTTGTAGTTTTTTATGAATAGAGCCAGTTCTTCATCGTCAACATTTTCATCTTCAGAATTTGCATCATCAGAATCAATATTAGATTTTAATGCAATTGACTTCTTACCTTTGGATTCATTTTCCTTATTCAGTTTTTCAGTCTTATATGACTGAAGAGTTCCGATTAGCTCATTCACCGACAGAGGCATGATCCTTTAAGTCTCTTGAATAGATGTTCTGATATTATCCCACTGTTGCGTCAGTCCTCTCAAAAGTTTTTTGACTTTCATCGCATCTGGAATAGGTTGTCCTTGATATGCAAGACCATTTACTATGTCAGTAAATCTATCATACATATCAGCAACAGATTCTTCAGACTTCATTTTGAAGGATTCATATTGGCCAAGTAGTAAATTGATTTGAGTTTCTTTGGCTCAATCCGTTCCTTCATAGGTGATGTAAAGAGTATCCTAGATATCCTTAGCTGATTCATAAGAAGCAATTTTTTTATATTCGACAAGTGCTAAAGCACAATAAAAAGAATAAATTGCTTTGAAATCTAATGCTTCTCTTTTTTATATCTCAGTTTAAGATAATGGTGGATCTGCTGGCATGCTTCTTTCCATCTTTTCTTTTGAATCAGAAGGTCTTGGTCTAACTCCTCTGATGATGACATCCTATTGCATGTGATCAATTGACTTTATGAATGCCTTCATTTTATTCTTCCAGATGTTGTATTCCTTACCATCAAAATATGGTGGTCTGTTGTTACTTTGACCTTCAATGAGATTTGGAGCACCAAAGCTAGCTATATAGATCGTTAGCTCAAAAGTAAAACACTTCAATGCATGAGCAACCTACTCTGATACCAATCGATGTTGCTAGTAGGGATCACCTAGAGGGAGGTGAATAGGTGATCTTAAATAACTTTTTTCAAATTAAGCGGAAATGAATGATTATAGTTGAGTCTGAATAAAATTCAGATTCAAAACAATTTATATAAACAGTGCTCCTGATGTGCAATGTGCAAAGTAATAGAAGAGGAATAAAAAACTGCATAAAAAGTTTATAGTGGTTCGGCTTTAGATAAGCCTACGTCCACTCTACCACGCCGATTGCCTATTGGCTGGATTTTATTATGTAATCAAGAGGAAATACAGATTCTAAGTGACAGCACTCTTGTGTATGATAGGACACTCTATCTCATACAATCACTTTTACAAAATGTCCCTTCAGATCTTAATATTTGGCATAAGAAAGATAAGAGGAAGTATCGGAATATGCTTAGACTTTGGACTTGTTGATTCTTGATTTCGTTCTACTTTTTCTGCTCCTCGTTGAGCTCCTTTTATACTCCTCTACTACTAAAGTAGCCGTTGGACAGTCTTCAAAGGATTATCTTTCATTATTCACCCTTGGACAGATTTGCATAAAATGGATTAAGTAGTCGTTGGTTGACAAAATCTGAATCCCGCTGATTCTGGTCGCCCATACAATCAGAATCTTGGTTTCCATAAGTAGAGTTTTATCCGTTGTAATGCATTCTTATCATAGTATTTGATTGTCAATCAATTATAGCCTTAGATTGAAACAATCAAAACTTTCTTTCTGTGAAATCCATACCAGATCACTAGCTGTTATGCTTCGTTCTAAATAAGTTTTGCTTCCGTGTTTGCATAACTTCTGCGTCTGCGTCTGTGTAACTTCTGGTTCTGTATCTGCATAACTTTTATGTCTGCGTGTGCAAAACTTCTGTGTTTGCGTCTGCATCTGCATATGCATAACTTTTGCGTCTGCATTTCTCATTTTGACAGTTTGTAAAGTCTGAAATATTTCCTTTTGAACTTCCAAAATGTATATATATATACACCTGGAATAAAATTGTTCAGAATAAGTATTAGATAATAATATGGAAAGTTTTGTCAACTTTAAAATTATTAGGAGTTTTCCTCAACACTGTGCAGAGATGGTCTCTGTTCCCCTCAGGCACGTTGCTGAAGAGTCTACAACGAATCCAAGGAAAGAGAGAGAAGAAAAAAAATCTATCTTGTCCTATCATCATCTTCTCCTCTCCGACGCTGCTTTACAAAGACATTGCTGTGCAGAGACGGCCTATCCTCCCCTCAGGCATGTTGCTGAAGAGTCTACAACGAATCCGAGGAAAGAGAGAGAAGAAAAAAATCTATCTTGTCCTGTCATCATCTTCTCCTCTTCGACGCTGTTGTGCAGAGACAATCTCTCCTCTCCTCAAGCACGTTGCTGAAGAGTCTACAACGAATCGGAGGAAAGAGAGAAAAGAAAAAGGAAAGATAGAGGAAGTGGCCAGGCCTTTTCTTGGGTTGTTAATCTCACTTTATAGGGCCTCATGCACCAAATTCCTTGAACTCCATTTCCGTGCCATTTTCGTGCCCAGTTGGAGTACAAATTAGGATTTAAACTTCATGGGTTAATCGTGGGATTATGCCATAATTGGAGACATAGGATGAGGGAGATAGGCTCTTCTCGCAAAACAAAGGGAGATGATAAATGCGGTACCTTTTTTTACCAAAATAACCTAACTTTAAGTTGTTCTTCAAGCAATTTCAAAACAACTCTATCATCCATTATTCCAAATACAATAACCTCAAGTTCTTCTTCACAAATTTCCAAAGCAACTTTACCATCAATTATTCCAAATATCCTAAATGCAAGTTCTTCTTCAAAAATTTCCAAAAAAACTCTACCATCTTTCATTCCAAAATGAGAAAAGTAAAAATCAAAATACCCTAACCACAAGTTCTTAAAAAACTTTCAAAGCAACTATACCATCTATCATTCCAAGTACACTAATTGCAAGTTCTTCTTAAAAAAATTCCAAAACAATTCTACAATCGTTCATTCCAAAATGAGAAAAGAAAAAACGAACATACCCTAATTGCAAGTTCTTTTTCAAAAACTTCCAAAATAACTCCACTATCCATTATTTCAAATTGAGAAAAAAACAAGTTCTTCAAAATCTTTCAACACAATTCTATCATTCACTATTCCAAAAAAAAAAAAATGAAACAACTTCTTTTTCAAAAGATTCCTAGGCAACTCTACCGTCGTTCATTGCAAAAGAAGAAAATAAAAAATTCAAAATACCACTGCAAGTTCTACTTCAAAAACTTCCAAAACAACTCAACTATTGTTTATTCCAAAATATAAAAAGAAATAACCAAAATACCCTATTTGGTGCTACTTTATGTTTTGAAGAATCCTCTCCTCATATGAATGAGTGAGGCACAAGCCAAGCCACCTCCTCGTGCCCGGTTTTAAATAGGACCCGGTGCAAGCGCCCCACCTAGGCAGTAGTTAGAGGTGCAACCTCAATGGGGGTTGTCGCTTGCCTTCTCAGACACCTCCTCGGTTTTTGATCAACTCCGTGAACCACAAAACGAGACTGACAATGGGCACATAGTCTTCTCGATGCTGCGACAGCAACAGGATTGACGTTTGGTAGTTGAAGCGGTCAATAGGGTTTTATGATTGACTTTGCTTTGCGTTTTCACAATATCTCTCTTTCCTTCTCTGGGAAAACGACGAAAATTTAAATAAGGGACATAAAACCCTTCACTTCATCATGCATTGTATAACTCGCCGGAATTCTCTTTCAAATGCATACGCATGCGTAAAACTTCTAATGAGTTTTGAAGAGATGGTGGGAGAGGATGTTTTGAGTCCACATTTCTTCAAGATTAATCTTTTTGATGCCCTTCAAATTGGAAGACTCATAATCTCTCTCCTTTACAGGGTACCTTAACTGCAAGTTCTACTTCAAAAACTTTCAAAGCAACTCTACCATCCACTATTCCAAATAAAAAAAAACTCTTAAAAACTTCCTAAGCAACTTTAGCATTGTTCATTACAAAATGTGAAAAGAAAAAATCAAAATACTTACCTTACCAAAAAAAAAAAAAATCAAAATACCTTAACCGCAAGTTCTTCAAAAACTTTTAACATAACATCGTTCATTGCAAAATGTGAAAAGAAAAAACCAAAATACTATATATGGTGCTTCTTCGTGGGCCGTCAATCTCTCTTTATAGGGCCTCATGCACCACATTTCTTGAACTCCATTTCAGTGCCATTTTTGTGCCTAGCTGGAGTACAAATTGGTATTTAAACTTCATGGGTTAATCACGAGATTATGTCATAATTGAAGACATGGGATGAGGGAGATAGGCTCTTCTCGCAAAACAGAGGAAGATAATGAAGGCAGTGCTTTTTTTTACCAAAATGGCCTAACTTTAAATTCTTCAAACACTTTCAAAACAACTCTACCATCCATTATTCCAAATACCATAACCTCAAGTTCTTCTTCACAAATTTCCAAAGTAACTTTACCATCAATTTTTCCAAATATCCTAAATGCAAGTTCTTCTTCAAAAACTTCCAAAGAAACTCTACCATCCATCCATCATTCAAAAATTGCAAGTTTTCTTCAAAAAAAACTTTCAGAGCGACTATATCATCCATCATTCCAAATACACTAATTGCAAGTTTTCTTCAAAAAATTGCAAAACAAATCTATAATCGTTCATTCCAAAATGAGAAAAGAAAAAACCAAAATACCCTAATTGCAAGTTCTTTTTCAAAAACTTCCAAAATAACTCTACCATCCATTATTTCAAATAGAAAATAAAAAAACGACTTCTTCAAAAACTTCCAAAGCAAGTCTATCATCACTATTCCAAAAAGAAAAAAGAAACAACTTCTTTTTCAAAAGTTTCCCAGGCAACTCTACCATCGTTCATTCCAAAATGAGAAAAGAAAAAACCAAAATACCATAACTGCAAGTTCTTCTTGAAAAACCTCAAAAACAACTTTACCATCGTTCATTCCAAAATATGAAAAGAAATAACCAAAATACCCTATTTGGTGCTACTTTATGTCTTGAAGAATCCCCTCCTCATCTGAATGAGTGAGGCACAAGCTGAGCCACCTCCCTGTGCCTGGTTTTAAATAGGACCTAGTGCAAGCGCTCCATCCGGGCAATAGTTAGATATGTAGCCTCAATGGGGGTTATCGCTTGCCTTCTCAGACACCCTCTCAATTTCTGGTCAACTTCGTCAACCACAAAACGAGGTTGACAATGGGCACAGAGTCTTCTGAAGGCTGCGGCAGTAGCAAGTTTAAACGTTCAGTAGTTGAAGCGGTCAATAGGGTTTTATGATTGACGTTGCTTTGTACTTTATTGTACATCTCTTTCCTTCTCTTGGAAAACAATGAAAATTTAAATGAGGGACACAAAACCCTTCACTCCACATGCATTGTGTAACTCTTCAGACCTTCTCTTTTTCAGACCTTCTCTTTGAAATGCATACGTACGGGTAAAACTTCTAATGAGTTCTAAAGAGCGGGTGGGAGTGAGATGTTTTGAGTCCCAGACTCTACATTTCTTCAAGATTATTCTTTTTGATGCCTTTCAAAATGGAAGACGCGTAATCTCTCTCTTACAGGGTCTTTGCATGGAATGATCTTTATTTATTCAGCCATCATGCATTTTAATTATGCAACATGGCTTAGTCATGCAATTGTTTGTCTTTTTGAACTAGCACTCGTCACATGGCTTCAAATGAGAAATTAATATCTATGCACCATAGCCGCTTCTGACAAGAAAAATCGAAGGAGAATTTGTCATTATAGCATACATAAAAACGTTGGCAAATTACAGTAAATTACTTGCCGGATGAGCACAATGTCAAATTAGGAGTGCAAGAGTGGATACCAGAATAGCGAGCCACCAGAGTGTGCCCCGTATTCATCTCCCTTTCTTGCCATAAACTCAGAAACTTGTGCCCCGTATTCATCTCCCTTTCTTGCCATAGACTCAGAAACTTCTCTATGATCCATTTTCAAGGTAATATTTACTATATAAGGTAAACAACAATCTCTTTGAAAATAGAAATTGAGAAATATACAGAAGATGTCAAGCGATGAACAAAGAAATCTTCCCCAAACAAAAAACAGATCCTTGAAAATACAAGTTTGATTCTAAAAAATATAAAGTCATAGCCATTTCTCCTAAGAACAAGGCTTACTGGAAGTGAATCTCAAACACGATGTTTGCAGTCCACCCATATTGGTTTTCTCACGGTTACATAGAGAGGCATTCAATCCTGGTTTGGCCTCGAGGATTGCATTCGGACGAAAACATCGTTGACACATGATTTTTAACTTACACATTTTAAAAGGGTAAAAACTTGAGATTATGGTTTCTGATCGCAGCAGAACTTGTTTCTCAATCAAAAATAGTCATTTAACACTTTTTCTAGCATTAGCCTTTTATTTTTTAAGCCTTTTACAATTTGCTTTTAAAAAAGTCAAAGCGTTACCTTTCGAGTTGACTTTTGGTCAAACTTTGACCAAAAAGTCAACCCTAAGTCAAAATTTAGTTTTTTGCATTAAAAACCCAAAAATAGTGTCAATTTCACTTTTTCATTGTCAATTTTCGAAAAAATCAAATTTTAACCCATTCATTGACATTTTAATACCTAATTACTAAAATGTTGACTTTTGGTCAACACTTTGTCCAAACACAATTGAAAAAATTGAAAATCCATAAAACACCTTAATTTTACTTTAATTTGATTTTGGTACTATCAATTTTGCAAAAATCGGTTTATGACCAACTTTTCCCTAATTTGTGGATTTTGGTTTGAAATCGGCCAAAAATGAAATTAGTTTGTTTCTAGTTGTTTTTAGGATAGATCCCTTTACAAAATTTGATCAAGAGGCCAATTTCACAATTCCAAGCTAAGGGTAAAAACCCCCAATTTGAGCTCTAATTAGGGGTTCCGGTCAGTTCTTCATGATTTGTGCAATTAAGCCACGGATATATCCAATTTCTTATATGCAACTCAAGTCCAAAATCAATTTTGACAAACTTACATGAATTTGAGTCAATTTGATCAATCAAGCTAGCTATGACTTGTAAAACCAAGCTAGATCGATCCAATTGATACAATTCAACTTGACCGATTCCTATGTAGGGTTTAATTTGATGAATTGAACTTCAATTTGATGATTAAGCTCAAATTTCCTTTTGGGGCTTAGTTCAAGCCAATATGTGGAAGTCAATTAGAGTGCATTGGAGTGTTGTAAACCCATTTGATTGAATCATTTGATTACTTTTCAAATTAATTGGGTTTAATTGAAATCAATTTTATCAATTGAGACAAATTGATAAAATTGAAATATAGTCATAGTAAATATGGCACGGTCATGGGGAACAAGCACTACCAAGTTGGTTATTTAGGTTATGCTTGGTAATGTTTATGTTTCCGAGAACAATTTTTGTTCAGAAATAATTTTTTCTATTTTTATTTCCAGGAATAGTTTCTAAGCAAAAAAACTAACCGCACAAAACATCTATTCCCGAAAATTAACAAAAATGCATTTGGTACGACCTTAAAAATTTCAACTCCCAATTTTTTCATTTTATTGTAAAATATGAGTAGAGACTTAACAATTCATGTTTGGATAAAACTAAACTAGAAATAGAATCTAAATATATTATGATATAATATTGGATGACCTTAATGGAATCATAAAAAAAATTACTCCTTATGGATAAAGTAAATACCGGGTAGTGATCAAGGAAATTATAGTTTTGGGTTTTGAGTTTGAGATTAAGATTTTAGGGTTTGGGCTTTTGGGGTTTATGGTTTTAGGGTTTAGGTTTTGGAGTTTGGGTTTTAGGGTTTAGTGTTTCCGGTTTGGGGTTTGGGTATAGGGTTTAAGGTTTAAGGTTTTAGAGTTTCAGGTTTATGGTTTGGGGTTTGAGGTTTTGCGGTTTGGAGTTTTTGGGTTTAGGATTTGGGGTTTATGGTTTTAGGGGTTTGGGGGTTCGCGGCTTAATGTTTCGGGTTTCAGGTTTTAGGGTTTGGGTTTTGGGGTCGAGGAGTTTTAGGGATTCGGATTTAGGGTTTTAGGGTTTAGGGTTTTAGTGCTCAGGGTTTGGGTATTAAGGATTAGGCTTTTAGGGTTTCAAGGTTTAAGATTTGGGGTTTAGTGTTTTGGGTTTGGATTTTAGGGTCTAGGTGTTTAGGGATTCGGGTTTGGGGTTTTAGGGTCTAGGTATTAAGGTTTTAGTGTTTAGGGGTTAAGGTGTAGGGTTTCAAAGTGTGGGATTTGAGGATTTGGGGTTTAGGGTTTCGGGGTTTGAGTTTTAGGGTTTAGTGTTTCGGAATTTAGGATTTGGGACGTAAGGATTTAGGGTTTGAGGCATTTGGATTTTAGTGTTTAGGGTTTAGGTATTGAGGTATGGGGTTTTGTGGTTTACCATGGGAATATCTTGTGAAAGTGAGACAGTCTTGTTTCTCTTCTTGTTCCCCAGAACAAGAAGTGGATTTTTCTTTTTTTTTTTAAACTTATCGTCTCTGTTCCAAATCTATCTCCTGTCCACTTTTCTGTTCCGAGGAGAAAAAAAGAAAGAAAGTGAGTGACGTTACCAAATGGATTATTGCTCCTTTTTCTGTTCCAGAGAACAAAAGAACAAAAAAATTAGAGCGCTAACAGACAAGCCATAAGTTGAACTTGTGAGGGATGCATTCGAATACTTCAAGTTAGGGTAAGTTTCTGGAAACACGAATGGGAGCTTCTCGTGTTTCGGAGCATTTCGGAATATTATTAGGGGAACATGGAAGGAGAATAAATAATTTATTTCACTACATAAAGCTCAAAATCTCTTGGCAAGGTTTTTCATGTTCGATTGATCTTTACATCAATGATGAAATTGACACGAAACTATAAATACCGATTGAGCTCGTACGGTCAAAACCTATGGGAGATTGGTTTATTTGGAAGCAAATTCTTCTGGAATTGGTGTGAAAAACACATGGAGAAAGAGGTAATGACGTCCAAGGCATTAATATCAAAATGTCGTGCATTATTAAGACATTGATGACTTTTATGGCCGGAATCGGGCGCTCAGCCCATGAAGCTTAAATTTCCAATTCGCACTCCCTATGGGCCCGGGAATTAAATCGAAAGCCCATGGAAGGCCCACCCGGCCACTTCCCCCCCTCTCTTTCCCTCCTCCTTCCTCTTTTTGTTTGCACACCGAGGAGAGAGAACACGATCTCTGGTTCTGCACAGCAGCGTCGGAGAGAATGGGCGTCTCTGCAGAGCAGCGCCGGCGCCGGAGAGGAGAGGAAGATGATGAACCTCTCTACACAACAGGTCCTACTTTTTTCCTCCATAAAAGGAGGAGAAAGGGCACCGACCCATTTTCTCCCCTAATTTCCCTTTGCACTCGAAAATGGAGAGAGATGACCGATCATCGGTGAGGATGGAGGTCTTGAAGGAGTACATTGCCGAGTATCTGCAGTTCCTCGGCACCGATCCCACGCTGTTTAGGGAGAGGGCGAGCCGCGACCCATTCGAGGCTGTGCCTCTCACCACGGCCTGGGTGACCCACTTGCACCGCGCCCTCTATGCTGCCAGGCGCGGTGAGGTGGCCCAGTTTCCACGACGCTGAGGATTGCTCGAGACACGGAGTAGCGACGGGCATCTGGTTTTTCCTTTTGCACATTTTGGACTGAGCGATGGTATCATAAGTTTTTGAGGATGGTGTGGTGGTAGTAGTAGCAGTAGCAACGGTGGTGTTTTGCGGCTTAGGATGAGCATGTTTTTTATCAAGTTGCGGTAGTGGCTGTAGAGTTGCTTAGCCTGGGTTTTTGTGTACAAATAGATCAAGAGCAAACTCGCATTCTCAGTCTTCTTGTTTGCTCATCCTGGATAAAATTTGGATTGAACTCCTTTTATCTCGTTTGCATTTGCGTGTCCCAGCACTCGTGGAAGGTTTTCATTTAAGTCACAATCTCATGCTTCGTCTTTTCTTACATTGAATTGATTTCTGTGTTCTTGAACATGAGCTTTGTTTCTCTATGCTTTACTCCTGTGACTTGTTGTGGGTTGTCTAATTTGGTACTTGGAAATGATGGATTAAATGCTTTGCCTCTGTCTCTATTGCTCCTGGCTATTTGGAATCCTGTGGTCTTCCTCATGTCGGTTTAAGGTTAAGCTGCAATCGCAATTATTGGTTCTCATAATCCAAGGGTTCAAGATAAGAATTGATTTCTATGTTCTTGAACGGGAGTTCTGTTTCGCTATGTTTTACTCCCGTGGATTGTTTTGGTCACAAATGATGGATTAGATGCTTTGTCTCTATCTCTTATGCTCCTGGTTATTTGGAATCTTGTGTTTTCCTCATGTCGGTTAAGCTATCTTACTGTTGTGGATTGTTTTGGTCACAATAATGGATTAGATGCTTTGCCTCTGTCTCTTTTGGTCCTGGTTATTTGGAATCTTGTGTCTTCCTTGTGTCGGTTAAGCTGCAATCACGATTACCGATTCTCATGATCCATGGATTCGAGATGAGAATTGGTTTCTGTGTTCTTGAACGGGAGTTCTGTTTCGCTATGTTTCACTGCTGTGGATTGTTTTGGTCACAAAGGGTGGATTAGATGCTTTGCCTCTATCTCTTTTGCTCCTGGTTATTTGGAATCTTGTGTTTTCCTTGTGTCGGTTAAGCTGCAATCGTGATTACTGGTTCTCATGATCCAAGGATTCAAGATGAGAATTAGTTTATGTGTTCTTGAACGGGAGTTCTGTCTCGCTATGTTTCACCGCTGTGAATTGTTTTGGTCACAAATGATGGATTAGATGCATTGCCTCTATCTCTTTTGCTCCTGGTTATTTGGAATCTTGTGTTTGCCTTGTGTCGGTTAAGCTGAGTTGTGTTTTCCCCTATCACAAACGATAGCTTGCTGGATTGTAATAATGCAAGTCCACCTGAGTTCTTCATCCCTTTTCCCCTCATTTACTCCAATTTGATATCCTTTAATAAGTGATCTGATCAACCCCATTGCAGTTCGCTCAATTCATGTCACCCTTGTTATGTTTTGTCTCGATGGGTTGTTTGACTTGATGCACAAAAGTGATTTGAGGACAAAGGTAGTTGATGGATTTCACGATTATGAATAGAATGTCGAAGGCAAAGCTAGACCCTCCACATCCCCAAATCTTCGAAGAGAGTCCTTCACGTTTCTACATGCTTCATTCAGATGGATTAATGCATGCATTATTCAAGCATGTGCATCCAACAATTCGTCGAAACTGAAACATGGAAAGAGTCAGAAGAGGCAGTTTTAGGGTTCCTTCTCAAGATTTCTGCCTATATTCAGCCTCCCACTTGCCTAGTGACACTCTTTTCGCTCCATGAAAGGCTTTGAAATGTAAGAATTTCCTAATGTGGGCTTCATTAATTGAAATTAGCTGAATTAGTTTAGTCTAATAAATATAAGATATATAGATTCTTAATAAGTCTAATATGAGGCTGACTAGTGTGGGCCAAATACGGGTCGGCTCGTAATGAGAAGGCCCGCGGTCGAAGACTATAAATAGCGCTCAAGTCCCTCCCCTAACCTAATAATGCACAATTTGACTCACATACAGATATAGAAAGAATTTTCTTTTCGTAAGTGGCAATCTCATTAGGCCAGTTTTCTAACAAAAGGGATAGGGGAGAAGCACTTAAGTTCGTATTCGGAAACCATCGCAAATTCTGCGTTAAGTTCGATGGATTCCAAACCAAGTACGCGAATCGATAATTTCTCTCGTGTGTTGTTTCGATTTCTAATTATGGTGATCCTAGGCGTGCCATTTTCATGGCCAACATGTGATATCAGAGCCTTCCATATATTAGAATCGAAACATGCAGATTATGATCGTTTTCGTTATGTCCGAGAGGGTTTTTATCAATTTTTGAAATTTTTTGTCAGATGAATGTAAAATTTTATTACATATTCGAAATCCACTAGTCGAGACGAAAAGATTGATGGGTGGCACGTCACTGGACGAGGCCGCACACGCCGTAGGCGCGGCGGCGTGTGACGGCCACGCGCAGCCGTGCTGAACCGGCACGGTTTTTGCCAGTAACCGCAAGCTGATGTTAGCGAGGGCGTGGATCCAGTATTGACCCAGATCCTGATCCGACCCGAAAGTTGACCCGACCTGGTTGTTGACCCGATCGAATCGGCTGTCAGACCGGTATGATTGGTTGAACACGCGCGCGCACGCCGCGCCTTCCGATGACGCGTGAGGGCATGTCCGACATCCGTTTTAGACATTCTTGGTACTGATGCACTCGTATCAAGATTCTCTACATTGTGGTATATTGATTTGATATGTTTGAAGCTTTTACAAGTGTGAAAATACATATAGAACCCTCTATACGTGTATTTTTAGGGTATTTTTGCGTATTTTCTTGTATTTCTCTATGGTTTCGGAAAAACATATGGTAGCTCACATATATATCACCACATAAAGATTGTGTAGAGTGCAATTCATTGTCTATCAATGAATGGAATAGTATAATTAGCATTACATGTAATTTCAGAGACATACACTCCTGTCTTTACGTCTAGCATTACATGTATATAGTGAATGTGATACATAAAGTTCATATCCCTGGTATGAGAGATTTTCAAAGAATCAGTTGGGTAGTGACCGCCAAAATGGCACACTTGACTGGGTTTGCGAAATATCGATCTCATACTGTGGTGGGATGTCTCTTGTTCTATTGCGTGATCATACTCCCAAATGAGGTGATCTTGTATTAATTTATGGAGGGATACAAGTATAGCATGTACTTGAGAAATAACTGATCTTAGTGGTTCATACACTCAAAGGTGGTGATTTCATGAAAGATTAGAATATATTCTCATGGCCGCTGTCATGTGAAAAGTATACAATTGCATATCATATTTTTTGCTCACAGATGATTATGTGATGATGTATGTAATTCTCTAGATAAGTACTCACATGATACTGATTGTATTGTTTGTTTGTTTTCTAGTCACATTTTCTGTAAATGGCAATTCCATTTCCATTAAGGTCCTTACTGGATTGAACTTTAAGAAATGGAAAGAGAATTTTCTATTTGGAATGGAGCTGGAGGATGTTCACATTGCTCTTACAAAGGATAAGTCGGCAGATATTACAGCCACCGGTACTGAAGCTGATAAAATAGACTATGCTGCCTGGGAAAAGTGCAATCGGATTTGCTTATTGATAATGAAGAAATCCATTCAAGAACACTTGAAAAGTGGTTTGCCAGTTGACTGTACTACTAAGGAAATGATGGCAGTCTTAGAGGTTAGAAACTACATTTCATCTAATGCTGAGGTTGGTACACTTCTTCAAAAGCTCTTTAATATGAAGTAAGATGGTACCGCTAAGGTTAAAGATTATGTCCTTAGAATGGTAGACCTAAAGACGAAACTTCAAGCTCTTAATGTTTCCATTCCCGATGCTTGCATTATGCATCAAGCCCCAAACACCCTTCCACCTGATTTTGGGATTATAAAAATAAATTACAATTTCCAAGATGAGACTTGGTCAGTTAATAACTTGATAACAAGGGTGATGATAGAGAAAGAGAAACTTAAGAAGAAAAAAGGACATCTAACCTTATATGTTTCTAATTCCCACAAAAGGAAGGATAAGAAGTCCAGAAATCGTACTCATAAAGGTACTCATGACACTACCGGTCAATCTAATAATATGGGTCCAAAGAAAACATCCTTCAAAAGGAATGGTGACCATCGTTTCTTTTGTAAGAAGAAAGGTCACATAAAGAAGGACTGTGGAAAATTTAAAACTTGGTTATTCAAACGTGAGCTTACATGTAATGATTCTTTGGCACTTATTTATGAATTTAATCTATCAGAAGCACCATCTAGTCCTTGGTGGCTCAATAGTGGTGCAACTAATCATGTTGCGTTTACCATACAATGATTCATAAACCAGAGGAAGGCAAATCTGGATGAGTCAAAACTCACTGTGAGAAATAACGAAAAAGCCGATGTTGTGTTTATGGGAGATGTTATCTTGATTCCAGACTCTGGTTTTAGATTAATATTGAAAGACACTTTTTATGTACCTTTTTTTAGATGGAACTGAATTTCCGTATCGTGTTTGAACATGTATGGTTACTCTTTTGAAATCAAGAACAATGTTATTTCTTTGTTTCTTAATTCAAATAAGGTTGGGTGCTGTTACATGTCCAACGGATTGTACAGATTGTGTTTGTCTCCCAATGACATATACGTCGCTTATACGGCTGAAAAGATTGTTTCCAAAAGACCACTGTCTAAAGAACAGTCTTATGCATTGTGGCATAAACGGCTTGATCATATCTCTAAGGATAGAGTAAAAAGGCTGATAAAGATTAACATTCTGCTTGCTCTTAAAAATGACCTAAAGACATGCGTAGACTGTTGTAGAGGTAAAATGACCAAGATAAGGAAGAAAATTGCAGTCTGAAGTTCTGACCTGCTAGAGATCATTCACACTGACATAAATGGACCCTATACGGCAACCTTGTGTAGAAATTTTTATTTCATCACATTTATTAATGACTATTCTCAATATGACTATCTGTACTTGATTAAAGAAAAGTCTGAGTCTCTTGACAAGTTCAAGATTTTTCGGACTAAAGTCGAGAAACAGTTAGGAAGGTCATAAATGTTGTTAGATCTGACCGAAGTGGAGAGTATTATGGCAAGCATGGCGATGCCAAACAGCTTAAGGGGCTATTTGCCAAATACTTAGAGGATTCTGGAATAGTGGCTCAGTTTACTATGCTTGGGAGTCATAAGCAAAATGGTGTAACCGAAAGGCACAATTACATTCTTATGGAAATGGTGAGGAGTATGATTAGTAAGATAAATTTACCTGATTTTCTGTGGGGTGAAGCTTTGAAAACAGCTTTATACATCATAAATCGTGTACCTACTAAAGTTGTTTCATTGACTCCTTTTGAGTTATGGACTGGACGTAAGCCTAGCTTAAACCATCTTAAGGTTTTGGGATATCCTGCAGAAGTGAAGTTGTATAATTCAACATTAAGTAAGTTGGACTCTAGAACCACTCTGTGTTACTTTGTATCTTACCTGGAATATTCGAAGGGATATCGGTTCTATAATCCCAATGGAGGCACAAAAATTGTGGAATCGCAGACAGCGAAGTTTCTGGAATTTGATATGGCCGAAGAACGTAGCTGCTCATAAACTATTTAGGATAATAGTATGGTGGGTAATGTTGTATCTTTATCTCCTCCCATACAGATAATTGTGGAAACTCCCACACCACATACTGAACCTGTTGAGACTCAGGATCCTGTTATCGAAACAGCTCCTAATGAAGTTCCTTAAGGCTCTTAAGTGCAAAATGTGGCTATTGCTGCTCCAGTAAGGAAATTCATTAGGGAGAGACGATCAGCTATACCACCGGACTATTTAGTTTATATAGGAGAGCAAGACTACGATATTGGTTCTGTAGCTGATCCAGTGACTTATGCAGAAGCTATTTCTTGTCCTCAGTCGGAACTATAGTTGAATGCAATAAGAGATGAAATACAACTTATAAAGTATAATGGTGTTTAGGAACTTGTTGAATTACCTGAAGATCATAGACTCATTGGCTGCAAATGGGTGTATAAGACTAAAAGGGACTCCAAAGGAAAGATAGAAAAGTTTAAAGCCAGATTGGTAGCCAAGGGTTTCACTCAGTAAGAAGGAGTAGACTATGAAGCAACTTTTTCTCCAGTCTCTTTTAAAGATTCTTTCAGAGTTATCATGACATTAGTAGTTCATTTCGATATGGAGTTACACCAAATGAATGTTAAAACTACCTTTCTCAATGGAGACCTTAATGAAGTAGTATATATGATGCAACCCGAAAGTTTTACGGCAGATGATTCAGGTATGCTCGTATGTAGACTGAAAAGGTCTATTTATGGTCTCAAGCAAGCTTCTAGACAATGGTACTTAAAGTTTCATAGTGTTGTTGCTTCATTTGGTTTTATTGAGAACAAAGCAGATCAGTGCATACACTACAAGGTCAATGGGAGGAAATTCATTTTCCTTATACTTTATGTGGATGATATTCTGCTTGCGAGCAGTGACCTTAGTTTACTGCATGAAACAAAGCGGATATTGTCAAAGAACTTTGATATGAAGGATCTTGGTGAGGCGTCTTTTGTCCTTGGCATTGAGATTCATAGGAATCGTTCTTGCCGACTATTGGGTTTATCTCAAAGGACATATATTGATCGTATCTTAGAAAGATTCAACATGCAACAATGCAAGCCAGGAATTGCTCTTGTCAGTAAGGGTGATAAATTAAGTCTGTCACAATGTTCTCATTCAGATTTTGAGAAAGCCTAAATAAAGAATGTACCTTATACTAGTGCACTTTGGAGTATTATGTATGCTCAAGTATGTACTAGACCAGATATTGCTCTTGCAACAGAACTTCTAGGCATATATCAAACAAATCCAGGACACGATCATTGGGTTACTGTCAAGAAGGTCTTAAGGTACTTAAAGAGGACAAAAGACTATATGCTGATTTACAAACATGTTCAAAACCTACAGCTGGTTGGGTATTCGGATTCAAACTTTGCTGACTGCCAGGATGAAAAGAAGTCGACAACAGGTTACATCTTTAATTTAGCAGGAGGTGCGATATCATGGAAAAGTGAAAAACAGAAATCAATGACATCTTCTATCATGCAAGCGGAGTTTGTAGCATGCTTTTCGGCCGCTACTCAGGCAATTTGGCTCTGGAACCTCATTAAGGAGTTAACAATATTTGATTTTGTAGATAGGCCCATACAGTTGTATTCTGACAATAACTTTGCAGTGTTGTTTGTTAACAACAATAGAGGTCTCAAGGGGTTTAAGCATATGGAGGTCAAGTACTTGACTATAAAGGAAAAAGTTCAAACTGGTGACATTGCAGTAGAGCACATTTCAACAGATGATATGATTGCAAATCCGTTAACTAAAAGCTTTCGCTCTTGTATATTTGATCGACATGTTATGAACATGGGTTTAGAAGTATCATGGAATACTGTTAATTAGTGGGAGCTGTTTAATTTTATGTTACTCTTATAAAGTTCGTATCTGATTTTGTTACATTTTGTAATATTTGAATATGTATCAACTCTTTTGCATTAAATGAGGTATTTGTGAATGTAGATTTATCAAGTTGAGTACACATATTTGATGAAAATCTCGAGACATTGTGTAAACCTTGAATACAAGTTATGGGGCATTCTTGGTATTAGCCTTAACGATATGTCTTGTTACACATAAAGTACAATTAACTATCAAGGTAAGACATATGCAGGTTCGTTAGAACCATGAAGGATATTCGCTAGTAACACACTAGGTTTTGTGACACTTAAGGAGAGAGAATTTGGACTAACAAAATGGATAACACATGAAGTATCACTCATTATGAGGTATTGTTCATTTGACATACTACCATATTGAATCCATATCAGTAAAGTTGAAAGCAATTGTGACCATAGAAAACTCTGCGTGAATACATACAGTTACCACCATGATTCGGTGTTCGAGATTTTATGGGATCGGATTGACTATTAAGAATAATCTCTAGACCAATATAAGGGTGCACACACAATTCTGTTTCAATTAATATTGCCCAAGTGAGAGAATGCAAGAATTTTTTAATGTAGGCTTCATTAATTGAAATTAATTGAATTATTTTGGTCTAATAAAGGTAAGATATATGGGCTCTTAACAAGTCTAATATGAGGTTGGCTGGTATGGGCCGAGTACGGGCCGGCCCGTAGTCGAAGACTCTATAAATAGCGCTCAAGTCCCTCTCCTAACCTGATGATGCATAATTTGACTCACATACGGATCTAAAGAGAATTTTCTTCTCGTGAGTGGCAATCTCATTAGGCCAGTGTTTTAACGAAAGGGATAGAGGAGAAGCACTTGAGTTTGTATTCGGAAACCGTCGCAAATTCCGCATCAAGTTCGATGGATTCCAAACCAAGTACGCGAATTGATAATTTCTCTTGTATGTTGTTTCAATTTCTGATTATGGTGTTTTTGGGCGAGCCATTTTCATGGCCTACATGTGATGGAGAGCATCGTATGGAGGTGCAATGAGCATGGGAGTGCATCGCTATTCGTTAGGGGACTTTACTATTGATTCGTTCATGAACTTTCTGGTCAACCCAATGGTCGGACACGCCATCGGTCCTGAAAACAACTAGACTTCTCCCGGGGGAACTTTAGCTTCGAACTTCAAGAGCTTCGTATGCTTGTTAAGCAGATGAAACATGAAGAAGCACACGTACTTCATTTTTGGACTTCGGAAGATAAATCTGCTCCCGCTCTCTCCGGTCTCTTTGCCTGCTTATTTGTCAAACGTCGCAATATTTCGATGACAAGGGAAATACGGATGTACTCTAGATAGAAACAGAGATGATATCGAGAGAGCTAGGGTGGTGCTTGGTGAACGCCACATTGGCACTACGTTTGTTTTGAAAACTAATAGAAAAACAAAGTCATGTCAGCATTTTTCGCAAGTGAAATTGGGCCGGGTTAATTGAGAGATTTTATTATACAAACTTAAAAACTTTTAAGACTTGATTGCATTTGTTTAAATTGCAAAGACTCAATTTCACTTTTGTAACAAGTTTAAGACTTTTAGAGCGTTTATTATTATTTGTAGATTAGATTTTCAATAACTTTTGCACATGGACCTAAAACATATAAAATCATTGTCATCTGACTAATAAATCAAGTGATTCAACATATGACCCACGCATTGTAATGGATCAAATCCATTGAGCAGATACGATCCACAAACCGCACAATAAACTAAATAGATTTCCACATAGGCTCTTGCATCTATTGTTATTATTGAACATCCAATTTCCACTATGAACCTTGATTGGCTTTACGCTGAATCAGCTGTGGTGCTTGCGTTTTTCTCTATCATTTTCATGTCCTTAATTGTCAACTAATTTGAAATGGTTTGCGCATTTTTCCTTGGAAAATTTCCGGGTCAATGACAAGCTCTAATGACCGCGTGAGAGGATAAGATGTGTTCACATTTTTGACTTGAAGAGGTCCCCAGCAGAAAGTTAAGTGTCCTTCATTAGTTCTGAACATGTGAGTGTGGACTTGGGTGGTGTCGATGTTGGAAGAAGGTGGAAGCCGAAGTGGAAGTTGTTTAAGAGTGCGTTTGCTAACATTTTTTTTTTTCCGAAATAGAAAAGTGATCAGGAAATAAATTTGAAATAGAAATAAGAAGTAAAAAAAATCTACTTCTTGTTCCCTACAACAAAAAGAGAAACAATAAAAAAACAAGATCAGTTTTCTCTCTCTCTCTCTCAAGATATTCCTAAATTGTTTTTTAAATTTTTAGTGGGTATTACAATGCATATTAAAAAAGCATTGAATTTTTCTTTTAAAATTTTTCCATTGTACAAATTAGCTTTCTCGAAGAGTGAATTTTCTAGAAAATTTGGAACTTTAATTTTTTAATGCTTAAACTTTTTTCTTTAATCCTATTTTTTTTTTTTTAAAATAATCTTGTTATCCTTGTCACGCCCCGAACCCCAATCCTTCGCTGGACATCCTGATTCTCGGTCGAATGTATGCGACGTCCTAGGAATCGTCGCCAATCTAATAATCTCATCAGAGTTGATTCGCGGCGGAAACAATCATAATATCCCGGACAGTAAAATTGAAGATTACCAGGGAATAATTAGGTCGCCAAACCACCAAATATTTTGCTATGCCTCAATATATATATATATATATATATATATATATATATATATATATATATATACACACACACACACACACTGTTCATTTACAACAACTTATACCATACCGCCATTTACAAAACCATAAAACAAATGGATGCACACCATAATACTAACTACGAACCATCGACAAACAAAAAGGATCGATAGCCTGGGTAAACCTATACAAAAAATGGGACTCACCAAAAATCTTTCTTAACCTCGCAATTAACCCCTACGCCCTTTGGAGGACGTCCACTCCGACTCATCATCCTCGTCTGAATCCTTCTCAGCCTTGGGCTCTTCCGACGACTCCGAGTCGACTTCAATCTTGATCGGGTTATCCTCATCCTCACCCGACTCTACAGGGACCTCAATCCTCTCCTTGTCATCAAGCTCCTCATCCGGCTCATCCACGGGCTCATCCACTGGCTCCTCCACGAGCTCACCCTCGGGCTCATCTACTGGCTCAACCTTCTCCTTCGCCCTTTCCTCAGGTATCACATCTAAATCTATGTCCATCGGATCATATCCGGCCTGATATTCCTCTGGCTCGAGCTCAGGCACTACTACTGTCGGCTCCGGAGCTGCAGGGACATGCTGGTGCATTGACTGAGCTAGACTAGTCTCCAAACTAGTCATCTCGCCGTCTGGAGGCGGTATGGCCAATGGATCCCAATCACCTACTCCGTCAAAGGGTATGTCAAATCTTTGGACAGGTCTGAACTCGTCTACCCCGTCCCGGAACATCCAAGCCGTATACGTATGAGCTTGCCAGAGAGGTAGACCTATATCTACCCATACCACTGAAGTGTGCTTAACCTAGGTCATATGTTCATCTATCGGATATTCTACTACATCATGATCAGTGTGCATAACAATCCCAAAACGTTGCGGCGGCGACGGCAGCAGGTTCATGGTTCAGGCGGGGGTTTTGAAATGGTTTGGTTGAAACAATCATGAGACACTTCTCATTAAGTCACAACATAAGCCCATCCCTAGGCTACCACGCATTTCTAGACAAATCTAGACACACCAAAAAGCAATTCACACAAACATCATCCATACAATCACACATATCTAGACTCTTGGTATAAGCAGCATGCACATTGATCCACAATCACCACATTCAAACTTTACATACATTCTCGATCATTCTCGCACTCAAAGAGATATGTCAATCACACACAACATTTCCACACCCCACAATTTACACTCGTTCACGCACTATTACATCATTTTCATTAAATTTGCCATCACGACCAGTGTAAACACGTCTCAGGTTCGATCTCACTTTTACTTGCCACATCATACCATTTCATGCTCAATCACATTCCTTAGCTCGCGTAAACACGCCTCAGGCTTATCGATCGCGACCCGCGTAAACACGCCTCGAGTCTGACCCCAATCCTCAGCCCACGCCAAATGCGATAGGCCTACATGATCGAAACCCGAGCTCATAATGCCTCGGTCCGATCTCGGTCTCACCCAAGCTAATCATACCTCGGACCGATCTCATTCCCACTTTCTTTCCTCAGCCCGCACCAAATGCAACAGGCTTATATGATCGCTACCCGAGCTTGTGATGCCTCGGCCTGAACCCACAACAATATCACATCCCGCGTAAACACGCCTCAGGCCGA
The DNA here is from genome assembly GCA_024500025.1 of Syzygium aromaticum. Lineage (NCBI taxonomy): Eukaryota > Viridiplantae > Streptophyta > Magnoliopsida > Myrtales > Myrtaceae > Syzygium > Syzygium aromaticum. The sequence continues at coordinate 28,630,300 of CM044895.1, read as the reverse complement.
TTCAATTCCCCGCGTAAACACGCCTTGGGGATTTTAGTGATCACATAAACATACTCACATGCCATATTTTATCTGTATTCCACGTAAACAAGCCTCAGGGCTTTTTAGTGATCACACGCACATCGCACGTCACAAATCTCATATGTGCACATACTTGGACATTATATACGCGCACTCAGACGCGCCCAAATCAATCAATTCAAGTCAGCCACTTCACAAACATACAACCAACACACAATTTACCATTTTCCACCAACAAAACTACGGCATATCAATCCCGGCTCTTCACAACACTTTCACGAAATTACGAGCCGGACTTAACGGCACAAACCACTCACCGAACAGCACACCACGGCACTTCAAACATTAACTTTGTTCATCCAAGAAAGTCCTAACTCTATGATATGGATCTGCTGGCTCGAGTTTTGGTGGCAAAAAGGGAGACAAACATTAGTGCGGAACATCCGGTTTTGGGCCATAGTTACTGCTCATAATCTAAAGCTAAGAAAGGTTGGGCATAGGTTCGGGACGAATGAATCCGTCACCGCAACACCATCGGAGTGTTCATCCAACATATCTCTCTCACGATGGCATCGCGAGGGAGTTCACTTGATACATCAACCTCGTGCATGCTAAATGAGATTTCTATGGGGTGGACTCCACGATTGAAAAATAGAGAAATGCGAAGATGAGAGTCATTACCCCCAATTGCTAAATAGGAATATTGTGGTTCAGTTAAAGTACGGTTCTTCGCATCGGTGATTGCGAAAATTCAAGATCGAAATTTCATTACCATATGCTATTCTTTTAATGTTATTGTTAGATAAAGCATGTTGGGTTTATTGATGAATGCTGCCCAACTTGATCAAATGGCTCGCAAGAATGCCCTACTGTAAGTTAGGATGTTCACGATATGACACCTAATTGCAATCAAGAGCGAACTATGCGATCATTTTGTCGTACCAATATTATGTGTCACAATATAAAACCAAATCATGGTCTAAACCAGTGGCTCCAAGCTGGTTCGAGTGGCAAAAAGCCCATGGGCCAATGCCATAATCTCCACCGGCGATGCAGCAAAGCGAGCAACACTCTTCAGAATTGCTTCAAGAAAGACAGTAGAGGAGAAAGAGATGAAACAAATTTTTACTCGATTCTCAACGTAGGAACAGAGCTTGCTTGCACCAATTCTTTAGTTGCAGGAGGATTGTATGTACCCATGGTCTCACGACATGTCGGAAAAAAAATATATTTAGGTACGCAGAAGGAAAATTTTTCGATACTTCATACACGAATTAAACTACCCATTTTGAGTTTTGTGTGAATCCCCGACGTTTATTTTCTTTCGAAATTGATAATTATGATTGCTTGTGGAGGAGATGTAAGAAGTTTACACTGCAAGACTACCCAATATTCGCTCCGTCGTAAGTTGAATAATATTTAGCAATCACCTAACAATTTTACTCTTTCACTACATGGTGAAAATTGGAGGCACAAAAGATGGATAAGACGCAGAAAATACCGATTTTACTTTGAGTTTTTCTAAAGTCGAGGAGACGGCAAAAGAATGATTCGAGTTGCAATTGAGAAATCTTAGTAAATGTCCCATTTGCTTTACCAGTTACTTTATCAATTGTCATTCTCTCCTAATTACGAAGTCTTCCTTTTTCTAATCTCAATGACGACGGTGTGTATGAATTTGAAGGACCCTGTTAACGAGTATTTTTGCGCACTCGTTGACTATAGTTAATCGATTAATTTGTCATTTATCGATTATGTATAACACGAGAAAGACGGTGCATTAGATAAAAGATATAAACTTAATTTTTTTTTTTCAAGTTTGGATACTTGATCAGCCATATTCAAAGAATCGAAAACCCGAAAATAGTGAGGAAAATGATGTTTCTCCTTGCATGCGTTTTCTTCTCGTACTTTGAGAAAGATCAGCCATGGCAGCCCATGATTATTCCCGCTGCAAGTTTCAAAGAGAGGAAAATACATTGGAAAGAGCAACATCACTGTAGCCCGCAGTCCCTATTCGAAAACCATAGGGATGGCAAAGTGCGTGCGCGCAGAGAGACTCATACTGCTCATCAATAAATGACACGCAGAGGTCCAAGCACAGCCTTGCCGACAGCAACTCCTGTAGTTATGGTTATTACATTAGCCATTTTGGTAGGTGACATCTTGGGCATGTCACAACGAATTCTTGCAGGATTGTCCTTTTGGCTCATCCATAAATCTTTAAATTCTCTCCTTTTGTCTTTATTTATCTTCGCGCGCGCGCGCCTTCTCTTTCTTTTAATATCTGGAAAATGCTCGGCGATCTCTTTATGTCTAATAAAATTATCATTAGTTGAGAAAAAAAACGTGGGAAGTCTAACATTTTACAATTGTTTATACAAATTCTCATTTTCAATTCACGTCACGTGTATAAAATTCGTACGATTTATTCGAATAACATGAGGCATTTCAACTTTCACTTGGACTAACTGATGTCCATGGATATATGGAAAAGCTCAGTCAATGTGTATCGGGTTAGTCTCCATTGCATGATGACGAACATGGCCTTACAAATTACTCTCGATGGAGGATACCAAAATACAAATAGAAAGATTGATCGCTTAGCTAATCTTTGCTCAATGATTTAAATTTGTATTTATGCTCATTTTATATATTTGTTAAAACAAAATTTGACAAGCTAGTAAAGTAATATGAAAACATTTAGCTTAGAAACACAAAAAGGAATACCATCATTCAGACAATTACGACCCCAGATAAGAAAGATTTTCTTGAAGCAGCCTCTCTAGCAATGCTAAAAAGCCTCTATTTTTCCCCGATTGAGCGGTCTAACCAAGCTTTTTGAGACCACATCGCGGGTTGGACTTGGATCTAGACATAAATAATCCTAGGCAACAAAATTCTTGTTTTGAACTTCTTTCTTCTTTCCTTTTCCCTTTTATATCGTCATATGAATAAGTTTGCTAATTTAATGCTAAGTGTGCACTTAAGTAATTAATTTGAAAAGAGCTAAAAGTTACCGTTCCAATTTAAAATATTGCTTTTACCAAAAAAAATTATAACATTGATGATTTTTACGGAGCGACTAGGAGAAGCTAGTGAGAAGTGACTTCATCACTTCAATATTATTCTGTTGAAAATCTTTTGATAGCTGAAGATAAATTGCATCGGTAAGACCCTCTTTTTTTGTTTTCCTTTTTAACCAACAAAGCAAAACATATGTGAAACGCCGCGATTATGATGGCAAAAAAATGATTATTAGAGATATATTTATGAAATTCTCTATATCTCCCTTGATTCTCCATACCTATCAAAGTTGTGCATATACCTCTTTTGATTGTGCATATCGCTAATTAATTACAGTTGCCATTATAATATCTTGTCATATCATATAGTCATAATGAAAGAGCTATAAATACATCCCCTACTCTTCATTATGCAAAATATACAAAAATCACACAATTCTCTCTTTCGGAAAAAAGTGTCAGAAAAGTCTTAAACTTATTGCATTTATGCCAATTTAATCCTAAACCTTTTGACGTATTACCAATTTAGTCTTTTCAGCTAATTTTAGTTAGATATTGCTGACGTGAACACCAGGCAACCTATATGGCATGACCGATGCTAACGTAGACAACTTTTAAATAATATTTTTACCCTAAACTTTTCTTTGCAACATCAAGAATTCCAAACTATGTCTACTGTGACACATTCACCTTAAACTTTTTCTTGTAACATCGAAAATCCCGAATTTATATTTATGTGACACATTTACCCTCTGTCAATATCTCCTTAGATTATTTTTCAACCAAAACAACATCGGTTTTATGTCACTTGAGCAACTTGAGTACCATATCAACATTGTTTGCTTTCTGGCGTCCATGTAGGTAGATTTTTAACAATTTTTATTGATAGAATTTTGTCGGAGGGTAAATGTATTACACGAGTATAAGTTTACGATTTGTATAACAGAAAAAAGTTCAAGATAAATGCGTCATAGCAAGCATGGCTTAAGGTTTTTGGTGGGTCCTGTAAAAAAAAAATAGGAAGAAGAAGAAGAAAGAGGAAAAGAAAATGATGTTAGGGTGGGTGATGAATAATAGCAGTGCCATGATCTAGTGGCATTGTTGATGTGACGGTGCAATATTTTGTTCTCCATGGTCTTTTTGGAGGAATCCTCCTAGTGCTGTTGCTTTTGCTTTTCTAAAGGTGCTGATACCTGATAATGCATTTTGAAGCTACACTTGCGTTGGCCAGGCGTGACTTGCGTTCCTCCAATCTTGGCAACAAGACATCCTTTTTGCACTTACACTGGTCTTGCCACAAACACTAGCAACTATTGAACTTAGAGGATCTCTTGTTTATCTTCAGAATTGAGGAAGTATAAAAAGAGCATACCCGAAATCTGGAATGACCAGAAAAGAATATAGCTGAACTTCGAATCTCATTCTCGACTCCAGTCTTGACAATTTAGGTTGGAGAAAGCAGGGTCGTGAGTCGAATCGTGACATGATATTATGGCTGATGTGGTATTCTATAGTGCAATCTATGTATTATGCCGTAGCAAGGTCATCAGCATTTTTCAAGTAGAAGGAAAGAAGGCAAGATCATTCCCTAGCAATCCTGCACTTGATTCCCACACAAGGAAGGAATCATCTTTTAGAGTTTTGTCGAAGTGAATTGAAAAGGAAGAAGGAGCATCTTCAGCTTTTCTGCACTCTTCTCGCTACTACACTTTAAAGCGCGCGAATCAGGAATGAATTCTTTTCTGTCCCTTGTCACTGTCTACATTCATCTCCTCCGTTCAAAAGCTTCCCTGAGAGTTGAACTTGTTGCTAAGATCTCTGGACCAATACCATCGGATTACACTTCGACCCCAAGATCTACTTTCCGACACCGTGCGATCATTTAAGAATTATGTCGTCTTCGGTGAGGGAGAGTGCAAGAGCAACAGGAGAGAGGACTTGCAGGGGAATAGTCCGCCGGATGGTCAGTCTACCTCGGGCCATCGTCGGCGAGTTCTCAAGAGCAATGAATCACAGCATGGATTTAATGCGAATCGGCAACAGAAGACACCACCATATCCCCATTAACTACCCACCTCAATATCCACAAGAACCCACAATTCCCCAAGATGAGTGGGCATTCTTGAGAGTCTTCGAACAGCAATACGGCTCCATGCATCCCTTCTTCTATGCGTGTCGGTTCACAGAAGCGCTCAAAATTGCAGAAGCCGATCGGAAATTCTTGTTCCTGTACTTGCACGCGCTGGATCACCCCTTCACCCCCTCCTTCTGTAGGGAGACCCTGTGCTCGGAGATGGTCGTGCAGTTCCTTGACGAGAATTTCGTTAGCTGGGGAGGACTCACTGACAGTGGAGAGGGCTTGCAAATGGCCATGACGTTGCGTCCCCAGAGCTTCCCATTCTGCACAGTTATCGCTCCACCTCCCGGCGATAGCATTGCAGTACTACAACAGGTCTCTTAGAACATAATTGTGTTTTTGACTTTCCAAAGATTTAGGTACTTCTACTCTTCCTGATAGTGATGACCATACTCTGGAGCAAACTCATCAATGCAAACGCAAACATGGGGAAAAAAAAAAACTTAAAATGGTCGTCGTTAGTCCTCGAGTCTTAACAGTACCTTCATACAATGATTTGCCATATAGAGGGGCACGATCTCAAATATTACAAAACTATTACACAGACCTAACATATTGAAGTCCTAACTAAAAGTCAGTCCTCTTTTTTTTTCAGCGGTAATTGAAAGTTGTTTTTGTGCTTGATTAACAATGGCTAGATAGAAGGTCCGATTTCCCCATCGGAGCTGGTTGACATTCTCCAGAGGACGGTGGAAGAGCAAGGGTCGGCCTTTGGTGGTGCGAGGTTGAAGCAAGAAGAAAAGATAAAAGCTGATCGGCATCTAAGAGAAGAACAAGATGCTGCATATTTTGCTGCTCTAGAGATAGACAAGGTCTGATGTAATTTACTGAGTAGCTTGTAATAAGAAGTGACCATCAACTGAATCTTTTTAATCTTTCTGCTTTCTAGGAGAAGGAAAGAAGGAAGTCTTCAGGGGGAGCAGGACCCAAGTTTCATAATCTGAAGGAAGTTCCGCATAAAGAAGATTATGAGAAATTACAGAAGAATCCTTCCAATAAGCAGTACGATAAACCGAAAGAGGCTACGGTCGCTAGCAGACAACTGCAAAACAATGGAAAAGCTAGTCAAGGAATAGATCAGCAGGTGACAAAGGTATGGCATGACACACCGATGTTGCAAAAAGAATATCAATACTCACAAGCTTGAACTAGAGATCAGAGTCAAAAAAATGACTCCTGGCCTTTCACTTCCATCTTTTCCAGATATTGATTCGCTTCCCCAATGGCGATAGAAGAGAACACAGCTTCTTGTGCACAGACAAGATCCAATCAATCTACACATACATCAACTCATTAGGCCTCCCGGGCATTGCGAATTATAGACTGGTGTCGAGCTTTCCGAGAAAGACGTACGGTGTCGATCAGATGGGAATGACCCTGAAAGATGCTGGTCTCTATCCTAGAGCAAGCCTCTTCCTTGAGCCCCTTTAAAATTCAATATCAGTAACATAGTCCAGGCTATTTTACTGACTTATGCGGTGTACCAACACTAGGCTTATTATTCACAGAAACTGTCGTTGAATGATTTCAACTTTTTCATGATCGATATGCATAACATACGTTCCTGCACCCGTTCTCTTGATCTCCACAGTCGCATCCTATAGATCTGTGGGCCTGCAGTGACAAGTGAGCCAGCCCAATCAGACCAATGAAATGTTGTAGCTCACAATTTCCGTATACGGACAATAATCTGAATGATAAAAGTAATATAGCTATAATTACAAAGTCGACAAAATGTCAATTGTCTAATAAACTACGTTGTCTGTCACCTTGACAGTTGACAAGTTGAGACAGGCCATTTGATTTGTCATCAACTCTATCCTAAGACGGCATTCTTCGAGTCTGGATTCATAAAAGACAACAATATATTCCGGGAACATTTTGCTGTGGACTCTGATCTTCGTTATCTCAGACTTGTGTTTTGTCCGATTCGTTATCGTCTTCCTTCATAAACCACACGACCATGAAACCACGTCCTTCAAACTCTCCCGCACCAGAACCCGCTATCGCAAAAATGGAGAGACGAGGAATTGCTGTGATCGCATTGCTGCTCAGCGTACTCTCCCTCTTCGCTGCCATGTGCGACTCGATCGAGTCGCCACAATATACGATCGTCCACACGGAGTCAGACTTTGAGGTAAGGCTGTACGGGAATTCCTCGTGGATGTCCGCTCAGGCAAGCGACCTCTCCTTTGAGATGGCCACTCTCAACGGCTACCAGAGGTGCCCTTTTTCCTTCTCTTCTCGCATTGATTCAAAAAGTTCTAGTTTTTTCACTTAATTGTGGAAAGTTATAGGGATCGAGATGCCGGAAACTTCTATTATAGCTCAAGGATTGGCCTTTGATTCTTGACAGTGATTGAATCGCATTGAATGAACTTTGATAGAGCATCGCTAGTGATAAGTTCATTCGATTTCAGTTTACGTTCACTAAGTTGTCTTTTCCAGGAATACAATCATATGTATTTTTAGTTCTAGAACAAAATAGCCTTCACTAGATGTGACTAATCTGCAGTTGCTGTTTTATGATCTATTGCTTCTGCTTATGTTTTCAATTCTAATGATTGATTTGTGAGCCTAAATGTATCCGTTGAGCATGCGCATCTTCATCCTGGATGTGTGCTGAGTGCTCAGTTGTTGGCCCATACTGATTGGTGGGTGGTTCGGCAATTCTTTTACTCGATTATTTCTGAATGAAGATCAACTCTGCTGCTACTGCATAAAGCAGTGTTCTTGCCATGTCCAGGAAAGTCTGCATAAAATTGCATCATTGGTTTTTTTCTATGAAACATCCTGTCTGGGGTCTTTGTTTTGCTCAACGAGTTAGAATAGATTTGACCTTCGGCTGAACACTGCATATTGTGCTTGTACTTCAAAGATGAGTTCTTTCATGTTGTCGATCTTCAATATCCATGTCGTGTGGCCTTGTAAGATTGAAATGTCATTGGTTGCTACAATTTTGTAGATATATAACTTCCCTTCTTTCTTCTTACAGGTTGTTTGAGTACACCCAAGGTGCCAATTTGAATTGCTCTAGGTTGGCAATGACAGTACCTGTCTTGACGAGCATCGTTCCGGGGGCAGGACCCCTCCACTCGTCAGCCTATGTCGTACGTTTCTACCTGCCCACGAAATTCCATTCAACCCCACCAACCCCGCTTCCCGAGCTGAAGCTAGAACCATATGATTGGAGCAGCCACTATGTTGCCGTCAGGAAGTTCCCTGGATTCGCACTGGACGACATCGTTGTCAAAGAAGCAGAAAAACTCGCTCTCAGCGTAAGCAGATCTACATGGGCAAATATTACTTCCAAAAGCGACTATGCATACTCGATTGCACAGTATAGCACCCCGTTCCAGATCATCGGGCGAGTGAACGAAGTCTGGGTGGATGTTGAAGTAGCTGGAGTGAATGGACATAAGTTAGGTGGTGTAGCTTCATCCTGAACTTATGCTTATTTGAGTGGTAAATGAATCATGTCTGTCATTGCTGATAATGTTGCCCGAGGGTTAAGTGGATTAAAGACAAGAAGCATGCTCTTATTATAACAGTAATTATGGACATAGTGTGCAAGTTGTCTCTAAAAAAAAATACTTAACGTTTCATGCTGCCTTGTGTCCGTGTATATTCACAGGTCAGCGGGGATTGTAGTACTCTATATAGATCCATATGATGAGTAAAGTTTGCGTTGTTGTTTGTGCTCTCTTTTTTCTTACAGATGTAGTAGCACAATGAACTTGCCAACTTGGTGAACGTAAAGAAACGAATGATCAGTGAGATGAGTAATGTAAGACTCGTGTTGTAACGGAATTAGGGAAGAAGTGGTTCCAAATCTGAGGAGTTAATGCCTGGAAAGGTTTGTAGATATATCAACAAAGATTCGATCTCCGTTCGCAGCGTTGGTGACATTCTCAGAAGTCAGAATGACTCGTCTTGCTCCAATCACGGAGAGGCCACGGGATACCTCACAATGACACGAAATGCTCCATTGCCAAACACAAGTACCCATAAGACAGCTAGTTAGCAATGTTGACCAGAAAAGTGACATTTCGGAAGTAACCACGGACATGAGTTGGTCAGAAACTTCCCTGTTGCATAAGTGATAGCTTACTGGATTGTAATAATGCAAGTCCACCTGAGTTCTTCATCCCTTCTTCCCCCATTTACTCCAATTTGATTTCCTTAATCACCAAAAGAAGTGATCTGATCAACCCCCATAGCAGTTCGCTCGATTCATGTCACAATGTCCTGCACTACGTCGAGGTGAATGGTGCCTTCATCTGTGATGAAAATGCCGTCTTCCAAGAACGAGCCAGCCCTCGAATGCAGCTATAAAGAGCCCACGTAATGATGTTGGGCTCAACATCGGTCTTGTTCGCATTCGTGTCCCGTGAAGTCCATTTGCATTTCCCTCTCAATGACATTGTCGAGTCCATTTGTGGGCCAGAAGGGCTCGGGATATTTTCGTCCGGTACCAAATTTTGTTGGCTAATGATAATGTTTCTTTTGATAAGAGTCAAATGATCATATGCAAATGCACACGGGTCTTCATTCGTGTAATTGTCAGAAATAATTTAAAAAATTCACCATCGGTTTTCCCCCATCGATTACCCTAATTTCAAAACCTACTCGAAACGCTATTTTATCCCCCTTCTATCTTTCTAATAAAGTTCATAATAATATTATTGCGCCCGTTTGTTTTTCAAAATAAAAGATACAAAAGTGTCAATAAATGAAAAAGTAGAAGAATATTTCAATTTTCTCAACCATGTATCACACACACATGTATCAACGCGTTGATTTCGACAATCGGTAATAATGAGTTTTTATCTAAGGTGTACAAATTTGAGATTTAGAAAAAAACGTAACAAAAGGGAAAGTCTTCTTTCTTTCTTTTCTCTCCTGAGCGCAGATGATTAAATTGAATAAGACCGACTTATAATATCAATATACTAAACCAAATGAAAAAAGACCTTTATCAAGTATAAGATACATCTTGGTCACATTCCCTCATATGATATTTCCCCTCAAATTGCGGGCGACAAAAATTTGTCTAAAAAGGAAATTTAGTAAACGGTATCCTAAATTTTTTTCCGAAAATGCTGCTCGCCCTTGGTACAAAACCCAATGGAAAGAGCCGTTTTTGAGTTGTCTCTGGTCCGGCGGCAGTCTCTTCCAGTTCACCTCACAAGCCCGTTTCCTCAGATTCTCCGAAACCTTCCAAAGAAGAACAAGGAAGTAGATTTTTATATATTCCCCTTCCTCCTCCTCCTGCGCCTCCTCCTTCCCTTGTGAAAGATTCCCGGGACCGAGCAATTCTTGCTGGGATTTCTCGGAAACGAAATGGGGTTGCGCCGATTTCTCTTGGGCATGCGGCGGCGACCGCGCCTGGACTGAACTGGGCCATGCTGCCGCTGCTGTCGTCCTTGTAGAAAGATGGTGGTGGTCCGAGCCGGTTCCTCTTCGGTGTCTTGTGTTGCCACTTCCGTTTCTTCTCCGTTCAAGCCCAAGATTTTCCGGGTAATTGGGAAAGATTTCACCTGGTCTGGTCGGGACTGTGTTTAGCACTTCAAAGATTTGATTTCTGCTGAGTTTTTGTACATCGTTCAGCGTGCTTTCTTGCTTGTGGGTTGTCAATCTGATTCTCTTGGTGGTGGTGGTGCTGGTGGTGGTGAGTAGATTATGGCTACAATTTCTTGGATTATTTTCGTTGTCGAGATTGAGCCAGCCGTGTTTGTTATCGGGGTGTGTGAGTAGAATTTTCATGCAAAATGTACGATTTTCTGGGAAAATTATGACAAGAGTTCCAATGAAGGCATACATACATACTGTATCAAGAATCCATAAATAGTTTTTTAAAAGGAGACCGCGACTTAAGTTAATTGTCTGGAAAATTAAGAACCGGTGAAGGGCGTGAGAGGGGTTGATATATGGTATGCAATTTGTCCTTTTGGCTCCATGTTGGGATAAGTTCCTATTATAATGGAGAATCTGTGAAAAAGTCTTTTTTCGCCACCCCAACAGGGGGGGGGGGGGGGTGTGGGGGAATGTAATATTGGACTAGCACAAGCTTCCATTTCCTTTTTCTCGGGGGATGGATGTGTACCGTGTCATTAATATTGATGATATTGCAAGACCGTGCATCAGCATGGGCTCAGTCAGTGAATCTCAAAGACAGTCGCGGATTTCCACATTGTTTGCTTTCATGCTGTTCATATGGATGCTTTCTGGTGGATGCTCTCATCCTTGTTGAAGTTTGTTGTATATATGGTGAACCCAGAGTTAATTCCGGGCAATCTAATTCTATTTGACCTCATGTCCACAGTATTTTGGCCTTCTAGTGCGTCTTGCTAATGAGAGGACAACTGCAGAAAATGTTGTGTTAGTTTCAAGAGGATGGTGCACATGTTTATTTTCTTGGTTGGTTGAATAATCAGAATGCCAAAGTAAGATAGGTAGTTACTCAATGAATGCTGTTAAAAACTAGGACTTGACTCCTAGACAATTAATTATATGTGGATAGAGTCAACTTGAGAATGAATTCTGAGTAAGTGAACTGCCAGAGAGTTACTTTGATCATATTCAAGGTTACTCAGATTTGGATCCTGCAGAGGATGGTGGATTAGGTTTTATGATGGTGAACTTTGCTGCTAGGATTATGAGATTCTATTAGTGAAAAGATGACAAATAAATGTGGATAGATGTTTCATTTTGAAGAAATTAGGGTTTAGTTGGATCAGAGCTCCAAAGTTAGTACTAAAACATCTTTGGAGGTGTCAGGCGTTAAGATCCTTGAAGTACAGAAAAGTGTGTTGTGAACGTACGTGGAAACATGCAACGGTATCGATAGAGAATGCTTTTTGTGAGAACTGCAAACCTAAAATATCTATTTATGAGATATAATTAGCTTTGGGCGTTACTTTAACTTTCTATCATCTAAATGCTTAAATGTACAAATACAGCCTCACATAAGAGGCTAAGAGAGAGGGGGTACCTACTTCTAGAGAATATAATGAGCCTGCATATAATGACCAACATTTATTACTACAATGTTTTTAAGTGTTTGGACTACAATAGATCTTTGATACAGTGGTAAAGGTGATAAATTTTTTACATTTGGACAAAATTTCTTTGCTATAAGAGATGGATTGAGAACTATAGAATGCTTTAGACTGCTGCTCTTTAGATTCTGATTGTCTTTTGAATGTTGCTAAGTTGCTTCAAAGATTTCAAGTGGGGAATCAAATCCTCCTTGTCCTTAGAACATGACATTACCAATTTTTGAAAAAGAAGCTTGTTTACTGAAGGATGCCTTTTTTTTTTTTTATCCATTTGCTCATATTCGGTCAACTGATTATTTATAGTCCCATTTGGGAAGGAGTGCAACATACTAAGTTGATGATTGTTTATTTCAGCACATGCTAATGATGATAATCACTTCCTATAATTTTCGCTGGGCTTTCAATCTTGGTGTCTTAAGTTTTAATTAAAATTGAATTGCTGGATAAAGGAGGTTCTAGCAATTCTAATATTTTGTGGACGAAAATCATTTATATTGTCAAAGTCCTAACATGTGAAGGGAAGAAAAGGAAATCTTGATCTTTTTCTTGATTCATAGGATCCAAACTGGGATTTTGATGACTGCAATTGCATTAACTCAAGATATGGTGTCTCATGTTTTCATTTTCCTTTCCAGTGTTCAACAAGTTACCTTTTTCAGTTATCTTGAGGATTCTTCAACTGGTTATTATTTGGTGTTCTACCAATTGTACTGCGCATTACTTGATAGAGAAAACAGTTCTCTTTCAGTGATCCTAATTTTTTTGAAGTGATATATCTTCTTTTAAAAAATTTGGTTCTAATTTTGTTTAAACCTCTGATACCTTCATTGCCAGCTCGGCCTATTAAGAGTGCCATGTGGAAGCCGCTCATCTTATACTCACTGGCTGAGCAATTCTAAAGGTAATTTCTAGAACTAAACAAGTTCTATCTGTATTTTGCATAGGCACATCCGATTTAAGGACTTTTGCAATGATGCAAGCAGCTGGATGCTGATATTAGCTACTTTAGTTTTCAACTTCGAACTTCAAAAATCTTGGCTATGCCCATTTTACAATATATTATTTCTTTCACGATCTTACTAGTTATCATTAATTTTCTATTACTACTGGATTGATGATTGGTTTTGATTTCTTCTTCTTTCCTTTTTTAAGCCGTCAAGGCTCATGGCTTCATCGATAGAGCTGTCATCTCGAATAGAAAGTTCCAAAATGGGAAAAATTCTCTCTGCGCTACTTCAGTGGGGCATGCACAAGACAGTGAGGTTGATTCAGATGCTTTAGAGGAGACAAATCTTCTCACTCCCTCTGAAGAATCCTCTTCTTTGAGCAGCTTGTATGTCCCTTTTGAGGGAACTGATGGAAAACCGGGCCTATTATCATTTTACAATCGTCCATATGGAAGGGAGGACAAACTTCTTAAGGTGCCGCAGGGGAATCAGAACAACCTAAAATGGATCCTTGGGCCGGCTGTGCTGGTGACGTCCTTTATTTTCCCTTCACTGTACCTTCGGAGGATACTATGTACTATATTTGAGGACTCTCTGCTGACAGGTGAGCGAAAGTTCTAATGTCAACACATGTTTAGCTATTCCCCAAGAGAATAGCAGACATCAGTTGTTCTCTGTTTACTAGTCCACATATTAGTTCATTTCCTTGTCACTTCAGATGTGGCTTTGTGATTGCAGATTTCCTCATATTATTCTTCACGGAAGCTCTGTTCTACTGCGGTGTTGCAATATTTCTTCTACTTATAGACCGCATGCGAAGGCCTTTGGCGTCCGACTCTGCAGATGAAAAGAAGAGGTTGGCTCCGCAATTGGTGCACCAGATCTCTTCAGTTGCTGCCCTGGTGCTTAGTCTTACTGTTCCTATGGTGACCATGGGCTTTGTCTGGCCATGGACCGGCCCTGCAGCTTCTGCAGCACTTGCTCCATATCTGGTTGGTATTACTGTCCAATTTGCATTCGAGCAATACGCAAGATACCGCAAATCCCCTTCCATGCCTGTGATACCCATTATATTTCAGGTGAGTGGTACCATACCATGTTGTCTTATTGTGTGATTTCGTTGAAGGGTCCTTGAATTGGCCAATGCAGTGCTTTAGTTAGCTCATTTGTAGATCAATTTAAAAATTTAGCCTGTTTGATGAAGTAGTTTTATTGAAGGTCCATATCTTCTTCTTTTTTTCCATTGAATAGCCAGCTTGAAATTCTAAATGCTTTTGAGGCCACTATTCATAATTTCAATTGGCACTGAAAATCTATAAGGACAAAGAAAGGGCCGAATTTTTTACCCATATGTTGTTTCTTGTTGCTTAACAGGTTTATAGGTTGCACCAACTTAACCGAGCAGCACAGCTGGTGACAGCCCTGTCCTTTACAGTAAGAGGAGCAGAAGTGACTCCAAACAACCTGGCAATTAATAGCTCCTTAAGTACTCTGTTGAATGTCCTTCAGTTTCTCGGTGTCATTTGCATCTGGTCGCTTTCAAGCATCCTCATGAGGATTTTTACTTCGAACCCCATCACCGCAGAATGAATGGTGAACAATTTAATTGGATTCATGAGATGATCACCACGTTGTTGTACATCCATGCATATGCTACCTTTCAGATAGGGTGGATGTAAGGGTAGATAGGATTAACCAAGCGAATTTGTAGGCCAAAAAAGGTGAATAAACAGTTGAAGTGGAGATTCTTCACAGCAGATTAGAAAGTTATTGAAGGATCCTATGGGTAGTTTAGACGCTGGGGATCAAGTTAGCATCACTCTGCTGTGACATGTGCCATAAAGAAAACAGTTCACAACCTACAGCGATTGAACATGTTCAAAAGCAGGTTCAAGAGCTCTTTCTCACAGTTCCTAGCATTATTTTCCAAGTATCTTATGCATTGTGAATGAACAGTATTTTCCTAGCATTTTCGCCGGTCACTTTACCTTTTGCTGGAGTGTCCTTCTAGGGTTTCATTTTTGGCAATTTAGAGTATTCATGTAGGTCGCTATGTTCTTGCATCTGGAGTATGCTACTTGACAGCCGAGCCTGTATTTTTTTCTCTGGGATTCTAAGCACGTCCCTAGTACGTGCCTAGTTTTGTACAAAGAAAATAACACTCTCCTTAAATTTACTATGTTGAGTATCAACTTTCGCTTGAAGGAAACGGAAGTAACAAACCTCGTATAAGAAGTTGCATCAGCATGTTCAGCCGTGGGAAGAATTTTGCCAGTGGCCTATGTTTAAGCATAATTGAAAAAGAAGAGCTGTTAGTCTTTGTAAGACACGAGAAGCATTCTCAACGAGGTTTTGTTTACGATGCCAAATTTTTACTTTTGTCATCACTTCCAGAAGCACTTTGGATTGTCTGCACATTCCACTTTGGATTTTCCTTCAAACGGTTGTGGGAGGACCATTATGTGGAGATGTGTTCGGCCCACAAGAACGCTATAATCCTAGAGTTGAATTCCCTTTGATCCAAGGAAACCTTAGATGAATCCCCAAACTTTTATGGTCCTTATCCATTATCACCCAATTGCACTTTGCCCCTTTTGTTGAATTCAAACCTTGGCATGCCAACATTGATTCACCCACTTTGAACCCTCAGAGAAAAAAACGAAAATGATTGAAAGGAAGAAATTTTCTCAGCGAAACAAAGGTGTGGTTGAACAAAAATGCCCAGGTTTTGGACATGTTTATAAAAGTAATCCATTGTTCGACCATGAGATGAAGTTAGTGTTCAGACCTAAGATGAAGTTAGAATTCAACCCTCAGATTAAGTTAAGTGTTTAAGTATTGAGAATTGGAGTGACGATGAAAATTGACCAACCAAAAGTTTCAGCAGATGTCCAAAATGTATTGGAAAGGGAAGCCCCTTATTCCAATGCCAATCTTGATCCGGATAACCCTTTAAGTTGAGATTCTTTCTTTGTGCAATTAATTAAAAAAATTGTGATTAGGCTTTCAATAGTCAAAGAGGCTTTTAGAGGACGTCTCGTTTGGGGTTCGCTACAGAAGTAGAAACAAAAAGTTTAGTGACCAAAAAGTCAACACTTTATGAGCTAACCAGCAAAGCAATCTCTAACCAACCAGAAGCAGATTCCTGACACAAGTCAAATGCTACTTCACATGGAGATCATGTAGACTGCCTAAATGATTGGTGGTGGACACCAATGATTTATTTTTTATGTGACATATAATTTTGAGCAGTTAAGTTGCTATGAAAGATCAAAACCTGGTTGTTGGACTGATAACTTTCGAATTAAACTTGAGACAAAGAGGTAGAGAAGGAAATAAGAACAAAAAGATTACAATGAAACAAGCTCTTAGCCTCTCATGCCCTCAATCTCTGTCAAATTCTGCTAAAAGTTCTGCTCTTAATTTGCTTAGTTATAGCAATTTCTTTCTTTTCATTACTCTGTCGTTGAACCTCAACCATCACAATCTCAATTGCTTAACCTGAAAAGCAGAGAATATTAGTTTCATTTGTTTTTTCAGACAGTAACCATCAGCCAAGTGTTATCGCACGGCTATTGTTTAATGTTACTCGTGCTCAATAATGTTACCTTCTCCTTTGGCTCTATGTTTTTTGTCTTTGCATCTGTCGTCAAAACGCTAAAATTTCAAACCCAAGAAGTCCCCTCATTCTTTGTTTAATTTGTACAGTAAGTGCTTGGACTCTCTTTTCTTTAAACGAGAAATCTAGAATAGCGAGGAGGAGGAGGATTTGTAAGTCAACTCTGATGGATTCACAAGAATTTATCTGCTTTGTTAATTTGTCTGTTTCTATTAGGTAGAATACTTATCGAATTTTTCTTTCCTACTTTCATTTTGTTGGTACAAGGCAAAAGAGGATTTTGATCTGCTGAGCATGCATGCTGGTGCTTCTGACTTTTAAGCATGCATGAATGTAACCGCACTCGAAGAGTGATTGGAAGAATTAAAGAAGAAAACAGAGAGAGAGAGAGCGAGAGAGAGAGAGAGAGAGAGAGAGAGAGAGTGGCAAAGAAGGTGAATGTATCTGTAACTGTAAGCATTTTGGGTGACATTCTCTTCATTGAAAGCATAAAAAGTGAAACTTTAAGCATTTGGGTTACAAATGGTCCTGGTGAATGCGAGTACTTTTCTGTTTCCTTGTCTGGAGATATTGATGGGACAAAAAAGCCTGTGGGGATTTCCAATCCATATTGGTTGCCTCAGCCTAAATCCTGAGAAGCTAAGCAAAGTTGATGGAGAGAGATACAGAGAGCTACACTGAAAAAATAAGGAAGACAATTTATCTGTGTCAAAGTAATGTCCAATTTTGATGTGAACTTGTTTGTCCTCATCTGCTTGGCTCTTCGTTGAGGCAATATTCTCTCGTTCTCTCTGATCTTGGTATAAATATATAATTCAAATGGCCCATGATGCATTTTTTCTTTTTCTTTTTCTCGATGTGCAAAAGTAAGGATTCACATGATCTTTGGGTCTGAACATGGTTTGAGGGTCATCTTTTTGTGGTGAACCTGATTTAAGTGTGGTTGTTCTGGTCTTCTGTTCTTTTCCTGTATTTAATTGGGTATTAGGTGGTTTAGGTTGCAAGAGAATATCTGATGTCTGAATTCACAAATCACAAGATTCAAAACCGAATAAGACCAGGAGCAGTAGTAGGACAAAAAAGTGGGAATGTGAAGCACTAAAATAAAGGAGAAATAATTTGTTGACCGCGGTTAGAGTAAGCTTTATACAGTTTCAATTTCTTTCACATTTGTGTCTTCAAGCAAACTTGCTTGACCAAGAAACTCCTAGTGGTAACAGTATGAAATGTCTATATGAGAATGATCTTATATGTTATTTGCAGAGCATGACGCAATTTTTTAGAGCTAATGGGTTTGTACCTGTTTAATCAGGCAAATAATTGAAAGTCAGCTGATCAAATCTCTCAGAAGCAAGCCATAATCTTTGGAACAATTCTCTGGACAGAGAGAAAAAAAAAGAAAGGTGTATGGTATCCTTTCTGAGCTGTTGGATGCAAAATTTAAGTTCTTCACAGCCTAAAAAATATTGGAATTTATCATCTTGTCATACTATGTTCTGCCATAAGACTGATATGATTTTCTGAAACGTATGTATTGTATCACTGTTAACGCAAGATCTGTTCATCTTTTCATTGTCATCCCATATTTCATATTTATCATGGATCGAATCTTAAGTTGACATGGACATCAATATCAAATATAAGCCTAGGGAAAGGTCCACTTCTTGATTGTCTAGTAGGTACAAGTGGGTCAGTCTCCCTCAACTCTTTTGTTCTTTTGGCAATGCCCATCACAATATCTTATCCCCCACATACTGTCTCATCTCAGAAGCTGAATGGCATGCTAAAGTTTTCCATCATTGCTTGAGAAAAAAAGTAGGAAAAAGGAACTCACATGCCTTTTAGCCAAATATAAAGGAAAAAAGCACACTGCTTTTCTCAATGATATGAGTGGCTAAACCTTAATTAAGTTCCATTAACAGCTCGATAAACAACTCTTAGTAATAGAGCTATATAAACTTCAAGACACATTGCCTCATCCCTCTAAAAAAGTTTTCCATCTCTCTTCCAACCGTCCCTCCTCAAATTCTCTGTTTCTTGTGTCACCTCTTGTTCTGCTGTTTCTGCCTCTTAAGCTTCAACTACTTTAGCTGGTTCTTGCCTGCTAAAATTCTAAACTCTGCATGGAATCAAATTTCTCTAGTATAGATTCGGAATCTTGGGAATCAGCATATGACACTTTAAGTTCGAACTGCCATTGAGCTGGTCACACATCATTCTGAAATGAAAGGCAGACAAATGATTCATTTCCTGCTGTTCTTCAGCATACTTGGTGCTGTTCTTGATGTTTCTCTAGGAGATGATCCATCAGAATCCTACTGGCTTCTAAGAGTCAAGGCACAACTGAATGATCCTTCTGGAGTTCTAAACAATTGGTCTCCAGAAGTTCATGTATGTGGATGGTATGGGGTCACATGTTCAGATGATCAGTTAAAGATGGTGGTATTGAACTTGACGAATTCTGGGCTGTCGGGTACAATCTCACCTGAGTATGGTTTTCTCGCTTCACTAGAGATGCTTGATTTATCATTGAATTCCCTCACCGGCTCGATCCCTCCCGAGCTTTCAAAGCTTCAAAATTTGAAGTCGCTCCTCCTTTATTCCAACTCTCTCTCCAGTGAGATACCCGTGGAATTAGGCCTGCTGAAAAAGTTGCAAGTCCTAAGAATAGGAGATAACCTCTTAAGCGGCAAGATCATCCCAGATATCGGTAACTTGTCGGAGTTAAGAGTATTAGGCCTTGCCTATTGCCAATTCACAGGGAGTATACCTCTTGAGATTGGAAATTTGAAGAATCTGATGTCTCTGGACTTGCAGAAGAACCGCCTCAGCGGCCGGATTCCTCAAGAGATTAGCAGCTGTGAAGTGCTCGAAAACTTTGCAGCATCCAACAACATGTTGGAAGGGGACATTCCTTCTTGGGTGGGATCGCTAAAGAAACTGCAAATTCTGAACTTGGCGAACAACAGCCTCACTGGACCAATTCCAACTGAAATAGGTGGTCTCTCTAATTTGAGGTACTTAAATTTGCTCAGCAACAGACTGACTGGCGAGATCCCTCGAGAGATCAATGGACTGGTTCAGCTCGAAATGCTCGACTTATCAGAAAATAACCTCTCCGGGTCTATTAGCCTATCCAGTACCCAATTGAAGAACTTAAACACTCTGTTCTTATCCGATAATATGTTGACGGGTGGACTACCAAACAATTTCTGCTGGAGCAGCTCGAGCTTGAAGCAGCTCATTCTCGCTCGAAATGAACTCTCCGGAAAATTCCCTTTGGAGTTAATAAACTGTTCCTCACTCCAACAGCTGGATTTATCGGATAACAACTTTGAAGGGTCCCTACCATCGAGCCTCAACAAGCTACAGAAGCTCACCGATCTTCTTCTCAACAACAATAGCTTCACCGGAGTCCTACCACCTGAGATCGGGAACATTAGCACCCTGGAAAATCTTTGTCTCTTTGATAACATGATAACAGGCAGTATTCCGGAGCAACTCGGCAAGTTAGACAAGTTGAGCACCCTCTACCTGTATGACAACCAGATGACGGGAAGCATTCCTAGAGAGCTGACCGACTGCTCAAGCTTGACTGCGATCGACTTTTTTGGGAACCACTTTAGCGGGTCTATTCCCGCTACGATTGGGAGGCTAAAGAATCTGGTGGTGCTTCATCTGAGGCAGAATGAATTTTCGGGTCCAGTCCCACCAAGTTTGGGATACTGCACGAAGCTTCAGCTACTGGCCTTAGCCGATAATAAACTCTCCGGAACTTTACCACCCACTTTCCAGTTTCTCTCGGAACTCAGCACAATCACACTCTACAATAACTCCTTGGAGGGTCCGCTGCCTGAATCTTTCTTCCTTCTGAAGAGCTTG
This sequence comes from Syzygium aromaticum, assembly GCA_024500025.1. Taxonomy (NCBI): domain Eukaryota; kingdom Viridiplantae; phylum Streptophyta; class Magnoliopsida; order Myrtales; family Myrtaceae; genus Syzygium; species Syzygium aromaticum. The sequence continues at coordinate 28,609,607 of CM044895.1, read as the reverse complement.
AGGAAAATCAACTTTTCCCACAATCGATTTGAAGGGACGATAACTGCCCTCTGCGGATTAAATCTGTTGACCGCGCTCGATCTTACAAACAACAGCTTCTCAGGCCCCATCCCTTCCACACTGGGCATGTCAATGAATTTAACCCGTATCCGCCTTGCCCACAATCATCTCACTGGCAACATTCCTTCTAAGCTTGGCCAGCTCTCCGAGCTCTCATTTCTAGACCTTTCTTTCAATAATTTGGATGGAAATGTGCCATCTCAGCTATCGAATTGTGGAAAACTCGAACACCTCCTACTTAGCAACAACAATTACACAGGTGCCATACCCTCCTGGCTCGGGGGACTAGAAGAACTCGGGGAGCTAGATCTCTCATCCAATGCATTACAAGGATCAATACCGTGCGAGCTGGGAAATTGTTCAAAGCTCCTCAAGCTTTCCCTTCATAGCAACAATCTCTCCGGAGTGATTCCACTGGAGATTGGAAATCTAATCTCTCTAAATGTCCTTGATTTGCAAAAGAACAAGCTTTCAGGCACCATTCCTTCCACAATTCAGCAATGCAAAAAGCTTTTTGAACTGAGACTCTCAGAGAACTTCTTGACAGGTCTGATACCATCCGAACTAGGACAGCTAACTGAATTGCAGGTGATCCTGGATCTGAGCAGGAACTCATTTTCGGGCAAGATCCCTTCTTCGCTCGGCAATATGGTGAAGCTAGAGAGGTTAAACTTGTCTTCCAATCAGCTTCAAGGAGAAGTTCCACCTTCACTAGGAAAACTGACAAGCCTTCACATGCTGAACCTGTCAAATAATCATCTCCAGGGCCGACTCCCTCCAACTTTTTCAGGATTCCCACTCAGCTCTTTCCTAGGAAACAAGGAGCTTTGCGGCCCACCATTAGCATTGTGCTCCTCACAAGCAATGGAGAAGTCACTGTCTAAAGGTGAGATAGCGGGGATCGTGGCAGCCATCGTCTTTGTCTCAGCACTGATATGCTTGGCAATGCTTTACATGATGGTCAGAATCTGGTGCAACTGGAGGAGAGTCCTAATATCAAGCTCCGAGGGAAGCGGGGCCGAGCTCAAGAGAGAAGAGATGTGGATCCATGGAAATGAAAAGAGAAGAAACAATGGCGACTACTGGAAAATGAACTCCTGGTTGGCGCCTTCGCACGAGAAGCATCCATCGAGCACATGCATCTTCCAGCTCAAAATGGATGTAGAAAGTCCAGACAGAACATCGCTATGAGGAGATATTGACTATTTTTGTGTTCTTCCATGTTTTCATTGAGTTTTCAGTTGATTTCCCAGTATTCCTTTGTTCTTTCTTCTACTCCGTAGTCTTTTCTTTTGCAAAATGATTACGTTAAGATCGTTTTGCAAGCTCGGACAACCGAGCTAAGAGTTTCTGTTCCACACTGTCTTTGTGTATCACTATTGTGCCAAGATTATGTCTGCTCAACGTCTGTAAACTCACTGACGCTGCTTAGTTTTCGTGTGTCCTTTTTGTGTACGTATTTAAGTTAACTAATAATAGTTTTAACCTTAAGCTGTGCAGGTCAGAAAACTGACCTCCTTGCACATACGGAGCCACGAATTTTCTATGATGACCCTTCTCTTTTGGATATAACTAGACGATGGTAATACGCTCAGTCGTCGTTCAATATCTCGGCTCAATGACTGAAGATGTAAATTGAAAAATGAAGGCTCTCGTTCGGAATAATGCGAAAAGGAGAGTTGAGCGTGGGGAAAGCTATTGTTATCAGAAATAATGGCTCATGTCACTATCCTAATATTCCAATGTTGGAATGCACTCGTCGCTGTCAACCCCACCACTATGAATCCTCAACTCACGCCTGATTCAATGTATAGCTCTCAGAATCTTCAGCCGACTCAACGAAAGAAGCCAAAGTTACCGAACAGGCAAGGATTTTCTCGATAGGACGGCGCACTAAGACTGTCCACAGAAGCAGAAAAATTCTCCATACATTCGGTATACAACCACCATTTAGCAACACTCGTCACCCCTAGTTTTCGCCGTCAACTTCATACTCCTACGCTTCACGATTCTTTTACTTTTAAAATAAATTTTAGCCCCACTCATTTTAACTTCTTTGACCATGTCATCATCCCGAAGTCTATTCACGACTCCTTCTTTGTTATGTAACAAGGCATTAACATTGTAGTTTTGAATCTTGACATTGGTACACCTCATCATACATGCCTCGAGAATCCATTTAAGGGCCTCCTCTGGTCATTATCATTCATGATGGAGGGCTGCTTGTTGATATGGGCCTTCCCTGCAAGGCCCACGTCCAAGTTGAATCCCATAGCGATTTCCATTAATCATGACCATGCCCGATGCTACCAGAATTATATTCAATCACGTATGGACATCGATGGGAAAGGAATCATCAGGAGTGATCATATCACAGTCCTGGACCAATCATCCAATCAGTAAAGGCAAACACTAGGACACGCTGCCGATGCCCCCGAAATAAGAAAGAGGAGAGTATTTTCAATTGCATGGAAAACCAAGACGTAAGGTTTCGTAACTTATAACAGGTGATCCTACGTGAGAAATCTTGCACCCAACACCTGATATTACTAATTTGCGAATAATGGTCCATACAGACTCTCCATGATGCCGGATGGCATGTTCTCGGCCTGCTTCCAATGGCGCTTCCTGTGATTTATGAACCAGTTGTTGATCTGTTTCTGGTCCAGCCCCGTCGCCCCTGCCAATGCGAGCTTGTCCGCTTCCTGTATGTACTCAGGAACACCGAGCAGTTTAGTTCACCGCCACATCAACTAATAGATGATTCAGGATTAGTTTAGTATGTATAGAGTGCAAATGTTTACAGTGGGGTATGGCCAGTTGTAATGAATGCTCCACCAATCGAGCAGCAATTGCCGGGCCTCCCGTGGCAGCTTCCCTTTCTTCTTCTTCTTCGAGAACTCGTGCTTTAGAGCCCCGATGTATCCGCTGTACTTGCGCAGGAGTTTTTCCTTAAGTTCACGGTCTTCACTGGACCGGTTTCCCTCCGACACATTGATCTCGCCTCCACTAAGATCATCCTCAGATGACCCAGCACAATCTTCCATCACTAGTAACAGAAAAGGGAAATGCCAGGCTCATCAGGATGATCAATTTCCTGAATTTGCTCATTACAAATCATAAGATACATAACAAGTGTCCCATACGATACATCATCCCCAAAATCAAGAGCAAAATTCTCAATTTCAAGGCAAATTAAATTTTCATGTCACATTGCATAAATATCAAGAGATAATCGAGAGGACTCACCCTCACAAATCCTAGGAGCAGCACATTTAAGAAAGAGACAAAAGGCGCAGCCATGCTAAACATAAAGCAATTCCTTCACTCGATTAGACTCGACCCGTTTCGGCAACATTTTCTATTTAATTCTTTCAAACTTCTGTTATTATTTCAGGCAGTAAGGCAAGAGTAAGTCATACGCAAACAAGATTGTCTGAAAGAGTTCGATATGGGCCGAGTAAATGAGCTCAGAATGGATAAAGTCTTTTCGCAGAAGATGGGACACTGAACCCAAATGTGCTTTTATGCTATGCAACACGACCCACATCTGTACCTGCACAGAGAGAGAGAGAGAGAGAGAGAGAGAGAGAGAGAGAGGGGGGGGGGGGGGGGGGGAGTGTCCGAGAAAGGATGGAGGAGGTGCCAGGTGGGTGATGTCGAGTCCCAGTCAGTGGGTTGCGTCCGCGGGACGTACGGATGTCACCATTGCAACTTGCAGGCACTGGACAGTCTTCATCTCTAACCAGAGAATTCAAAATTCAAACGCAACGGACATATCCCCTCCGACCTGGTCAGATGCCAACTAAGGAAGTACTCCTTAAAATCCTTAAAATCTGGAAACCCTGAAATTCGCAGAAGAAGAGGAGACTGAAGATGTTTGTCATTTCTATGTGTTCTTTCGACAAAAGGTACAAGCGCAGCGTCAAACCCGGGACCAACTTCTTCCTCACTTTGATTTGTCCTTTTCGCTTCTTTTCTACTGTGGTCTTGCTATTGTCTCTCCCATTTCTCCTCGTTCACATAAAAAAACTACTGTATTTCTCCTACATATTCTAAGCCATCATTAAATGATGCAAAAAAGTACGAGTTGCAGGGAGATTGGCCAACTTGTGCATTTTCACCTAAGTGATAATGTTTGCTCCGTGAAAACAATTAATGTTCAGTTCGATTTCTATGCCGCCGTCCTTTACCTACGACATCATCTGCAAAACGGTTCTACACAACACTTTTCACCAAACAACGATAAGCACGAATGCAGCAGGTCAAGTCCTTCAAGGGAGAAGAGCCCATGCAGTATGACATAGCTCAACATATAATATGCCCTTGACATCAGTATGTTAGGTCACAAGCAATTCTTGCATCCTCCTTTACTAACGTGCGACGACAAAAAAAATTTTGGCTCTTTCGGTTTAAAGAGGGAAAGCTCAAGGGAAGAAATGGCACACAAATGAGATTTATACCCCGATTCAAGTAATGAAATATTCACAGGACAACAAAGACTGGGACAATACTTATGTCCAATATTAGTTTGCAACGCACCCATAAGCCTCCAAAATCACAGCATTGACTCATGTAGTTCTATATACAATGAAACTCATCTATAGTCAGCACTACTGTAAATAGAGTCTCGAGCACTGTTGGCCAAAATAGAATGTTACCATGGACATTTGCTACGACAACTAAGTGACGGTGATGTAAACAAAAAAAGCTCCAAACATAGAATAGCCGAGTGCCAATGATCATGTATCTTATATCATTAGGGAATTGCTCCATGTCACCAGCCGAGAAGGAACATCCAGCTGATACTGATTTGGAAAAGATTGATGAGTCATAGCACTAACAATAAGACTACAGCAAATCGCATAAACATGTCCCATTAGAGGTTTCTACAACGCAAGATTACAGAACATTAATTTGACCTGAAAGTTCGACGAATATCTGTCATGCAGTTTCGGTGGGATGGCAGGCTCACAAGGAACTCAAACAGCTAGCCAGAAACACTGTTATAATAAACTAATTAAACTCGAGAGCAGCCAAGTACACTCTCACGTGCTCGGTATCCTTAACGAGTCTCTGAATATGCCCTTAACATATCTCAAGCTGATAGCCTCAGAACTTATAAATGCAGAAACTGAGGACCAGATCACTAGAATGGTTTCTGAGGAAGCTTTATTGCATAAAGATGCTAAAAATAGACCATGGCAATGAGGTCGTGCACAATCTTTCCTTAAGTGCACTAAAAGGAAGAAGATTAAAGCATCAAGTTGGGGACAAGGTTCCTCTGTCCCCAGTGGAGATCTATGGATTGAATCATTATTTTATTAGGCATGCAGCCTCAAAAGCAGGAAATGGATGGCAAATTGATTTAATCAAAGTAAGGACTGAAGTTAGAAAAGGAAAGACAGGCACACTAGCCAACATTATATATTGCAGAGTTATTGTTATGTATTCTAAAACCAGGTTTACGGAATTGGTTTTATCGACTTTAGTGGAAAACTTTTACCAAGTGTTGAATACGATCCATTTACTTAAATGTCATTACCTATCTATTCGGTTACTTATGATACCAATTACGAAGACCAATCTTACAATAGCTAGTATTACCATATTTTGTAACTCTTTAACACTTTTTCACTGTGCGCCTATTATGCAACATATTAGTGCTCCTTGTGAGTTCGACAAGGAATCTCGTACCACTGATGGTTGATATGACTGGCAATTGCCGATGAGTTCATGTTCTGTCACTTATACTCTCAACAGTCTATAAGAATTCTTAATGAGTAATTTCACGTGCGAGAGAACAATTGAGATCTTCAAATCCCGACATGCAGGTACAAGTCCACCTTTAAAACAAACTTTCAAGAAGGTTAATAATATTTTCTACCCATGGCCGGTTGCAAGGGCCATTCTCCTTAGGAACTTGAAAATTGTACTAATCCTCGTTCTAAACAAAAAAAGTAGAGAGTAATTAAAGGGCTCCAGTCTTATAAAGCATGAAGTGACGCACAAAAACTGCCATGATAGTGGCAGGGATATAAAAAGAGCAACATCAACATTGTCTTTATCCAAACCAATAAGGTTTCTGAGAAAAGATCTGTTCCGCAGTCCGTGTAATGGAATTATATATACTAAGATGCACTTCATGTGTCTTTGCAGGGACTTGGAGTCCGAAAGTTGTTTTAGTGATTACGAATAGAGTATGAAAAGCCCTGGCCAAGACCAGCAGCTGGTTTCTTTCAGGCGATTTTGGTCCAATTAATTCATTCCACATCCCAAGTTCCTTTTCAGCCTCATGAAAACCATTGTAGCTTTCGCTTGTATTTTAGGAATTTTTCTCATCTAAGACGGGCTTCCTCGTCCTAAGAACAGGAAAGAACCTGGAAAAACTAAATTGGGGTGACCAGACAAAATTTGGACAGCATGTATTGACATTCTAGATGCTCAAAAGACTGAAAACAAAAGGCACTCAGCAATTTACAAGCAAATGCCAACCTCGATGACATAACACTAAAATGAACAGAGAATGCAAATGCAGTAAATGCAATCAATTATTTCATTTGTGACAAATTACTACTTCACTTTTTCAAACAAATAAAAAGAAACGCACTTGATTGACTGGCTGTTAGTTCATAATCATATGCACAACAGTTTACTGTCCATTATAGGCTATCAAAACCAGCTTCTTCAATGGCAAACAAGCTCAAGAGGCATATTAAAAAGGAGGTTCTGTTCTTTATAACACAAGTTACATAAAACTAACTTTCACGAGCCTATGTTTTCATAAAGTCAACTTAAGTTTTTTGATACTCCAAAGATACCTCTAAATAGCATGTCGTACCTTAAGTTGGTCAACTTAAGTTTTTTGATACTCTAATAATACCTCTAAATAGCATGCTGTACCTTACAAGAGACTGTACAAACTAATCTCTACCCACTTGTGTACATAGTAAAATCAAGTATATATTAAAGTAATCTGCAAAAATTGATATATAACGAGGCATATGCCAGACTCAACACAGCTAATGAAAAGTACTCGTATTACTTTATAAATCATTTTCAGCATTCTTAGCACAATATTAGTCTATTTATGAGCGGCTCAAGGAAAGCGAATCAGTTATTTACGACTCTAACCTAACCGCGACTCATAAGTACGAGAATCAAGACACCAGCAACCAAATATTTTTCAACATTCTCTTAGTCAATGTCAAGATTGGACTTGAATGCACATTCACCACAAAAGAGAGGTTCAAAGAAGGCCTTTTTCTTGTTAGGGTTTCGTTAGGAAGCTTTCTTTTAGCCAATTTCCACAGCGAGTAGAGATGTTTGCTTCTTCTCCGAGTGGCTTATAATGTATATTACCCAACAAAAAAGGCGCGACATCTTCGAGGGAACAGAGCGCAGAGAGAGAGAGAGAGAGAGAGAGAGAGACCATGAAGATAGTTGGTCGATGAAGACGACCCGTGGCAAAGAGTGTTGAGCTGGTCACGCATGGTGTTCAAGAACGAGGTTGCCTCCTCGAACGGCTTTGACAGATCCGATTTGTACTTCACCAACATCCTGTAGTAAGTTCCCTACGTAATTAAGAACGATGAGTGCTGACATTCAGTTTTGAGTTGCCCATAACAAAAATAAATAAAGATTAATGAGTTTGGCCCTCGAGAAGATAAAAGAAGAAGAAGATCCGAAAAGAAGGGAAAAGGACCAAAACAAACAAAACCAAACTGGTGCCACCAACTCCAACGTCCATGTCCGAAAGCAAGAAAACTGAAAGAATTTGAGTTAAAATTGACTAGGGTTTCAGTCAAAACAAGCAGAAACTTGAGTGAGAGAGAGAGAGAGACCATGAACTCATCAAGTTCGGGATCCGAACCGAGACAATTGTCAACAGATCCTGTGACCATAGATATGTCGTCACTTTGTCGCTGGATTTCGTCCAGTAAACCCGCTACTGCCGGCGGAGCCCCCACCTGCGGGCGGCGCAAAGAAAAAAGAAAGAACCGGGAATTAATTCAATACACGACATCTATAGGCTTTCCGCAAGTGCCGCTTCGAAACTCTGATCTTCGTAAACAGTAAAAACCACTTTCCTGAGGGAGGTCAGAGACTCGTAATAACCATACCTTGTGGCAATCAACATACGCCTCGAGCAGTTTAGGGTAAAGAGGGTGCGTGACGATCTTGGCTCGAAGCGTTGTCGAGACATCGTCGTCGCCATCATCTTCTTCGTCTTCTCCTCCTCCTCCTCCGTCCGCAACGACAACCATGCTCGACCCGGCATCGGATACGGCGGACGAACCCGGCACCAACTGGTGGTCCGGCCCGCACAGGTGAAAAGACGTTGAGCTTTGCGGGTGAATAAAACTAAAAGGATAATGATCATGATGATTACGGTTACTTTCTTCCGGAGAAACCTGCAGGTCCTCCGGTACAGCCTCCATGGAAATGTGCAGTCCGTACAGTCCCTCCATTATATATGCGTATACCAAGAGAGCAACAGTTCGTGGTTGCTCTTTGTGTCTTGTGTCTTGTGCCGGTAGTTTTGTATATATAGAAATACAGCGAGAGCGAGGACGAGGACGAGGACGAGGGATGATGTCTGAGAGAGAGAGAGAGCTGAGCAAACTGTGAAAATAGTGTTCAATCATTCATGTTTGAGTGGACCATGGAATACGAGAGAGAGAGAGAGAGAGAGAGTAGGGTTTGGTTTTGTTTTGTGCGAGGAACAAGAGATGGACGATGCAGAAGCAGAGGAGATGCATTAAGAAGCGCAATTTTAGCGTACAAATGAGGAGAAAGCTCGAAAGCAAGAAAAGAAAAGCAGTGCTATCATAAAGCTCCCGCAGGCTCTCTCTCTCCTCCTCCACGCGCCCTCATGGCCGCGCGTCCGCGGGGGAAAATTTTACCGTCGCCAACCTCAATCACATTTGCCAATGTGGTAGCTCGAATTTTAATTAAATAAATTCCTCATCCATCTCCCCACCTTTTTACGTCAAGGAAAAGGAAATAAATAATTCATAAATTTTAGCCTAATGCGTAATGTAATTTTTAGATTATTCGATATGATCCCTAAATTTTTTGTACATATTTAATTTAATGCATGAACTTGAATTAATAAAATGAAAAAATTGAATATTTTCACTTTTGATACATATTTAATTTAATGTCTGAATTTGAATTAATAGAATGAGAACATTGAACAATTTCATATGGCTTATGAACTAAATTGAACATGTATCCAAAATTCATAAGTTATATTGAATAAATTAAAAATTCAGGAATCATGTTGCACGTTTGATCAAAGTTAATTGACCATTGATGTCATTAACCCTTTTGAAATTGATACATGTTCGATCGTGATCTAGCTAATCTTGTAGGCAAGCTGACCTTGAAAAGATCAAATGAAAAAAAAGGTTGAACAACAAAATAGCTAAATAAAAAGAAAATACAGGGTTATGGATTCTCTTCTATCGTGGATGGTGGTAATGGTCATTCACAACGATAATAAAGGGTTGGCCATCTTTCTGTATAGCTGCGGGGAGAGGGCCGATCTCCACATCGATATGAGGCCCCTCTGTCCTTCTTTTCTTTTCTTTCTTCTTAGGCTTCTTACTATTGTTAGTGTGTTTTTTTTTTAGCGTTGGTGGTGATATGGTGCCACAATGAACACCATGCTAGCGTTCAACGGAAAAATTGACCATATTTCGACCAAAGTGCATCGATGGCAAGTAACCAAAAGTTCAATGGATTGAGCAATTAGAATCAAAATTCGGTGAACTATAAGTTGGTAACCTCCTGTGGAATTTATTATGTGTTAGTGGTACTTGCGAGACATTGCAAATTTGGAACACAAAATCACAATGAAGATGTTGAGATACAATTCATACAAATACAGAAATTGAGCTTCTTCTTATATTTTTTTCCTTTTGCTTTTGTTGCCTTTAGATATATTGAATGGCTAATACAAAAGTACACTAATTTTTCGGAAAATGTTTCCTTTAGATGTGTTTGTTTCGTAAAAAATGAATTATTTGAAAAATATTTTCTCAAAATTGATCGCAAAGATAAATATTATAATCATCCATAAAAATGTTTAGACAAAAACTGTTGTTGAAAATGAAAAAAATCATCGAGTAATTATTCCAATCAATACAAGCAATTATTTTAAAAAAAATAAATTTCAAATCATTTATTTTTCACGAAACAAACGGAGCCCGGGATTCTTGTAGAATATATACTTCCTCTGCTAACGCCATATTTGATCAGTAGTGTTCCACAATCAGTACTTCATGTGTGTCTATATATATATTATTTTCGTAAAAAAATTTCAAGCAAAAGAAAATAAATGACCTGATATTCTTCTGCATGATTTCGCAACCACAAAGAATAAACGTAATAAAACCTCTTATTCTGTTCCTCTTTCCATATCATCCATTTAACCCCAATTTCTTCCTATTTTGTTATGTCTTACCGATTGTGAATAAGTAATAGTATTTTTTGAGAAACCCTCTTCGTATCCTTCAAGGAAGTATGTATACTCCTATAAAAGTTTTAAAAAATATTTGTATACTATGGCATCACTTTGATTTCACTTAACAAGTCAAACTAAGATCTCGTTGACTGTTCTTGATCACTTGGTTATAGCCTTATTATGCTAGATTATCAATTCATTCATACCAATCGATTCTTCTCCATAGATGAAGTTCAATCTTTTTAAAGCAATAGATGATCCAACTGCGGTTGATGAAGGTAGGGATAAATAAAAATTGTAATGCCATAGATTTGTTTCAAACACCTAGAAAGTCATGTATTTAGTACTTACATGAAAATCTAAACAATCCAAATCTTTTCTTCTTTTGATAATCTACTAGTGCAGGTGCAGAGACATGACTATTTAGAGACTCATTTACACCCTATAAGCCTCATTAATCAATTAAGATCAAGTTTCTTACTTGCGCAGATAGCCCTAACTAAAGCGGCTTGCACGCGATTAATGAGATTTGAACGAATAACCCTTAATTTTTAGGATTAATATAACGAAAAACTCTAAACTGGTACACATATGACAAATTTACCAAAAACTATTTTTTTTACCATAAAAAATCTAAAACTGATGTACTTATGACAATTTTACCCGGAACTAATTTTTTGACCACCAAAAACCCCAGATTGGTACACCTGCAATAAATTTACCCTCCCTTAGTTTCCGTTAAATTTTGCAGTTAAATTGCTAAGTTTGATGACAAGTTGTAATTGACGGGTATACCAGTTTGGGGTTTTACCCCTCTGTTTGTCACAAGTTTATCAATTTTTGATTTTTCGTAATATTAATCCAATTTAACGGACACTAACGGAGGGTAAATTTATCACAAAAGTATCAGTTTGAGATTTTTAATAATCAAAAAATTAGTTTTGGATAAAATTATTTCAGGTGTACTAATTTGAAATTTTTAATGATCAAAAAATTAATTCAAAATAAATTTATTATAAATATGTCAATTTGAATTTTTTTATAATATCGATCTTAATTTTTAATCTGAAAATCACCGGATGGATTTGAAATTTTTACGGATCGTCTTATATCATCACTGTGTTATGTGATATCAGGGTAAAAATTCCAATGACAGATAACCTTCCAAAGATATTATCAAGACAATAAAAATTATTGGCGCGCGCTCTCCAAGAAAAGTGAATGCTCGAAGGGTTATTCTTGATTTTGCCCTTTTCCCAGCTACACGAGGAATGCCAATAGAATGCAGAGCCACTGAGCTACATCAATAGGTGCAGGTGAAATGTAACTCCAAGTGACATGAACAGACGTGCGATTCTGATCAGAACGATCGCTTTCTTCTTCGTGACGAAAAAGATTCTCGGATTCTGGCAAAAACACTGCACCCATTCGCTCCTTATTTAATCAAATATCAGATGCGGTTATTCTCTCCCTCCCCACTTCGAGATTTGTACAAATCAAAAGCCTCATTTTCGTCATTATTCCTGCATTATCGTACTAGTGGACATGACTTTTCCCCTACAAAAATGATGTTTATGCCGGGGATTCAACTCTCCACGGCCGCCTCTAGTACCCCGTGAAAGCGATCCGTTCCTTCCATTAGAGTTAGAATAAGAATTACGAGACGAAAAACGAGTGATGAATCTAAGTGCTCTTGGAGACACGTGTTTGTGGCAGTATCAATTACAAGTTGACCATCATAGATCACATGCATGCATGATTTTCATTTCCTTTTTCGGCTCCTCTCCTCCTCTCTTTTCTGATTCTTCGCCGGTGCTTGGTCCCGATATTTTTCGACCAGATTACCCGAACCCAAAATTTTCAATTGCCCGAACGAGGTAGAAACCAACTTTGATCTTGTGGAGCTGACGCCAGAAGCATATAGTAATACAAGTATTCACACGGAACGACCGCAAGCACGGACTGATTGAGAACCACGAGATTTCTAGAAAACAAAACGGGGGTCCAGAGGAGTGTACGTCAATTTCCTCTTTTTGCCCTAATTACGAGATTAGGATAATCCCAAGCTGTGTATTTAGTGGACCCCGACCGCCTAATAACACGCTCCAAGATTCTGCCGAGAATCATTGCTCAGAGCCGGAATATATCCAGCTCGCTTTCTTGTCTTCTTCCTCAAACTTCTTTTGGCAACAATCTTTGTTCTAAACCTAATGCCCTCCGTTTTGATGATGAGACTTTGGTTTATTCTTTATAATCTTCTATCAGTTGCATGGGCGTGAACCGTGTGGTTTAAAGCAGCCTTGAAATGAGATTATTCTAAAGGGAATGAGCAAAGAAAATACAGGTTTAAATGTCTAAATGTGGACTCACAGGACCAAACTCAGGTGGTGGGGCCAAATGCATAATAATTTTTTTGTTCTGTTGGTGGATTTTGGAGGGGCAAAGAATATCTTTTAAAAGTGAAAGGCTGCTTTCTTTCTTTTAGTATAATCAAGATTACTTAAGATGATGAGTTCGGGAAATAATAAAAGAAAGAGCTGAATGATGAAAAAGTTTATGAGGATCGTGACAGCCGGCCGAATCGAAGTCCAGAAACGTGATCCGAATCCAATCAGAACTCTCCTCGGTTTTGTTTTGATAAAGACGTTCTTGAAATTCACTTGCTTCACATGGAATGCATAGAGTTGACATGGGCTCTCTCTCTCTCTCTCTTCTCATCGTTCTAGTAGCATAATGCTTGAAAATTAGTATTTGTCGATTTTGTGTGAGGCAAAAATTTAGGGGATGGATTTGATACTAGTCCCTAATTAATGTTACATGAATTCTGTCCTCACCTGAGGATCGAACTCCCAACTTCTGGCTTGTACATCTCCACTATAATCGTCAAATGAATGAGTCGAGGTCGAATTGAAAATGGTCCGACCAAAATAGACATATTTTTATGTAATACAATTAGTGACTCATATTTAACTCGACTTAACTCGAGTTCCAATTCTTAACAATTTTTTTCCTTAAATTGTTGTCTTGGAAAATAATCATTTATGGATAAGCGTCTCACTGACAGACAATAACACTTGTGTGGACGGGCTTAGAAGTCAGGTTATAGACGAGGCACAAAGGTGAGGTGAGGCAAAGGATGGTGGATCTTACCCAAGTGACTAGCAATGTCCTCACTCTTGTCAACATATTTGCTTCCAAGCATCGACATGCCACAGTGACCGGAGTATCGTAACTTTCCATTTCTCTCTCTCTCTCTCTCTCTCTCTCTCTCTCTCTCTCTCAAACACGCATACACAAAGTGAGAATTGATGGTGGACTTTCGATATGAAAGCGTTCCCTACAACATACATTGAGGAGCTTATGTTCATGTTCATCCCGACCCAACCCACTCGGACTTGGACACTAAGATGTATTATGTAGATGTTGAATGCCCTTTCATTTTTCATTTGATCAATTCTTATAAAAAATCATCTTTATGCATTACAAAAAAATCATATTCGTTTTTTCGTCGAATCAATTGAGTATTTGAGTATTTGACTCTAAGGAATTTTTAAGTGCTTAACTTTAAGGAATCAATGCTAACAATTCCTGTAAAAAGTTTAAGGTGTCTAGTTCAATTTTCATTGAGATAAGATAACCCATTAGGTTAGATTTAGAAAAATTAATTCCTCTCAACTGATTCCTTAAAGTTTTTTTGGTAAGAATTGATTCCTTATAGTTAAATACTTAAGAATTGCTACTTGTATTACTAGCACTAAATGCTTAAAATGTAGACAAGCATTCCCTAGTAGGAATCGCACACCAACTTCAAAAAATTAACACAAGCAAACAATCCACACATGTATAATATAAAAATAAAAGAACATAATTGAAAGAACACATCGGAAATTTTATTATCAAAGTTTACTCAAACTTAGGTTATGTCCCTGCGAAAAGGCACTTTGTAAATCCATTAGATTTTGAAAAAACTGGAAATACAATGATAATATTCTCTCAAGATCAGGACACAAAGAGACTTGAGATTACTCACGGAGAAAAAACCACTTTTTCTTCTTTTTGGCCATTAGGGCCTCTCCTTTTCTTTTTTTTCTTTTTTCTTCTCAGTGCATCACTGCTACTACAATAGCTGATATACAAAAGTGTAGTTCTTAACCTAGAATCAAAATAAAGGGAAAAGAAAAAAAAGTCCCTTAATAAAAAGTTCAGCTTTATCCGCTAGCAATCTCCCACTTGAAAACAAATACACCTAATATACCAAGCAGCTTTGCAAACATCTACTTCAAAAACTAATAACCGGAACTTGTGCCTCCCTGATAAACCCTCATCAATTAACACAAAGTAATGCTACCGGTAGTATTACAAAAAGTATGCTTCTCTTTGTTTGTTACCTTGGTAAACATGTTAGTTAGATTCTTCGAGCCATCAATCTTCAATAGCTTTAACTCATTATCTTTAAATGTTGACCTAATGAAATGATAACTCATCTTAATATGTCTAGTTCTTTAGTGATAAGTTGCATTCTTTGCTAAATGCATTGCACTTTGACTGTCACTCCATAATGTGATCACTGGCTACTTTTGATGTTTTTTCTCCATGTAATCTTGTAACCACATGATTTCCTTATAGGCTTTCGTGATCACCACGTATTCCAATTCTATTGTCAATATAGCCACCACTTTCTGTAGTTGAGACACCCAACTCGCTGTTGTATCTGCAACTACAAAGATATATGCAGTGGTACTCTTTCCACTATCTTGATCACCTGAGTGATCTGTATCTACATAACCCTGCAAATCTTCCCTGTAACTCTAAAGATGTATGTCCCTAACAAAGAGAGTAATTTGATTTACCTACTTAATATTTCAATATCCATTTTAGTGTATCCAAAGGCTCTTTGCCCTGGTTTTGCAAATATCGACTCACAACTTCCGTTACTTGTGCAATGTCTAGTCTTGTGCTCACTAAGACATATATCGACTTCCCACTTCTATGTATATAAAATTGCCGCCATCTCATCTTTCAAAACTTGAGTACTCGAACAAATATCTTTGGAAAGTTTGAAGTGACTTGCTAGAGGAGTTATTACCGATTTGCCTTGTTCATGTTGAATCTCTTTAACACTTTGTTTACATAGTCTTCATGCAACAGCCATAATTTCTTATTTTTTTTCTATCCCCAATGATTTTCATATCTAAGATCTTCTTGGCCTCTCCTAAGTCTTTCATAGCCTACGACAATGCTAACATCTTCTTTACTTTTGTGATTCTCTTCATATTGGAGCTAGCTACTAACATATCATCTACATACAAATAGAAATACACGATATCACCATCACCATATTTGCAAAAAATAAACACAATGATCAGCTTCATAGTCTGCAAATTCTTTTTCTTACATGAAACCATCAAACTTTAAATACCATTGTTGCGGAACTTGCTTCAAGCCATGCAAGCTTTTCTTCAACGACATATCATGTGCTCCTTACCATTGACCTCAAACTTTTATGTTGCACCATGTATAATTCTTCATCTAAGTCACCAAGTAAAAACTTTGGTTTTCACAGCCAACTGCTCAAGATGAAGATCCTCCATTGCAATTATACTCACCAAAACTCTAATTGATGTCATTTTCACTACTTGTGAAAATATCTCGGCGTAGTTGATCCATTTTTTTAAGAAAAACCCTTGACCACAAGTTTCGCCTTATATCTGATATGACAATATGCTTCATTTTTTTATCATGTTTACTCACTTATTTAACAAAACTTTTTTATCAATGAGTAACTGGGTCAACTCTCAAGTTTTATTCTAAGATAACGAGTCCATCTCGTCTTTCATAGCATGCTCTGACACATGTGAGATGTGTCTTTCTTTGCCTTATCATTAGTCTCTGACTCTCCCGAATTTATATATAAGATATGGCTAAGAACAATACATACTAATGGATAAAAAATTACCTCTGTCTTTCTTACACGTGTAGATATTTTCAAGACAGGTACTTCGGGGTCGTTAGTCTCTTCCGAATCACTGCATATCTCTTGAACTATCTACTCATTGATAATAAGTGCATCTCGAACCTCCCCTTTAGGTGCACTCTCATTTGCTAGAACCATCTTCACGGGTATTTTGTCTAGCTTAACATGCTCTAGTTCCATTTCCTTTTCATGCTTTGTCTAACGATCCTTGTACATTTGTATCGTGGGATACCACATTCCGACTGCGAATGACTTTATTATTCTCATAATCCCAAAGCTTATAGCCATACTCACTGTCACATATCCAATAAAGACGCACTTTTGAGACTTAGCATCAAGCTTCTTCCTATCCACCCTGTCAATCAAAACATATGCTATACAACAAAAGAACTTTTAAATATGAATAATTAACATTTTCACTTGATTACCGCTTTTTTAGTATTCCTCATCCAGTGCACCAGATGGACTCTTGTTTATTAGATAAATAGCTACATCAACTATAGAAGCTCATAAGTGTAGCAGGAGACCCATGTAGCCTCATGCATCTCATGTGCTAAAAAATGGTCATGTTCATCCTCTTAGTTACACAGTTCTCTTCTCTATTTCTACTATGGTCTCCTGTATTTTGAACATCCCAAATACTTCTTATTTTTCTCTAAGAGCATAGACCCAAATCTTCATTGTCATATCATCAATGAAAGTGGCAATATATCTCTTACCACTGTAAGAGAATTCCTGAGCCACACACATCCGTATGAAGCAACTCTAGCTTTTGGCCTTTATTTTATTGCCCATTCAATTGAAAACTAGCCACGTTTTGTTTTTCATAAATGCAACACAGAAATCCAACTCAACTTTATGCAAACCTGGAAGCAACTTCTCAAGGGTAACTACTTTCCATCATTTTCATCAAGATATCCGAAATGATAATGCCAAAAAGTAGACAAACTACTAGTAGCCAATATAGTTGCAACCATATCACTGATAATGTTTTCGGAGAAAAGGTAAATTGTATCCACATGTTTTCCCTATGGTACTACTCTTGCCCTTGAGGTTATCTTTCACTCCCCGCATCTAATGGTTGCTATAAAGCTTCTTGGTCAAGTTTATTAGTTAAGATCATATTTTTCTTCAAATATGTATGGTTTCACGCAAAACTATATGTCCTCAACTTGAAATGTTCATAATCATAGGTCATTTTCCAACAATTGGACACATGTGGCCGTTTCCCACAACCATTTACCCGATATCTCCACTAGCATAATCAAGAAATATGTATCTTTGCACCATAGTCAACATACCACTTGTCTGTCATCAAGGCAGACCTTGCAGACAAACATAAGTCCTCTAGCAAAGGTTCATCATTAATTGCATTAGCTCCTTGATTTTCACCCCGCTACTTTTTTTGGTAGGCTTTACACTGAAACCTCTGGTGTTCATTCTAGTGATAAAACCATCCCTCATCTTTTGCAACCTCTTTCTTTCTCTTTGATTGTGACCTGCCACGTTGGCTGAATTTTTCTCTGCTTTTACTCCTACCACAATTTTCCACTATTAGTGTCGTCGAGGATGTAGACACCAAAAAATTATCTCCACCTAAGACTTTCCTTCATACCTCTTCATCCATGATGTTGCTCGCAGTATCATCTAGAGTCAAACCATCCTTCATGGTACTCGAAATTCTCTACACTACGGCGTGTAGCTTTTCAGAAGGGAACATAAAAATAGTAAAGTTTGGAGCTTCATACCTAGATTCATGCTCACATATTCTAACTAACTTGTGATCTATGTGTAGCTATTAATATGCTCTGCCACAGAACCTTTGTTAGATGACTTCTTTCTTCAGCAAAAATTTCTAATTTGATGTGGATGTCTTCTCATATATAATTGTTAGAATATCAATGACTTCTTTCGCAGTCCTTGGTTTTGTGATGTGGTGCCCTGTATTTTCGCACCTAATGCCTTTCAGTCAAGAATTTTCCATCATAATTTTACTGTTGGATACACTTCCACGATTTTGGGTTTCCAATTCTCAAGTGGTGCATAGAGATCTTCTATTGAAAGAAGTCCCAAATTTGGAGTTTCCACCAGTAGATATCTTGCCCATCGAACTTTTGATTATGATTTTATCTTTTGCCATTTCATTTGCTTTCAATCGAATGTCATTGAAAAACTCTCTATGTTCTCAATTAGCCAACCTAAGCTCCGATACCAATTGATAGGAATTGCACACCTATTCCAAAAAAACAATCCACACAGGCTCCCTACAAATCTATTAGGCTTCAATGGAAAATAGAAATACAATGATAATTTTCTCTCAAAAACAGGATACAAAGAGATTTGAGAACACTTACAAAGAAAAATTTACTTTTTCTTCCTTTTGGCCGTCACAACCTCTCTTTTTCTTTTCTCTATGTTTTCTTATCGGCTGCTCAGAGCTACTGCCTTATCAATGCCTTATCAATAATTGATATATGAAGTGTAGCTTTTTACCTAAAAGCAAAATAAAGACAAACGACAAAAGAACCCTTAATAGAAAAAAAGTTTGGCTTCAACCGCCAACATTTCAATATTAAACTCACGACTCCAGAGACACAGGGCAACTAACCACATCTTTTTTCTACTTAGCTAGGGGCATGTTATATATATATGTATGTGTGCGCGCGCGCGCTCTTGCATATGAGAAATTTACATAAATCATATCATTAAGCCCTTGTGGTCTTCATACTTTGTTTTGGGTAAAAACCGACTAGTGGGCCCACTTTAGCTTCACTCCTTTCACTGAAATAGGTGAAACTCGGGCTATGTTAGACCCACTTGAACCCCGATCCAAGTGAGTTTTATTTTCTTAACCCATTCGTACTCGCAACAAAAAATTCAGGAAATCCATATATCACCCGGCCTGTTAAAGATGGGTTAAAAAGCGAGTTTACAAGCCATATCGCCACCTCCTACCTTCACCTCCCAACACTTAACTATATGTGAAGCCTCATGGCCTTAGATAAAACGTAATAGGATTGTTGGTGTCATGTCCTCTTAAATCATTGGCACGTGAGTTTCCATTACAATTTAAATCACTTATTATATAAGCAGCAATTACTTTCTCCTTTGAAGTTGAAACTATCAATATAGACAAAAGAATATTATCTTCGATACACATGTTGGTGCGTATTTGTTAGCACTATATGGTGCGAACAAACTAGATTTTGCGCATTAAATTGCAAGATATGAAGGTTGCTGCTTGTAACAGATAACTGGAAACACATACACAACGTTCCGAAGACAGTATAACGAGTATAATGAGAACCGAGATTCGAACCTTTGATCGGAGTTCGATACCTCGAGTGAGATAATATCACGTGAAGAAGATTGTCTTATCCACGTGCTGTTGATATAATTGGGCCGTAAAGGCGGGCCTAATTGAAATCGAAGTGGAGGAAATATGGGCTTTGTTTGGCCCAACAAATCATATAGATCGAACTTGGGCATCGTGGCTCGGGCTTTCAGCCTTTGGGCTTTGGACAAGCCATCCCTCGGAACCAGTTCGTGATCTCCTCCCTCTACCAAATGCAAATAACTTTGCGCTCAAGAACGTGGATTTGCCCTCCACATCCCATCTCTTCATCCTGCGTTTCTGACCGTCCCGACCGGCGACCGCTGATGTATTCGATTATAAATGTCAGAACTATTTACGTGCTTGCACAACAGACATGGCTAACCGGTGAGATACCATAAGACACATGGATCTCCATCCCTGTAAATTCATTAATTGAATTTCTATTTGCATCTTGTCCCGATCAAATATAAGATGGCAAACTTCATGGTGTTTACACTCAATTAGGGATGGACTCGAACATGGTCTTGGTGACTCGATGGACTCACCCTTAGGTCCGTTTGAGCCAACGAGGCTCAAAGTACAAACAGGGCAGGCTATAATCAAATCTACTTAGGGAAGCACTTCCCCTTCCTAGAAAAAAAATCTAGTCATTGTTTCATTCTTTGTTATCTGTGAAGTCATGCCTTTCTTTTTGTTTCTTTGTACTTTCTTGTGAGTCATCCAAAGAGATGATGAGTGTGAGGTCTAGCTTCGAAGACGAAAGTATTATAGTTTTCTCCTATTAAAACCACTTATTCCATTCAAGCTAAGAAGATCGGATTGCCTTTCGAAGACCGCCACAGGACCAGCTAGTAGGGATTGATAACCATGTCCTTGTCTTGGACCGAGAAAGAAGAAAAAACATGTCCTTGTCATCCTCTGTCCCTGCTCTCTCTCTCTCTCTCTCTCTCTCTCTCTCTCTGTGTTTCTTTCTTCTGGACAACAAGAGGGAGACAGCACTTAGAGACTTCATTTAAGTCCCTTTTCTTCTATTCAATTCATCCATAAAAAAATGAGGGTTTCTGCGTATGTTGACATCAATAATGAATCCTATGTTTCACAGGATACTTTCAAATCATTTATCAGTAATAGATGCACTAGATGCATTTGCTTTATCGGACAATTAAGGAAGCCGGTAATGCCACAATTCTGCTTGACGCAGGTGATTAACTTTGACTAACTGCAAATAAGGAGGAGTAAACTGTACACTACCGGATTTCTACCATTATCGACAGACCAAGTTAATCATATGTAGCTGATCAGTGATCAGTGAGATTTACCAAAACTGTCCCTCCAAGAAAAACAACTACTTTTACCTATCGTGGGCCAAAATCTATTAGCTGGATACATCTCATTGATGCCGCTTGAATTGTAGCCAACACATTTGGTGAATTATTGGGATTTGATTGGGAAAGCATGGTCTGTGTGCTGTGTTCCAGGAAGCTGTCCATGCACATGCCAATCCTGCTGCTGCTTCTTTTCTCTCATTGGTAGGTCTATTATAGTAAGAAACATCTTTGAGAAATGTCCTGTGTGTGGATCTTAAGAATTCAAGGCTTTTAGGTTTACTCAGATAGAGTAAAGACCTATCTTCCAAAGACACTCAGATTTGGACAAGATCATCGGTAGAGCATTCACAATCACTCTCGTTTCGTGAAAGAAAGCAAAACTAGAGTTGAGGTTGCCTCTTAAGTAATCGAACACAAAATTCTTATCTGGAGATTATCTTGACGCTATTTAAATTTTCCTATCGGTCCACACAAACGAAAATGTCAATGGAGTAGCTTGACATTTCAAACATTGTTTGGAGATATAGCAAAACTATGTGGATCTCGTTCTTAGTTTCGATAATCTCCAAATTAGAATATGGAATTAAGCCTCATGGTAAGTTGCCGCTTCTTTCCACTTCCAAGTACACCTGAGCAATGGGCAAGCCTGTATGAACTGGTTCATGTACTTGGAGCCTAAAAATCCTTGTTCAGACCCACACATTATTTACAAAAGCACATATATATTCTTTTAAAAATAACCTAATATGGAGATAAGGGTTAAGAAAAAATCATTGGTCAAATCTGTCAAAATTTGTGTTCAGAATCTCGTAAGAGTTATCATCCCAGCGAGCCGCATGACTCATGATCAAGTCTTACATTTTGAAATGAAAAATCTGATCGAGAAACTCTATAGTATCATCTTGAATCACTATGAAATCGCATGAAAAACTAAGCTATTGAAAATATGGTCAAGGGTAGGCCAGGAAGTGGGAGCCAGCAAGGTGAAATTTAAATAAAAGGGTAATAACTGCCAATGAGAAAAGAGTAGAGGGCAATAACTGTGCATGGACAAATGGATGCTGCATTGCATGTTAATAATGTCTGAACCAGAGAGTCCCAACTAACCTGTTATAAAGAAATTTTTCGAATGCATCATGAGCTTCTCTTATGACTGATGATAAATTGTGATGGTCGATCATGGTATGGGCTATGCTGCTTCTCTGTCTGACTATTCTTCGCTGAATTCAAACGTCTCTCTCTCTCCTCTCTCTCTTTCTCTCTCATTTATCCGCACGAAATTACTTGTCTTGAATTGTCAGTCTCATGTGCACTATCCTAAAGCTGGAATCTTGCATCAGCCATTAAGGCCCATCTCATTAAGAACACTATCTTACTCTCCCTCCCGCCCTACCTCCGTCCGCAAGCTTACGTTTTTATCATCCCCTGCTCAAAATTTCATCAGACAAAACACGAAAATGTCTCCTTTTTCCCGGTAGAGTTCTGATCCCTTTTAACGTTGGAGATGACGTGCTTGGCTCTTGAGGTTCAGTGGGTGATGGGTTTGGTTTTCTGGGTCCTTCTACTTTTGTGTTGGGAAGCAAGTTGTGATGGCTCTGGGTTATATGTGAGACTCACTGAGTTTCCTAATGCAGTTTCGCATAGAAACGCGACTGCATTTTCTTTCGAACCTTTGGTGAATGGCAATGTTGAAGCTTGCTCTGACTGTAACTTCAGTTGCAAGGTTTGTCTCGGCTCTTGTTCTACGGTGATTTTCACCCTTGCTTTCGTGCCAGTAATGATTCTTCTCTCTCGGTGTGTTTTCTGCTGTGAGGAACAAAATAGGAATTGGCCATTGCTCTGATTTAAGTGCGTTACCAATAAAGGAACTGGGAAATGTTACATTTTTAATGGTGCTCCTCACTTCTTTTTCCCCTTCTTTTCCCCTTGCTTCTTGATTCTCTGCTAAATCACAGTAAACTGTTTTCCATATTCTGATAGGCAACTACTTCTGATACACCACCTCATTATATGATTCAGCAGGAAATTTTGTTTTTGTTACACGAGTCATGTCAAATCACGAGTGTCTTTTTCATGCTACTTGATTTAACAATTCTTTGGTTTCTCCATATGCAAAACTGTTGCAGCTGGATAGTGGTGCCTTCTCAGACTGTCGAGGCAGGAAAGTTTCATATGGTGGCTTACTAGATGGAAATCATTCATTTGAGGTGTGCGCAAATGGATCCCAGGGAATTGGCTGTGCTTCCTATAACTGGACAATTGGTCAAGAATCTATCCCTTTTATCTTTTTCAGATGGTTCAATCTTTTTCTAACATAGGATAATTAAAAAATGAAATCAAGGTTTAAATTGATTTGCTGTTCCAACTTGTTTTGTTAGGAAGAATACCATACATACAAAAATCTGCAGGAGATGATTTTCAAAGAACGAGTATTTTAGATAATTATGGACTTACACCTTGTTTTTCTGCAACCTTATTGCTCACCCAATCAACAAGGACAAGGCGATGGCTCGTGAATTTACCTGTTGATTTGATATGATGTCCTTAAATTAGTAAAACCTGCTTCTCACTGCAAACAGAGAAATCAAAGCTTTTGCAGCTAGAATTATCAATTTTCTTGGTCATTACTTGGAAAAACGTACTTTGGGCAGCTAGCTTTTTTCATCTGAAAATATGTTGAGGTGCTCAGGGAAATGGCCAATAGGTATACAAGCACTATACAGCAGTGAAGTTTAGGTGAGGTGCATCCTATTCGTAGTGACTTGGTAAGCCGTTGTCACAGCTAGACCCACAATGAAGTAAGTGTAGGCGGTCGACATTTGGCAATGCTGAATTACTGAACTTGGTGTCATGATGACAGTAGCTGGCACTTAGGTTAGGTACTAAGACCGATGGTCAATCTTGTTTTGCAATTGTACTAGTTATGTTGTGGGAGATCACAATTGAGTGTACCCTTGCTCAGAATATAGCTTTTGCTTTGTTAAAAAACTTCAAATAGCAAAAAGAGAGATCCCGCAAATTACCCATTTGATTATTCCATTTCTGCAGATACAATTCCGCCAACAGCATACATAACATCTCCAGCGTCTTTGACAAGTGCCGTTAATGTCTCTGTGACTATATTATTTAGTGAGCCATGTGTTGGTGGAGGAGGTTTTGGATGCTCTTCTGTGGATGCCTGCAACGTGAGTAGGTGGCTATCTTTAACATTTTAAGATTCAATAGTCCTCTCTTATCATGTTAACTGCGGAATTCTACTGCCCTCTCGAAACCACTTACTTTGTAACATATCATGTTCACAAATACAGCTCTAGTAAAAAACTGACGTAATAGTTTATGAGGCAGATCACAGTGTGCTGGAGAAGATAATGAATGACGATCAGGGCAAGGAGCTACAGTTTTTTAATCATGTTCTAAAGTTAAAACTTGGACTCAAAATCTTAAGACAGCATGCTGATGGCAACATGAACTTCAAAAGATGTACCTTTTATTAACTGAATAAGACTTTCTGACCTCTCCAGCAAATCAGTTCAAATTGCCCAATGAGCTTGTATTACTGACAAACTCATTATAAGTTGATAAAACTGCTTCTATTAGAGGTTTGTGCTGTACCTTTGGATAATCAGGTGTACTGATTGTAATAAGTACTTGATATCTTTGCAGCTGCTTGTCTATGGTGCTGGCCAAGTCATTCCATCTACTCTAAACATTTTGCAGCCAAACCTCGAATACACACTTTTAGTAAGTTTGAATTCTACTATACTGTATGGAAGAGTGATCCTGGTTATGGATAAGAACTTCTGCACCGACAATGCTGGAAATCCATTCACAAGGACAGCTAATTCAAGCTTTTACGTGCATTTTGGTGAGTCGTTTCGGTGGTACTTTTACCCAACCTTTCATGGAGTACCATCCTCAAATGGGCTTCTCTTAGATTTGCAAGCTTGTGTAATAGTTATAAAGTGAGGATGCTCAAACCATCATTTTTTCTTCTGCAGATTTCTTACACGTAACTGGTATAGCATTTTCATTTATATGGCAATTAGGATAATGGTGTCTCTAATTTTGAACATCTTCCTGTGCTGATGATTGAGCAGACACATAGAAGTTAGTTTCACTTGATAATAGTGGTCTTAGTTACACTCGGACAGTGGGAATTCATTTCCTACGCTTCAGAAATACTTCTTCTTTATATTTAACCTGCACAAAGTGTATAAGATTTATTCTTAGTTCAAATGTGAATACGATCTGATTTTACCCCTCCTTGTGATGCATTTATTAGACAGAAGGAATGTGTTCGTCGACTTGAGGACTCACATTCCTGAAAAGATGCTTCAAGTCAATAATCAAATCAGAACGGTGCAAGCTACAAATAACCAAAACAACTTAAGGGTGTATCTCTATTTTTCGGAACCAGTCATGAATTCATCGGCAGAAATCCTAGGATCACTCAACACAAGTCAGGGCACCCTTCTCCCGACCAATGGAAAAACACTCGGAAATCGGAAATTTGGTTTCACGGTTAGTTATATCTTTTGGTTTTACTGTTTTCTGACTGCATATATGTTCTGGAACTTATACTATGCTGTATTCGCAATTTTCTTTATTTATCTAAGCTACATTTTCTAATTTTCAGGTGGCCAATACATCCAGCGTTGCCATAATCACCATAAGCCTCGAGTCCGAGTCAATAATTAGCAGACAAGGGACTGCTGTTTCTCCTATTGCACCGGTTACTTTCCTTTATGGTACCATCTAAATTCTAAAGGACTCAACTATCTATAATTATTTTTAATGTGAATTATCTATCCTTACATGGTTGCAAATGTCTCTCAGACTCCCAGAGACCAACTGTCAGGTTGAGCACGACCTCTACTTCTAGGACAAGAGAGCACAATATCCCTATATCAATAAAGTTTGCTAAACCAGTATTTGGCCTCAATTCATCTAATATAGCAATATCAGGAGGTCATTTGCAGAGGTTAGTTCTACTTTACCATCCCAGCATTTTGCACTCATAATCCACACACAAGTTCACACTATTCGTACCTAGGAACATGGTCATGCCGGCAAAGATCCACATTTAAATTCACCCATTATTGTTGTAAGATTTTACTTCTACAGCAGTTACATGTGACATATCGAATTTGTTCCCATCAATATGTTCTCCAGCTTTTATGAAATGAGCAGAAGCAAATACTCCATTGAGATTAAAGTAGAAGATGATATAGTATCTGTGAGTATTCCTGAAAATGCAACTGGGGATGTTGCTGGAAACAAAAACTTACCTTCCAATATTCTTCAAGTGAGACATTGTAAGGAATTGCTCATGCCTTTATACGCTCAGTTAGTCATTATTTAAGTTATTGAGAGCATTTCTGTGTTTACCTGTTTGCTCTAAGTTATGGGCTAAATTTTACAGATTCCATGCCCGTAGTGTCTTCTGTGGCTTCTGTCACTGCAACTGCTGCTTTTTGTATCACATCTTTGGCTGCGGGACTGCTCTCTGTTTCAACAGCAAGCCTTCTAGCTATTGGTGCTTTCCCGCGGACATATGCCACTTTGATATCCAGTCCTTCAAGGAATCTTTTTGTATGTTATAAATCTCCCAATGATGCAGTCTTTGCAATGCCATGCGTCTTACTTAAATTACTATTATCTCATGGACAAATTTTTATTTAGCCATGGTTCTCTGCATTATTTTTTTGTTGGCTAGACACTATTCTCTGTGTTGTTTACACGAGTGTCTTGTGACTTTTCTGTTTTTCATAAGGAAAAAAAAAAGATTCTGTATTTTCAGTTCTATTAGGGAACTTGTTATGAGAAATCTGAACAACAACAACCGCCACCACTACAACTTAGTCTTTTCCAAGTGAGAAATCTGAACAATGTCAGTCTCAGGGAAGAAAAAAGACTCGTCATCATTTTGGGTCACAATGCTGTTTAGACACCAGATACTTCATATATATTGACATGAATAAGAGCATTCTCCAAGGCATAGTGTTTGTTGCCTTTGAATGCTTGGAATTTCATATGTTGGAGAACACTGTTATATCGGCTCTGTTGCATCAATGAAACAATAAGATGTCACAGAAAAGTGAACAATTTGACGATCCGAAAAGTGGACTTTAAGTAGAGAGGGGGATTCTTTCAGGTCCTGGTTTTTCTGAATATTTCCTAATTGTGGAATTCATATATGAGTGCTAATGTTGCTGCAAGAGACTAAGAGAAATTTCTATGGTTCCATACAGAGAATCGTATGCCACATCCAGGTATTTGCACTATCTAGATGGTTGGCAGTTACATTGCCAGTCGAGTTTTATGAACTTGCAAGGGACCTGCAGTGGAGTATTCCTTACTTCAGTCTCCCATGGGAAGTCGGGCACATCCAGCCTGTCATGGTGGGCTCAAGTCCTCCTGCGAATTCAACATCCTACTTTAGTGCAGTTTTTGATTTGGAAACAGTCGGAACACCTAAAGAAGAGAAGTTGAAACGAGCTGCTACAGTTTATGGATTGCCACTTTCTCCAATGGAGTACAAATCCTTTTTGGAGGTTAGGGAAACTTCTGGTCTATAGTACTATTCTCCAGAGTTGTATCTCCATCATTGGCTCTGTTAACCATAATAACCATGGCATTGTAAATTATGTACTTGCAGATGGAAAATAGTAAACCAGAAGCTGAATACATTTTGGATCCTCAACATATGAGTGGGTAAGTCTCTCAGTGTTTTCTATGAGATATGAATTGCTAAAAATTTAATCTGAGAAGCCGCAGAAATGAATTGTAAGTAGTTGTTAGGAAATCGATTCAAAATGAGGAGAAAAAGATACTAATTCTACTATAGTCGTTGCTGTCATAGGAAGCAGAATCATGTACCTCATTTGAACATCTTGCTAGTTCGAGATGAGTGTTGAGGCCACTAGTTTGTCGATTACAAATTTCCCTTTTACAGCTCTAAATCCTATTTGACATTGGGCTATCTCCAAGGGAAGTTTGATGTAATTCTGACTGCCTGCTACTTTTTGTTGATGAAGACGATTTGGTCTTTTGTAGGTGGAGGGATTTCAGTAGAAATATGTTCTGGCTGGCCATAATCAGTGGCAGTTTGATATTACTGCATGCTCTGCTTCTATTGATTCTTAAGTTCAAGAAAAAAACGACTGAAAAGCAAGACAGTTATGGAGCACTCACATTCCCAAGACTCGAGATGTTTCTTTTAGTTCTTGCTTTACCTTGTATATGTCAGGCCTCTTCTGCTCTGATCCAAGGTATGTGACACGCTCTTCTATCCAGTTAATGACCAGAATATTCTGTCTAAGGTAAAAAAAATAGCTGCTTGTCTTGCCTCTTTAGCTTCATCGGCTTACTGTGTTATTCTCTATGATAGGTGTAACTCCATCAGGGGTTGTAGTTGGCATTCTGCTATTGGGTTTCGTGTCTTTCGAACTTCTATCCTTGTTCCTATTCCTCTCAGTTGGTATTACATTTGGGAAACTGCTTCAATACAAGGAAGTCCATCAAGTGGGCCGACGATTTCACTGGTATCAAGAGCTTATTAGAGTGACCCTTGGTCCAGGTAAAAGAGGCCAATGGACATGGAAAAAACAGCCTAACTCCGCTTACCTGACAAAATATGGCCCGTTGTTTGAAGACCTGAGAGGTCCCCCAAAATACATGCTCTCGCAGATATCTGGAGGCCACCCAAGGAAAGGTGATCGCATAATTGCATCAGAAGATGAAACGGAAGATGCTGAAGCGCCCTTCATACAGAAGATATTTGGAATCCTCAGGATATTCTATACATTGCTCGAATGCGTCAAAAGGGTCACTCTGGGAATCTTGGCCGGCACTTATATGAACGACTGGTCTTCTAGAACTGCGACGATCACCCTATTGTGTGTGACCTCTTTCCAGCTCTTCTTCCTTGTGCTGAAGAAGCCTTTCATAAAGAAGAAAGTTCAACTGGTCGAGATCATATCGGTTTCAACCGAAGTAGGCATATTCGCATCATGCGCAGTTCTCTTGAGGAAGGAATTTTCGGAGCAGGACGAAACTTGTATGGGAATTTTCATGGTTGCGCTGTTTTTGATTGGATTCGTGGCTCAAATGGTCAATGAGTGGTATGCACTGTATAAACAAACCAAGCGGCTCGACCCTGATGATAAATCCTTCTTGTTGGGGTTGAAAGTAGCGTTACTTGGAGTCCTAATCATTTTTGTCCCTCGGAAATTGATTCAAGGCCTGGAAAGCAGTTTCCCTAAGACTCGACCAAGTGGCGGAGAAAATGGAGACACAGGATCATCTGCTGGTAGGAATAGGAGCTCCGGAAGCCGGAGTTCAGGTTCAACAGATAGACCGTGGCTAAGGCAACTGAGGGAATTGGCCAAGGCAAGCTTTAGTAGAGAAGGAAGTAGTGCAGTGCCAAACGACCCGTCAAGCAGTCGTCCAAAGTGGAGCGACTTCTGGGGGACCAAAAAGAGCGGGGGCACGTCTGCGAGTTCGTCTGCGGACTTCAACTCAAAGCCAACAGGGTTGAACAAAGAGTTGGAAGCCATTTTTGCATCCAAGTAGACAACAACTGATGAAAAAACTTGACACTTGAAAAGATCATGATCAGTTCATTTACCCTCCAACAGTTGCTTGGAGCTGAAGCTATCTGCTACACCGTTAATTATGTGGGACTTTCAAGTTGGTGGATTAGGGGAGTGGGGTTGTGATCCCTTTTTGGGTATCACAGGAAGAAAATAATGAAAATTTCGTGATTAATTAGGGATTGGACAGGTGAGTCTGTTTTATTGCAGTATTGTAAAGTGATTTAGGGCTACGCAGCCTCTAACTGACTGGAGTAATTAATTCTTCATCAATGTGACAACCAAAACTTGCCATACTCATCCCAAGTTGTGCGCATCAGATTTATGCAACACAGATGAATCAAGGAACTTAGTTTCTTGGACAACAAGCTATTGCATTGCTCTGCATCGAGTATAGCTATCTCGACAAATCCGTTTGTACTTGTCACGCCCCAAATCTACAGCTGGAATTAAGAAATGAGCGACCCTCTTTTCATTAAATTAAGGATGAAGCTTGTAACCAATATAAATCGTTTCACGACAATGTATTAACTAGATGAAAACCATGCATCGATGAAAATAATCATAAGATCCAAAAATATCATATATGTGCCAAATCAGAAGTTCTTTGAGCTCAGTCTAATAACAATTGGAAACTAGAGGAAAGAACCCGCCCAAGAGTTCCACCGAGTACAAGATTTTATGTACTCACATGGCATGATCGGTTGATCACGATAACGTTGCTTGACTTTCCTTTTTCCTTCTCTGCCCTTAATGTAATGTAACGTTGACACCAGGCATATCCATGCAAATTACCTTGTTTTAACAAGGGACACCTGGTCGTCCTACTTTTGGCTCCATTCTCTCTCTCTCTCTCGCGCGCGCGCGCGTATGTCGTCGAGCATCATCGATCTTATCAAATCTGTACATCATACTAAATCCATAAAAGCCAGGGTTGGCGACGAGTTCATCAATAGACACAGAGACCCGGATGGCGTTGAACAAGGCTAAGGAGATCGTATCCTCCGCTCCGGTGGTCGTCTTTAGGTAGACATTTTCGGTCTTTTTCCTTTTGCAAATGCAACAGGCCCGTGTTCCGTACATGGTTTCTTGATCTAGATGCTTACTTTGTTTATTTATCTTTGGGTGCAGCAAGACATACTGTGGCTACTGCAACAGGGTGAAGCAGTTGTTCACGCAATATGGTGCTGCGTACAACGCCATTGAACTCGATGAGGAGAGTACGTTTTTTCTTTCCTCGCCTTGTTGGATGTTGGTAGAGAATCATTTCGCGTTTATATGGTCTTTTGCTTATTCCCCTGAAGAGTTCTTGATAAAATTGAGGTTTTGAGAAACGTTTCGACACTTGGGCTGTCGCAGGAGACGGGTATGAGATTCAGTCAGCTCTAGCAGAGTGGACTAGGCAGAGGACCGTCCCTAATGTTTTCATCGGCGGTAAACACATCGGCGGCTCCGACGGTTAAGTCTCCTCCTCCTTTCCTTGATCTTAAACACTCTTGAACATGCCCAGATCGGTTCAGTGAATGCATTACAGACAATCATAGTGCTTAATTATGTCTCATAGCATTAAGTCTTTTGATGAGGTTTTGCGTTTTTCTTTTCTTTTTTCACTTTGAAATTGCTGCAGAGGTTCTTGAGATGCACCAATCGGGAAAATTGAAGCCCCTTCTCATGGATGCTAGAGCAATTGCTAACAACTCAGCTCAGCTTAATACCATCTAGTCAAGTCTCTCACTATTACCACACTGTCCCTGCTGTCACACCATACACAGAGATGACTCTTGTTCTTGTTCTTGTTCTTTTTTCTGCATAATGTAATGCGAGATGGAGACTGGTCGCGTTTGAGTTGTATGTCGTGAAGTTCCATGATGATGTAATAAACGCTTATAGACACGTGAAGACCTCACTTTCAAGCCAAAACAAAAAAGGCAAACCAAAATCTCTATTCCAAGCAAGCAGGATTGTCAAGAATCCTCATTCATCTTTTATGTACTGCGGGTGAGTACCGATCTTTAGTTCTTGTGGGATGTTATCCAGGCTAATGCACACGTCATGAAACCTACAAGCATAATGAGGTGGTGAATCAGAATTAAGCATCCTCAAGAACAAAAAAGAAAAATTCATTGTAGGTTTTGATCTATGTCTTAACATGTTCAGAGAATCACTGATAAAATACTAAATGTTACCGAACCGACAAAATTCGACTTCGAGGGTAAAGATCAACTACTAAGAGAAGTACCTGCTAAGATGCTCATTGGAGACCATGTTCCTTTATTTGATGATGACCCACCTGCATGATCATCATATCTTGGACTGTCACATAACTAGGACTCTCTATCGGCAAAAATTTGCTGAACTTATCGAGGCGCATAACAGATTAAAACTGCAACTCTTTTGAGGGATTCAGGTAAGGAATTTGCACTGGACAAAGACAGTTTTACGGTTTCTAAATTCATTAACCAAGACTATGACCAAAATGCGATCACCTGAATCGCAATTGGAGGTGGAATTGGAGCCCCCGCACATGCATAATTGCTTGACCCCATCATCGTTATGATCATCTACATCGTCGCTGTACCCGCACGTGCCGCCGGTGGCCTCGCACGCTCCGCAAAACTCGTCGCCCCCTTGCACCGAGTAGGTCGCGCGTATGCCGTACGCCCACTCGTGCGGGCCGTCGACCCTCAATGGGGCGAGAGTGTATGCGCTACTATAGCCTTCACACTGAAGCTTGGTCAAGTTGATGGCCTTGATCGCCTCAAACGAGACCGCACAACACTCCGGCGGGCCTGACCCGAACTTTGACCCGATCTTTCTCGGGCCGACCCAGTCCCACGCTGGGCAGTCGTAGTACTCTTCACAGCCCATCCCCGAGACATTCCGGCACGGCAAGTGGCGGTCAGCAAAGCCCTGAAAGAAGAGAAGCTATTTGTGCATTGATGATAGAATACCACACGTACTAAGTACTGACAACGTATAAAGAAACAAATCAATTGAAGAAGCGAGTTTTTAAAGTTGTAATGCATAGGTTAATCGAGTTATGGTTAAAGCGTTACCCAACATCCAATTCCAATCAATCCATAATCTATGCTAATGTGAAATCAAATCAAATTATAGTCATATTCTTGGAGAAGTAACATACCTTTAATCACATATCGCGGTCGGATAACAAAAGAATCAAGAGGAAGTCCAATTTTTGTGAAAGAAATACAGTTGGGTACTATGAATTTCAAACAGTGTAATCAATTCCTAAATTGGCGATCAATCACTTTTCAGACTTCACAGCGAATCGAGTATCTCAAGCGCGCGTCAATGTAGTTTCAAAACAGGCGTTGTACATCGCAAATGCAATTGCGGTAGGATTACAGCCATACCAAATGGAGTCTAAATTACCTGGAAGAGTGGGGAGACAGCGGAGCAGCCGAGGAGCATGAAGACATTGTCGGGGGAGGCAGAGAGGTAGGGGCTGCGCCAGGGCTCGACAGAGAAGCCGTTACCGCGGCGGCCGAGGACGATGGAGTCGCAGGTGGACAGGTGGGGGTCGTGGAGGGAGAGGGAACGGTAGGCGTAGTCGATGTCAAGGACACGGTAGGACCCTGAGGAGATGTGGAACATGAGGACGTCGTTGATGCAAAAGAGGAGGTCCCGGAATCCCGGGTGGCCGCAGCCGTGCCGGAGTGAGAAGGGGTAGTCGACGGTGATGTTGCCGCAGTAGGATCGGCACGTCGGGACGTGGAGGGTGGCGGAGTTCAGTGGCATTATTAGGACTGTGTAGAGGAAGATGGTGGCGGTGACCAGCATTTTGAGCTCAGCCATGTTAGTGTGAGAGTTGCAGCAGGGAGCGGGTGAAGAAGGTTGGCGAGGGTGATACTTTGCTTGTGCAGTTGGAGATCACTTTGAAAGAGGACGAGTGAAGTTAAGCTGGGTTGGAGATTTTGGTAATACTGAGGGCTGTGGGTTTGCCTTTTTGCTTTATGGTAGCAGGAAATGAGTGCATCTTCATATCACTTTGCTTTGCTTTGCTTTTTCCAGCTGCTTGTTCCTGCTTTTTCGCTTTGCCTCTTACTTTTTTAAGTTTGCAGCAAGATTTTGTTGACGACCCTTAATTTAGGTACCCTTGAGTTTGTTTATTTTATGCTTTGGTGCATCAGTGGCCGCAAGCTAAAAATGCCCGAACGCATCCACACTTCTCTTAAACCACGGCAATAATCCAGTCTTATTTGTGTGGTTAATCACACATATCATAAAAAACAAAAGTAAGATGCGCTGAGAATAGAAAACTTTTCTTTGTTGATTACTTCACATGGTTCATTGACAAAATCTGTGTGTTTAAGTATTGGCTTCTTAACTTTGGCTAAGAGAAGTTTCCTTCCTAACAAATTACACAAGCACTGAGAATCTGCAACGAGGGTGACAAAACCTTATAGTTGAAGACAAAACATACCCTTATCAACCACTTATCACATGGCCATGCACACTCTGCTCGGCCTATTTCATAATCATCTTGGCCTCAGCAAATCAGAAGTAAATCATCAGCAGCGACCGCTTGTCGACTTATTTGTGAAAAAGAATTTACAAAGTAAAGGAGAGAGCCCAGGGCAATTCCCAAAAATACTCGCGACTTTGAACCCATGGGTTGCTAGTGCTAGATAATGGTTCCTTCCTGGACAGATAAATGCTGATCTTGGATTCAGTAGACTGAGTTCGAGATTCAATAGCAGGTGCTCATAAATTAATGATAAAGCATTCCGACAATTAGCTAAAGACGGCCGGTACTAACAAATTAGTCGATTACGCATCAACATTCTTGAGTTACGATTTTCCTCCGAAATTTCTCCTTTCAACCAAAAAACCTAACATGAAGTAGAGTGGCTTCCATAATCACACTATCTAGCTTTCCCCCAGAGAAGATCTTCCATCTATTTTCAATGCCTCTCTGTACTTCAGGTCAAACCAATCAAAACTTTGTGGACCTTGACATCGAGCTGGGTCAATGAGCGCTAAAAGAGCCCACCCATTCTCTTCTTTCCCTCTCATTCTTTTGACTCTCGGTACATTACAATTATACCCAACTCTTGTTTGAGAGGAAAATGGAAACCCTCGACACAAAATGGAGCCTCCGCAATATCTACTCCTCTTTGCCTGCACTTACAGAACAATTCAACGTGAAATTCTAATACCACCGCAATATAGGTCAATGCAAAAATGACAAAGCGTACCTTCACTGCGATTCAGTGACGTTTCTCTGCCCTTATTTGCCATCCTTTTTGTCGCCTCAGCTGTAATCAAGTTGACACCAAACAAAAGATAAATCTCAGAGCAAAAGCAAAATGGAGCATTGGAAGAACAAGGACAATTTTGCACCAAAAAACTGTATATACCTTTATGTATCCTTTTCTTCTTAGCTCTCCTCTTCTTCCTCTCTGCCTGTGTTAGCTCTGTTTCATCCTTTATGTCGCCTTTGCCAGCAAATACCTCCTCGGGTGCCAGCATGGCTGCATCAGATACTGCCAATGGTGCAATCTACTCCCAGAAACATGAAGAAATATAATTAATGATGGTAAACCAAATGCAATCAATTTACATCCTTATTGCCCAAAATAAAATTAGTAACCTCTTCCATGGCAAGAGCAGGGACATTAGATTGTATGGACATGTCTTCAATTATCTGCCAAGTCATCAGAAAATAATTGATAACCAAAAGCTCTAGCAACACCAATAAACTGTTTGATGGTGCTCCTGCACTTACAGGTTTAGGAGCAAAATGAAAGTGAGAAAGAGCATCCAACTTCAAAGACACCTTATTGAACAGCAAGCTAGCCTGATCAGAATAGAGGTGTAAGACTGAGCGCATTATAATTTTGAAGCCATAGGTCAATTAAATTGCATGAAGTTTCAAATGGGGAACATAAAGAACAGAGGTGATCATGAAAGCAGAGGCAACAAGTATCCTGTGTAAGGAACAGGAATAGAACGAAATGGGAGGACATATATGTGAAATTTTGTAAACATACCTCTTTTTTCAGCTCATCAGAAAAAGACAGTGGGGCAGCAGCCAAATTTGTTCTCTGTGCATACTCTTCCTGCAAGAGAGAAAATTCTCAGGTAAGAATCAATGTATTGCATCGAGCAGTCAGAGTCCCCCCAGTTTAGAATGACATAAAGTGGGATATAGATGGGGCAAAAGTAATGAACCGCATGCTAACCTCATATATTTCAGCAAGCCCTCTCTTGCTTTTGTTCTCGTCCTGGAAAGGCAAGAAAATTCAGTTGCATAATGCCCACCGGACCAATTAAACAGTGATAAAAAAACAATTCTTACCAGTTCTTTACGCTCTCTTGGTGCTTTCATTGGTAGACCAGGAGGCTTTTCCACATCATCAAAATGCCCCTACAGAAGATAATACAATAGCTTCTTGGGGTTAATTTGCTACAAATGTAGAACTTTATTTCCATTAAATGTACAATAATGGAGAGCCAGAGATCTTCAATTAAATCCTAAGGTACAACAAAAAGCTTCAATAGGGTATAGATTTCAGTCCATATACCCCAGAACTTAAAGTAGGAAAGAAAATGAAATCCTTACATGTCATATTAAGATGTGAGTGAGCGTGAATTATTAACTAATCTGACAAGAACAGCATATCTTATGAATCACCAGGCCGTGTCATACCATACAAGTCACCCTTCCAGAATGCAGAAGATTTTGTATAGTCTAATTCTTGCACATTTCCAAGCTTTGAGAGAATTAAGTATAAATTTAAATAATGCCACTAATGCAGACTTTTAAAGGGATTTTGCAAATTATAAGACACGTTATTTTGTCAACTAAAAATGTGTAGCAATTATTTTCTATTTCTTAAAAAAATAACTCTATGTTGGCGGTGCCAGCTTTGTTAAAGAATACGAGAGTAAAAATTATTCCAGTTTCGCATTCCGTCAGCATAAATAGCAAAGCCAAGCACAAACTTTACCTCAAGAATCCGGTTCCGGATTAACTCTTCAAGAGAAGCCGTGACCTCTTCAGTGATTACAGGTGCAGGCCTAGCATTGTGTTCAAAATCTAAATCCACTTCAAGAGCACTGTTCTTAGGCCTCTTTGCAGCAGTCACCTGTCATCATAACCATTATATAATCCAGATGCAAGTATTGCACGATTTTTCCAAACCAATACAGAATGCCAATTCGCCAAAATTAAACGAATAACGGACGAAACATCACCTCTCCTTGCATTGTCCACGTTTTTGGCTCCAAATTGGACTTCTCCATCTGCTCAATTTTGGCTTTAAGGTCCAAGAGTTCCTTCTCGTGGGTAGAAAGATTATGATTTACCTGGACACAAGCGGATTCAAGTCTTGCGTTATTTCAACTAACACATGAGCATCCAGAAAGCAGTCCATTACACAAGACAAATATATGAATACCTATGCAAATGCACTCGGTCTGTGATTACCTTGTTTCCATCTCTCCCATTTTCTTCTTCCTCTTCATCATCTGTAGAATATCCTAATCCATCAATTGACTTAGGTTTCCTTTGAGAGACTTTCTTCTTTTTAGCTCCGAAAAAGTCTTCATATCTAAATAATATCATATTACGCAAACGAGATTTATAAGAAAATGCTGCATAAAAGTTGATTGCCAGCCAAAGAACTCCAAGAAAAAGATATTACATTTGTAAGCATGGGGGAAGTCAGTATTTAAACAGATTAAGCGATCATGGCATTCATGACTTCAAGAGAAAAAAGAGCCGGATGCAACTTGGATTAGCAGATAGGAAGGAAAGTCTTTTGTGATCTCTTCTACTGCTTGGGAAGAACATGAGGGCTTGGGGATGCCCATAAGGTAGTAAGGATGCTCATGCATTTGTTATTGCAACAAATATGAGAAGACTTACGGTCTTTGAAAGAACGAAAGATGATAAAAATTTGCCTTCTGTTAAAATTTCCATCAACATTATCAACCGTAAAGAAGTGATTGGGAACGTGAAAAGGCATTATTACCTAGCCTTTCCCAGCTTGTCCGTGCCTTCATCATCCTCATCATCAACATCAAATTCGTCGAGCTGCAAAAGATGTGTTTACTAATATAAATATTCAATCATGAGAAGATGAATCTATAAATTACTGACAATCAGTTGTATGAACTCGCATTTTAGGATTTCTAAAAAGAACTAAACATTAAGAAAATGAAAGTAAAAATTTCCACAAACACGAAAGCAGAGTCATGATTTTCCAACTCCTCAGACAAAATTTGATTGCTATGCAATCACAACATCAACACCTATCAACCCATCCTCACCTCATCATCATCACCTTCTTCTTCCTCGTCCTCTTCCTCCTCATCCTCCTCTTCTTCCTCGTCCGAGTCAGTCATCACCGTCTTCTTCTCCTTCTTCTTCTTCTTGGTGGCATCTTCCAAACCATATTCTCTAGCCTCGTCTTTCTGCAAATATTCCTCCAATTCCTTAATCTTCAAGAACTTATCCTCAATCCCACCATCATTCCTTTCTTCCTCCCCTTCCTCCTCACTGTCCCCACCCTCAGCCCCTCTCTCTTCAACACCTTCCTCTTCATCCTCCTCCTCCTCCTCCTCCTCTTCATCACTATCACCATCCTCATCAACTTCATCAAACCCATCCACCTCCATGCCCACACCGCCCAAATCACCAACGCCCCCACGCCCACTCCCTTCGACACCCCCGCCTCCCCCGAGGCCCTTCCCTTTCCCCTCCGAAACGTCGCCGTCCCCGAAAAGATTCGAAATTTCATCTGGGTCCTTCTCGAACCGCCCCAGCTCGCGCCGCAAGCCCGACAACAGCGGCTGCGACTGGAGATCGATCTGCTGCCAGATTTGCTCGGCGTCGAACCCGTCGACCAGGAGCTGGTCGAACGGCGACTTGGGGGAGAAGGGTCTCAGGGAGGAGAAGAGGTGGAGGGAGGCCGCTCGCGTCTCCTGAGAAAGGGAGGGATTGGGGGCCAGCCATATCGGAGGGTCGGTCGATTTCAGGCGACGCAAGACCTGGAGGCCGGCTTCCTCTGGGTTCACCATCGCTTCCTTTTCTCTCTCTTTCTCGCCTCCCTTTTCTTGGTCCCTTTTCTCCCAGAAAGTGATGGGAAAGAAGGCGAGAAAATTCTTGGCGAAGGTGCGCGGAGAGTCGGGGGACGAAGACGACGAAGCGTTAGGGGTTTCGGGTTTTAGAGGGCGAGGAGGAGGGTACGCGGCAGACGAGATGAGAAAACCAGTTGAAGCTATCAAACACTTCGAATTCTCGTATAGTTTAATTGAGATTTTTTTTTTTTTTTTTTTTTTGGGTAATCCTAGAATGTTTCTAGCATTCAAGCTAAGAGAGCTTTTTTTTCCTTTGTAATTTAAGTTAGATAGGTTAAAAGACGCGAATAATGCTTCTTGGATTGGATTGATGATTGAAAACCGAAAACGAGTGAATAATTTGAAAGTGACTTTCGAAATTGCGCTTCTTTTCATTCCTTTCCAAAATTTAAAAAAGAAGTCATACGTAAGCCGTTGGATCTATTCCTCTTTCGTTCGAATCTTTTCCTTCCAAGGGTTGTTTCGACTTGGGTCCGATTTGTTTGACATTTGGAAAATGCCGAAGAGTGCTTCTAGGGCACTTCTTATTAAATATGCTTTGGAAATCAAATGACTTTATTAGAATATTAAATATGCTTTGGAAATCAAATGACTTTATTAGAATGGGTAGTTTTTCCATTCTAAAATCTAGCGCTCCATGGGCACTCGTTTAACGCGACTTGTGATATAATTGACCAAGAGAAATCTCATTCGCCAAGATAGGCATGATGTGAAGGCAACATCCCTAGGAATTAAAATGGTATCCGGCACATGTTATTTACCTTATATGCTCGTGCTTGTTACAATGAAGTAGAGACAGGATGGACATTGCACGAAAACAAGAGATGAGTGTACGCACAGGAGGAGAAAGAAAAAAACAATTCTTTCTTTTGAATTCTTTCAGACACCTGCAAATTCTACACCTGTGGCTGCGACATGTTCTCGGGATAAAGAAAGCTATGTCGAACAAATTTTTCCTGCTTATTTTCTACTGCCAAAACTGCATGTCCTGAGCAATTCTGCTATCACCTATGTACCATCTCGAAAGAAATTGTCGCTGTAGTCTCCCGCGCCACTAAACTCTGGGTAGACTGAAATAGGTTTGCCTCGCGTACAACGATTCATCCATGTCACCTCGAACATTGATACGACTGAGGGAACCATCTTTTCAACAGGCTGTGTTTCAGCTTCACCACCGAAGCGAAAACGCCATAGCATGGGAAGTGCATTAGCGCCACGGAGAAGTACCTTCAAATGTCATAGAAGAGGAGTCAAAGACTATTTGCTCAAGAAAGCCAAACCACTAGCAAACCTGCTTTGCATTCTTAACTGCTAACAAATTCTGTCTGGAATATCCAGTGTTGCGTGTAACGGAGTAGGTCATGGCCATAATAGCTTTCTATGTGAATTGAGCCTTACGATCATTTGTAGAATTGACTAAGGCTGTCCGAAACTACAGACAAATCAGAGTA
Source organism: Syzygium aromaticum (assembly GCA_024500025.1). NCBI lineage: Eukaryota > Viridiplantae > Streptophyta > Magnoliopsida > Myrtales > Myrtaceae > Syzygium > Syzygium aromaticum. Next base: position 28,569,284 of record CM044895.1, on the reverse strand, counting down.
CTGCAAATTTGAAAACAAAGCCGGGTCTCCAACTGAACCATCCAGGTGTCCAAATCCGTCTCAGTTTGCAAGTGTAGTTAGAAAGTAATTCGAGTGGAAAAAATTTAGGGGGAGTTGCATTGTTCATTTCTCATGCTTATTAATTGTTAAAGAACGAGCTATACAACATGGTGTCACAAGGTCTACATACCATAGAGGAGCATATGGAGATGACAAGTCGAGAAATGGATACGGCCACCTGTTAAGCAGTATGCAATTCAGTGTCATGATAAGTATAGATCATGATGAACCGATGATGCAGTACGAAAAATACAGATCATTTACCAGATGGTGAAGCAAGCATGGACAACCCACTGGAAAATGACGTAAATGGTCGTCCACAAGAAGAAGTACGCGATCCGAAAGAGAGGAAACCGCTGCAAGGGAAGAAGTTCAGGAATCAGAACACATGGAACCTGACCTTAAAAGAGAGGGGGAAATAATGCCAGTGAACTATGTGCTTACTAAGCAATTCAAAGCTGTATCTCCAAGAAGTAAAACAACGTTGATGGTATGCATGTTTATGTCCAACTGCAAGTAGAAGGTCAGATAAGTAGGTTAGATCAGTGGCACAAAACAGACAAGTCATTGGGGAGGACTCAAGATTGTTCAAGCAATTTTGTTTTAAATGGATACGAGCTTGAGACTGACTGAATTTCCATCAGACAATTGTGCCAATTATAAGGAAATGCGCTACTGTGCTGAGTTCACATAGAAGAGAGTGGCTGTACGTTCTCCCATTTGTATGAAGTGACTATTGGATAATTGTCTATCACGGAATCTTCACCTCGAAAGAACTTGAGTTTATGTGCTAAAGAGCTAAGCAATGTTCTGTTACTTACAAATCTCAGTCTATAGTTGTTTACGGCAAGAAACGGAACAATTATGAACCAGAAGACGCTATCTGTAAGCACAACTGCCCCAGCATTCATCTGTCATGTACAGGGGGAAAACAATGTCAATGTCGTGGTTTCTCATCAAAGCTTAAGAGATCATAATTACATACATAATAGGTACCTGGAAAATTATTTGAAAGGAATAGCCAAAAATGCCTGCAGTTTCACGAACAGCTTCGCTGGGTGGAGCAGAGCTTTTTTTAGTGCTAGCCATGCCATTTGCTTTCTCTGAATCTATCTCCGCGTTGTCAAATTCACTTAATTTGTTGCCATACCTGTAACATCCATATGCAGAGAGCAACGAACCAAGCTGGTGGATGCCCACAAAGTAGTCATGTTAGGACATATAAAGAAAATAAGAAGGTAGTGACTTGTGGAAACATAGAAGGAAAGAAGCAAAATGAACGACTTGGTCATAATGGGTCAGCAGAGCTGCAAATAACATACCCCGAAATAGACGGTGACTAAAGTAGAAGTCCACCTGTTCAGAGAGAAATTTAAATCTGTCAACCACAGAAGAAGTGATGAAAAATTCTAGACCTTTCATGTATCATTTTCAGGTGAGAGCAACTTGCTAGAGGAGATCCATTATTCAGGTAGGCATCATTAATAGGAGAAAAACCCTACTTCTGCTCGTTATCATCAAGCTAATGTTGGCAACATTTTAATTAGGAAGTCCGTATCTCCTTACTGTGTCGAACCAATAAAATCCTTTAGAACCCAAAAGCTCCATACTTAAACTTTCTAAGTTATTCCCCGTAATGCAAATGCAGTTTTCCAATGAAGGCTAATCTGCCGTAAATGTAATTGATACTCAATCGCAACAAAATTCTATGAACTGCTAAATGACATACTTGCATAGCAAAATATTACCTGAAACCTTACCAAAAAAAAAAAACATATTACCTGAAACCCGAATCTATATACACTCTAACTGAGATGAAAACGGAATGAGAAAAATTAATTACGCAAAAGAGGGGAAACAGAGGACTTACTGAGTGTAATAGTAGTATATGCCTGCGCCATCCATGAAAGCCGTCAGATATAACATTCCTAAGAGCAAGAAGAAGGCAGTAACTCTGAAAGCCAGAAGCCAAGCAGGGTGGACTCCCTTGAGACATGGAATCCAGGTCTCATCACTATACAAAACTCCCGCAGCCTCTCGCATGGTTTCTCGGCCGCCGTTGCCACTACTTCGACTGCAAAAAGCTTCATACTTCCTCACAAGCATCAATGCAAAACACGAAGATGCCAAGACCCAGATCGCACAGAGCAAGACCCTCCAGTTGAACCAGTAACCCATGGTGGTCGTGTGACCACCCGGCATGGCTGGCTTCCAGGAATGATCTGAGGATCCAGTTAGGAAACGCATTTCGTTATTCTTGATTTCCCGAATATTTGCTTGATTCAGTGACCTTAAAAATGGACGTTTCACCTCCAAATTCTGAATCTTGACGGGGAAATAAAAGTACATAAAAGACGACGAGACGGGGGAGAAAAGGAAAAGCACTATTGGCAGCTTAATAAATGCTGGAGAAGAGAATGACCGAATTATGATTTCATTGAAGCAATCATAGCGAACTTTTCAAGTTCTTTGCCGTATTCGCTTTCCAGGATCAAACGTAGGAACAATCCTAATGCAATCTAATGCGGGGGGTTCACTGATAAAACGGGATTGATATCCAAAGACTGGAACGAGATGGGGCTCGGAGAGAAGTTCAAAATTCACAAAACTTCTTCGGTGGGTTTTTGTGTCGTGCGTTGAGAATTAAAAAGCGGAAGCTAAAATTCTAAGCTAAGGAAAGGATGATAGCTCGCAAGGAAAAGCAAGACAATGGGGTGATGGATGAGAGGAGAGGAGACGATACGCGTTGTCGGAGGGGTGGAAGGGCCCTGACACGTGAACTTTGGGCGCAAGCTTCCCTTTTTCTTACCGGTTAAGATCCCGTAAACTATAATATTACACGGCTCTCCAGTCGCGATTTTAGGACAACCATGCAAATATGAAATTCTCCTCCTGTTCCCAACATGCATTCTGCGTCAGCTTTCACATTTTGGAATCTCATGCATTTTTATCTTCCCTCCTTTTCCGAAGTGAAGCCTCGAGAAAGAGAGAGAAGGCAAGAAGAAACAGGGATGGAACGCTGGCAGCGCAAACGCTTTTCCGCGGAAGTATGTCTAGCCTTTTTTCTCCGAGGGAGGGAGTGGGTGATCGTAGACCACTGTTGACAGGCCGTACCTAAGGACGCTATGTATTGCATAGGGTGGGGGCAGGAACAAAAATCATGCCTGGCCTTCTTCGAACAGTGTCATAATTTGCCAATCATGCATCTACGACTACATGGGCTTAGGTCGGCTGGCGCAGTAGTTGGAAGCAATCTTCTGCTCTCTCTCCCCCTAGATTCTCTTGAGGCAGCACCAACCGCGTTGAAACGACGAAGAGCTGTCGGCCCTAACGTGTAGCATTCGTCTGCGATGGACGATTTTCTTGCACTAGACAAGCGAGACGGAGAATTTAAGAAAAGCTTTTCTTCTTTCTTTTGTTGTCGTCGTGGGCTTGAACTGGGGAAGCTTTGAGCCTGTAACTCTCGGCCCAAGCTAAAGATTATGCAGCAGTACCGATGGATTCGCATAGAATGCATGTTCAATTTCATCGAGGACTTAAATCTTAAAGTTTTTCACGTATTTCCACCTCCCAATTATCTGGATCGAGTCGGCCGACTCACCAAGAAGAGCCTAACTCACCAAGAAGAGCCTAATTTATTAGGGCCGATCTATTTGGTGGGGTCCTTTCATGAGATCTGCTTGATTCGGCAGCTCGCGTACGCGTAATCAGCCGATATCGATCGGGTACGTGAGAGCATCGTTCGAAGGAGGCATCTATATTTTCTTCTGGGGAGAGAGAGAGAGAAACTTGGCTTGACCGGGACAAAAGGGTCTTCCTTAATAATTCGTGAAGACTAATTTTTGACCCCCGAAAGACATGCGTCTGTTCAAGAAAAGAATGATCCCGCTTTTAAGGCTGAAGCTGACGTGAACTTGAAGCATATGCACAAGCCCCACCATTCAAGGGGAGAAACAGTTTGCTTTTGGAAAATTGGGCAACCGAAATTAGTTCGGCTGTCTACATTACGCAGTGAAATCAAGAGGTGGCGAAAAATTTCAGGACTAGAGTAGACAGGGACTATACATCCTATGGCATTTCAATTCAAACCCCGATATATTTCAAGGGCACTTGTTGACCATACTTGGTAAGGAATAGTTCGATTTTCAAAATGCTAATTACGCATAACGCAAGCGAATCGTCGCATTGATGAACGGTAAACTTTCTCTGTTTAGTTATTTAACAAATGGCAGAATGACACTTACTAACAATATCCTAGTTTCTATAAAACTCCCCATCTCTCTCTCTCTCTCTCTCTCTCTCTCTCTCTCTCTCTCTCTCTCTCTCTCTCTCTCTCTCTCTCTCTCTCTCTCTCGCCATGAAAAAAGCAATCAACCCCAGCATAGAAAATAGCCGTAGTTCAGATGATAAATTCCGTTTGCTGAGCGGCTTGACTATTGAAACAGACATTGTTGGAGTGTTGGGTGTACTTATTCTTGCACCTTCAGATGGAAAAACCTTTTCTGTGCTTTTGACTTGGATGGTTTCGTTCGGAAAAACACCCACGAACGGTTCTCTTACTGGGAAAGGAAGAGTTCTTGAAGAAGCTGAGACTTATTGGCTACCAGTTTCATTGGTACAGTTCGACTCTGGGCATTACTGGGAATCCAAAGTGCATTTCGTAATGAATGTGGACGGTGGCAAAAGCTTATGACATTACCCGCACTTCACTCTTCACTCGTGCATGATCTCCACATCTAAGCACATCCAAAGGCGACTCGAAAGCACACATGCACGGAGACAGAGACAGAGAGAGACTCACCCGTCATGTTGTTCGATCTCTGGTAACGCCGTTCGTCGTGGCAACTTGAGTTCAGCTCATCGATCGACCGATGAAGAGGTCTCGCATCGATCGTATGCAAAATCCCGAAGCTCGAAGCTCCGAATTATAGGCAAGAATGAGCAGAGACCCTCAGCTGAAATTCGGAGTCCCCATTGCGGGAGAGAGCGTCGCTGGAGCTAAAGCGGAGGACAAAGTTCATGTCTTTCCGGGTAGGGGGGAGGAAAATGCAGAGCGAATGACGTGGTTACGTACATTCAGGTCGTTGGGCTCACGCTTTTGGTGATGGGCTCAGCTTACATCCATCGCACCGAACCAAAATTTTAGATGCGTGTGATGCAAACACCGGACAGCACGTCGCATGTTTAATCAGCGGCAACACCAAGTGACGACGACGACGACGCGTGCGTAAGAGAGTCAATCGAAGGGGCAATAGATTTGCGAGATACGAATGCGAAGCCGAAGGGGTCACATATCGCTTGAGTGGTGCCATCGATCGATTACACCATGCCAATCGTGTGGTCAGTACATAAAATGATTTCTCATAACGGACGAGAGTGCGCTTTGATGGGCGGAACTGAATCTCTGTTTAGAACACCGTTCGACTTTCGAGCCATATACTTTTGCATCCATGGGTGCCGGTTTCATGATGTTTCCCCCTTTGGAATCTAGGCCATGTTAGGAATTATAGCATGAATAAGAGTTCTGAATGATCTACTATATGCTCAATTTAGTCTAGAGATTTACAGAATCCTGAACTTTCGCTCCTTGAATGCCTATCGACGCCTGTGTCCATTTCTCACTTTTCCTAAACTCTAGCATTGTGCTGGCACTCCTACCCAGCCATCCAGGAAGCCCCCCCAACTAGACAATAATACAGAAGAAAAATTATCGACCCGTACAAAATCTGTGCATAAGTCCAAAAATGAGTTTCCTGGCAAGTCACTGCACATGGCTTGTACGTAGCTTGAAAAATAGCAGTTACCAATCGACCCTCACAAAAACAGCCATGCAGAGCCACCAGAGACGTTTTCCCCATCAAAAACCTGTGCTAAATCCCTATAAACTAAAAAGAAAGAGCCGTCTTCTTCCCGACTTTGCCCTCTTAAAAAAAAAAAATTACAGTGACCATCATCCTTACCTTCTGCTAGTCATGTTCTTCCACTTATCCTTGAGATCAGTTGGTGTACGAGTTGGCTCAAAAACACGACAGCCATATTCCAGAATCTTCCTCCAAGGAATATTCTTGTTCACGTCGCTCAAGAATGCCCGCACTCCTTCCTGCAGCACAGGATACCATATGAGATCAAAAATATAAAATCGCGAGACCAATCACTTTCCTTTATCTTTAGCTCGTCAAAAGCATACCAATCAGTGAACGACCACATCACAAAGGAGCAAATATTCCAGCAATAATCTGCTGGAGGCAACACTTCAATTAAATAGAAATGGGGTCCTAGAGTTCTTGGTAAAAATACTTTTCTTATGCAAACGTAATGCAAGGATCTTATCAGCTAGTTATTTAGATTCACCGTAAAGATAATCTACAGGATTTGATAAATCCTTATATCTTTACGAAAGTTGAAAATTGATTTTATAAGAGAAGATTGGAGATTCATAGCTATCCCTGAAGGAACTGCATGCAACTTTATCCTTGCAAATGATGCAAATAAAGAAAAGAATTCATGACAAGAACGACTTTCCTTTAGCATCTCCTCCTCTTCAGGTGACCATAATCGTCTACGCTTTAGATTGTGAAGGGGCAGCTTCGCTCTGCATTACAACAACCATAGCACTCTTCATAAGTCCAGTTCTTTACTATTGTAGAAATATGCCAAATTTTTTTAAGATTATCTTACTTACAATGCACTGGGGGACCGTTGCTCTTGCCTCAACTTTTCAGCGGGAGTGGCTTCCTTCGTTTTGTCCCTAGAATCTCTCTGCTTAGAGATGCCTAATTGGAAGGAAACTTTTCTTAGTGGAACAACCTTCTCTGGTTGTGCCTTGTCCCGAGGCACTATACTTGGACGTCTACTGTTCATAGAAACAGGCTGAGTTTCAAAATCATATGCTTCATTTCCTGTACAGATCACATCAGTGACAAAATCCCCTTTAGTTGAAGACACTGTAGTATCCCCTGATTGGAGTTCGCCTTGTTCTCGATTCTTTATTAGACCTTGACTTCCACAGACACTCTTATCGTGACCAGAGTTCTCTTTTCGATTCTCATCGTCATGGACATTTTCATGTCCTGGACATGGAAATACATTGCAGTATTTTCCATTGTCTCTCCCCTTTTTCTGCCCCTCATCAGCAACCCCAGTAGTAAGGAAAGCAGACAAAGTCTTCTTGGTCCACTCGACTCTTCCCCTCGATGTACAAAGCTTAGTCACTGCTCTTTTGTATGAACAATAAGGGCAATAATAGTTTTCCGCTCTTCTAAGTTCAGTTTCAATGCTCAAGCACTTCTCATGATAGGCAATTGGGCAGCCAGGCTCAGAACAGCCTAGCAACTGGCCACCTGTACCGCATTCTAAGCAACTCTGCTTCACCAGCAAATGAATGTCCACGCTTCCTTGACCAGAAACATTTCGCGAACCTCCAGGTCGGGATCCCTCGACAGGAATCTCCGCGGCATGTTGCTCGCCGCCATCATTACAGTCACTCGCGCCATGCACATTGCTGTCTTTGCCACCAACACCCTGTGGACAACAGGAACTTTGTCGACTAAGTAATACGCCATTCATAAAATCAATCAGGTGAATAACATCCATCAGCTAAAGATAAGTTGCTGATCGAAACAATCACGAGCTTCTGAATAACAATCACGACCAGTTCGGTAGCCCCACGACAGAAACCTCCCAGTACATTGTCATGATCAATCGAAACGCGAAAAAAGGTTAGATTTTCATCTCTGCCTCGAGTTTACTCAAGCAACCCAACTAAGAAAAGCCGATTCATTCCTCATAATGGCGAGAAAAGGTTAGATTTTTATCTCTGCCTCGAGTTTGCACGAGCAACCCAACTAAGAAAAGCCGACTCATTCCTCATAACGGCGTGGATCGCCTCGAGATAGCACGGCCTTGCATCCGCTTTGGTCCTCAAGACTCATGACAGTGACAAATACAAACAGTACCCATCAAACCCACGATGCTGCCGCGCCCAGTCGTCGTCATCGCAAACCGCTATTCATCCATCCACTACATTGGCCTTCCACTTCGAAAACTCAAGACATCGCAATGGATGCCGCGCACCCAACAAAGAAGGGGCCTACAAGGAGCCGCGAAAACTAACAACCCCTGGCGGAAAAGGGAGAGGCTGTCTTCTAGATCTAGGGCACGCAGCACGAATTGCACACGAGAGAGAGACCAACAACCTGATTCGGTGAAGGAGGCGGCGACGTCCTGGAGGTACCTCTCCGACTCTCCTTCGTTCTCATTCCCTGGCGAACTCCGACCGAGCAGAAGAATCGATCAGCTTCCAGGAGGAGCGTCTCCTTCGTCTCTCTTTCGGAACACCGCAGTGCAGGGATATCATGGAAAACCAAACTAATTCACGTACGATAAATTTTGTCCAAAAGTGATTTTTGTACGAGTCGAATTGTTCATGTGTACAATGTCCGAATGATCAACTGACTAGCACTTACTTAAAGAAGAAGTCAAGGGAAAATGGGGGACCTTTTTTTTGTAACTTGGAATATTTACTGGCCAAGGGGAATATCTTGATATATCTCTGGACATGAAAATTAACTAATTACTAGGACGAGCTCGCCTTGAAGAAAATGACATTTTTTGTATAGCATATTTAAATGAAAAGATTCTCTCACATGTTATCCATTTTGTCAAAATTGAAAATCAAAAGACGCGTAAATAAACGGAAGATACGTAGGACGTGCATGATAACCATTCTGTTTTTCTGTTTTTTTTTATTTCTCTGTTCCTAAGAACAAGTTTGGAGCAGAGATCCATTTGGTAATACAATTTTATTTTTATTTTTTTTGAAAAAAAAATTAATCAAGAAATAGATTTGAAACAAAAACGAGAAATAAAATTTTCCACTTTCCTATTTTTGGAAAAGCTCTTCTCGTCACTCGCCTTCAGCTCCTGCCATTGCCCGTCGATGAATGAAAAGAGCCTAAGAGGAGAAATTTTGTATCGTTATCAAATGCATATCTCTGTTCAGAAACTCATTCGAGAAACCAGAAATCTATTCTAAAAACAAGAATGTTTATCATTCGTGCCCATGGTCGCTTAAGCAGTTTCGTAGCTAGAGTTAAGTTGTGGACTCGGTAGACATAAGTGAATATGGGCGTCAACGTTTGGGCCGGACACCGTGAAAAATTCAAAAACTAATTGAACAAAATTTCTTATGCGCGAGGATGGTACTAATCTTTCATAAATCTAGAAAAAAAACGAATTTAACCTAGAGGTTGATGCTCATATTGACTATTGAGAATTCCTCAAACATTAACAATGATCAGATGACTACAATCGAAATGCTCCCATTTAATCTCGTTCCTAGTGATTGTTTAGATAAAAGCATGAAATATGACAATCCCACCTTTTTTCCCTTGTTTCTCTTTCGTTTTCAGCACTATGCTGAACTTTCTTGCTCCTGCAATGTGGGCACTCTGAGTATCAAAACACATGAATTCTCGCTCGATATTTGAAACTTTTTTTCAGACAGAACTGATCTAATGCTTGTCTTTAGTCGCTACGTTTCTCATGTAATAATTGGTACAACCAATTCTACATATTTGACATTCTTCTCTTCTTGCATACACAAGCGTCAAAATTTGACTTCTAGCCACTAGTTCAGTGGTAAGGTCCACATTGCTCAAACAGTTTCGTCGCTAGAGTTGAGTTGTGGACTCGGTACACTATAGTACTTAACGTGTGGGCCGGACATTCTGAAAAATTCAGAACTAATTGAACATAATTTCTTATGCGTGTGAAAATTACTTGAGATCTCTCCCCAGAAGGAAGCATAAGAATAGACATGGCACTAGTATATCTTTCTAAATTGAGTGCCAAACCCTATTAATCAATGCACCCGGAAATTATTCTGTTTCCCATAAATGCTAAAACTCCATCAATGCATGAGGAAGAATTTTGGTCTCCGCTTAACCTAAATCTCTTGTATTGGTTGATCAAGTTAGCCATTCGATGCGGTAAACTCAGAACTTAACATTTGCCGTGTTAATCTAGCTAGCGTTTTAACGTGGGAAAAGCTGTTTTTCTTTTTTTTTGGGCTAATTATACATAATCTAGGAGTCCTTGTGGAAAATAGCATATCCCAGATTTTCATGTGGAAATCGGGTGATTATACGATATCTTCAGACTTCCCCTGCAAGCAGACCAAATTAAGAAGAAAGTCTATCGGTAGTTTCTGGTGGAAATTACTTTTGGTTTCACATTCAGAAAATCGGAATAAGAATATCAAAGATGCATGAGCCACAAACTATCTTTCTTCTCTGTTACATGAGTTTGGAAAGATATTATGAGATGGTGATGCTTGAATCGAATCCAATCATGAGGAAGATTAACTCTTCCTAATTGGTGTAAACATGATCTCCGAGAGAGAGAAATCAAACCCTAATCAATGAGAACAGACACTGAAGAGAAGAAGATATATCAGCAAACTCTAAACTTAATATTTTCAATTTGTTCATTCAAGCAAGTGCAGCACATCTTGCAAGCCGTGCATACGATAATAGCCAACAGAAAGTACTATTTGGGATTGAAGAGCCATTATTGCAGTTAGTGCTCTCTCTGTACTTTCGTCTGTGTAACTTTTTTACCAAGTCTGACACAGCTTGTCCGTGTGCCAACGCACCGATCACTTCGATGCCTCGGTCTTAAGAATGCAAGCAACCTCTTCCGCGTTCCTGAAGGGGGTCAACAGTTCCGTCGCAATGGCCTGGAGCGAAGAGACCTTCTCTTTGAGCCGACCATTCTCTTGGAGGATCTGGCTATTGCTCTCCAAAAGGCTAATGATCTTGTCGGCGAGCTTGCTGTTGGCGCCTCGGAGCTGGTCCGCTTGCATTTGGAGCTCTTCGATCTGCTTCTTCTTCCTCAGCCGCGACCTCCGCGCGGACGCCCGGTTCGATATCATCCTTCTCAGCTTCTTCTCACGGACGACGTTACTGACATGGTCAAAGTGATGGCGGTGATTCATGAAATCTTCGCCGGCCTCATCAAAGGCGGCGGAGTTGTCGCGGAGAGATGGGTTTGGAGAGAGCTCGCCAGTGACGTGGGGACTGGCGAAGAAACCGCCGAAGGGGATCGACGACATGGTGAAATCAGGAGGCGAGATTTTAGGGTCTGCATGGAGGGCGCTGAAGGGGAAATGCGGTGGTTTTTGCTGGGGAGGGAAATGGAGGGGAGTATGAGCAGTGTTTGGCTGAGCGAGGCTGGAGTTTTTCACCCCACTTAACTGAGTTAGCTCCGTCTCCATGCTCAGATCGAGAGAAAGAGAGGGAACGAGAGGAGGGGAGCATAGGGAGGGCAAGAGCTTTTTTTATAGGACTAATGAACTAAGAAGAAGATGTCCAGGTCTTTGAATCAAGCGTTAGGTTGGAGCTTTCATGTCCACAGTCCAAAATGTGTAATGCACACCAAACCAAACTATGCTTAATGCATCAATTGCCCATCAGTTAATTCACTACAATTTCAGGGTGCGGGGCTACCTTCATTTATGTTTCTTTGACAAAAGTGGAAAACACAATCTGATGAGATCAAAGCCAGATGTAGTTTGGCAATGAAAATGACGAGGCGAGTAATTAATAGTTAGAGGACCCCTCTCCATAATCGCGATTAGTTCTACTTAACTTACAAGTTTTACAAGCAACCAAACTCGATATGTCGCGTTGACTAAAAGTTGTAACGATAATGTTGATGAGATCAACGCCAGACGTAACTTAGTAATGAAAATAACTAGACAAGTAATTAATAGGCTAGATTACCAACTCCATAATCGCGATTAGCTCTACTTATCTCACAAATTTTACAAGCCACGGAATTCAAAGCTTCGAGAAAAAAAGAGGCTGCCATTTCATAGTCCGTCCATACGCTTTTACGCAATTGAAAAAGCAGGCCTCGCAAAATGCGGTGAAAAGAGACCCGGGATTATTACCCATCCCAATTTGGCAAATAGGAAGATGCTCGACAACGACCAATGGCCAAGAATAGACTTCCACAAAGAAGTAGAGGTGATGTAATTCGAAGGACCAAATGACCCGTATTAATTAGGGTCGATATTTCGATACCGAAAACACCACATGTTGGCAAAGAGTTGCATAGTGATTTTTAAGTGTTTACCCGGAAATTTTAGTAAGCAGATCTTATCGGTCGAGCACTTAAAAAGAGTTTCCAGCGCTGGCGATGCGATGGTAAGTTGCATTTCGGCTGGATGGATGGTCGGTGGTGCAAAGCTTGCACGCAACCGGCCGGGACTCCGGAATCGGCACGAAATAGAAATTTGTCGACATTGAACAAATTCTAAGACTCTGCGTGCCATGGAGTTTAACCCAAGATCATAACCAAACCAGAGAGAATTAGCCCATTTAAGGCACGACCAAAAGAACACCAGCCTGCATCCCAACTTTTCGCCCATAAAACAACTAAGCAATAGCTACGTTCGTAGTTTAGAGTCGAGCCATGCCGCGTCATATCTTAGAAGGAATTTCCTGAGCAAAAACGCGAGCTCTTCTTGAAAGGGAAAATCGAAAGTTTGCAGGTCACCCCCGTTTTTCCATTCAGACCCCTAAACCCCACACGAAGGGACAGAGTTACCCAATTTCCGCAGTAGATCCGTCCCCACCTCTCTGATCTCCATCTGCAGCGGCCCGGCCTTGCTTCTTGGGATCGTGACGGTGGCATTGTTAACGCTTTCTTTCGACGGGAACAACCGCGATATCGGGCCAGCCAGCGATGCCCAAACGGCCAGGCACGGAGACGGAAGTGGAGGCGGCCGCCCCGTGGTGGGGATAGTTGTGATCGTGGCCGGTGATGAAAACCCCACTCACCTGGAAAAGCCTGCACCGTCTCGTCAGCCGGTCGGTGAGCACTTGCGATGCCGATCGGCGACTTTGGCCAGTTTCTAGTTCCGGCTTCCTGGGGGACAACATAATTTGTATGTCAATTCAGTTTTCCGGCCAAATGCTGGCCAAATTCGTTCGTTGTGTGCCCAAAAAAAAATTGATGGAAACAGAAATTGTTAAAGTTAAGGACATAACCAAATTGTCGGACGAGAGTAGATGAACCGAAACGAATTCGTAACTTAATTGGAGAAAAATTAATAAATCATTAAAGTTGGTAATTTCTAACAAAAAGATAGTTAAATTTAAGGCATTATTAAGACAAGTCAAAGCTTTGTGAACAATAAGAAAAGCTGGCGACTTAAGAAAAGCCAAATAAAGTCTGTAAGTTAATCAAACAGGAGGAGTTGTAACGTAATTTATTGGAAAAAAAAATTGGTTACTCACGCTAAATATAGGCTGTTGATATAGAAAGGAGTTAGTCTTAAGAGATTGCTAACAAAGCAAATAAAATTTGATAATTCCGTAGAAAAGTTCGAAAAATTAAAAATAATTAGAACGTTAATGAGTAGTTCAAATGAAAATTCGTAAGTCACTTCGCTTTAGGTTGGCAGTTTCGTATAAAAATTAGTAAAATCAAAGCCTCGATTATTTCCGCAAATAAAAGTTGGCAAGTTAGTACAGAAATTGGTAAAGAACAAAAAAGTTAATGATTTCATAAAAGTTTCGGTAAGTCACTGATGACGGGAGAAGGACATTATAAAAGTAAAAAATTATCGTATGGCGTTCATTTTAATACCAAAAGTTTTCGCCAAATCACTTAAGTGTCAAATCGGAGAAAAACGATCACTTAAGTGATCAATAGCGAGAAATTCCAGCCAAAATTAGTACGTGACTTTTATAATTAAAAAAAAAAAGTGAAGCGACATGTTTTTTAAAGCACGGTCTACACGAACGTAAAAAACGACATCGTTTTTCTTCACGAGCGCCGAGACGACGGCACAGCAAGAGTTGGCAAACTCTGGAGTGAGGGGGGGGGAGGTCGTCTTCTGTACCAAGAAAACCGCCGTCGAATGTCGCTCCGGCGGTGGGCTCGCCACCGCTAGTGTGGTGCTTCCAATGGATTATCCCAAGGTGGAGAAAGCCCGAAATTTCCAGAGGGGAGGTGCTTGAATTGATGTAGAGCCCCGACGGAGCGGGGACCAAAAAAAAAAAAATGCATGAGGCGGTGATGCTGGATAACATGAGCTCGGCTGACCAAGAAGAAAAATCGTGGTTGAAGGAGAAGGACAGGATTAGGGTCCCCATCGTCTCCGACGAGGACGGCCGGAAGCCACTTGAGCTCGCCGTCGCGCCGCCGGTCGTTGTTAGCCCGCGCCATGCGTAGGTCAGGACGCGCCGGGTCGCCCCCACGGCAACCGCCGCTGCCAAGAGGGCCGTCAAGAAGCTGCTCCCCAACGGAGATCTGTACATCGGGAGATTCTCGAGTACTTTTGGGGGGCAAACCGAAACAAATGCTCGAATTGACTGGTTAGGGTTTTCAAATTTGGGTTTCCTTTCAATTTGGAGATTTAAGGTTATTATTCAGGGAAACCCGCCAAACGAACGTTTTTATTATTATTGACCTACCGATTGGACCTCCGGCGACCCACATCGAATTTCCGGACAATCAGTGCAAGGTTGACACTTAAAAAATGATCACTTAAATGATAAAAAAAAACTTTCAGTATCAAAAGCGAGTGTTATATATAACTGTTGACACTTATAGTGTCCTTCTCCTCACAAACAACCGTCATTCTTCTACTAACGGATACCTAACACATACTAACACTAGTTCGAATTTTCTGACATGGAAAAAAGATTAGTATTTTCAGACATGGGACACAAATCTATGAAGTTCTTCCTTGCATGCTTCGAAAGTTTAAACTGTTGCGCAATGCAATGAGTTTAGGACTTTTTTGGACAATTTTCTCTATGGCAACATAATGCCAAGTACCATGCCACATGCTGCTAAAGATAAGTGTAACGTGGGCAATAAATGATCGATCATTCTCGCAGCTCCGGCTTTTGAATATATATAATCAATAGGCACTTTCTTTTAAATAGAAGCTTACTAATGATATCATCACCGATCCTTATTCCGTCTCTATATGCTTTGAACAGGCTTGAGATGTTGATATCATGTGAGGCCGCTCCACGTTGCCGAGCTGGGGCAGCAGTGCCGTGTGTTTCTGTAGCGAATCTCATGCCGTCCCGCCCCCGCTACACCAAGCGAGGCTGCTGTGTACTTCTGGCGGAACCGCAAGATCGGTCGGAGCTTACGCTCTAGAGAGAACTCAGATAATCTTTTATCATGGTCAAGATTGGATTTGCGAACGAAGTGCCCTCTAGCCCCTCATATAATATTCCGTCCATCCGGGCCTGAACGCCCTCAGCAAACGTCAATTCTCGAAGCAATTCCTTCATCACGGTGTCGACCCCGACAAGAGAGCTTCCTACCCCACTCAATATTTCGGGGAGCGAAGGAGATGGCCTCGACAGCTCGACAAGTGTGACCTGCACCCGAGATAAATGATCAAACTTAGCAGCTACTCTGTTACATAACAAGTTTCTGTTTGTTCTTTAGATTTCTGTAAATATCGGAGATGCTTGAAACAAATATTCTCGAGATCAACAGAAAATCTATTCAAAGCTCAAGGAAAATTATAATGATGATCGGCTGACCTTATTAGTTTGTGGTATATTGGCCTTCTCTTTCGCAATTGCAATAGCCCGAGAAAATCCGCCGATTGCATCAACCAAACCTCGCGAAGCAGCATCATTGCCTGTCCATACTCTCCCTTGGGCAACCTCCTCCATCTTATCAACCTGTGGGGAAATATAACAATCACAATTCCATTAAGTAGCAGGTGTATATCAGGCGGGTTCTATAGATGAACCCCAGATGTTGCTTCCATACCGGCATTGATCGCGAGAAAGCCGCCTTATCGCGAAACATTTTGTATGCATTATCTGCCATCTTGGCAAATAGCTCTGCCTCATCTGGCCTGCAATCATTTAGAACAAACCAGAAAAAGTGCAGGACAAATGGTTACATTGGAACATGCCATCACATAAAATCCAAATGTGAAGACGGTACTCAAAAGTCCCAGTACAGTTATCAAGATATCTTCCTTAATTTACACTTCAAAGTACCGTGCGACAACGCCTCTCACCTAAAAGGTCGTTGCTCAGCTGCAAGGAGCTCAGCATATTTTCCCCTAGAGATGATCTCCTTATTGAAGCCTATTTTTTCGTACAGGTTCCCCAGGTTAAGCTTCCCTGAAAGGAGAAAAATGGCACACTCAACCACTTTGGAAACTCCGTGAAACTATGAAAAACCAAAGGAAAAGCAGTAGCATGGCAACAACTATTGCAAGGTATGAGACTACAAAGAGATGCTAGGTTCACCTGAAACAACTCCAATAGAGCCAGTTAAGGTAAGACTTTCTGCAACAATGGTCGGTGTTCCCATTGCCATGTAATATCCTCCACTGGCTGCCACATCAACCATTGATGCAATAACAGGCTTTGATTCAGCCAGTAGCCTAATCTCCCTCCACATTCTGCTCATCATAAGCATCATGAAACACCCCCTTAAGCTACGAATAGAGAAAAAGCAGAAGGAAAGAGTAATACGTTTCAATATGACAGTTAAAGATGAGATTTTCCACCGCATGGAAATGACAGGCAAATCACTTAGGGCACGAGACTTTACTAACGCCAAATGCATCTTTTGAGCTATCCCACCAGCTTCAAATTTCAACTCCATAAGTGGAGTAACTAGAGAGAGATGAGTAGTTTCTTAATCTTATGGTGCAATGTCAACCATGTCAAAAGCGCACGACTTTGCACTGACATTACTCTGATTCCAGATAGAGAAGAAGAGCTTTTACATGCCACAGACTATGGAACTTCCTTAGCAAAAAAAATATTTTGAAGTAGCTAAATAAAAGGGATGAGTGGAGAAGCTAGAGTTTGTTTTGACTGGTAGTCATTGAGAACTTGAGATTTTTAAAAAGGCCCCAATTAGGTCCTAAACTCACCGCTCATGGACTCAAGGCGTTGGATATCATACAACCCAGATGACCAAAGTATTCCACGTTGGTGCCACGTTAAAATTTTGGCACTAGAAATGAATCGAAAACAAGCTCAAGATCAAATTAGGGCATTTATAAGATCTTAAGTCCTCAATTGATCAAAAAGAAAAACGAAGTACTTAATTAACCAGGGGCCAGAACTTTTTAGTCTTGTTCTACACTATCCCCCTATTAAACTATAAACACCACAGTGAAAGCTAGATATTATTATCACGATTAATTACAATTACATCCATAGAAAACTAAGACGTTCATATAGCTTGATTTCTCGCTAATATACGCTTTTATGTTTTAAAAGTATCAAGAGCAGCTCACCAGAAAAGACAGTTGAACAATGGTCAGGTGATATATAGCAGCACTTACAAGTCTGAGGCTAGAGCATCGCCACCAGGGCTGTCAATTCGGATTATAGCAGCTTTAAATTTTTTTGACTCTACAGAAAGGAAAGATATAATGTTTAAAGACAGATGCGATGAAAAAGAAGGTGCAATAAATGATAATTCTCGATGTGCCATAAACGAAAAGGAAATAATAACAATATGGGAACACTTTGAGATGAGCTATCAGCCTATGCTTTAGAGTGAGAGCTTTCGAATTGGCTTTTCATCTAAAAGATTGACCATCTTACTTTCTAGATGCATGTGGACTAACGAAGGGAACAGTGTAGTCCGCCCCTAAATTTGCTTGCTTCCACCTCTACTTACTCAAAGTTTACTAGAATTATGAAGCAGGAAAAAAAAAAAGCCAAAATTATATAATCAGCTGATTCATGAAGGCATTTCAAAAGATTCTTTCTGCCGGAGGTTGTAGATTAATAAAACATTTCAACAGTTGAATTAGAGTTTGATCTAATACTTGATGGTTCAAGGGATGCTAAAAATTTAATTATACATCATATTTGCACTTAAGCATCAGGACAGATTTGCTCACTAGCAGGAGATGGCAATACTACAGATTCCGCATAAAAGAAATACAGGGACTACACTAGACATTCACATCTTCTTCATAAGTTGCTCCAGCTTACTATTAAAACACCGCTTCATAACTAGGCAAACAGAATGCCACTTCATAACCATATCTATGGAAGTTGACAACCACAGAGCTTTGGCATTACTACACCAAAGAAACAAATGCCACCCAGTATTCTTATAACTGTTTTCTGAGCTCGCAAAGAAATCTCACCTCTCACAACCCGAATTTTTTCAATGATTTGCTCTGCTATCACACCGGAAGAACTGGGAAGGCTCGTTGGACTTTTCACGCGACTTATAGCACCAGAGGCTCGTATTACAGCTATTAAGTCCTTACCACCAGATAAACCAATGGTCCATTTGCGAACTCTTGAGTACCTCCTGTAGTACCACAAGAAAAGGACCATTAACATGAGATGGTAAAATTTAATTTCCGAAACTGTTATTTTTTTGTTCCCAGATCGGCAGAGGGTAGAACACTTGTTTCTGAAACTTTACATTCCCTTTAAAACCGTACTTGCTCATATGCTAGAAAACTTCAGATCACATGTGACCAGTAACAAGGGGAAAATGACTATACAAACTGAACAGAGACTTCCTTGGACCAACTGTGGACTACCTATAATCAACCAACGGAAGATTCTTATCCATCTGCACCCCAAGTTTTCCTTTCAGCATTGTTATCACCTGCAATGTGTCTACACATTAGTGAAAAATAAGTATTAGTGCAAAAATAATCTAAGATGAGACAGGAATTCTACCTAGTAAAGGATAACATAAGAATATGAGCAGGCATGGACAATGAAGACAAACAATAGGACACCGAGGAGCTCCCTACTAGTAAGCTCCAGCATGTTGCTTTTGATCACATACAACTATTTTACGGAAGCAAGTAAGAAGAATAAAATTTCCTAAAAGAAATTTTTACACCTTTGCTTTTGATAACAAGAGGCATCTCTGACTGCCGCGAATAATAATAGAAACTCATATTCACAGATGCAAGCATGGAATTTCTGACCACCCACGTATATATGTATATTAGTATGACAAAGTCATTAACAGTATATGCCTTGGCAGGTTTTACTAAATGCTTTTTTCTGAGCATCCCACCAGAATAAGAGTAGAGTTAAGCACCTCATCATCATAGCGCGTGTCAGTTATGAAGCCCTCTTTTTTTAGCCGTTCTACATGAAAAACTCCTTCATTTATGAAGTTCTCAATATCTTCTCTTTTCTTCCCTGTTTGAAACAGAAGAGCCTTAGAAATATTTCGCAAGTACAAATTGGAAGATCAAGCCCATGGGATGTTAAAGCTACGACACCTTTTGTTGAAGAAACTTCATCTATCCAACTGCCATATATGTTATCCAGTATGGTCGTCAACATCTCACAATTTTCTTCAGACATGGATTTTCGCATGAGTTGATCCCCAGCACTTTTATATTTACCAATCCTTTCAACTTGTGGTTCAATTCCCACTTTATCAAATAAACCTGAGAGAGAGAGAGAGAGAATAAGCTTCCAGAAGATAGATGATCCATGCCACTTGCCGACATCTGAGGGTTTAAAGAAAGACTCCGGCAAAGTTACTTTTAAGTTCCTATCCAATTTTTTTCTGCCGGCATGCTTAAGCTATGCATCAAAGCTGCAAGTCATCCACTGATTACAATCATATAAACGAGAAAATGTGCATGCCACATGCTTTTGATGTATGCTTGTCTTCTCAAGACCCCAAGACAAACCAACCAAAAGACAGAATTGACAAAAGGATTTTGGTAAGAACTTCAAACCTCTAGGGAGATGCTGCAAATGGTTCACATATAACCTCATCCCCCTCCACACTCCCCCCGACCTCATCAAAAGAAGAGAAAGAATAACAACTACAATAACAAGTGTCAAGGAACCTGCAGAATTCTGAGCATGTCATGACCCTCCCCTTTCAAAAAAAGCAACGAAAAAAGTTCTGTCAACTGGAGGAAAAGAAAAGTACTGGAATCCTAATAGCATTGAAGCATACAAGTCTGAGAAATAAGCATCCAAGCTACAATTGTCAGTCAGCTGTCAGATAAAGCACATTAAGGTTTAAAGGTCTTGGAAAATCAATTTACCTCTTACAAAGGAAGCTTGAATTGTCAGGCCATACAAAGAAAAATAAGCACTTGGAGGGGCATACAACTCTTCACAGACACAAGCAAGGTAATACTCTTTTTCTCGACATGTAGGGACGTACCCCACAATGAACTTACCTATAAAATCATAATGAAGCTATATCATAAACAAAGTAAAGAACAACAGTTAGTATATGAACAATGGCAGGATAAATCTTAAAGGCAAAAGCCAAATGGGCAATTAAAGTGGCGGTATGCTTCAGTTTAAAGGAACCTACTATCGCATCATATTTGGTGAAAGTAAATTCTGACTGCAGGAATCTTGAATCAGATTTATTTGATTTGGGACTACTGACACCACAAGGGATAACATATGTGCACACTTATCCCCAAGCGCATATGTACTAGAGTTAGGCAGTAAGACTGACTGTTACACCACAAACATGTTAACTAGAGAAGAAAAGCTGAAGAAGAGCGCTTTTGAGCTGTGTTAGGTTTGATAAAACTTTCCAGAAAATTCAGTATATCATAAGCAAGCCATATTCCAGAGAAGAAGATGATGGAGTACGATAGTATATTGATCAAGCGAAAGGGCCATGGCCTCATCAATAGTGAATAACCCAGTCTTGTTATCCCAAAGACTCCCTCATTTTCAAAGTGCAACAACAGATTAAAGTAAACTCATGCCATATAAGTAACTCACCAGTAGGAAACTCACACCATTAAGTAACTCTTCATAAGCTCATCAAAAAGTTTCACGGAGAAATACACCAGAGTAAACCATGGTGGCTTAATCAAAGTTAAGGCATTTTGATTTACTGAGTTTAAGGTGAAAACACCAAGATCACATAGTAACCAGCTTATTTAATCTGGCATATCGCGTGCATGCATGTACCATATTCATCTGTCCTCAAGCATAAGGGTTCTAGCAACAGCGAGCCACTTTATAGTATGTATATGTCTACCCAAATTCAAGAAGTAAGCACATTCTTTACCTGATTTCTTGAAATTCAGGATATGTCTCCGAATTTCTTCGACTTTACCCCATCCACAGTTCAATGAGTCAATATGGAGGTAAATACCAGAGATACGAGGATCGTATGCT
Source organism: Syzygium aromaticum (assembly GCA_024500025.1). Classification (NCBI taxonomy): domain Eukaryota; kingdom Viridiplantae; phylum Streptophyta; class Magnoliopsida; order Myrtales; family Myrtaceae; genus Syzygium; species Syzygium aromaticum. The sequence continues at coordinate 28,548,045 of CM044895.1, read as the reverse complement.
GCTTTTATAAAATTCTCGCAAATCTGAGGAAGGGAGAGTCCTGAAGAGAAACGGCTCTTTAGCTGATCAGATATCTGAACAATAAGGAAAACATGAGAAGTTTCGACTCCAATGAGAGGTATACAAGATGAGTCAGATAATGGATTCATATAACATGATCTTAAGCAAGTTTGCGGCGATAACAATATGCATTTTTCACTTTGTCAAAATCTTACGGGCAGGGCCGCAGGTAACAAATGCACAGGCTTTTTTACTGCAGTCATATATCATTGTAAAATTGAATTAACTACCCTCTCGCGAGACAAATAAGGAACACGACATTAATATAAGCAAAGAGTTTTTGTTCACACACTCAGTAGCATACTCTCGAGCAATAGACATTACATTGAAAAACATAAGAGTAAAATTAAAGCCTATCCAAATTTTTAGCTTGTGCAATTGGAAGAACCACCTCATTATCGGAAAACCACTTCTCCACTGGTTCTCTATCATGCATCTTGTAAGTGGGCAGATTTTTTAACATGTCTCACTCCTCTTCTTGTATCTATAAGTAGTTGTCGCATCTGAACATGAAACTACCGTATTGAGAGGACCGAAAAAGAAAAAGAGTTTTAGACGCCGTTCCAAAGATAATGTAGCATTGCAAATCGTTTTCATGAATCATGAGTTTTAATGTGTAATTTATATGTATTATGGGGTATTTCAGTAATTATGTTTCGATCTGTACCCTATCGTAATTAGTCACATATCATACGACCCTAATTGGGGTTGAGCCAACATTAACAATGTGTGTCGATATTTTCTATCTGACTGTATACATCAACAGAGAGTAAAACCCAAAACTCAAAAGTGACATCTGGTTTACCGTAAAGCCTACCTCTAACATGGCAAACACCCAGTTTTTTCTTGTCTCTTTTCAGCGACGATGAAGCTACACCTAAGTATCCCGCTACCCAATATGTATATGCCAAACCCCGCATGTACGGCAAGATCTTATGTAATTTTTATGTGCTGACAGGCGTTAAGTACTCAAACCCAAACGTATGATAGAGAGATGAAGAACTGTTCTCAAACACACCAAAAGTATCGTTCGTCAAGCGACCGAACCTGGCCGCGCAATTTCATGGTCAAGACACTGCCCTTCTTCACGCGCTCCCAGGGGAAAGCAACGAGCATTTTGAGCTTGACCCCGAATTTCTTCCACGCCCCGAACTCCTCGAACTCGAACTCCCCGCTGGGGTAGTCCCCGCCTTTCTTGGCGCGCGATTCCTGTTCCTTCTGGGTTTCTTGCTCCTGTTCCGGTTTCTGGGTCTCGGTCGCCGGCGCGGAATCATCGAACGCTCGGACGGAGAAGCTCCTGCGATGGGCGGCGGGGGGAACGAAACCCGAAGGACGGGTAAAAGAAAGATTGGCCCTCGACAGCGAAGGAGGGGTGCGGGGGAGAGGGACGGATTTCGCGTGGAGAGAGGAGAGAAGAGGAAGACATGGGGCGCGCGTCTTGGATAGGAGGAGGATTGTTGCAGACAAGCTCCTGCGGTGGGCTTGGACTGTGGAGGTTGTCTGCGGCGTGTGAAGAAGCTTCGACATCTCTCTCTGCCTCTCTGCGTATCCTGTGTGTTCTGTTTTCGGTCGGCGAAGTCTCTTAGGATGGCGGAGGGAAAACCAGGAAGCAAGGAAGAGGAAGCCGGGAGCGACAAGGTGGACTTTGCGCCACGTCATCCTCAAAGGTCGCTGACGTGTCATATCCGCATGCTCACGTGCGAGCACGGCGTAAGGTAAAAGAATATCGGGTGCATATGTATTGATCGTAAGATTGGGAGGACTCGCGAGCTTCTAATGTGTCAGTAACAGATGAAATGACCTCTTCTAAATTTACTCTCTTTCATCCACTTTCCTTTGCTTGCAAATTGTTCCTGTGAAACGATTTTGTCCAATTATCTTTCCATGTGGACACAGTGATCCAAGAGCAGCATCCATGCAAACTGACATAAACACTGTCGAAACTTCTTCCTCATTTGGGAAACTAATACGTGTATTTGACAATGTCTGTCCAGACACAGAAAAAAGAGACGGAAGAAGAGGAGACGAGCGATCATATTGCACTGGAGGAAGAGTAATCTATACAACTGGATGTTGCTTCGCTATACAGTTCTACCATAAAAATAGTCTACAAGAAACTCAATCGGAGCAAAGACACGCCTCAATGCCAGATCCATCTCAAGAAGAGAAGGCATCTGGAAATCAGAAGGCATCGGAGTCATCCCCCAGAGTGGAGAGTGAGAATGGCGCGACGGCCACATTGAACATCAGTGACTTTACCGTGTCGACGTGTTTCATCTCAAAGTCACCTTCCTGCAGAACGGAAAAGGAAAAAGCAGATGAGGTACAAACGTTTGTGCCTCAGCCTGACAAATGTATACCACTCTACACAAACGTTCGCAAACCACAACATAGATTTGGAGATAACAGTGGCCCCAACCACCTTACATGTTAAACTGTGGATTCTTGTATATAAACGTCATTTCCACCAGTAAACATCTTGGTCGAATGCTTACTTCTGGACCATTTTTCTTCGTCCAACTTCACTCAAAATATTTACATGGTACAACTGCAAATTGTTTGACAAACGAAGAAAATACCCAAGCACGCATGCATGTATGTATATGCTTCAATTCCAATCAGAACGTAAGCTTAATTGTTCTAAGTGAGAAAGTCTTACCATTCTTCCACTGGGCGTGCAGAGTGGGCATGCAGATGAGTACTCAAAACTAGTCCTGGGAAGCATAACGGGTTGTTCGCCTATAACTCCAATTCCCCTGAGATAAAAGGACACAATAAGTCCGACACATACTTTCTCGATCAAGAAAAATTATGCAAATGATTCAATAGTGCATGGTGCAAAAGTCCTTGTTGCAAGAAATTAAAATAACAACTCACAGTCTCACATTTCCTGCCTCAATAACGTGAAGAACAAAATACTACAAGCATATATATATGTATAGAGAGAGAGAGAGAGAGAGAGAGATCACCATAAGTTATCGACTTTGCCATTGGCATCAGTTATGATCCAGTGTCTTCTAAGAAGTTGAACTGGTCGATCTGAATTATTGGTAATTCTGATCCTATACGCAAAAAAGTACTGCCCTTTGGAAGGCTGACTCCGCCCCTCAATGTACACACTCCTGACTTGAACCCTGATACCCTGAAATAATAAGGAATTTGCTTTAGATCAACGAACCATCGGGCATGGAAAAAACGAACAGGACAATGCTGGCAATGAAGAACAACAGGCTGCAAAAACTCTTCCTAATGAGAACTCCCGCAACTTCGATGGCTAACATTCTGAGGATCTCGAACAGAACATTTCAGTAATTTCTACAAACCGGTTGCCAAAAGGGCTGTATATGATACTGACTGATGACTCCTACAAGCGTTTCTAAGTGCTCATCATGTAACTGTAGGTAATTGCCAATTTCCAAAAGATGTCCCAGAAAATTTAAATTACAAGAGCCAAACCATTCATACATCATATTAAATATGGCTGACCAGCACACTAATGGAGTTTTAGATTAAACTAGCATACAAAATAGATTCATGACTCCTTACCCAAAAAAAAAAAAAAGATTCATGAACCAGACTAGAATCATCGATCAATTCATAGTAACATTTGACTCTGTAAAAGCCTATCTAATTGTAGCAGCAAAAACATATAAACTGCATACCAAGGTTGTTGCATCGCTTGCACATTTCAAGAGTGAATGGGGTGCAATTTCTTTCAGCTCATTGCGATATTTAGCCGCATCCTGAAAGAAAAGACATATCAGACGGTTAAGAGAGATAATTGGCACAAGTCCAACATCATTGCCAAAATCTGTATACAATCATCATCAACAATGGTCATCAACAAAGTCAGCTTGATCCTCTCGCAGAGATAGAAAATAAGTGTTGGACAGTCCTTTGACAAAAACTAACAAAATAATGCCCCAATCTGTACATATACACTTACGTATGTATTGAGTTCTACATCTGAAGAAAAGCAGCTGGAGTTTAGGGATTTCAACTGGGGTTGTCACTAACGAATGGCCATGTCATGTAGGATCATGATGGAATTTGCACGAAGCAGTAACAATGGTCATATCAAAACTTTTTTTTTTTTTTTTTGGTAAGGAAAACTTTAATAAATCTTGCATCAGATGTTTGACCCTCTAAGCATTTTCACGTCTTGCAGATCATGTTTGCTTCGTATACATAACAAGGATGAATGTGTAAACTACTATAACATACGAATGCATCCGACTCCGTCAAAAAGAAAAGAATAGGAAAAAGGGAAGAGAAGAGTCAAGTATAAAGGGCACAGCATTCGAACTCTGGACCTCAAAATACATTAGAGATGGGCAACTAAATGAGGTAAACATGGAGATTTGGGCATTTAATGCCCAAGCATAGCACAAGAGTAGTGAGGCTAACCATGACGGAAACAAACATACTAAACCTCCCGAGGTAAAGTTATGGCTAACTTAACATGCGACAATTACCACTAGCGGCTGACCCAAAAGGGGTCAAGGCACTAGAAAGAAATCGAAGTGAAATTTCCAATTAGAGGCAGGAGACCACGGTAAAGATCAACACGGGGTCGTTCGTCGTCGCGTAGATTGTTTTAGACAGAAGGAATTGAAAATTCACATAGTGCATACTGAAGCCTGATCCGGTGACATAGAATGCAGCAGCAAAAATGAAGATAAAGATTAAGCTCGGGAGATAGAATTTCAAGTACCTCAAACCTCTCATCAGTGACTGCGTCCTTCATTAACCTTCGCAGGCGTAGAACCGGCTCCTCCTCCTCAAACAACTTCAATGAATCACGAATTCGAGCAGCTTCCTTATAATCCTAAAGCACATAAACCATAATTTATCTATCTGCCAATACTTACCACCGTATCCAAATATAATCATATCCTCCTTTGAGATACGAAGCACACAGCCATCCGAAAACAGACCGACATCATTAAAATCCCCGTGGCTACGAATTCAGATTAGCCATCACAAGCTACGAACGAATATCCATTCTTTCATGCGCAAATTCACCGACTCGTATGAACGAGCAAATGGTGCGACGGCGCAAATGCAAATGTATCTCCACCGTCCCCTCCCCGAAACAGGGCTCCGGACCGTACAAATTCATACACCCAGCAAGCCAACGGACGGACCAGAGAGGAGGATTCGAACCATCACCTCGGACTTGGCGGCGACCTCCATTTGCTGCTTCAGCAGCGCGTAAGTCTGACTCCGCGTCAGGAACGAGCTGGCGCTGGAGCTCTTGCCCTCCCCGCCCCCTCCTCCCCCGCCGCCGCCGCCGCTCCCCTCCGAGGAAGAAGCAGCGGCGACGATCCCGCCATTCCTCGGGAACTCCCGGCAGCTCAGCCGCTCCCTCCTCGGGCTCGCCCCGGGCGGCGGGAAGCACCTCCGCCGCGCCGCCGCCGCGCTGGCGTCGCTGCCGAAAGCCTTCAGGCTCAGCGAATGCATCCCTCGCTCGCCTCGGTCCGCTCTAGCTCCGGCGTCACCGAGACGACGGCGGCTGCTTTGATGTCCGCCACAGCATTCGGGGATTATCCCCCCAGAAGTCCGAAATTACCGTAAAGCCCTTGCGTGATGCCGGGGGAACGCGGGCCCCGGGGTTTGGTGGCCGGGGGTACTTTGGGGATTTAGAGAATTAATGGGGGGGAAATTCTTGGCGCTGTCCGTGGTCTGCACTTTTTGCGCGCCGCGTGCGAGGCACGGGCGATTCCGGCTTCTTCTTATGGAAGAGGAACGCGCCACGTGTCGCCGCTCTGTTCGAGGATGACGTGGCTTGACTTGACCCTTTTTTTGTGGCGTCCATTAAATAGCTAATTGAAATAATGCACAGGCCGGCCGCTGCCCAAATCACCGTCCCGTTCAGAAACAGCGAACGAGATATAGTTGGGAGGAACGTGTAGAGATTAATTCCGCTCATGCTCTCGTCCGCCGCGGCTTCATACATTAGCCACGAAAGAACGTTTGCCATCAATTTGCAAATATAAGGAGAGAGTAGGTCTCCATGTCCAAGTCCTTGTGAAGGCCGAAGATATTGCGAGGGTACTTGGTTTAGCTTTGAAAAGGGGTTTTGAGCCTCGAAAGTCCTTTCTAAAAATGTTGGGGTGTTTGGATTCAGTATTTGACATCGCATTTGGCCAATGCTAGCATTCCAAATGTTGAAAGCCTAAAGCTAGTCCGAACCAGCCTTGGGCTTTCAGCCTTGACCAAATGTTACTAATAGTAGGGCGGTACTGTTCATCTTCTTTGGCAAGGGAAGGCGATCGGCACCTAGATCACGTCGGCGAGAGCCCGGCTAGGCCGCACGACCCAGGCAACAGCCACCGGAAGTCACGCGACCGCCCAGACGCCGCCGACTTAGGTCGCAAGATCTCAGGTGACAATCGCCGCCTGGGTCGCACGCCCGCCTAAGGTTGCACGACCCAGGGGGCCACCGACTTGGGTCGCGCCACCTCAGGCAACGCACCCAAGCGATGGCCGCCTGAGGTCGCGCAACCTAGGTGGCCGTCGCCTAGGTCGTGTGACCCCTGCCAAAGGTCGCTTGGTCTTGGGTGACCGCCAGCGGCAGCAGATCTGACTTACCAGGGGTCGCCCAACCTTATGGGTAGGTTAGTTTTTTTTTTTAATAAATAAGATAATTCTCAAAGTCCATTTGCAAAAAAAATTCACCAAACACTATATTTTGATCAAAGTAGCTTTACAGAATATTTTTACCAAATACTATTTACATTTCCCCAATGTGCTTTTTACCTAGAGCTATTTGTATTCCTTCAAGTAGAATTTTCAAAGTTAAACCAAATAGGCACTGCGTTGGTTCCGTTTGCTTTCACATCCAATGAAATGGTATGCGCGCGCATTGCGTGATCGAAGAAGACCCGTCGCCTGCATAAACCCATTTTTAACAAACACTTCCTCGAGAAATCCCACTCGACTCTATCGTATCGTGAGCCTTTTTGCATATACAGTTTCAAGACAGCCTGGAACTTCTTTTTCTTGCTCTTCTTATTCACGGCTGGTGCAAAACCTCCTGAACGAACTGAATGTTGTCTTGCATTTGCTTGCCGCTCGCAGAGACACTTTGTTCGGTAGCAATTATCTCGGGGAGCCAACGTTTCGACATGCTAGCCATCAACTTTCAAATAGTGTTATAGCTAAAATTACAAAGGCGAACGGATCTAAACCGGCTTTTGCTTTCTCGGTTTTGCACTTTTGGGACGAGTGGAATATGTGTCTTGTTAATCAGGAGTGCCAAAAGTACAACTAAATCTTAAAATTTATCATGAAAGATCAATAGAGTCCTAAAATTCTTAAAGAATATAACTAACGAAATGAGTTAATTGAACGAATCCGATGGATCGAACAAGACGCGAGCAAAAATTCTGAATGAGTGGGCCCACACCATCTTTGCGCTTGGCCTAAAAAATGAGGATTGCTTTGTTACGCAAGCGCCGGATGTCATTTGGCCCTTAACCCAAGAGAAAAAAGAAAACACCGGATGTTATGAAAGCCTTCTCGACAACGGTTGCCTCACGCGTGGCGCTCCAGGTGGCCGTGCCACGTGTCCGTAACCACCTAAACGCCGCGAAGGCGAACGCCATCGGTTCCCAAAATCGTAACCCGGAGTTTTGACGTGCGCAGGGCTCGGTTCGAGCGGCGTGTCCCACCCCCGGACGCCGCGGATCTAGGCCCGGCCCGGCCCGACCCGACCCGAGAAAAGAGGGAATGGAAGAATTGGCGGGAAATGGTGGTGGGGCGGTCCTGTCCGTGAATTGCGGTGGCGGGGACTTGCTTAAAGCTGTCGGGTGGTGTGGGGCGGGCGTGGGGCCCAACCGGAAGACCCCTCGGTCGGTCGGTCGGTCAGCAGCGGTGGGGATCATCGCCTGCGGACGGTCCCACGCGCCCCGCCGCGTCCATCGCCCCGTTGACGTTGACCCCCCGCCCCAACCTCCACTTGCCACTTCCTCCCACCTCGCGCGCGCATCATTTTACCTTGACGCCACGCCTGCCATTTACGAACGCCTCGTGTCACGAGGGGCTTTGACGAATCGCGCTTCCTCGGCTTTTTCGACGACCATTCGACACCGGCAAGGGCTGCCACGCGCTTATTTCGTAGCCTCCGCGGCGGAGGACCGGCTACAGATCAGGGCGACGCGAGACCTTGATTTGCGAGTGGTTGGTCACGAGCTTGACCTCTTTTTAGAGGTCGATTAGACAAATTATTCTTCAAAAACAAGGTGGAAGCAAAAATGGCATAAATAGTCTCTGAATTTTGACTCAATGTGTAATTTGGTCAATGAACTTTTAATTTATTCAATGTAGTCCACGAACTTTAACCTGATGTTCAATTTGGTTCCTGAACTTTTGATTTGTTCAGTGTGGTCACTGAACTTTTAATATGTGTTCGATTTAGTCTACGAACTATTTGAAAATGTTCAATATAGTCATTCCATTAATTCAAGTGTAGAAACTATATTGAACATTTTCATATAATCCAGGGACTAAATCGAACACATATTAAAAGTTCAGTGACCACATTGAACAAATCAAAAGTTCAGGGACCAAATTGAACATTAGGTTAAAGTTCATGGATTATATTGAACAAATTAAAAGTTCTGGGATCAAATTGCACATTAAATCAAAGTTCATAGACTATTTGTTTCGTTATCCCAAGGTGGAATGGAGAAAGGAAATGGACAATCACATTTGAAAAGTGACCTTGTTGGGAGTATTGTGGAAACACCGTTTAAAGAAATTCATACCGAAAAAATCTCATGGTTTCTCCTTTTAAATATCTCTGGTGTCCGAGGAATTCTTTTATTTCGGTTCATGCTTTATCTTTTTTATGAACCGAACATCCAAAAAAAAATTTAAAAATATATTTTTCTGAGAGTTGTTTTTCATAAAACAGATAGAAACTAGAAATTTAAACTGGTCAAACAACCAACAAAATCAAGTTCTTAAAATCCCTCTTCAATTCTTAATATGTCCGAAAATGGTGGGATTTACGGGGATTGTGTAATAACACGCTCGCGCTGTTCTTCCATCTTGAGGTTTTTAAATACACAAAAACAAAAAAATTCTTAGATCGTGATGTTTGATCGCCAGTGTTCAATCAACATTCGAACTCCTTATTAAATTTATTTTCTTTCCTAATACATCAAATCTGTTCTTTTTTTCTTTCTTTCTATTCACCTCTATCAAACACAATCTAACAACTTTCTTGTTTCGTTTAACCGGTGAGACGGATCGCACTCCCATCGGGGACCCAAAAGGCTAACAAAGCCGTCAAACGAGTTTATCGCACACATTTATTCAAATTGAGCTCTCTATATTTGACGAGCTTAATGTTTACAAACATCGGACTTTTCTGATGTATTAAAATCTCTCCAAATTTGTGTATAATTAATATTTCAAATCCGAACTTACATTCAAACGATCATGCTAGCTCGTATTGGTCTCAGATGCCATATCTGCCGGTCCATGGATAGAGTTTTACCTAATGCATGGAAGCACGACGATTTGTCTACTATAATTAAATGTACAAACACAACAGAATAGAGAGTAAATGCAAGAACGAGAAATTTAGACACAAGATTTGTCATGATTCATCTTTAAACCAGAGCTACATCTAACAAGGAGTTTCACTATCGATAATGTCTCCCACCTCTCCAACAATAACTCTCAATCATAAGAGAAAAATGTTATATATATATATAAATATATAATATAAGCGGCTCAGTATCTATTTATGGGTCAAAACCTAAATTATTAGTAAAATACGGGTCACAACTATAAAAGTTCTCCAGTGGCTTAGGAGCATTGCCCCATGGCCCCCGCCGACTCAACGGGAACGCATATTTCTATTGATGGAGAGTATGAAACAGAAAGGAAATCGGGGCCATAAAAGGTCCTTGTTATTAAGTAAAAAGGCCAAAAAAAAAAAAAGAGAAAATTCTCCTTCCACCAAAACCATTATCAATATTTCCACCCCCGGAAAAAAAAAAGAATTAAATGCCGCCGGAACGGGAAAAAGATACGAAACGGCGACAATCCCCGTCCGAACGGGAATTGGAATCATCCGTTTCCTTCTCCGCCTCGTTAACCACCCACACTCCCACCCACCCACCTTTTCTTGCCCCCCCTCCCCCCACTCCTCATTTCCTCCCCCCCCCACCACCGCCGCCGCCACCGCCACCGCCATCTTCGTTCCCTTCGTTTCCTTCTCCGCGCTCTCCTCTCGCAGCCTCCGCCGATCGCTCCTTCTCCCGCCGCCGCCGCCGCCGCCGCCGCACGTTCCTCCGGATCCCCCCCGCCGCCTGCCCTCCCTCCCTCCGGATTGGTTCCGCGATTCGATCGGCGCTTCCTCAGGTACCCGGTCGTTTTCTTCCCCGGATCTCGGGCGCGGGTTCCCGTTTCGGGGCTCCGATCGGGGGCCTGCCGGTCGTGTGCCGGGCGCGCTCGGATCGACCCGATCGGTTTCTCTTTGGGGGTGCCGCGGTTTAGGCATTGAATCCGAGAATAGGCGTCGCGGTTTTGTTTTCTTCCCCGTTCCCGAAACGCTGTGTAGTTTGTGCTCCGATCTTTGGTTTCTTTGCTTTCGAACGGGTTTGTTTGACAGTGAGCGAGTGAGTATTTCTTGAATTCGCGTCGAGCTCGAGGACGCGGCGATTGAGCCGATTTATCCGAGCCCCCCCTCTTCGTTTTCTTTTGATCGATCAGGAAGCTGAGAGGCTTGCTTCGATGATGTTTTGAACTCCGTCAAATTGACCGTTATTTGATCCTCCGAAGACGAAGCCCAATGATAGAATCTTGACTGGGTTTTTCCGTGTATGTTTGGTGATCTTCGTGGGTCATGTGCTGTTTGGATGCGGCCGAACTACTAATTTGAGATACATCAGTTTTTTGAACTTGAAGCTCGAGAGTTCGTGACATTTTGCTGCGTTTTTGCTTTCCTGGTCTCGCGTAATTAACCGATTTTTGCTTCTAGTTTCGTTAGGTCTATTGTCGAGCGTGTATATTAGTTTCTTTACTTGGGTCATTCTTAATCATTCTCGTTATTTGATGTCTGTATTTTTGTTTTCATCAGGAAAAATGTTCGGAGGCGATCCCAACAATTGTGGGTTTCCTGTGTTCCTTGGAGATAATGGGTTCCAATATGATACTAATGCATTGCCTCAGCTGCAGTTATTTGGAGATTGTAAGTTCAAGCAAGAATCCATCTTTGATAGCTATCCTATTTTCTCGCCTGTGAAAATTAGTGGTCTTCTGTCGTTTTTAGTCCATTTGCACTATCCTTCTGCGGCTGCTGCTCCGGCTGCTGCTGGCTGCTGCTGCTGTTCTCAACATCATCATCATCATCATCGTGAAAATTTAGCAGCAGCCAATGTATTGTTATTATGCAGCATTATAGTCAAAAGCCAGGTAAGAAGATAGCCTTTGCATCATCAACATCACCATCGTCATTAGCAGCCAGTGTTTTTGTTGTTGTACAGCATTATCATCAAAAACCAGGTAACTCAGAAGCTATGCTCATGGAGTCATGGTACACATGCAATTGGCAGGCCTGTACTTGTGCAAATTTATATCATGCTTACTGATGAGGAGCCTAGTATTTTCCCGGCCGTGTCTGATCATATTCAAGATAATTGAAGTGGAGTAAATTTTGCTTTTGGTTTGCCATGCCAGAGAAATAATCTGAGTAACTCCTGGATGCACATTGGTCGTGTTCTGGATTATTCATGCTAGAGAAATTGGTGATCAATATTTTATTCGAGAATTGGTGCTGCTTTTGTGTTATTCTTGGACAAGATGGCAGTCAGTTGCTAATTTCTAATTGCTTTGTCATCACAATTTCAGGAGCGCCCTAGCGACTAAAAATAACACTAGTTCTTTGAAAGTCACCGCATGTTATGACTAGATGCATATGAATTGGCCGGTGATATTTTCCACATTAATATTCTTGTCTTCATCAATTCTTGCCCATGCCATTATACTTCTTCCCTTCTACTTAGAGCATAGCACGTATGGCTACCTGGTCATATGTTTGAAGCTTGCCTAGAACGTGTTCTGTAGCCTATACCTGTTGAATTGGTATGATGTGCTAAGCATAGCATACTTAGTTTGGCTTTATAGCTAGTGGCAGTTTATTTCTCATACATGGGGGCACATTATGCCAAGTACCATTCATCCCCTTGTGACTTCCTGTTTAAGAATTAAGTATCAGTTGGAACTCCAAGGCTACCTTCTTTCTGCAGAATTACAAGCAGCGCTTCCTTTTCCTGTTCGCTTCCTTGCATTCATATCAATCAAGGATGTTCCTTTTTTAGCATGAACTTTTTTTCCTGCATTACATGCTTGCTAATGTCATAATGTAATGCATTCTGTCACAGATCCAGTTGGAAATAGCATTGGTCCCTTAAACTACACCAGAAAGGATCACACTACCAATATGGGCCAACCAGCTAAAAGATTTAGGGAAGCTGAATCTTTTTCGAGAGAGCAAAAGCATCCACTAACCCTCAGTGATAAAATCTATCCAGATGAGGCAGGTCATTCTGGGAGCATTTTCAATCCCAATCCTGTGTCGACTGGTTTGAAACTTTCATATGAAGAGGATGAACATAACTCCTCTGTAACATCTGCAAGTGAAAGCATGACAGCTGCATTGCCTCTGATTCTGTCGCTTGGCGATAATTTCAAGACGGAGTTTGATCAACAGAAAGAAGAATTTGATCACTATATCAGAATACAGGTAATCTCTTCATGCAAAAGGTTCTACCTTTGTCCAAAAATATTGGAATTTTTGTAGTAATGCTCAAAGAACACAAAAAATGCCTTGTCTTGTTTTGGCTGTAGAACCATCTACAATTATTGTGTTTTAATATCCAATTGGCGCAGTTCTAGGAATATTTATGCCCCGGTCATTGGCAAACTCATGTATTTGCAGCATGAATTGAATATGTTTGTTCAAACTCATGGCTGTATTTCTGGTCATTTTGTTCTCGACAATTAGAGGTATTATTTTGTGTCGTCTGTGGATGAACAATCTTAGCTTTGGCTTAGACTTTGATATTTAATTCTCTAAGTTTCGAACAAGCCTATGCTTAGTCCTTAAGATTGTCATTCAGTGGCAAACCACGCCCCCAAGAAAAAAAAAGAATTGATGTGTTAAAGGAGATGATCTTCTTTGTGATGCTGGAACAAAAGCAAAAATAGTCGGTCTTTGGAGATCCATTTTCATTTTCAAGTGCGTTGTGTCTGGTACACGTTCAGAGAATGTATTTGCATTGGTTAGCTGTTTTCCAAACGATATAGATGGATGCTATAATCTCAGCCATATATTGTCACTAGGATATAGTCAATACATCCATTTTCTATTTGTTTTTATCAGTGTTGAACTCCTATGTATGGTGGTTTCTATGACTGTTATACGCACGTGGCCCAATCAAATGAGATGAGAGGACATATATGATGCGGTGGGAGAGACATGCAAATTAATAAACTACTGAATGTCAATTCGTGGTGTATGGTAAAAGTTTTCTTCAGCACTCATTTTGAAGCTGGTTGCCTCATGTGTGCAATCCCCTATATTGTCCTTGTTCATATATATCTGCCACTTCAATTGGTGCTGTTGCCATCTTAATGACCGCATTGCTCGAATCAGGAAGAAAACATTACGAAGGGTGTAAGAGAACTAAGGCAAAGACATACAGCTGCTTTTCTGAGTGCTGTAGAGAAAGGAGTGGGCAAGAAGTTACACGAGAAGGACCTTGAACTAGAAAACATGAACCGCAAGAACAAGGAACTAGAGGAAAGAATTAAGCAGGTGACGGCAGAAGTTCAATCCTGGCACTACCGAGCTAAATACAACGAGTCTGTTGTGAATGTACTGAAGAGCAATTTACAGCAAGTCATGGCACAAGGCGCTATGCAAGGGAAGGAAGGCTGCGGGGACAGTGAGGTAGATGATGCAGCCTCTTACACGAACCAGAACCATCTCAGCTTCGTGGACGGTTTTGGGACATCAGGGGTCAAGAGGAACCTGATGACCTGCAAATCGTGTAAGACTAAAGAAGTCTCCATCTTGATATTGCCTTGCAAACATTTGTGTCTATGTAAAGATTGTGCAGCGTTTATTGATGTGTGCCCCCTCTGCAATATGATGAGAACTGGCCTAGTTCAAGTGTACATGTGTTGAGATTTTCCCGTGGTCTGTGCAAGGCATAGATAAGCACTTGCAGTTGTCAAAATGATGATGTTTGCTGGGTGAATTATTATGATATGTGAAGTGGATTGCCCCTCTTTATAATCAAGAGTTGTCCGATAATGGTGTCTTGGTCATGGATAGTTAATCGGTCGGATGAATGGCGTCCTTAAGAATAAACATAGGGAAAGATAGTGCCATTTTGTGTTGGCCTTGGCTTCCTTTCCATTACGTACTGAAGTGGAGGTTTGGTGCGAAGTCGTGATTCAGGCACCATTCCGGTTCAAGATCTGTTGGGAGTACCGGGACAATATCTGGGTGGGACGATTCGTCGATGAATGTTAGAAATATTCACTCTGTTAAATTTCTTTTACAAAAAAAGTGGAAGATTTGAAGTTCAAAATTGTTTGTGGATTGGGAAATATTCTGAAAAATTAGTGGGGCGTTAGAAGTAATTGAATAGGATACTTTTCCCAGCTTGATAATTACCTTAATCATTAGTTAGTTCAATAATTTTTCATATATTCGTCTGAACATTCGACAATTTCCACATATGACAATGGAAGAATGTCACGAGTAACTAATAACTTGATTATTCTTATGGTTAGCAACTTTCTTTTGCTGTTCGAAATCTTCCTCAACAAGGATAGTAATTTTCCTTATCTTATCCTGAATGTTCAGCTCACGCCCACCGCTCGTAATCTTTCACTCTACTTTTCTAAACTTTGCCATGTGCTTCTTAATGTGCTCAATTTGATAGTAAGTTTCCTCAAGTTCTCCTCGTCAGTTTTGTTAGCAAAACTACCTTTCTTTTTGCGTACGCAATTGTCATCACTTATTTCGACCAAAAACAAATTGTCATCACTTGTACTATGTTATTTACGTCTTTCTTCAAAGGCATGATTTCGGCCTCATAATACCTCAGTTACTAGTAAATTTTCATCTTCTATTTTCAGTAAATTACGTAATTATGCCTAACTTTTCTTCAACATTCGTGATTTTCTTCACTAGCAGTAATTTACATATTAACATATCTTTGGTAACTTTTCTTTCACGGGCGTAATTTCACTTTTTTTTTTTTTTGGTAAGGTGGCGTAATTTCACTTTCGTCGTCATAAATTATGTGAATCCTATGATTCGTAATACTCCACAAAAAAAGGTAGTAATCTGCCTCATTACTTGTGAACTCTTTTTGTCCTATCGTTAGTAAATTAGCCAACGGATCGTAATTGTCCTTCTGTCGTACGTAATTGTCTTCGCTAATGGTAACTCTAGTGTAAAACTATATTTTCCTAACATATCTGTGAAGTACGCGATCTTCCTTTTTGTGGTTGTTCATTTTATAGGTCCTAAAATTCATAATAATCCGCAAACATTAGTAATCTACCTAAGCTAATAGTAAGTTTCTTGTTCAATAGTTTGTAAAATTCCTAAACCATCGTAACTTTTCTTTGCCCTTCATAAATTTTTGCAACTGTTGATTTGCTAATTTGTCGTGCGCATCATGACTTTTCTTATTTGAATGCAAGTTTTGTCACCTTCGAGGTCCGCAACATTTTTTAATTTTTTGTAACGTCCGCGAGTAATGACCGGAAATCGATCTTGCTGGTAACCCAGTTGCACTTTTTAAACTGGATCTGACGGGACTTAGATTGTCCCCTTCTGGTTCGGAAAAGCACTTGCGAGACCATAGAACTTGCTTGGAAAGTGGAACGGACGTGCGTGTTTCCATGTCGTGCCGCTTTTGAGCCATCCGGTCTACCTTGGCTGCCTTCACACATTCCTCTTTGTCCCGTCCATTGTACTTGGACATTCAATCGACAATTTGGAGTAACTTTGGAGCCGGAGCTAGTCGTCGGAGAAGTCATGTTTTTGACTATCCGTCGTTTAGAGCGATTCTCTTTCTGGACGGAAATTAAACGCACCTAACTTTTGATCAAAGATTCCGTATGCTTTGGACCACATTAGGTCGACTTCGACCTTACTCTCCCTAGGGACAATAATAAATGACTTTTAAGCTCCGTCCAGAAAATGAATGACTTAGGAAATATATATTTTCCAAACTATACATTTTTAAGAAAAACATTTTCTAAAACATATAATTTTTAAATCATATATTTTTGAAAAAAATATCTTTACGAAAAATATATAATTTGGAAAATATTTTCGCGCGAAGCGCGCCGGCTCTCTCACTCTAAGCACGCGGCGGCGGATTCCTAATTTGGGCAGCAGCATGAATCGGGACGGGACTGCGGTAGTGGTGAGTCATCGTTTTGCTTTTGAATTCATCCGATGAAATCAATCAAAATGTTATTCAATCTCCAATTTATGGGGGGCGCCAACGCCCGTATATAATATCCCAGAAAACGACAAAGAATTAATAAAAAGGGAAGGCATGAATATTCCGCATTTTCCAATTTTGTCATCTTCCGCCCCAAAAAAATAAAAAATAAAAATATTTTGTCATCACCGCACACATACACCCCCCCCTCCCCCCGCCTCTCTGTCTCTCGCCACCCATCACACCAACTTCCGCTGACGTGTCCTCCTCTCCCTCGCTCTTTGAAAATGCAGAGCGCCGCGCTCGCCGCCCTCTCCCCGCTCCGCCTCCGGTCGCCGCCGCTCCACGGCCGTCGCTCCGGTATCGGCTTCGATCCCGCCCGTCTCTCCTCCTCCTCCGCCGCCGCCGCCTCCCTCGATGACGTACCCTCAGTGCACTGGTCCTCCGCTTCTCCTTCTCCCTCTCCTTCTCCTCCTTCCTCCTCCACCTCCTCATCTTCTTCGAGGCCCTGGCCGTGGAGTGGCGCGCGCGGTCTCGGCCGTGACCGCCGGAGGAGCCGTTTCGAGGTCGGGGCGGCGTCGGTCCCTGAGGCCGACGTCGACGGCGACGGCGGCGGGGAGAAGCCGGGGGGCATGGGGAAGACGCTGGAGCTGGGGCTGCTGTTTGGGCTCTGGTACCTCTTCAACATCTACTTCAACATCTATAATAAGCAGGTCCTCCTCTTTCGTGACTTTGCTTCTTTCGTTCTTTTTCTTTTTTCTTTTCTTCTTTGAATCGTCGTCGAGCATGTACTGTTTCGTACATGGTCGCTGTGCTTTTCATTGTTTTTATCCTCGTAGTTTCGATGCTTGCTCGGCGCATTTTTGGATTCTTGTTTACCGCGTTCCGTGCTGACTGCTCCGGACTAGCTTCATCATTTCTACGGCGATCGTGTAATTTCTGGACAGACCGAGCAATCACGTGTTCCGGTCCTTTGATTACTGTAGCTGTTTCCTCGTCAAATTTCTCTGACCGTGACTTTAGCTGGTTAGATTTGTCCAATACTT
Source organism: Syzygium aromaticum (assembly GCA_024500025.1). Classification (NCBI taxonomy): domain Eukaryota; kingdom Viridiplantae; phylum Streptophyta; class Magnoliopsida; order Myrtales; family Myrtaceae; genus Syzygium; species Syzygium aromaticum. The sequence continues at coordinate 28,530,443 of CM044895.1, read as the reverse complement.
GTGGAATCTCTCGAGTTCTGTTACATAAGCAATAAGGATGTTTACCCGACGAAGCCGAAGGGTCGCTTTAAGGACTCGATATCTTACTCATTATATATATATATATAGATGCAAATACTACAAATCCCGAGCTAAATGACGGATTTTTACAACAGGCAATGTTAGCGGGTGACGGTCATTCTTCAACTGTGTTAGTAATTTGATGTTAGCAGTTCCGTTATTTCGTTATTAACTTTCTAGACATGTTAGTAGATTACGGATATCGGAGGACCTTACCATCCACATATGATGAACTATTTGTCGTAATTTAAACTTTGGTGATCGCTCATGCATATAATGAAACTATTTGATAGCTTTCCTAGGGTGAAATGCCTTGAGACCAGCATCATCCTTTTCAATCTGGCTGTGTAAGCTGGCAGATCATGTTAGATGGTGGCCACGGAAATAATTGCTTTTGGAAGCACTTGGCTGTTTGAATGGTTTGGGAAAGAGAAATCTGACGATATTACTCGCTACAGGTTCTAAAGGTTTACCACTACCCAGCAACCATCACTATGGTGCAGTTTGCCGTAGGGTCTGCCCTTGTTCTGTTCATGTGGACATTTAATCTCTACAAAAGGCCAAAACTCAGTCGTTCACAGGTACCTTGCCATGCAATTGCAAGTCCACAGTTTTTCCTCCTCACGTTCAAATTTCTTGTTTGCTCTCATTCCTGCCGTGACTTTTCTATTAACAGCTTATGGCAATTGTCCCGCTGGCAGCGGTACACTCATTGGGTAATCTCTTCACTAACATGAGTCTTGGAAAAGTAGCTGTTTCCTTCACTCATACAATCAAGGCTATGGAGCCCTTCTTCTCGGTTGTCCTGTCTGCAATGTTTCTGGGAGAGGTGCGCTCTCTCTTTGAGATTTAGGTCTTACCTTTCAGGTTTTCATTCAGTGACTTGTGATTTTGTGGTCCGTACTCAGGGGTCCTTTATTCTGACATCCTCTGAATTCCGCAGATGCCAACTCTCTGGGTTGTTGGTTCCCTGCTACCAATTGTTGGTGGGGTTGGATTAGCATCCATGACTGAGGCCTCTTTTAACTGGTAAATTTTGAATGCAAATGGATCTGTTAGATTAAATACAGATGAAGATGAGTTAACTAGGACAATATGGTTTTGTGTATAATGAGAAATGTGAAATTTTTTCTGCGGTAGTATGATACCCTTTTCTTTTCAATATTTGTGACCTGGTTTCCTGATTCTGAAGGGCGGGGTTTTGGAGTGCAATGGCTTCAAATCTGTCCAATCAATCTCGAAATGTCCTTAGCAAAAAAGTGATGGTCAAGAAAGAGGTAATCCATCCTGACTCTTTTATCTTTTTGAGAATCTCCAGGTTGTAGTCTCGGTTCTGCACATTGACTCTGATTGATTTAGTCAGGTACCATTCGACAAAAAATCAAAGTAATAGTACCATTGTCCCCATTATTTGCATTGTTAGATCATTATCCATGCGCTAATGCTTGTAAATTTGCTTTAGAAGAAGAAAAGAACGTCTGATTGTTCTAGATATTTTGTATTGGCAGGAATCTATGGACAACATCACTCTCTTCTCAGTTATAACAGTCATGTCGTTTATTCTGGTATTCCCTGTGGCATGTTACATGGAAGGTTTCAAATTTACTCCGGGCTACTTTGAATTGGCCGTAAGTGTTCCCTGAAGAATAATAAAACTCACTGCTTCGAGCGGTTATGTTTACTTTTGTAGTGGATCTTGGTTCATGTGTTTTATCATCTCGTGCAACAGGCAAAGAGTGGATTGAATGTTAAACAAGTATTGGTCAGGTCTTTACTGGCGGCCCTTTGCTTCCATGCTTATCAGCAGGTGAGTCCATCATTACTTTGTTACTCTTATAAAATACTTGTTGTTGAACCTGGATCTTGAATGGAATTCAAATTTGAGTATTTTGATGGGCTAGATTTTCAAGATTTAAGTAAACACTAAGCAAAGAGGGTCGAGTATCGAGAGTGGTTACCATGCTCTAATGGAATGCTTGAGAACACGGGATGCTCAATTAGATTGAAGCAATTAGGAAGTGAAGCTCTTGTTTGTCTTGCTAGTATCTTGAGCTATATGCTTTAATTTATGAACTCTTTGTTGGTTACTTTCTTTTGATCTCAAAAGGATGTACCTTTTCCTCTAGGGTTTTGTACTCTCGCAAGATAGCTTTTAGAAAAAGTCCAGATAATCTTGCTAGACTCACTGGTAAATGATATTATGTCTGTCTGTGCATAAACATTGGTTGCACATGCTCTTTATAAAAAAGGTCTTTCCAGAATAGTGCTGTGTTTATTCGATTTTCGCTACATAGGCGATTCTGTCAGATAACAGATACTAGGTCTTGTGATATAGCATCTCGGCTTGTTGGAACACATGGCATCTGGTATAACGACAATATTTACATGCAATAAGCGACGGAAGTCCATTTAACATCCTTCCAGGAGCCCAACCTACACACTCGTGTTATATACGATGATGACACTTGACTTCTCTTGGTGGAATTATGCAGGTCTCCTATATGATTTTACAGAGAGTATCTCCTGTCACCCATTCTGTTGGTAATTGTGTGAAGCGGGTTGTAGTCATTGTCAGTTCTGTTCTTTTCTTCCGAACGCCAGTTTCGCCCATCAATTCTATAGGTAATGTGGGAATTGTTCCCTCGCCCTTGATTTTGCTGCTTTCATTGAAACCCAGACTTTTGTTTGGCATTAATTATTCTGTTATGTTTTCATTTCTGTTTGCTGCGCGATTGGAATCCATATAACCGCTGACATTTTCTTGTTCACTGATGCAGGCACTGGCATTGCCCTCGCAGGGGTTTTCCTTTACTCCAGAGTGAAGAGGATTAAGCCGAAGCCAAAGACGGCATGAAGTCAGTTTGGGAAAAACTGTTGTTGGCTTGTAGATCTGGAATTTAGAGCAGGTTTATCTTGCCACAGCAATCAATTTGCTTGTAGGTCTGGCAGAATTTGCTATTCGCTTCTACTTTGCACGAGGTTTATTCTTTTGCAAAACTAAATAATTGTACCCCGATTGGTCGGCAATGGCAAAGCACCTTGAGTTCTCAATCTTTTTCTATAGCATCGAGCTTTGAAAATCGTGAAACCCATCCATAACGAGTATTTCCCATTTGATATCAAAGAATTCGTTGGAACAAGTTGATCAATGAAGTTTAATAAAATTGGTACCTTGGCGAACCGATGAACTGGTTATTCTTTCAGAGGTTAGTAATAATTCATTATCATTAGTAATCGGCATGCGATACTAATTGCATGTGATAAATTTCGGTTGAGCGACCCCTTTCCTGAGAAAATTTCTTCAAAAAGGGAGGGATGCACTAGCAGTGCTATATTCTTCACGGTGCATTAGCAAGGGGTCTGTGCAACTTCTAATTGTAACATTCTCTTTAGGAAACGATCCTAAGGAACGAATATTTCCGGGGTCAATGAATCCAAAGGAACCGGCAGTACAATGTCATAATGACTACAACATGCCAAAGGAGGAAAAAATAAATAAAGAAAAAGAACCATCCATTATTGTGCTGTATGGTGCTGAGTGAGAGGGAAGCATGACATGTTTAATTAGAAGATGAGAAAAAGATGGACCATCCGAGTCACTTGATGCTAAAGGCACCTTTGCTCAAAAGCTTTCTTAGGATTGCTTCCGTCGATTTCCGAGTGGTGAGGGAAATCGTAGGGCATTTCTTCGGCATGAAGCCAAGCTTCACTGAACACCCGGACGACTTCTTGGTAAACCACTGCGTTGCCTTCTGGCGTCAGGTGAAGCCCGTCACTGTAAAGGAATTAAAGAACAGGGAAAAGATTTAGAACTTAAGATTCAAGAAGCAATCCGACAATGTAAGTGTCTGGGATGCGGATTTCAGGATAAGAAAAGCCGGAACCTTTATAAAGTAAAACTAGGGAAGTTTTGTTACACCACTTCTAGATGTTTTAAGATTATGACCAACCTCAAAAACTTTTTCTGCCACCCCTCGGTTTCCTGCATCTTGGACCATAAATCTATTGTGCGGACCCCCAGTTCGTTGGCTAACTGAACGCACTGTTGTGCGTAAGTTCCAGTCACTTCGTTAGTCCTTTCCGGCAGCTCTCTAGCACTCTTGCCGTGCAATGATCTGTTTCACAATGTAAGAAGTTCATCTACGATTATGTTATACATGGCAATCAAAACCGAGGAGATAGAGGATGATTAATCAATTCCTAGGGGCCTAGATATGTTTGAACATCCAGATTAAAGAGAAAAAACCCTTCGCAATGTTCCTTTCTTCTGGTTGCAAAGGTAAAGTTCTTCCACAGAGGAACGACTACAGATTATGAGCACGCAATCAGACAAGTGACTTCACTCAGAATGTGAAATGGCGCAATGGTTAGAAAAGTCATGGATCCTCATAAAATTTTAGAAGAAAAAGAAGTGTTGTACTTGTTCATGAAAGTTCGACGAATTTTGAGCATAAGGAAGGTAAAGAAGCAACTAAGATTACGCAGAAGGAAAAGCAAAAGTGTCAAGCTGCATCATGTTGTGCCGGAACAAATTTTTATACTGCAATAAAGGAGAAGTGTATACCTAGCATATTCATTACGTCCTTCCTCGTCAACTGGTGGTGGGGTAATAAGCACAATCAACATTGTGGGGGAACTGTTCTGAGATGGAAAAGGAGAGAGTTAACTTGTAGCTTCCAAATACTAAGACAGGCAAAAATATCTGCAGAGCATGGCCTGTACATCACAAAGTTCAAATCTTTCCATGCAAGGTTGTAGAATGACTGTTTCGAGGTTTGACTGGCAATTACCGAACCAAGCAAGTTCATCATTGGTGATGAAGTGTATCTCCAATGAGGATCGAAACTAAGATGCAAAAATTCTAGATACGCGCTAGTAATGCAACGGGGAGAACTTAAAACGACATTTCTACTTTTAACAGCTCAACTAGATCGATGTGATCCTGAACCTTGAGGTGATGAACGATCTTCTTGAGGTTCTCCTTGTATTCATCAACAGGCACATGTTGACGTTCACTAGTTCTTCCTGAAAGAGCTGCATCATTTGCCCCAAAAAATATTGTGGCGGCTACTGGAGGCTTTGAAGAGTCCTACAGAGTCAGTCACACGAAATACATGTTGAGGTTATGTTTGATGAGTGAAAATAGAAAATACACCTCTAAACATCTAAACTGTTTGATATGATTATCAAACATGATGTACATGCCATCTTCCGAAGGTTGCAGCTTTTCAGCTGCAGCCTGGCAAACTATGATTTGAGCTTTCCCCATGATCTAGTCTCAAGGTACAAAATATTGAACCATGTTTTGACCCACAAGATTGATCTTTTGAAAGAGTTGACATGGGTCGCATTTCACATGGTTCCAAAGTAAGAAGTAACATTTTCAAATCCTCCATCCCATTTCAAGTCATTTCCCGTGCTTAGAATAGCCAGCCCACCAACATAGAAGACAGCAGTCCATCTGATGCAGTTTTTCTCCTCCTAATGGTCGTATCCATAGACAAGAAGCTAAAGAAGACGCCCTTCTCCAAGAAATTGCAAGGCCCAATCTAACTAGCCAGAAACTCTAAAGATCCCCCAACGTGTAACACCATAGACAAACAATGAAACTTCCGTATTCGTACCTGTTGCAACAGAACATGACTGTCTTTTATGACCTCTTTCCCGTTTTATACAATATTGCCAGTAAGATAAGAATGTAAGAATGTATGGAGAAGATGCTACTTCCAATACATATACTAATACCGCTGAAGGTATTGAAGGGCAAACCACCACATCTAGGCAACACAATCAACGTCCCCATTGAATTTATGGCCGACATCTGGCTTCCTAAGTAGCGAATTATTCTCCTGCCTGCAATTACCCTAGCATATAGTCAAAACTTTACCTCCCCCAATATAGTAACCATCCATCTCTCGTCTTCAACCATCGAAAAAGATTTTAACCATCATGTTCAACATTTTTTCACACCCACTTCACCAAATCCTCAACCCGAACTGCTAAGGATTGTATCATCGTCAACATCCTTAGCAAGATCTACTAGATATCCCAAACAAAATTTGTCAACCCGGGATCGTCAATTCTGTAACGTCTTTCATTTGCAATCGACAACCGAAACAGACATCAGAGGGAGGATCAAGAACCTGCCAACGGTCCAAGAAACGACAAAGTCGAAATCACCCAGAAAGGAATGATTTGTGCTCACAGGGAAAGGGGACGAATTCACGCACCAGGGGGAAAATGTGGTGCAGCAAGAAGAGAGCCCATCGGGTGTTGTACCCGCCGTATCCACGGAGGACTATATCCGCCTGCCCGGCACCAAGGAAAACAAATCACCCTCTGAGAATCGACCACGGCCCCAGAAAAACAGACAGAAAAAACGAAACAACATTGGCGAATGTTCATCGAACGCGAGATCTCGATGTCGATGGATCAAGGGAGAGAAGGAAGTGGGACACAGGAGGATGCGGGAACCTGGCGAGAGTAAGCGTCGGCGAGAGCGGCACCCCATCCGCCCGGCTGGAAAGATTGCTGCGTTATCGAATCCCCGAACAACACGATCGCTGGCCTCATGCTGCTCCTGCTCCTGCTCCTGCTCCGCACGGGGTGGAACCTGGAAGTTGATTCTGCTGCGCGTGTGATAGACAGAGAGACAGAGAAGCAAAGAGAGAGAGAGACACACACACAGGGGAAGGGCAGTGACTATTACGTGACAAGAACGCCGTCACCAACTGCTCCCCAATTATTATCGAGGGATAACGAGGCAAACGGCCTGAGTTTTGACCCCCACCGTTCAATGCCATCCATTTAGATGACATGCTTAATTGGTTCAAATTATTATTTCGGGAAGAACTTAGAACCTAAATATTTCATGTAGCTTATAAATTTGAATTAATCGTGATTCATGAATTTTTAATACACTTTCAGTGTAGTTTCGGATTATATAAAAATATTTATATTGAATATGTACTGAAAATTCGGAGATGATATTGAATAAATAAAAAATTCAGGAATTACGCCAAATGATATATTCTAAGAAAAAAAGGAAGTAGTCCCGCATTCGAAGCGGCGGTTACCGTTAAGTCGACGGCGATGCCGAGCAACGTGCGCAAGCAAAAGCTGCCGCACCGTCAAGTCCTTGGAATCTTTTAGTTGCGGCGACTCTGACGCCACCACCATCATTTCGCGGCACTCCCTTCCTCACTTCGTTGCCGAGAGCTTCGAGCACGCACGGCGACGGCGGCGGCGGCGACGACGACGAGCAGCTCGCCGGGTTTAGGGTTTCTTTGGACTCCGGTGCTCGATCCTCGCGTTCTCGAGTTTTCTCGGAAACCATGGAGAAAATCAGGAGAGCATCGCACGCCGGCTCGTGGTACACCGACAACCGTGAGTCGCCCCGCCACCACCGATTGCTTACCTTTACCTTCTCGCTTTCGAATCCCCAAAGCTCGCGTTTTTCCCCCGGTGATCGATGAAGGGCGACGGTTTCTTGGGGCTCTTTTTTTTTTGGTCTAAGGATGGCTGCGCGATTCTCGCTTGTTCCCCTGTTTTTTTCTTTCCGTTTCTTGATTGTGAGGAAGTCGTGGATCGGAAAATCTGTACAGACGGGCAGGGCATTCCCCCAGATAACGAAACGGCTCCGGAGGCTGAAACAAAACTCGACTGTCGATCAAAACATCGGTGCAAATGGGTCGCTCGTTGGTTTTTCTTTCTGGGATTTTGAATGATTCGATGATTTTAAGATGGCATGTTCATCGGTGGCGTGTGGCTTTCGAAGCGAGAACTTAGCTTTCATTTAGCAATGTTCTTCTCTGGGGTCTCCCTCGAGAAATTTAGTTAGCCTCGCCAACTAAAAGCGAGTGTTTTAATTGTATTGTTTGCGGAGCTCGATGGGATGATAAAATGTTGAAGCACTGGAATAGTCGGTGAATTTGCTTGATTTTTCGTCCGAACGCATTGATCGTGACGATATCTTTTTTGCATGATCATCAGCTAAGAAATTAGCCGAAGAGCTGGAGGGATGGCTTAGAGCAGCTGGCCTGGAAAAATCTCCTGATGTAAGAGGCGTGATCGCTCCGTAAGTGTGGAAGTCTTATCTTGGTTCTTCTCTTGATCCAGTTATGTTAACACCGGTTATCCTCAACGATGGCTATTTTGTTCCATGTTGTTTGCGACCTTGCTCGATGGCCCTGGAGTACAGGCATGCAGGTTATTCGTATTCTGGAAGGGCTGCTGCTTTTGCGTTTGGAAATATAGATCCTACAAGCATGTATGGCTACTTATCTTTGTTGATGAAGAATTTTGTCCACCAAACCATTCCATTTGATTGCAATAGTACCTTGTGGCGCCCCTAAAAGAAATGCTCAGAAGGTGATATACAAGAAAATTAAAACGTGTACGAAAAGTAAAAAATTTAAAGCACTCGACAGATTTTGTATTATTTCTAATATCTCACTGATATATAACTTCAGTTCTAGGATATTCCTCCTTGGACCATCTCATCATTATTACACGCCCAAATGTGCTCTTTCAACAGCTACCGTTTACAAGACTCCTATTGGGGACCTACCCATCGATTTAGAAGGTAAAGCTAGTTTTATCATGCTTGAAAAGTTTAACTTTCAAGGGAGATTGATTTTCCCTGCGTCTCTGACGTAATGTTGTAATCTGAAGTGTGGGCTGTGGAGAAGATGACAAAATTGGTCCAGGTGAAAGATTGTCCCATGGGAGCATTTGATATTGGAATTGCAGACCTTGCATGCTTTGTTTTCATTTTATCTGTTCAACTGATGTTTGGTCCCGATCGAGAAAGTCATTGGTGTTTAAAAAGATCTGATTTGCAACGCGTTACGTTCTTGTGATGTGCTCTCTGTGTAAGAAAGCCTTCCTGTTTCCTTTAAATTGAAATTGATTGCATGTGAGTTTTGATGATATTTTCCATTGGTATTTTCAAACTAACTGTATGCCTCAAGTTACCCTTTTTATACCTTAACTTCAGTTATCGAGGAATTAAAAGCGACTGGGAAATTTGAGCTGATGGATCTTCGAATTGATGAGGCCGAGCACAGCATGGAAATGCACTTGCCATACCTTGCCAAAGTCTTTGAGGGGTACTACCTCTGAGACTGATTAAGCTGCTTTTGTCTATTCTTGCTTCTTTTTGTTAAAGGTTACTGTTTGGTGGATATAATGCAGGCACCCGGTAAAAGTAGTACCTATAATGGTTGGTGCTGTTAACCCCGAAAATGAGGCCATGTATGGGCGATTGCTAGCCAAATATGTAGATGATCCGAGCAACTTTTTCTCAGTGTCCTCTGATTTTTGTCACTGGGGAACACGGTATGTGCGGTTCAGATTTGCTAGTCATTTAAAGGGGAACATTTGATCCACCTTGGTGCATTTTGCTATTTTCATTGGGAAATTATTATAAGTCGGAGCTTGAAGTTCTTTTCAGTTATGTTGAAGATGTTTTGCAATGTAGAGTCTAAAATGTCACAAGGGGAATCAGCAAGAGTACAATTACCAATGCCAAAGGTTCATTTTGCGATCATGACTTGTGAACAAATTTGACTCTGTAAAGTTTAATTCTTTAACTTTGCGGCACGGATGCAGTTCATAGAAATATGTAGTGTAGCTGGAGAATTGGCGAGGGTTTTTTTTTTTGGTAAAGAAGAATTGGCCAGGTTTTATTCCTTCTATAGCCTAGTTTGCTTTAAAAAATTTTGCATCACTGGTTGTTGATGTTCTGATTAAAGTTGCTGTTTCGTGGATCAGTAATGCAATTGATTTGCCAGAGGGGTTAGGTAAAGTCGGTTCTTTCTGACCCTTTCCGCCTGACCTTGGCCTTGATTTGTTGTTTGATTCAGTCTGTCATCAACGTATCTTCATTGGGGGGTTTTGACAGAGGATTTCATTGAATTGACAAGCGATGGAGATGCATTGTTGTTGCTGTCTGTGTTCATCTTTTGTGTTTGGAAGATTGAGGATGGACTTAATCAATATCTGTGGTCACGTTTTTCTTCTACTCACGGGAGCATGAAATAATTATCCATAGATGGTCTAAATCTTAATCTGATCTGATTGCATTGCGTTTGGCCTTTGGGGAGCTTGTTGAGATTCTCCGTTTGACATATCTTTGCCTGCGGTTTATTTCAGCTTCAGCTACACACACTACAACAGAAAATGTGGGGATATATACAAGTCTATAGAGGCCTTGGACAAGATGGGGATGGATATAATAGAAACTGGAGATCCAAATGCTTTCGAACGGTATCTAGATGAGTACCACAACACAATTTGTGGGCGTCATCCGATTAGTGTTTTTCTACATGTAAGACCTCAGATCATCTTGACATTGTTTGAATGCCTTAACAAATTAGCTGATCTGACAGCTGTTTGCATAAAGAAAGGTCTGATTGATTGTTGTAAGCAGTCAACTTTGCTTTCATATAGAGGTTGGCATGAGTGAGATTTGCATATAAATTTATGGTATCGTGTTATGCTGCATCGCCTATAAATCGTCTCTGACAGGTATTTTGTTTGGTCAAATGCCCTGGCCAAACCTATTTATGGTCGAGGTGAAATTTACGCTTCTGAATCTCGATTGCCGTCCGGTGTCTACTACTAATATCTGACTTATGGTTATATCCATTCAATCACAAGAGTGCCTGAGTAATGAAAAGTCGACTATCTTGACAGGGAGCATCATTTCTTTTGCTTGTAGACCCCCTTTCTAACTTCAACTAGTAGCAACTCCAAGCGTGCAGTATCACAAGTATGTATAGCTCTCTTTTGTCCTGAAAATCAGTGTGGACACTGAACTGGACGAATCCAATAAGTCGAGTTCTAATATGAAGATATTAGAACTGGAGATGGCTCCCTTTTAAGGACGTTAGTAATTGCAAGCGAAAATGTGATGGACACGGGGATTTCGGTTTCGTCCCTGGCAGCACATACATTTTATTATATTTTGTTGTGAAGTTGTTCTCCTCGTATTACCTTCTATAGATGTTGGTGTTTAAGGTTTGTCTAATCTCCTCTCTTTCTTTTCGTGATCAGATGTTGATGAACTGCTCTACCAAGATAAAGATAAAGTTCCTTCGATACGAGCAGTCGAGCCAGTGCAAGAGCACGAGAGACAGCAGCGTAAGCTACGCATCCGCGGCGGCAAAGGTCGATCCTTGAAGCAGTCGAGATATCGCTCGGACGAGAATGCTCGCCCGTTTGCACATATCTTCGAAAATTGAATGTAAAAGATGATGAACCCATGACTATTCTTGGATTGGCAAGCAGACCATCTTGTTTGTGGGCTCATTCTTGTGATGACACAGCGGTGGGGTTTTTATTTCAAGTTTTTGGCTGCAGCAATGGGATCAGATCTACGATGGCATGGCATGCCAATGGCTTCGCCCAAGGCGTACTACGACGTCGTTTGTTACACAAACAAATTGAGTTATTTTCCGCACTGAAAATGGACGTGACGTCATAATTCACGGGGCATTCGTTCTTTGAGGAGCATTTGGATGGTGCGCCTTAACAGCCGTCGGATTGCCTGGGATCACACGGCTCCAAATAGATCCCAGGTGCTTCGATACGTCACGTGATCATTTTGCCCTCAGCTGCCGCCACGTGTCCACACACCCCCCGCAACCTATAAAGTCCAACCTCACGCCCCTCATCGCCATCGCTCGAACCCAACGATGCTCAGGATCGCCGGAGAAGAGCTGACCGGGACCGCCGCGCGGGCGGCTCCACCGTCGATCCTGCGTCGGTCGTACCACGAGAGTGTTGTCGACCACTGCGATGACCCTCGCGATGTCGGATCCTTCGAGAAGGACGATCCGGGCAGTCGCCACGGGCCTGGTCAGAGCGCCGGCGTGCGGCGACAGTCATGAAGCTTTAGATCAACGTCGATCGACGGTGCGTCCGGGAAGATCGTCGATGCTCGTTTCAAGACTTTCGGGTGTGGTTCGGCCTTCGGCCACCGCTTCTTCCTTTGTTGGTGAGCCACCTTTTAGCTTATCAGCAATATCTTTTTTCTCTTCCACGTCTTCGTTCTCAACTTGTGATCGGTTGAAGAAATGCTTTTGGTTTGGTAAATACGAATAATCGAGCGTTTCTTCGGTTGAGGGAGATGACAAATCGGAGAATTGCGAGTTTCATGTGACATTGCTTCCTAAAGTTTTGAGCTTGGGATTCTTTTCCGTCATATTGGAAGAGGTAATGCCGGCTGGTGGAGTTGAAGATATTCAACGTGAGTAGATTCGAAGTGGGGGACCGGTGAAGTGAAGGCACATGTTCATCACATTTTACATCTCTCGAACTCAGTCCGAGCTTTTTAGCATGAAATTCAGGACACGGAATGAACTGTGATGAGATGGTGAGATGGAAAAGAAAATATCTGTACGGAAATAAGGAGTGAAGGCACAAGCTATCTATTTCGTGCTCGATATGTCTTTGCCCTTTTTGGCAATGTCTGTGTTTTGTCAAAGCTAGGTTGTTTTTCTGCACTTATCGATGACTGAATTCTCTTTACCGTCTTTTCAGCTACCGAATGGGTGAAAGGCAAGAAAACGGAGGACTGCCTTATCCATTGACAATGCGGGAGCGTCTTTCGCATCCACCATGCCTGTAATTTCTTTAGATGGTTCATCGGGATGCCCTTTTAGAAGAGAGTGAATTTACGTGCTTTTCTGTTCATGATCTCCCGCAGCTAGCTATGTGTAGTCGAGAGTCTCGATCTCGTGCTCCATCTTGGCCCTTGGCCGATTCCGAGGCGATTGCAACTCCCTTTGCAGGGAAATCGCAGAACATCTTGCCCCTTCCGCCGGTGAAGTTGCACCGTAGCATGCGTGCCGAGGATGCCGTCGTGGCAGCTGTAAAAGATTACGAAGCTAAACATGCCAAATCGAATGGCGGTCCCGACGCCAATCCAAAGGCAGTTGATGCTCGAGATATAGAGATGCCGATGTAAATATAAGGACGAGCTCACTGTCACTAGATGTATTACCTGTAATATACTTGTACGAATATCGTGTGTATGTTTTATGTTATGCTTAGCGCCGTGATGAATGCATTGCTGATCCTGAAAGGGATCATTTGATATTGAGATGGATCGATTCTTGCTTTGCATGGAGCAATGACTTGTGTGTGGTGACGTCCATGAAGATTTTAGGTGCCGAGGCTGTCCTCTTCCTAGCACTTCGGGGATTATATTGGTCAGTGGTTCCTTATGAATAAGAGGAGCTCTCTTTACAGATATTGAAATGAGTTTCGAGGTACATTTGTTCGAAAGAAAACGACTTTGAGGAAACTATTTTTTTACTTTTCGGTATTTGGATGACGGAAAACTAATCGATCTACAGAAAATGTTTCCTATGAATTGAAAATAACAAAGCTTAGATCAATAAAAACGGCTTTCCATTCCGACAAAAAGGAAATCGATTTTCCTAAACTATCAAATATATATAAATTCACAATTTTCTTTAATCATGAAGTTTTCAGTGAAAGAAACGTATGCTCAATCTAAGTTTATTGTTTTCAGTTCCTGGAAAACTTTTTTCATAATTGATTAGCTTCCCGTCATCCAAGCACTAAAAGTCAAAAAATGATTTCTCGAAAATGGTTTTCCTTCAAATAAATTGACCATTACTCAAATTTGTTTTCGAGAGGCAAAATGACGTACTCATATGAACTTTTGAAGTACATGGGACCGAGAGACTCATGGACACCCCTAACATTGAGCGTTTGGTCGGTAGCGTGTCCAAACCTTTCAATTCTTGCACCCACCTACCACGAAGGTCCGCATATCATACCACTCTTACACTTTAATCTCGATATACATATTATAATATTCATAGTGTCAATTCTCTTGTGATTAGAAACGACCGATTTTCTCTTTAATCACGCATATTTTCTTCTGAAAAGAAAATTTATGTTTGCCCAAAATCTATTTCTTATTTATTATTCTGCGTTCGCCAGCTGATAATCCTAATTATTATTATTATTATTATTATCATTAGATGGGCTTGTGTTGTCAATCGTGGCTCTCCTCACGCACCGAAAACGCGAGCGGACATCGGACCAGAGCCAAGCAAGAACAACGTATGTACGAGGAGGACCAAGAACCGATCTTGTCCCTCAATCAAATCGCGAACTCCCGAACACCCGGAAATCATTTCCTCGAATTTTGCTTGGATTGGCTTCTGATCTGACACCGTTCTTCCAAATTCAAGGTCCGTTCTTTCTCTCCTTCTCGCACAATTCGAAGCCCCCTAGTTTTCATCCATTCGAGCTCCGCCAGTCAAAGACAGAGTCGCCATAGCTTTTGCTTCGCTTCTTCTCTTGGGTTTTCTTGCTTTTATCCAATCTCATCTTTTTTCGGTTCACCTCGATCATTGATCCATGCCCTTTTCTTATTTTGCCGGGTTGGTGGTCGATGCGTTATCTTTTTACTAGTCATTATCACACTCTCTCTCTCTCTCTCTCTCTCTCTCTCTCTCTCTCTCTCTCTCGCCTTATTCCAATTTGAGGATTTTCTTTATTGCCTTAAGCAAAAGGTCAAAGGAAGCTATCCTACTTTGCCAAGGTGACACAGTGAACTTTGAATTTGTTTGTAAGGCTCTTCCTCCGTAATTGCTCATTCGTTCTCTGAATTTATTAATCGTTTCTTCCTCCGTAACTCTTCTCCTTATATATAATCAAGATAGGGGGCTTTTCTCTGTTTCCTTTTTTCATGTTTTCTTGCGGTAGATGACAAGTGTCTGATAGGTCTGCTCTGACCACAAACAGTTGGGGGGTTAGATTGGTGAAAATTTTGGGATTGATGGCTGGTCCAAGCGAGGACTACCGGAGCTCCCTTGGAAATGACGACATAAAAGATCAAGAAGATGCCCATGAAAGCAGCAATACTGTAGACAAAAGCCAGGACACTGAGGGCGATTCCATGGCTCATCTGGCCAGCAATTCCATCCACAGGTCTAGTTCAAGGCCGCAGCTTGACCTCAGCAAAGCTGCAATTCAAGGAAATTTTGAGGAGAGAGATCCCACAATTCTTTTGCCTAACCAGTCTGATGATATCTCTCACTTGGCTCTTGACATTGGAGGTATGGAACAAGATTGCAGGATTTATTGTTCCTAAGTTTTTCAAACTGTGTTGGTGTTTTATTAGCTCCCTCATCTTTTCGCCCTTCTCTCATTTAACTTGTGTAGCCGTATTTGGATCGATTGCATTACTTTATTCTTCTATGGGAAGTGTAAGGTTTGACAACAGAGAGAGAAAAAAATGATATGCACTGCATGAAGTTTTTGTAGAGACTACGCATCACTCTGCTCTTGAGTATTAAAGCTTTTCATTGTTATTAACTTGTTTTTGTGTTTATATTACTTGTTACCTCAATTTGATGGAGATACTTTCACCGTCTGGACGTTGACTTCATATTTATGAGGATATACTATGCACGCAAATTTCCACTCTTTTTTCTTTTTCCCTCTCCAGCGAATTTAAGACTTCTTCCTTTTCTCCAGAGTGGACTTATCGAATCCTTTTACTTTCCCTGCTGATTTCAAGAACACTTTAGTTTATCTTTACTAATATGTCGTGAGATCTTGTTTGCAGCTGGTGGTTCAGAAGTGCTTGATAGTGCTTTCTATTTGGAGGGGCTATACCTGATACACTATATAGAATGCACAATCAGAAATGGATGATATAAGTTCTTCTAACACTTGAGAAAAGATCAAAGTTGAGTTTTTTGACGAAAAGTAAATGATAGAATATATTCTAGCACTTGGAAGGGCGAACAGTGGCCTTGCAGTCAGAGCATTTTCTTCATCAGTTGCTTGTACTAAATGTTGGCTTCTAAAGCAGCCCCATTCATCGTCAAATTGATGATGTGTTGATGTTCTGGCAGGTTCTCTCATCAAATTGGTGTACTTTTCAAGACACGAGGACCAATCCACTGTCGATAAGAGGAAGAAAACTGTGAAGCAGAGACTAGGGATATCCAATGGCAACAGGAGAAGCTACCCTATTTTAGGTGGAAGGCTCCATTTTGTTAAATTTGAGACAAACAAGTTAAATGAGTGCCTGGATTTTATAGACTCCAAGCAGCTTCATCGCAGTGGTAAGTTTCTTTTATGCTGTCATGCTCTCTGTGTGTGCACCACGTGCTTGTGCATGCTCAAGTCCTTTCCAGTACACTGGCACATTTGCTTGAGTGAGCATATTTTATCAGCAATTGCCAACAGGATGTATTAGATTTTTGGTCTGTCATCTCTGCAACTTATCTATGTTCCTATCTAGATATTGGTCTCGTTCTGTGATTTAATCCTATGTCTTCAATACTATTCTCCTTTCTTTATACTGATTTTCTGGTTTGTTTTGTTGTAGCAGATGTAGATTCTCGTCATTGGGGTGCTGAGTCTTCCAATTCACAACCCATTGATAATGCTGTAATAAAGGTGAACGCTTGTTCATATGACTATTGTGGCATGTTATGTGATCCTTGCGAAATGAATGGAGAAAAACCTAAGTTTGTTTAATGTTCTTGAAGATGTAGACTTTTTGCACTTGATGAAATTTTTTTTATCTGATTTAAAGAACACAATGTTTATAGTATACATGAAACGGAAAAAAGGACCTAGTTTTTCTTCATGTTGGTTGCAGTCCTCTTCTGTGTTTTGAGAAGAAGCTTACACTGACACATTGTGGATGTCAGGGATGATAATATTAACTTCCCGTCCCTTTATAAGCGAAAAAAGTATAATATTAACTTGGACAACAGTTATTCAATTGTGGACGTTATGTTTCTTATCGTCTTCTGTGTGGTGCTGATTATATTTTTCCTCAAAAGGCCCAACTACTTTTTCCTCACAGTATTCATCCTATCATCATTAGTAGGAAAACCATAAGTTCCTTTAGTACCTTTGTCAAGATATATCTTCATTACGAGTATGTTTGTATATGCGTTCGTGTGCCCTTTTCGTGGCATGTGGATGTTTTTGAAAATTAACAAACATTGACATAGTAAGAGTCTTGGCCAGGCAATATTTTCAATCTTTCAGTTCTTATCTGATAAAGATTGATTGTGTGTGTGTGCGCGTGTGTTTGTGTTTGCTTTTTTTTTATTTTCATTTGATCGGCATTTGGATGTTTTTGAAAATGGACAATCTCTGATGTAGTCAGACTCATGGCAAGGGAATATTTTCCTCCTTTCTGTTCTATTCTGGTGAAACTCAAGCCATTAATGCATTGTTCTTGTGAGAAGGCCACAGGAGGCGGAGCATTCAAATTTGCAGATCTCTTTAGAGAAAGGCTTGGTGTTAGTATTGAAAAAGAAGATGAAATGGATTGTCTTGTAGCTGGTGCAAACTTTTTGCTCAAGGTGAATCTTTTCCACTTCTCCTTTCAGCTACATTTTATCCTTGTCCATTATTTTGTTTTTCCTGAGACAGGGAACTGAAGCCTGAAGTTTATTTTCAACATCATAGATTTTATCACGTGGACATGTTTGAGCACGTGAATCAACCTATGAGCCTGAACATGTTGTGAAGTGCCTTTTTTTGTTTTTTGTTCAATTTTCTTGCCTCCAATCTTCAGCATTTCAATTATCAACTACAGCAAAATTTTCTAGGTGGAGCTCTGCTATTGTTTAGTCATTCGCCCAGCGTTAGTAATTGCAGAATTATGTATTTTTCAACTACAGCTCTGCCAGCATAGGAGGAACATTAGTTCACTTGCATTAATATTTTCATATGTCTTGGTTGTGATGCCATCCTTAAGTCTCTTGGAGCCTCCTAACAGTGCTACTTATTGCAATTAGGCAATTCGTCATGAAGCTTTTACTCACATTGAGGGTCAGAAAGAATTTGTGCAAATCGACCACAATGAGTTGTTTCCTTATCTCCTCGTTAATATCGGATCTGGTGTAAGCATGATTAAGGTAAATCTATCATCTTTTTCTGTGGCTGTGCTTAAGCTTATATGTTCATAGTTAGTGTTTTTAATTTTGCCTGCTACAGGTTGATGGCGATGGGAAATTTCAACGAGTCAGTGGTACTAATGTTGGTGGAGGTACATACTGGGGCTTGGGAAGGCTGTTAACAAAGTGCAAAAGGTCAATCTTGATAGCCCTTGTTTCCTTCTATCTATCTTCAAGTTATCCTAAGCTAGTGCCATGGATTGTTTTTTGTCCTTCAGTTTTGATGAGTTGCTAGAGCTAAGTCAAAGGGGAGACAACAGGACAATTGACATGCTTGTCGGAGACATATATGGCGGTATGGATTACTCTAAGGTATGGCTTGGTTTTGGTTCCTTCCATTGAAGCTTTTTGCTAACATTTGTTCTACGAAAGGCGATATACCATGTATGTCTGTCAAAATTATTTCCTTTTTCATGTCACTGAATGTTGTGTTATCACATGTTCATCCACGCGATCAAGCTTCTCATGTTGTTAATAATCCCAGATTGGTCTATCTGCATCCACGATTGCTTCAAGTTTCGGTAAGGCTATTTCTGAAAACAAGGAGCTCGAGGACTACAGACCCGAAGACATATCCTTGTCTCTCTTGCGAATGATATCTTACAATATTGGGCAGGTAAGTTGCAAGCAGAGAGGATCCCGTTTTGCTCGTTAACTCTTCAATGTGATGGCACTACAATCGTGACCACCGGCATGAGTTTGATTGTACTCCATCGATTTGGCCTTTCCTTCGTTACCTTACGCAAGTCTCTCATTTAGACCAGAGAATAACAAGAGGTCATGCAAACATATACGAGTGCCGTCTACTTATTATTCCATTCATTCTAGTGGATAATGCACCAAGATGATATGATTTGGCAATTGAACAATTTAGCCTAGTTAGGGTTCAATCTTAACAAAGAAAGTTACGAGTGACAAGGGCTTTTAGGGTGATCAAATCACTTCAAATATTTATTGGAAAGATTAACCACTCATTTCTATCTTAGGAAGGTAGCATTATTTCATATTTTTGAAATGGTATAATACACAGTGCCTCTTCTGGATGTGCACTCTGAAATTTTTCTTGGAGTCGCCGTAGATATGAGAATGGATATATGGAATAACTTCTTCGGCTTCGTTTAGTTGACTGATCTTGCAATTATTTCTTTTAGTGAAGGCATGTGATTTTACATTGTATTGGAATCTAATTTGTGATGGCGATATTCTCACTGTGCCTATTGTTTCTTTGCTTCTGATTTGATCGTTTTCTGTGCAGATATCTTACTTGAATGCACTAAGGTTTGGGTTAAAGCGAATCTTTTTTGGCGGTTTCTTTATTAGGGGCCATGCTTATACAATGGACACAATATCTTTTGCAGTTCATTTCTGGTAAATTTGTGGTCGACTATGCTTATTCATGATCTTTTGAAAATAGCTATAGTGGAAAGTTGAGTGCATTCTTTTATCTGTCTTGATTATCAGTTATTCAGAGCTAAATAATGTTCCATTACACAGGTCAAGAGGGGAGATGCAAGCAATGTTTCTGCGGCATGAAGGATTTCTGGGAGCATTAGGTGCATTTATGAGCTATGAAAAGCATGGTCTTGATTACTTAATGGTCCATCAGTTAGTGGAAAGGTTTCCAATGGGTGCACCATATACAGGAGGAAAGATTCATGGCCCGCCGCTGGCAGATCTTAACGAGAAGGCAAGTTTAGTTAGAACAGCTAGAAGCTCTCCTGAACATATTGACAGCTCTGAAACTGTGAGATTAAACTTTTCATGGTTTGTTGCTTGTGTGATTTCGCTCACTTTTAACTTTTTGGAGGATCTGGTTTTCTTTGGAGCTCCTCATTTTAGAGAAGAGAGAATCATCTGTATCCCTTTAATAAGCTGTTTGGGTTCCTCATCCGTTCATCTGTAGCGGGGATCAAAGTCCGTGCTTTGGTTCAGTGAGAGCATGCTTATAATCTTTTGAACTTGTCCAAAATATAGTTTCTGGTAGAACTTTCAATTCTTCCTTTATTTGGTTAAATTCTCTTTAATGGCTTTCTTTTGACTTGAATTAGAAGTTTGACGAAGATGTTTTGAAGGGCGTTTATTGCTTAGACAGTCTTTTGCATGAGAGCTTGTCTAAAATTTTGACATAATCTGTGAACAGATATTTTGTTCAATTCACCAGAAGTTTAATGTCATTATCCCTTGTTATTGACAAGTGAAAAAGTTTCTCCTGTTCAACAACTTTTTCCATGGTTGTTACTGCTTGTCAATCTTTTCCATTTAACATAAGTGACATCGTGTTGTATGAAAAATTTCAAAGGCCTGCTAAGGATTTTTTCATATTAGATAATGGTTAAATTTCACTGCTATGATGGATTATAGTTTGAAACTTGTCTTGAACCTGTTTAGCAAGGTTTTGATACTGGGCCCATTGGCTTTATGGTCAGTTTTCAAGCAGATAGTATTCGAGAATAAAGAAAGTCAGGGAACAGATTGCATAAGCGAGTTGACTAGGAGGCGGAACGATACTGTTTTACAGAATAGGTTCCTACTTTTGTATTAATTTGTTCTGGAAACGCTAAAAGGACATGGTGGCTAATCAGTTTTAGGTTGCCACTAGTTTTGAGTATAAAGCGTGTTAAAGCGGCTTTTGGTGAAGATTCTTTTTTTATTTTATATCCTTGGTATTCTATATCAGTGTCCAGGCATCTTTAAAGCACAATTCCCAACAACCATGTGCCCACAGGAAGAGAAAAGCTAGTCATTAACATGTAGATGGCCAAGAGAATCTTTAAAGTAGCTATATGCAGTTAACCAATGGTAAAGAAGAGAATAAAGATCAGCCTTTTGTGTTGTGTCTTTCGTCTTATTGTAATAAGTTGACTGCTATTATGTATAAAGCTCGTATGAATGAATTGGTTTTTAAATGAACTCAAGTGTGGAACCACAACCATTCAGGAGATGTTGTCAGGGCCAGTGTGGGTTGCTTAAACTGGTTGTAGGAAAAAGTAAGTTTAAGCGACAAAATATTCTGTACGTTTGAGCTCACATGGATGTCAATGTCGATTTTCTTGTGGTAGTTTTGTTGAATTTCCCAAAGGTCTTTCTCTGTTATACTGGTCTATGTATTAGTATGTGTAATCATTTTTGTATGAGATATTGAGTTCAATAAAGGAACATGCCTTGTATTGGCTGGGGTAGAGAAACATACACCAATTGCAAGTATTTGCAAGACAGAGAGAAAAAACATCAACCACAAGCATTTACAAGATAATGCGTTTAGTGAATATGTCTCGCTATGCCATATTCCTGATTATTTTCTCTTGATTCCAAGTCATGCCCTTCTAGATTTCTCCTTTTTTGTGTCACTATGCCATATATATATATATATCAGTGGAGATATTGAGCAATCCCTTTGGTGTTTTTTATCCTCCAGCTTTGATGGTTATCAATACTTTGCAGAATTTCACAGAATGCCTCATGCTTATGGATTATAGTGCAGATTTCATGGATGGAGAAGTTTGTGCTGAGGGGAACTGAGATTACTGCACCTGTACCAATGGCTAAACCTGGAACCACCGGACTTGGAGGCTTTGAAGTGCCTTCATCAAAGGGAGGTACTCTGCGCTCTGATGCAAGTGCTTTAAATGTTGGTGTTCTTCATCTTGTGCCAACTCTGGAGGTGTTTCCCTTGTTGGCTGATGCAAAAACGTATGCAAGATCGCACACTTTTTTCTTTTTGATTAGTTATTTTATCTTGCAATCAGCCTCATCTATAATGAGCTCATGCTTATTCTGTTGATGATAGTCCCGAAAGAGGAGTTCTTACACTTTTGGAAATATTTCGTGACATCTTTGAGATAACAGTTCCAAATTGACCAAAAGACAATGAGCCTTTATCGCATGCATTTGTATATGGATGGCTTTCAAATATCTGTGCACTTTGCTTTATTCCTATGTAGTGATTTTCCTTATTCCAATTGTATGCTAGTAATCTTTTTATTGATACTCCTTTTTTGATGAATTAAACAATGTCTCTACTGTTTGACCAAAAATATAAAAAACAATGTCTCTACTGGAGCCTAATATGCTAAATTCCTTAATAACTTCTTTTATAATATTCTTCCATTATGTTATGCATCGTGAACTTATAACTTTCCTAGATACCAGTGATTGCATATTTCCAAATGCTCTTGTAACTCTATGTTTTCATGCAATTTTTGCAGATATGAACCTAACACTATTGACCTATCAGAGACTGGTGAGCTAGAGTAAGTTGCAAACACTACTCAGTGTCAATTTCATTTATATGACTATGAGTATCTCTCTAGCTGATTCGTGTAAGTCTTATTGAAGATACTGGTTCACCGTGCTGCTGGAGCATTTACCAGACCTTGTTGATAAGGTATCTGCATGTTCTGATTGTGGCGAATGAAATTCTCTCTCTCTCTCTCTCTCTCTCTCTCTCTCTCTCTCTCTCTCTCTCTCTCTCTCTCATGTGCATGTGAAGAGTGCATACACTTGCACCCCTGAGAGCAAATACTGATGGTCAGACCTGGGCCAATTCTGAAGCGAATCCCATTTAAGTAAGGAGTGATAGTGCGCTTTTCTCATACTGGGGGATGTCGGGAAACTGGAAATTGGATTTGAATTGAGGTACTATACCAATCACATGAAAGGTAAGGGTTGCCTGCATCTGACCCTCCTTGGACCCTGCATTGCAGTAACTGCAGCAAAACCCCCAACAAAATAATTTTGAGATTTTCAACACTCTGTCCTTGCTTGTAGTCATCTTTAAGTTTTAACAAAGCTCATGTTCAAGCTTATAATAAGCAGATCTACAATGGCTGTAGAGTTGTACTTTGTGTGAATTGCAGGCAGTTGCAAGTGAAGGAGGAACTGATGACGCCAACAGGAGGGGCGATGCATTTGCCCGTGCTTTTTCAGCTCATTTGGCTCGGTAATTGTATACTTCTGCCACGTGCTTGTCATTTTGTGTGATTGGTGCAAGACTAGGAGAAGAATTGGATCTTTGATACCACAAGTTTGGACCGTGGTTGGATGAGTATATGAAAGCGTCTTAAGAGTTTGTGTGCAGTTCTCTTTTTGAGTGTTGAAAAGAGTTGAGTCTATCCTTTTAATGAATTGAAGGGATCCAATTAGTTACCTTCATCTTCTTAGCATCCAAATTTCTCAAGGTGGACTAAATTAATATTTTATTAATTTATATGTGTCTGTTCTCTGGATGATTGAAAACTGGGAAGGTTCACTCCACCATTGCTTCATGAATTTGATATGACGATGCAAACGAAGACACAGCTTGGTGATGCAATAAAGAGTCCATTTGATCCGCTTAAATGTCCTTTTCATGTGAATGGCTTTTTAGTTCACTCAGACATCTTTTGTGTTTTGTAATTTATTATGACAATTTTAAGATGCATAAAACTGGTTATCTTGAAATCTTGTTGCAATCTTAATATCCTAAAAAACCTCTAAAGATGTCAAAAAAATATGTGGGACAATCAATACACCAAATACTAGTAAGAATGTTCTGGTTTTTCATCAAGGTTGCACTTGTTTTTAATTAAGGTACACAGGACTGGTACATATTAGAGCTCAATGACATAAAAGAATTTATATGGCTGACCCATTTGGTGAAATAGGCTTAGCTGCCCTTTTTTCCTTTTTCTTTTTCTTTTTTTTTTCAGTGTCAGTTAGCCACTGTTGAGTTGAGTATCTTCACATGCAAGTCAGCAGCTTCCAACTGAGTTTTTGGTGCATGGATTGTGACTTTTGGAGAGAGGGCAATGTAAATGAATGATCAACTTATAATTCCTCTAAGTTGTTTCTCCATTATATGAAATCACGGTGTTCCTATAACTATAGTTGCTTTACACAGCTTTAACTTCCCATCTCATTCATATACGTCGATGCTTGTTTTCTTGTGTGGTGAAGTAATGAACTTGAGTGAAATATTTTTCTCTAATGCCTGATTGAATATTTTTCACTCTTGATTGATTGTCATAAGTGAAGCAGTAAAATTCAAATAATACTCTGCCAAGCAGGTTGATGGAGGAGCCTGCTGCTTATGGAAAGTTGGGATTGGCCAATCTTTTGGAATTAAGGGAAGAATGTTTAAGGGAGTTTCAATTTGTCGATGCTTATAGAAGCATAAAGCAAAGGTAAAATTTTATTGACAGCTGAAATGTTTATCCGTGTGAACAAGGGTAATTTTAATTCTGGAAAAGTTTACATTGATAATTTCCTGAAAGCTGGTTATTGTTATCATTTTACCACTTCTATTATAATATTATTGATATTTTCAACATTACATTTCACATTTATTCATTGTCAATGCTGGAGATCTTGAAAGCATTATAAGTTTTCTGTGGAATTCCATTTTTTTTTCTCATTTCCTTTGGAAAATGACTTTTTGTCCTCCAGTTCTCCTGAAAACAAAGAAACCCACAGTCGCAGGTGCATTTGTTCATTATTTTTCTATTTTAATTTCAAATGAAAACAGAAACTGAACTTTAGGTACCAAATGGACCCTAATAACCCTGATTGTGTCTGCTTGCTAGATATATTTGTTACCTAAGCCCCAATGCGAGTCCTCTCCAACATAACATGAGAGGCTTATGATTTGGGGAGGAATATTCTTTGGAGACGGTGAATGTCTTTGTCAGTAGTTTGGGTGGTTCTGAATGTCATTAGAGTAGTTATCTCACTTGACAACTTTTGTTGTGAAACTGGAAATGCCAATAAAAGTCTATCAAGGGCACTAGGGAGAAGAAACAGATTCAATCACACTGTCAGGCAGGTTAAAGAATTATGTGTGTGAGCGTGGATGCAGTGCCACTTTTAGTTTTTAATTTTCTTTGGCTTAAAAATACAGGGAAAATGAGGCGTCGCTTGCTGTTTTGCCAGACTTGTTGATGGAGCTTGATAGTATGAGTGAGGTGAGTGTAATATGAGTACAGCTCTACTATTCCCTTCTTACTGGAAAGAATATTGAAGTGTTCAGAGTTCTGAAAATCTACAGTTTTAATTTTTGGCTCATCTATCTGTAGCCTCGATTGCAACCAAAGAAAAATTAATCAGGTGTCGATATTTGTGGAAAAATGAGATCGTACTGTAACAATTTAATCATTTTATCAACTGAAGCATGTACTTTGATTGCAGGAAACACGGCTGCTTACTCTAATTGAAGGTGTCCTAGCAGCAAATATATTTGACTGGGGATCTCGAGCCTGTGTGGATCTCTATCACAAGGGAACGATTATTGAAATTTATAGAATGAGTCGGAATAAGATGCAAAGACCGTGGCGGGTAAGTGGATTGAACTTAAACTCTGACACAGATTCGGGAAAAGAAATACTTGACCCACTTTCATGTTGTAGGTGGATGATTTTGATGAATTTAAGGAGAGAATGTTGGGATCGGGGTCCCAGAAGCCTCGCCCGCACAAAAGAGCTTTACTCTTTGTGGACAATTCAGGTGCTGATATCGTACTCGGTATGCTTCCGCTGGCAAGAGAGCTCCTGCGACGTGGAACAGAAGTAAGGTTTCCTTTACATTCGGGGACTAAAGAAATGGTCTGTAACTGTTAGATGAGAGGTGGTGCAAGTCTTTCTTGCACAGTCCGTCAACTGGGAACTAGTTAAACAAAAAGTTAGTCCTGTAAAATCGATTGCTTGATTTTCACATCTGGATACTGTAAGGCATCATGCATCATTTTACATTTTTTAATCCTCCCATATAAATTTGTGAAGACATCTAACTTTACCTACAAAGGCTAAGAAATTTCATGCATCTGTACTTCTAAATGAGATCCAGACCAACCGACGTAAATGGAAATCTCCCGAAAGAAGATGGGCATCATCTTATTGACTTGTATAGGAAAGTGTAAGTATCGATTGAAATAATTGGCATTTGTCTAGGCTTGCATCTTCTCTCAAAGCCTCAGCTACTATTTCTTAACCTTTCACTATGCTTTAAAGAACGTGTAATGATGTTCATTTGCAGGTGGTTTTGGTTGGAAACTCACTCCCTGCTTTGAATGATGTAACTGCTATGGAGCTTCCTGAGATCGTTGCTGAGGCTGCCAAGGTTAGCAACTTGAAATTCTCATCCTTCTGAGAGGATGGCAGTGCAATAATCACCACTTTGTTTTATCATGTATTTGCTGCATTTGGGTCTCTTCTCAAAAAAAGAAACCGCTTGCCCAATAAATAGTAGTGTTCTGTTATTTCCGACTTCACCCTGCTCAGAATATTAAAGCATGCATAATTGACAAGAGAGACTAATGATTGTTGTGATCTATTACAGCACTGTGATATTCTACGAAGAGCGGCTGAAGTCGGAGGCCTCCTTGTAGATGCAATGACCAACACAATGGATGGCTCCAAAGAAAATTCTTCTTCAGTTCCTCTGATGGTTGTCGAGAATGGATGTGGGAGTCCATGCATTGACTTGAGGCAGGTCAGCTCTGAGCTAGCTGCTGCTGCAAAGGGTGCTGATTTGGTAGGTTACACGTTCACATGCTGAATTTTCTTCTTGGACCCCATTTCTATGTTGTAGATTGAGCCTTATGCTTTGTGAATGTACATCATGCTACTCCATTAGTCTTGCTGTCTAAAGTCAACATGATGGATCTCTTGTACTGCAGGTTATCCTGGAAGGCATGGGTAGAGCTCTCCACACCAACTTGAATGCTCAGTTTAAATGTGATGCTCTTAAGGTAAAGCTTCTTATTGCAATTTCTCCAGCAAAGGTTGAAAAGTGTCATTTCACGTTTTATGTGCAAATATCCAGTGGGTCTGGGAAAATCCATTTGGAAAATTTCCTCATTTTCAAGTAAAAGTTGAGCAAATGAAAAGCTTCGGCGAGGTCGTCTCAGCAGATGGCTTGAAATTCGTATTCAGCACCCTGTTTCAAGCACGAACTGATTCTGTCTTACAGCTTGCAATGGTGAAGAATCAAAGATTGGCGGAAAAGCTGGTCAAAGGCAAGATATATGACTGCGTCTGCAAATATGAACCGGCTGGTTGAACTTGAATTGCTTCCCTGTTTGCCCTCTTGATAGATCCTTTGATGAGACCCTTCAGAGTGATTCTGAGTAGCGATGATAATAGGATGAAAAGTGGTGGCTGGACTGTTGGAAGATGACTGAACATGTCCTCTTCTAGTGTTTCTTTTAATACTGCCATAACAGTTCATCATATGGCAAGTGTTGTAGCATGAGGTTTCACATTCTGGAATGATTACTTCAGTGGGATGGAAAATCCCCAATGCTCTTTTTATACTATACAAATAAGTTCAGGCCTGATGATTTCCTGGAGTGCCTCCTGCTCGGCATAGACGGCGGAGGAACTCCCGCTTAGCTTAATGCGAGCATAGAGTAGACCAGCTAGGTTTCAGCTTAGTATAGCGTCGCAGAATAGATAAATGGTATTGAATGCCCGGGGTTTCTACAGAGCGAAATAAAAAGGTGCAGGGTCATAATACGAGTGCTTTGAATTGGCTAATTGTGTTCCTTGTTAGCTTGCAAATCTGATGTCAAATATGTACAATTCCCTTCTAAAATGTCAGATCTTCTAAATGTAGAATCGCGAAAAGACCTAAAAAAAAAATTGCCGTCTGGTTTGTGCAGTTGGGAGCTCGACGCGGATATATCTAGAAAAGATATAGAGTTTGTTGTAACGTAATGACAAATGAAGGGCATTTGGTCTAGTGGTATGATTCTCGCTTTGGGTGCGAGAGGTCCCGAGTTCGATTCTCGGAATGCCCCTCAACGTCATCCGCCTTCCGCTTTTCCTTCTTGTTTTTTTGAACGTTCGCCATTATTTCTGCAGTTTTCTATTCCTCATTTCAGGCCAGGAGAATTCGTAGATTGAACTTGAAGGCTCTTACCCATGTACTTTGTTCACGATGTTGACCTTGTTTTTTCAATCGCTAAAACAAAACATGCAAGGACTTTTATGACAGTATTGAGTTATGACCATATCAGGATCCCTTTGCATCACGATCAGAATAGTGGGTTTCCCCTTGTAGAATCAAGACTTCCCGTAGAGATTAGATTTTAGACTATGGCCATGAGACCGAAAGTTTGCTTTTGTTCAATTCAATTTGAAGTTGGAAGGCAGACAATATTTTCCCTGCTATCTACTTATACCAAAGCACATGTCAAAATTAATGTTTCTGTGATTCATTGAAAGTTTTAAAACCCAACAAATTGTTGACCGTTGTCACTTTAAATCAAACTCAAATTTAACTAAATAAAGTATTTGATAAATGATAACATAAATAGAAGTTTTAAAATCAACGAGCTTCCCCACATAGTTCTCAATAAAATTCTTTGTAATCTTAATCTTTATATCGAGAAGTCGCTATCTCAAAAGTCAAAATTACGAGTTACGCTCATATCATGAGTAATACATTCATGAAATAAGCTCATATGAGTCGGAACTTAAGGTGTTACGAACTTACTCGTACGAATCGAGCTTGTGTTAATATTATTTGTAACGAGGAATAGACAAGTTCACATG
This sequence comes from Syzygium aromaticum, assembly GCA_024500025.1. Lineage (NCBI taxonomy): Eukaryota > Viridiplantae > Streptophyta > Magnoliopsida > Myrtales > Myrtaceae > Syzygium > Syzygium aromaticum. The sequence continues at coordinate 28,501,879 of CM044895.1, read as the reverse complement.
CCATCATTAACAAATGACTCGAGAGGGGTGGTGATGTTTTCGGTTTTTTAATTGTTAGAAACCTGCTTTATACACCATTCCTTAAAAACCATGAAAGACAGCATTAGAAAACCCATTAAGAGCAAAAAAGCATAACAGTAATCATACCATTCAGCATAAGCGAAAGACAGATGGCACCGCTTAAAATAGGGATAACATCAATTCCTAACACATTTTAAGCACTAGAACAAAGAAAAGAGCACTGACATATCTTCCTCGGAGTTGCCACAAAATCCTACGGCTTTGAATTCAGATCTTTCACACTAGACCGACCCACATCAGATGACAACAAAGACGACCAAAAAAAGAAACTCGACCCAAAAAAGGAAAATGGAAAATTACGATAATCAGCAATAGCGATGATGCTCAAAGAGGCAGCCATTGTTGAACTCTCGGGCTTCTCAGTTTCACACTCGTGTCGTCAATGCCAAAGTCAATTGGAATAGCCGATCTGGAAACAGCAATCCTATTACTATGCATCAGCTTGATTTTTAGACTAATGGGTTGGTCGCAGAGGCGTTGTAGTCGCTCATCATCCCGGTCCAAGACGGTCCTAAACCGTTGAAGTAGCCATACCCGTTCTTGCTCGCGTCGGAGCAACCTTGATCTTGCCACTCCAGCGACAAAAGCTTCGGGTTCGGCTTCACATCCATCGCATTGATGTGCTCCTGGTCATGGCCCTGATCGTATGGGACGAGCATGTTCAATCTCTGGCAATTCTCCATGAAGCTATTAGTATTGCCACTATTACCACCATCGATGGCCATCCCAAACGGGCCACAAAGGCCGTGGAAGCTCGGGGCCAACCCAGTTGAGCCGAGATCTCCAACCACGCCCAGGTGGGGATGAGGGCTATCTCCGCTCAGCATGAAATTGCTGTCGTAACTCATTACCTTGCTCTCCAAGAAATCAATGGGCCTCGGGTTCTCGAGCCCCGAGAAATTGTTGCCCGGGCTTGCGAAGGCGGTCCCATGGACGCCGAGCAAGCTGTGGAGGTGCGAGAGCTGCACCTCGGGCGAGAACGAGAGGTGGAGGTCGGTCAAGTGGTCGCCTCGAGACGAGGACGCCGACGACTGCCCAGGGTGGCTAGGGACCCCAAATCCTTGATGATCATTGTTGGCCAATTTCTTGCTGTTGGCACTATTGTTGCTATTACCGCCAGAATTAGAAGCTTTCTTGTTCTTTCGGCAGCCGCCTCCAACGGGGATGTTACGGAGTGTGCCACCTTTGGTCCAGTAGCGGCGGCAGGTCTTGCAGAAGTACCGGGGCTGCGAGAGGCTGTAGTTGTTGTAGTAGCAGAACTTGGTGTGAGTGGACTCGCACCTCGGGCACTTCAAGGGCTGGTCGTGCTGTGGCCTGAGCCTCCTCTCCATCAAGGGCCTTGAGCACGCGAGCATGTCACCCGAATTAGGCGAGGAAGTGTCCATTCCCGATTCGTCGTGAAGCGTGCCCTGAGAAAAATCAAAGGACAAGAGAATGTGGAATGTGCGTGTGTCAGCAGAAATGTTTGTGTCATAGCTATGCATCATCAAAGGTCACAATAATGCTAGGAGCAGACATGGCTTGCTTTGTCGTTTATGGAAGCAATAATGCAGCGATTATCAGAACGTACGGCTTCAAACTGTTACTGTCCTCTCTCTGATTACATTTGCTACATATCGGAGATGTACTTTTCGCATGAATATGATGGCCAGAGAACGTAACGGATTGCCACATTTTTATCCTCTGTAACGTGAACACCTTCCACATTTAGCGAAACCGTCGTCTTTATTTAGATGTTTGAGGAAGAGAGCTAGAGTCGAAGCTTCGTTCTATGATCCCAAATGGGCATCTCGATGTATGGAAGGGAAGAAAGAAATGAAGATATTCGATGATGGGAACCTTTTTCCTCGAGCGAAAGATGAAGGGTGAAATGATTATCTTTGAACAATGCACACAAATCAAGCGACAGGAGGTGGGGATGATGAGGTAATGATGAAAGGGATGAGGGAATGATTGACCTGTAGCCAGTCGGACGAATCCATGCAGACTTGCAGGGAAGTGAACGCCATTTTGTTGTAGATGACTCCACTTTATCAAAATCACACGGCAAGCCGACCGTGCAACGGATCAAGATCGCGCATGCAAGAGCCAAAGACCAGATCACTCCAGAAAAGAACTCCCCCAGATCATCACTTCACTCCTCTGAGAAGCTTCTGATTATATAATGGGAGTGAGTGAGGCCAGAGAGAGAGACAGAGAGAGTAAATGGCTTATGTGTGGATGCATGGAAGCACGGGTAAGGTTGGGAATAAGAAGGCGAGAAAAAGGAGGAAGTGTAGAGAGAGAGAGAGAGAGAGAGAGAGAGATACGGTCTACGCAGCGTCGGTGGAATGTGGTTGTACGGCTAACATCCTGCGGGCCCTACCCTGTCTCTCTACGTCCCCACTACCCCTATGGTGGGGTCCACCACTTACCTAAGACCAATGCAAAAACCCTTCTCCATGTACACTTGCTCTTGGTCAAAGGATTCATGCCAAGACTCATTGATCTCAAGTTCTCAACACTCGGTTTATCAGGCCATGTTTTTCTCCATCTTTTCACCGGAAAAAATGTTCCCCATCCATTATTCTGATGACACGTTATAAATACAAGCATTACTCGTATATTACGTGTTGATGATTGTTGTAACTTGAGACTTAGAATGCGCATGATAACTTACCAAATAGTGATAATTTATGTTTTTTTGTTCTTAAAAATATGTTTGAAACACAAATCTGTTTGATAACGCAATTTCATTTTCCTATTTTTGAAACAAATTTACATTTCATAAATAGGTTTAAAACAGAAATCAGAAATTAAAAAAATCTACTTTTCTATTTTTGAAACAGAAATTAGAAATTAGCAACTCTTCTCATCGCTCGCCCTCACTACAAGTTGGCCACCCCCGCCGCTACTCGCTATTGCCGCCAACCTCCTCTTACCATTGCCGATCGTCGGCCACCGGCCGCCTCCCACTGCCGTCAGCCAGCCACCGCCCAAAAAAAAATTCAAAAAATCTATAAAAATTGAAAATTTTCAGAAAAATTCATAAAAAATTCCAGAAAATAAAAAAAAAGTCAAATTTTGGGAAAATAGGAAATTTGTTGAATTTTTTCCAAAAAAATCAAAAAATTCAAAATTTCACAGAATGACTTAGAATACATATGGCCAGCCACTTTGAGTGAAATTTAAATTTTTTGATGTGCCAAAAAAATTCAAAAATTCATAAAATGGCTTAGAATACCTGTGATCACCCACTTTGAGTAAAATTTAATTTTTTTAATTTTTTTAATTTTTTGGGTACCTCAAAAAATTTAAATTTCACTTAAAGTGAGTAGTTACGGGTATTCTAAGCCATTCTATGAAGTTTTGAAATTTTTTATTTTTTTTGGAAAAAATTCAACAAATTTCCTATTTTCCCAAAATCTGACTTTTTTTTTATTTTTATGAATTTTTGTGGAGTTTTTCAATTTTTATGGATTTTCTGAATTTTTTCTAGATTTTTAGGAATTTTCCAGATTTTCTAATTTGTTTATTCCATTTCTAAAAGAATAGATTTTTGTTCCTGAAAATAGAAATTTGTATTGTTATCAAACGAATTTCTATTTCGGAAACAGAAATTTTGTGTCGTTATCAAACACACATTTTTGCTCAGAAACTCCTTCACGAAATAGAAATAGAAAAATCTATATTATGGCCAGAAATTGATTTCTTGAATAGAAATGTTACTATGCGCACCCTTAAAAAATCGGAAGGGTGATTCGAGAATATATTTTTAATTTTTCCTCACATCAAGCGTTTGAACTCATCATGGGTCGTCATCGTGTCTCATTTGTGAGCTCAATGTATCTTGATGGAATAGCTCTATAGGTGGAAATTATCATCACCGGTGCGCTTTGCCCAATTCGAGTATCTAAACGTATCGTATGGCGAAGAGAGAGCGAGAGGAGTGTAGAGCAAACGGGTGAGCGAACGTGGCCTGACAATGGAGACGGATAGGGGGTCATTGTTGGCCAACAGAGAGAGCTGTGCAGAGGTCGTCCTCAATGGAAGCGAGCGACGGCGCTGGTGGCTGCGGTGGTTGATGAGCTAGGGTTTGAATTGGCAAGGGCCATTCTGGGAAAGGAAATGATAGATCTGCCGATACAAAGCAATAGTACCTGATATCGTTGTGCAAAGTGGTACACGCAGCCAAAACTTAAGGTGCAAATACGTGTTTCAAAAGCGAATGCATGGAAGTGGTCCGAGAACCAATTCGAGGTATATTTTATTTTTTTTTAACTTTCTAGAGCATGCATGAAAAACCATACGCATCTAAACTCAAGTCCGTGAAAATGTCTCGAATCGCTCCACGGAACAGAACTGTTACGGACTTAACAGATCGTCCGCACTTTAAATCGATCCCGTTCGGAGCGAATGAACATTCCGTGGATTTCGTGGCTCTCGTACTTTGATAATTCTCGTGTATTATTATTATTATCACGTCCGCATGGAAAAACGAAGGGAAAAAAAAAATTCCTTCTTCTCCTTCTTCTTTCCCGTTTTTGAAAGAACAAAAATGGGAAAAGGGGAGGGCGGGGGGGAGAAGAAGGTGGGTAACGTCAGAAATAGCGGCTTCTTCGTGACGGCTGGGTGGGGGGTGGGTCTGACGTGACCGATGAAGGGGTAGAGGAAGGAGGAGGAAGAAGAGAATATTAATTGTGGGGTTTCCGATAAAGCGGCAGACGACTCCTGCTCCCCCTCCCTCTCCAGCCAAAAAAAAAAACAAACGAAAACCCAAACATCACTCCAGCTTGCGGGGCCCCCCTCCCCAACCCCCGCGTGGGCCCCACTCGCTCGCCTCCCACAAGCAAGGCATATATTCCCTTACCCCCCCGGCAACTCACGTGTTTCACGTGCGTTCTCTCCTTCCTTTCGACTCACTCTCCTCGTGCAACCCCCCAACCACCGTGACGGCGACGACGACGACGACGACGACGACCACCACCACCACCACCTTCGAGTCCAGCTGAAGATTTGCAATTCCTACACGAGGACGTTAGTTGAATGAAACTTGAAAACTCATATTTTAAGTTGTGCTTTAACGCTGATTTTGCACGTATAGTTTGGTTCGTCAAGTTCGATAGTTAACTCTTGAATATATTTTATTAGTTGAAGCTTTTTAGAAGAAAGTCTCCCCCGCAGATACATATTCTTCACATGTAAGCTCATCAGACCCGTTACCCTTTCTTGTTTGTGATAACTGATTCACTAGTCGTCTGTATATAACTGAAGAAAATTTTTGAAATAGAATGATTCCGAACCCCATTGATCCTCACTGGTGGGATTAGATGCCACCTTGAATGAAATGTTGTGAGCGAAAACATAACTCTATATAGCTTGGTTCGACCCGAAAGTTTTATAGGGTTACAACAAAGGTACAGGAGTTCCCATTCAAATTGAACCAATTCCCGTAGCGAGGTGCGATGCCTTGGACATATGTGTTTAGTGGAATATTTTTGTCTTGTGTGTTCAAAGTTTTCAATCGACTTCCCTCGTCTTCGAATATAAGTTTGAAAATCCCAAAGTTTGCAAGCGAACGGGCGGGTTTGAATCCCATTTGTTTTTTTAAAACGAATTCGATCATGACAGATGGACTTTATGTGGAGCTGCTTTAGGATTAAGATAAACCTGCGAAGATTCTTGATGGCTTGAGCAACACACTCCAGACAAAAACCCAGGACAAGATGAGGATCCAAAGTCGGCTGTAACTTGTCAGGTGAATAAAGTGACAGACCCCTCCCTTAGCTTGTCCACTAACCTCGGACACACAGCAGTCAATCAAGGGTTATTAACCTTGGCATGAGATGAGATGGTCCGTTTTATCATCATCATCATCCATGATAACTTCACGTTCTCGCTCAGATAGAGATTTTGTAGCTGATATATATGGACCGCCACGGATCGAACAGAGACGTTATTGTATCGCATTGACTGCCCTTGCCTCTGGTCGTGCCGATGAGCGGTAAACTCGGTTTTACTTGAACAGTGATAAGACATTGGCAGCATGGGACGCGTGCGCCGCGTGTGTGTTTTGTAGCTGTGAACTAGGTCATGGAGCTCGGTTGGTGAAAGAATCCTATGTTGGTGAATGCTGGAGTACAAGTGGGTTCCGAGTTTCGAGCACGTCTGTGTACCAACCTTTGAAGTATCAAATCAAAACAAAATCGAAACGGACCAAAAAGATCAAAAGGAGGGATGCATATGATGGCGAAATGCATGTGTCTGCATGCGCTTTCGAGGAGATTCTTGGACTCACAGTGCCCCTTAGCCAAATGCTTTGTCTTCTTTTTTGCTGCCGCTGCTCCAAAGAAAAGACAAGTGCCCTTAGGCCCTTAGCCATATGACTCGGGGCCTTTACAGCAAATTCTTCTTGATCTTCTGTTAACGCAGAAATGGCAAATCTTCAAGCTTAAGACCAAAGGGTGAAGCCAAAAAATTCCTGAATTTTCCAATTTGCGCACCCACGTTTTGCTTTTTCTTTGTGTTTTATTTGATGGGGAGGAAAAGGTCCGGAAAGGGCTCTCCACGCCAACATCATTCGAAAGTTTTTTTGGGGGCCTTCTTTCCTTTTCGAAGATTAAATCCGGATTGATTTGTGGTCTCACCCCCCCTTCTTTTTCCTCCCTTTCTTTTCGTGTTTTGATTTCCACGAGATCTTTAATCATTTCGTGGAGGTAGTATTCGAATTTGTTTATGGTTGTCTGGGAATTTTGCTTTATCGGACACATGCGATTATGCTTCGAGTGTGGCTTTGGGGGAACTGGCATGTGCCGCAAGGGCCATCAAGGGAGGGTTTTTCAAACTTCAAAGAAGGGGATAGGGGTTTGCAAATTGGGTTGTAGTCAGATTTTGAAGGAACTCCTTCCATCCCCATAGTGGTAATCGAGTGTGTTATGATCAATAAATGATCTCTTAATAAGTGCACGCGTACGTCTTTGAGTAGATTATTCAAAGGCAGATGTAATTAGGTTTCTTCCCCTCCGAAGCCGAAAGGGTGAGAAGGGACGACTAAGAGTAAGAATAATTCATTCTATCGTTCGAGCATGTATTCAAAATTTTCCGAACGGCTATGAAATCTTCGATCCAAACCATAAGTATTACCTGAAAAGACAAGCCTACCCCCTGGCCTCACACGGAATAAGCGTGTGCAAAGTTGGAGGGTCATGCTGGTTCGAATGTCGTCCACAGAGGAACTAAAGAACGATCGGGATTCGAATCAGCCCCGAACCACTCGAGAGCAATGAAGTCCCGTATCATTCAACCATCACTGAACTTAATTAACGTGTAAGAGAGTTTTTCAGGACACCGATAAGCGATCATCGAAACTCAAGCGCATTTTGAATGTAAATAAGCTTCGGGTCCATCAGATTTAGGTATTTTTCATTTGCGCCGACATTTGTTTTAAATATTCAAAGTATGGTCTTAGCTGTATCAACTAATGTGGAGCGCTCTCTAAGGAAAAGTTACGGGTCATAATTGAAAATTACAGAAACTAGGTGAAAATAATAAGAATGAAGTTTAGCTTTTTTCGACCCTTGTGTCAGGGGTCTGTTGTCAATTTGCATTTGAATCGGAGAGTTCCGGCGTTCGTCTGATGGTTATGGTTCGGGCGGTCCTCAGTGTCGTCTCTCTGATGCTGACTGACCTCGAAATCGACGCGGTCAAGCTTTGCCTTCTCTCCCTCCCGCGTAGGGGGGACGCCGGATTCGATCGACATTTGCTTTTGTGGGGGGACACATGAACGGTAATGATGCGATCAGACAAACCGACCTCTCCCAAAGTAGGGAATAAATGCCCACCGTCTCGCGATCCGACGACGGCGACTTTCTCGGGTTCATCACACAACAGGTCGGAACAGTGCTAAAGTGGCTTGGGGTCCTGCGGCTACGCTCTCCTTTTCCATACGTGTATTTTTTTCCCAATTTAGCAAACCCGGGAGTCCCGTCAATTTGACTTGGGATGTGACCATTGCGCGAATCCGGACTAAATTGGGCTCAAGAATGGAGCCTAATTTCCTGTTCAGACCCATGACCATTTTTCGCAAGTTGGGCCAACTGGAGCTCGATGGCTGCACATTCGCGCCGCTCCATTCTGTCCTTATCGAATGAACTCGAGTTAGCATCGCAGCGTGGCTCTCGTCATCGAGTGGACGTTACATTGAATTGATTTGATCATTGGAGAACCGGCATCGTCAGATGGAGATCCTCTGTCGACTCGCTCTGATGCACTGTTTAGAGTTTCCATATTGGAAATGACCGTATGTTCTCTTAGCATTTAGTAATAAAAGCTTGTTGAGTTCACGCACGTTAGACGGAAACTCCTAAAGTGTTCTTTCAAATCAATTTGGTCGGCTGTCTACAAATTTGTTTTCGCTTAAATGTCGTGCAGTACATACCGAAATTCAACTCTTCAATCCGATCGAGCGCATTGGATCTAGGTAAACCTAATTAACTAGGGCAGCAGGTGTTTAGGTGAGCATTAGTTGGTCGATTGGGATTTGAATGTCCAATAATCATATTGAGTCACGCAATCAATTTCCTCATAAGATGGGCTACATCTAAATGAATCGGCGCAATAAGAGAATTGCTTGCATGGTCTTGCCATTGTAAGAGGCATTAGCCTCTCCTCGACGGACCAAAAATCTTTTATTGTGGGCAATAATATTGGATCTCCAAAGTAATCATCAAGTCTAGATCTAAGGGACTTGCTAGGGATCAACATTTTGTGGAATGCCCTTAAAAATTAGGTCCCGTGAGGATCGGGCTTAAAACCTTACAAGGCGAGGTTTACGATCGTAATTGCCTCGCCAGCACAACTAACCATCAGGATTTGATGGTAAATTGGATTAAACATGTCCCATCGTTAGTCTTTAGGCACTACTCGTACTATGTTAAGTTTAAGTAGGTGAGTTCGACATGAGGTCCTGTAAGTACTTCTCTACCGTTCTCTTTGGTAGAATTTCATAGGAATGCCGTATTGTTTCAACACCGAAAATTAAGATTTTCGATTAATTTTGTCGTGCATATAAGATTATCGTGATAGAATTTAGTTATTCCGAGAGAGCATGATATGTAACCATTTTTTTCACCTAATTGTTGAGTCTTAACTCTTAAGTGTTATCAACTTCTTTTATCTTAATGTAGAATGAGAAAACTCAACACAACAATAAGTAGCGAAAATCTCTATCACAGTCATTACGAACTTCCTCACATTGCAAGTCTGGTATTGCGCGGTTTATGAACAAGGTACACCCATCGACGGTCCACATTGTATTGGACAATTACAGTCTACGTCCTGGTCTAGGTCCGTTGGCAAGACCCAAACCAACGGGTGATGATGTTTGAAGTCCAAGAATTACCTTTCAATTTTGACATTTTCAAAAAAAGCCAGTGATCAGGTCGAGCAAAGATGGCTTGTAAGAATTGAATTAAGAAGGGATAAGTGTATGGAAAATTCTAAATTTAGGGGTGTGCAAAATGGACAGTTCAAAATGAGAATTGCCCGGATCGACTAGTGTGGTTTGATTCCCGGAAGTGTCAATCCAGTTCCCGGTTTCTAAAAGTAGAACCGGTATTCGGGTAATCCGGTTTCCGGTTCAAAGGAAAAAATCGGATCGATCACATATACTTTTTATATTTTTTTAAAAAAATTAGTAAAATGTGAATTAAACCCTAAGTGAAATTCATTAACATAAATTTACTGATAAAAATTAATAAAATATGAACTAAACTGTAAGTGACCGGTTTCATTTGACCGATTCAGTTCTTGGTCCTATCTTCGATTCTTGGTTCCGCCTTAGAACTGGATCGATTATATATACATTTTTATATTTTTTTAAAAAAATAGTAAAATGTGAATTAAGCCCTAAGCGAAATTCATTAACATAAATTCACTGATAAAAATTAATAAAATGTGAACTAAACCCTAAGTGACCGGTTCCATTGGACCAATTCAGTTCCCAGTCCTATCTCCAGTTCTTGGTTTTACCTTAGAATCAGATTGGATCGAGAACTGATCAACTTTATTTAAAATTTGTTGTGAAAGTGCAATTGAGTCTTAAAATTTTAAAAAAAAGTGTAATCAATTCCTAAGACTCGTTGTGAAAGTGCAATTAAGTCCTAAAACTTTCAAAAAGTGTAATCAAATCCTATAAATTTCAAAGTGCAATTAATGGAAGGACTTGATTAGATCAATTTGATAAATTTTAGGATTTGATTTCACTTTTTAAAAGTTTTATGACTCAACTACACTTTTGTGATAAATTTTATAATTTAATTACATTTTTTAAAAATTTTAGAACTTTATTGCATTTTCATAACTGGTTCTAAGATTTCCAATGGAGTTATCATATTAATTTACCGGAGACTTTACTGGATTTACTTTTCCAAATTAATCTGCTATATATATAATAATGCACTCTCGTCTTACGTCATAATTGGCTAAACCCTCTCCCTTCCCCCCTTCCCTAAACCCTCTTCCCGCCAACGCTCTCGATCTTTCCGACAGCGAGAGGCGAAGCCCCCGCGAAACGCTCCGGCGATCGGCCGCGATGGCCGCGACGGTCGCGTCGAGGGACGTTCAGGAGGTCATCTCGAAGCTGTCTTCCGACAAGGCCAAGATCCGAGAAGTACCGTCGCCTACCTTTCCCTGTTTCTTTTTCTCTCGGGAAAATGGAGGAATGTTAAACACTTTCTGTAGCCGAACAGGGGAAAGATATGGAGAATCGGGTGTTTGTCTGATTCTGTGGAGGCTCCGAAGGACGAGTCCTTTGAAGTTCCCCACGAAATCTCGACAGTCCCGTTCTTTAAATTGTCTAAAAGTTCTCGGGGAGACCCGAGTTAATTTTCAAGAACCATGTTATATTAGTTGCACAGTCTTCGTATTAAGCGAATGAGTTAGCATCCGTCTCGCTTTGTTGATTGTTTGTTCGCTGGTCAATTGGGTTCCCTTTCGATTGATTTTCTTTGACGTGTGCCGTGTTGATAGGAGGGAATCAAGTTGTTGAACATATGGTTGGATGGGGAGAGATCCTTCGGCTTCTGTAAATATCTTGGGCAAAACACTGCAAAGCTTAGACCGAATGAAGTACCTCACCGTAAGCTATTGGACTTTCTGGGTCTTCCTTTTGCCCTCTCTCGCATGGTGCTGCCTTAATCGAATAATGAGCGAAACTGAAAAGGCTCGAAATTGCTTGTGCAGCTGAAACGTGGCCATTTCTTGTCAAATTGCTCATCCAGTGCGTGTCATTGGAGGTATCATCCAGCAAAAGGAGGTTGCCCAAGTCAACATATGCAAAATCTCTGAGAATCGTGGTCCAAAGAGCGCATGATACCAAGTTTTCAGGTTTTTCTTTCAGTAACCTGATTCGACACAATAAAAGAGCTTGCTTTTCTTTTCCTAAAAGTTCATTCTGATGGTCAGGAAGTGAATGATAAAAAGGCAGGAGATTTTGCTGGAAGTTGTGTTAAAACTTCATTCCAAGGGCTAGTGGATGCAGGTGTTGGTAGTATTAGGAGAGGGAAAGTTCAGGTGTAAAAGTGTGCTTCTTTACAGACTGCTATCTGCAATCACTTCTTTCAAGAATATGTTAAATTGAGAATGTTGATTGTTAGCCCTTAAGTTCGTAGTTTTCGTTGGCATGTGTTCCCAGCACTATGCTTACATGACATCACTACTTTTCTGGATTTTTTTTGTACTTTAATTATTTTTTTCTGGCGAAAGCCAATGACAAGTGCTTCTTTCATACTTGTCCCCCCTTGCTCTGCTTCTTTCGCAGTCGAGCGGTAGCTTTCATTTTCCAGTCTACATCAAGTTTTCGTTTTCCACTTGGTCAGTCTATGACGCAACATCTTTCTTTTACCAGGCAATGATTCGCCATTGATATCTGTGGTGAAGGTGCTGTTTAATCACATATGGGATGTCTTAAGCAATGTTCCAAGCTTTCAATCAGAATACGGCTTGATCCTACGGCATCTCTTGGTTGTCAGAGATTATCAATTTCACATGAGGAAAAGAATATATGGCAGTGAGTCCCACTTTTTTGATTTGTGTATCATTTTCGTCTTTTTGGCATAGCGAATGGTTGCTGATTGGTTTGTTTTCCACTTTCATATACATAATGGCTAGACATGGTGCTTCTGTTCATGGAGAAGGTCGAGACAAGCTTGAGTGGTCATAATCAATCCAATCTCAAAGAGGAGGTTTTTCGCTGCATTTTGCTGCTGCAGTGCATGCTGGAAAGTCCTCCTGGGGACTTCCCAGATAATATTAGAGAAGACATTATCGATGGTTTTGTCAGGATATTCTCTTTTATTAGGTCTGCTACAAAATTTCTCTCTTGCCTTGCTTAGTTGTAGCTTCCTATAACAAACTCTGGGCATAAATTTACTTGAATTTTTGATTCTCATTCCAGGGAAGAGGGAAAGATTGCACGCAAACTTCTTGGGTGTATTAACACGTTCTTGCTGAAGGATGGTCCTAATTTAGGTTGTCAGGCGTTGAAAATTCACGACACAGTACAGCAATTTATGTTACGTACTTGGCTGGCTGCACGGGATCGAGGTCTGAAGGTGCGCTGCCCCACCATCTTAGAGGCTTCTGCTTTTTTCCTTCTCGAATTTGATATCCACTGAATATTGTCTTGCAGGATGCACTTATTTTGTATGCAAGGTTACAGCTGAATTTGAATAAAGAAGATGATGGGAGGGGTATGGTTGAACAACTTTTGGATGTTGTTTGTAAGGATCTCGATCAAAGCACCATCTCTACCAGTGGCGTCCCTTGGTG